>JAWDJD010000005.1:183815000-185015000 GCA_035047305.1 Bradypodion pumilum
CCCATAGTCCTGACAATTCCCACTGAGAAGCAAGGCTCCTTTGTCTGAGGAAGCAGCAAATATCAGATGGATTAGGCAGAGCAGCAGTGTCATAATGATGGAGAAGTACCACAAGAGTGGATAAATTGGCAACTACCTTGAGTAGGATTTGCCCTTCTAGCCAGAATCCTATTGGTATTCTCACATTAAGTAGATCCATTGAATTAACTGGGTTTTTATCAGTTTTACCTCATCATTCATTGGGTCTACTCTGGTTGGGATGAACAGCAGGATTTTGGCCTTAAGGTTTATAGTTCTTGGTAGAAAGGAAGGGTATAAATTAAATTTTAAAATTCTTAAAGTTAAATTGGGGATTACTAGATCAATTTACATTATTCTTTGATGGGAGACTTGTATTTACTGATCTATTGTGTTTACTTTAAAAAATTTTTTAAAAAAGGCAAAACATTTCAGAATTATAATTTCTTTTATTTTGAAATATAAAATCCATATATTGACTATTGACTGCAAATAGTCAAAATGTGATTTTCTTTACAAGGTGAGTTCAGCAAGATAAAATCCAGCTTTTCATCCCATTTTTTTAAAGTGATCTGTCTGCAGGCTCTATCTCCCCCCCAATAAATAAAATTTTTTAAAAAAAATCATATGGATGCATGTTTATCGTAACTGCTGACTTCCCAGCAGTGTTCCCTAAGGGAATAAAATCCCAAAAATCTGCAGAGATTATTTATTCTTGGAGTCCCTGAATTCCTTTCTGAACAGCCACAGCCACTCATAACTCATTTTCCAGATGATTCCAGTAGAACAACCTGTATTTTGACCTGCTATCACCAAGTTTGTGATAACAAATTACACAGAAGCAAGATATCAGGCATAGCAAAAAAATGCCAGCTGCCTTTATAGATTTAAGTTCAGCATATGGTACAGTGTGGAAACAAGGATTGTTATATAAATTAATACAAGCAATCCTATGTTAAAAACATATTTGAATTATTGATAATATGTTCGCTGGAAGAACATTTTATGTGAGAGACATATTAGTGCTCCTAAAATACTAAACAGCCTGCTCTAAGGCTCAGTACCACCCCTCCTTTTTAATCTATATATAGCTGACATATTCTACACAAAGTCTAGGAAGTTTGCCTATGGTATAGCCACCGAGCATAAATATTTTGAGACAACTGAATATGTTATTACTACGGACTTAGACATACTGGATAAATAGTTGTGTAAATGAGCCTGATCCAACTAATAAAAAACAATAACACATGTTCATCTTTGTAATAGATCAATGGACAGAAAGTTTGATGTTTAAGGGAAATTGACTCAATCACAACGTGCATCCCATTTAGACAGGACACTTTACCTATAAAAGACATTGGATGAAACTGCCACCAAACTGAGAAGGAAAAATAACATCTTTTATAAACTACGTGACACTCTTTGGGACTTGGCAATGGATATGTTATGAGTGTCTGCACTCAGCTTGGTATGGCCAACAGCAGAATTTTGTGCCCAGTGTGGCTTAACAGTTTGCACAAATGCAGGATTGATGTACAACTATGTATACCAAGCCAGGTTGTAATACAAAAAATGTCCTTCCTCAAGAATACCAGAAATTATTGATAATCCCCAATTTCCATTATTAAACTACATAGCTTGCCTGGATTGAAACAGTCTGAGATCTAGATATCCTGCATTCTCAACCGCTCAAGCACCTGCATTCTCAACTGCTCAAGCACCTGTATCAATAATATGTGGAAACAGCATTGGCTAGAAAATTGTCCCCACCATTGTGTCCAAGTTTCCCCTCCAACTCAGAGGAATCATCTGGATGTGACCAGCCCAATGCAATATGGACAACATTGAACAGAATCCAGACAGGCCATGGTAGATGTGCAGATGTTTGTTATAAATGGTGTGAAATAACATCGCAGAATTGTGACAGTGGAGCTGAAAAACAAACTTTCCAACACATAGTGACTGAGTGTCGAACCAGAGCCTATAATAAAAGCTCTGATTTCCTGGTTGTACAAAAATTATTTTGCTGATTTCCTGACTGTGCCAAAATAAGCAAAATTTTATATTCACTATCAAGATATACAATATATGTATAATTTTATATATCACATTTTATTTAATTTTTATTGAATGTGCTATACAATAAAGAATAAATATGTTCCAGAATTTAGCCTGCATAGCTATCCAAGGTTCTGAATTCTATATGGTTTCATGCTTTCATAGTTCTTGCAAGTTTTGGGCTAAATTCTAGAGTGGATTCAACACCCTCTGAATTCAGAGTCACCACTCTGTACTGCTCCAGTGACTAGGCAGTAGTTTTCATTCTTTCATTTTCATTTATATACCCCCATCTGGGTATTTTCCCCACTCTGGGTGGTTTACAACATTAAAAACAAATATAATCAAGCTCACCCTCCAATGGCAACATATGGAAGAAAATTAATCTAAATTATATTCAAGAATACTACTAAAAAGCCTACCAGGCATTTGGGAGGATGTTTGAAAGGTCTCTTTAAAGAACAAGGTCTTTAACTGAGTTTTAAATACAGCCAGGAATGGGTCCAGATCAATTTCCTGTCTGGCCTAAACATGTAAGAAGAAGAAGGGCCTTTTCCTGAGAAACGAAAGGCTTCTTTCTATCTACCTCCTGAATGGAAGATTTCTATAAGTAAATTCACCTGGATACACTTTGTATAACTTTGGGCTGTGTGTGTGAGGCAGCCAGTCATGCAGAGATGATGGTAGAATGAGGCTTTGGTGCATATGTACTTCCCCTACATAATTCAACTCTATGCGTGTTCCGACAAACACATGATATGAACAGAAGTAGAGTATTAACAACATACTTTATTTTGCAGGTATTCTGCAGAAAGAAAGCTGTAGTAATATTCCAAATGTTCAGAATGCTGAGAAAACAACAGATTTGGAACCTGAGGGCTATGTGTTACTAATATTATATCTAAATCATTGACAACTGAATTTGCATGTTTGGACTTTAATCTCTCTACACTGAATTTTACTATATAAAAGACAGCCTTTTTGCACTCTGCTGTACTGTAGCCACAAGGAACGTTTTTAAGAAAAGTCTCTTGATAGCATAATTATAATTTTAATATGATAAGCGATCTAGGGATGATTACAGTTTTACATTGAGGTAAATGGCCACAGAAGTGATATCAAGAAACATGATGCAATTTTTTTTACCTTCTTTTTTCCCCAAGGATGTTTTATAAATTGAACAACCCATTAATAGGGATGAGAAATAACAAAGGATGACTGGTTTTACAGCTATGATGTTTCTATGGACTCCTCCAGGACTTTTTAACAGAAGGAGATTGATTGTGATTTGCTGGTGTAATTAGGAGAGGCAGAGATATCTTTTTTAAAGGATGAAGGAGATCTTTAACTAGGAAGGAAATTGAGACAGGCGTGCTCTATTTTTCATTTATAAGATTCATGTTCCTAATTAATGCCAATTAGACTTGAATTCAGCACTTCACAACAATTCATTTTCTTCACCCAAGAAAGTGTGCTCTATAAGTATGCACATTAAGACATGCTTGCTGTCTTCAATACATGAAACTGCAGTGATTCTTAAATAGATAAACAGTAGGTGTGAGATGGGAATTCACCAGTTTATGTTCTACCTTTGAAATTTGATTCAAGGTGGAAGATTAGTAACCACATGAGCAATGTGAAGAGTTCAATGGTCTAGCCAAACAATGAACTAGTTTGAAGTTAAAAGGAAAATTTATTCTCCACCTGACCTTACTCATGGTTAACATCCATCTCTGTTGCTTAACAAGAATTCACACGAGGGAGGTAAGGACGAAAGAACTCCGAGCTCAAGGACAACACCTCTCTTATAACAGTGAGAGGGAGGAGTTACAATAACATTGCATCATGGTAAGTGTAGTATAATACAGTTCGGTATTCTATCTTAACAAGCAATCAAGCTTCTTAATCTATAAACCTGTTAAAAGTTACTAGATCAAAGCTGCATGCCAGTAAGAAGCAAGGAGGCTCTTTTGCCACCGCTGTCTTAATTTCACAGGGATGGAAGTCTTTGTTGTGTTATTCTTGTGCAAGCAAGAAAGTGTAAATATTTTTATCTCCTCATTAACCAACTCCGGCTGTGTCATTTATTTTTATTTTATTTATTTATAGTCATATTTGTATATGCCGCCCACTCAGGCAGAACCCGACTCAGGGTGGCATTACAACAATTCTAAAAATACATAAAAACATTATAAAACCCACATCCCACCCCATTTAAAAACCCATATCCCACCCAACCCCATCCACCTACTATACAAAAGGAAAGAAGAGAGAGTTCTTATAAAAGCCAGCAGGCGGGCACCATAGTCCCATTCGGGCCCCACACCTGCCCTGCCAGCCAGGTCTTCACTCCTTTCCTGAAGGGCAGCAGTTCACTTTGGAGTCTTAGGTCTATTGGCAGGAGGTTCCAGAGAGATGGTGCGGACACGGAGAAGGCCCTCCTTCGGGTGCTAGACAGATGTGCACCCCTAGTTGATGGCACTATTAGAGAGCCCCTCCGGTCCGCTCTGGTTGGATGGGCAGACACTCTTGGGACGATGCGGTCTCTAAGGTATCCTGGCCCCCTGCCATATAGGGCTTTAAAGGTCAAAACCAGCACCTTAAATTGCACCCGGAGACAAACTGGTAACCAGTGCAGCTCCCGAAGTAGCGGTGAGGCATGGGCATATCGCCCACACCCCATCACCACCCGGGCCGCCGCATTCTGGACCAGCTGCAGCCTCCGAATGGTCGTCAAGGGCAGCCCCATGTAGAGCGCATTACAGTAATCTAGTCGGGAAGTAACCAGAGCATGGGTGACCATAAGCAAGGTGCCCCGGTCAAGGAGCGTGGGCAATTGGTGAATCACCCGAAGTTGGGCAAAAGCCCTCCTGGCCACAGCCGCTACTTGTTCTTCTAGCAGCAGCCGTGAGTCCAGAAGGACCCCCAAGTTGCGCACTGGGTCTGTCTGGGGCAAAACAGCCCCATCCAGTACCAAAGGTGGTAACTCCCTGGATAACACGGGGCCCGCTATCCACAGCCACTCTGTCTTGCCGGGATTCAGCCGAAGCCCATTGACCCCCATCCAGACCCCAATGGCCTCCA
Organism: Bradypodion pumilum; assembly: GCA_035047305.1. Taxonomy (NCBI): domain Eukaryota; kingdom Metazoa; phylum Chordata; class Lepidosauria; order Squamata; family Chamaeleonidae; genus Bradypodion; species Bradypodion pumilum. The sequence goes on from JAWDJD010000005.1 coordinate 183,820,164, forward strand.
GGCATCCGGATAGGATTTCAACAGCATCACTGGGGTCCCCACGGGCCGAGATGTACAGCTGAGTATCATCCGCGTACTGATGGTACTGCACCCCGTGGGAACGAATGATCTCACCCAGTGGCTTCATGTAGATGTTAAATAAGAGAGGAGAGAGCACAGAGCCCTGAGGCACCCCATACTTGAGGGGCCTAGGGCTGGACCTCTCACTCTCTAACCACACCGACTGGGTACGGCCCTCCAGAAAAGAGGAAAACCAGGACAACACAGTGCCCTGGATCCCCAGTCCTTTGAGCCGTTCCAGAAGGATACCGTGGTCGACGGTATCGAAGGCCGCTGAGAGGTCAAGAAGAGCAAGGACGGATGGACAACCCCCGTCCCGCTCCCGCCAGAGATAATCCATCAGTGCGACCAATGCCGTCTCCATTCCATACCCGGGCCTGAACCCTGATTGAAAGGTTGTAAAGGTAAATGTCATCATGTTCTGGAAGGCTGGCTTCCTTGGGCCCCATGCTCACTTTGATTTTCCTTAGTTTTTGAGCTGGGCTGTATGGCCCCTGGAACATACAAATCAATGTTCACACAAACTCTGTCTCACATTAATAAAGCCCATTCTTATGTGGAAAGCAACACTCTGTCAGATCTGCTTTGATTCAATTCCTGCATCGAGCAAGGGGTTTGACTGGATGGCCTCAAAAGTCCCTTCCTTCCTACTCAGTGATTCTAAGATTATTATAGCAAAAATTCTTATGGGTGCTGGGTAATCTTGGAGTGTCTGAATGGCCTGCCATGGCCAAGAAACTAGACATGGTAGGTTTTTTTCCCTATCTCTGATTCTAACTTGGCAGAAGCTACATTGAACAATTGTTCAGTTTTCACTTCGTTGGAAATGACTTTTTGAGATGAGCTATTTTCATAACAATTATAGCTACAATCTTTCATCAATGTATTATTGAGGAACAGATCCCAAAAGGTATTTTGGTTTAGTCTATTAAATATATTTGGTATTACCAGGTGATATGAATACTTTACCCTGTAGACCAGGGGTGGCCAACCTTGGTGCTTCAGCTGTTCTTGGTCTTCAAATCACAGCTGATCAGCAGGTTTGCTGATTTGGGCTTCTGGTAATTGAAGTCCAAGAACAACTGAGCAACAAGGTTGGCCACTCCTGCTGTCGACTAATAGTCTTTGGTTGTAAAGGTAAATGTAAAGGTTTCCCTTGCTCAAAAGCCAGCTGTATCCGACTCTAGGGTTCAGTGCTGATCTCTGTTTCAAAGCCAAAGAGCCAGTGCTGTCTGCTTCTGCAGACATTTCCATGGTCATGTGGCAGGCATGACCGGAGTGCACAGAACACTGTTACTTTCCCACTGAAGTGGTCCCTATTTATCTACTTGAAATTTCTTACTTTCGAACTGCTAGGTTGGCAGGAGCTAGGACAAAGACGGGAGCTCATTCCGTCCTGCAGTACTTGGGAATCGAACTGCTGACCTTCCACCTCCCAGTTAGCGTCTTAGCCACTTGAGCCACTGCAGTCCCTTAGTCTTTGGTTATACTAGTTCCCAAATAAAAATGATGAATACGTATGAAAGAAAATTTGCAGCCAAAAGGGAGAATGTAGGTTCTTTCTCTAAACATTTCTAATAGTTCTGACACTTGAAAACAATAGTAACATTTCCCCCCTCTACAACAGAATGGTTAGACCAGTCACAGAGCCTGGGTATAATTATCAATAAAAATCAGAAACTCATTGCTTAAACTCATTGCTTATAGTCTTTGGTTATACTAGTTCCCAAATAAAAATGATGAATACGTATGAAAGAAAATTTGCAACCAAAAGGGAGAATGCAAGCGCGGTGCCAAAATGGCCGCCGCGCTCTTTGCGGGGGCCCCCACCGGACTTGGGCATCCGGGTAGTTAGGGGGTGTGGCCAGCACCCTTTAAAAGGGGTGGCCACGAGGCAGCCGATCTGCCATTTTGTGAAAGTGACGGAGAGGAGAAGTTTTTAGCTCCGTCGCTCTCCGCGCTGCAGGGAAGCCTCCTTTTGGGCAGCAAGTTATTTCTTCGCCTGCTTATCAGGCTTTCCATCCAGGATCGATGCCTTCCAAAAGGAAGGCGATGGCGAATGCAGTTCGCCCAACAAGGAGGCAGCAGCCGGGTCGGAGGACCACGACTGCGACCCCTCAGCTGGCCCCCTTCTCGGGGGCGACCACCGGGACCGGTGGAATGGGGCAGATTAACCCGTGGCCTGAGGCTGGACAGCCCCAGGCCGGCCCGGCTGGGGCTGCGGCCCCCGGCCCGCAATCCTCGGCCATGGGCCTGGGACAGGTGGGCGGGCATAGCGCCGCTGGGCCTCCGGCCTCTGGCCTGCACCCCCCGGTCATCGTTTTTTCTCAAGAGGGTGGGCTGGGGCCACTTCCTTGGCAGGGTATGCCCCAGTTACCTCAGGGGCCGGAGCTTCGGCCATGGCCATACTCGGGCCCGAGTGCATCGGCACCGGCCCCAGGCATGGCGGCCAGTGGGTCGCACGCCCCCCTTGGCCCCCTTTGCGTTGGGGGCTCCGTGAATGTCGACTCCCGTCTTGCCCGCGTGGCGGCCTTGGAGGCGTCCATAGGGGTATCCACTCAATGGGGGGCACCTTTTGCCCTACAGTTCACCGCGGCGCCAGCCAATCTTCAGCAGGCAGCCGGCCGGGTTGAGCTGCTCGAGGCCCGCGAGCCGGTGCCCGCCGTGGCATTGCAGCTCCCCGCGCAGCAGATACCTCCAGCTGGTGGTGGTCAGGTGTGTCCACCAAGCTCGATTTCGGTCGCGAGCTCCGACGCCCGCCGTGGGCCGGAACCCCCAGTGGGGGCAGCCCGCGGGGGTGCAACTTGTGAGTATCCAGTTCAAACTAATGCACCCACACCACCATCCAACACGGGGAGGGCTTACAGTGGCCGTGGCCACGTCAGGTGGGACCTGGGGGACAGCAGCCCCCAGCGTGCACAGGTGTGGCTTTGCCGGTGGCAGGCCCCTCATGGGGCGTGGGTCCCCCTGTTACAGGTAGTGCTCCGGGGGTTTCAGGGCAGGTTGCAGCCCAAATTTTGATGCCCCGCACTGTCAACATGCCGGTGTCGGCACTACCGACGGCTGGGTACTCTTTGCCCCTCGGGGATCATTTGGCACAAGCCACTAAAGAGAAGATTTGGCGGGGGGAGTACGTGGATATTTTCTCCCTGCTGAACAGGGAACCCACCAAGGAGGAGCGGGAGGGGCAAGATGAAAAGGACAAGGAGCAGTCCCGCCGTCGTAAGCCACCACGTACGTGGGCCAACTGGTTGCCCGCATATCTCAAATACATGGCGGTGTACCTTAGGGCCCGGCCTGATCTGGCCATTCCGATGGTCCAGTATTTGGACAACATTTACAGGGCAATGGTTGATTTCCCTGGCCCGTCGTGGTTGGCTTACGACGAGGAATTTCGAATGAGAGTGCCCCTGCACCCGGAGATGAGGTGGGATGAGCCCTGCCAGAAGCTGTGGCTTCTGTATATGACCACCACGCGCCCTGCGCCTGGGGAGAGGTATCATTGTGGACATGCGGTCCAGCGAGCTGCTCCAGCACAGGCACCCCGCCAAGTGGCAGGGCAGGGGGTTCCAGCCAGCCTGCTGTGCTGGAGCTTCTCGGCCAATGGTGCGTGCAATAGAAAACAGTGCCGGTACAAGCACGAGTGTCCATCTTGCGCTGGCCCCCACGCCGCTGCTGCGTGCCCGCGAGCGGGCGGGTTTCGGGGCAGGGGTAGAGGTGGACAAGGAATGGGCAGACCTGCCGCTGAGGGTTCTGGCCAATCAAAAGGCCCCCTCCCCAATTAATGTGGTCATGTTGGAGTGTTGGCTCGCAGGATACCCAAGGAGGGGAGACGCTGCTTACTTGCTGGAAGGTTTCCAGCGGGGGTTTCGCATTCCGTTTGAAGGGGAGAGGTCCCCCCAAGATGCACCCAACTTACTTTCCCTTAAGGGCAGGGAGGGGGTGGCCGCTCTTAGTATCGCCAAGGAGGTCCACGCAGGTAGGGTGGCTGGCCCCTTTCACGCCCCGCCCTTTCCTAATCTGAAGGTTTCCCCTTTGGGGTTGGTCCCCAAAAAGGCGCCGGGGGAGTTCCGGCTGATTCACCACCTGTCGTACCCATCTGGCCATTCGGTCAATGATGCTATCCCTGATGACCTTTGTTCGGTCAGGTATACGTCATTTGACCAGGCCCTGCGCATGGTGCGCTCTTGTGGCCCGGGTGCACTATTGGCGAAGTGTGACATCAAGTCGGCATTCCGCCTGCTGCCTGTGCACCCGGGTGACTTTGAGTTGTTGGGTTTCAAATTCCAGGGCAAATTTTATTTTGATAAAGCCATGCCTTTTGGCTGCTCCATCTCATGCTCGGCGTTCAAACGCTTTAGCACCTTTCTCCAGTGGGCCTTTGTTCGTAGATCGGGATCTCGGTCTGTAGCCCATTACCTCGATGATTTTTTGTTCGGGGGTGAACGGGGCTGGGACACGTGTACGCGTCTCGTTAACACATTTCAGACGCTAATGCAGGAACTTGATGTCCCTTTAGCGCCCGAAAAGACCGAGGGCCCATCCACCAAGCTCACGTTCCTGGGTGTCGAAATTGACACGGTTGCGCAGGCATCTAGGTTACCCATTGACAAGGTTTCCCGGATCACTTTGTTGATCTCGGCCTTGCTGGCCAAATGCAAGGTGTCCCTCCGTGAGCTACAGGTACTGCAAGGTCACCTTAACTTCGCTTGCAGGGTGGTGGCACCTGGCAGAGCTTTTGCTCGACGCTTGTGCGACGCCATGGCTGGCTTGTCCAGGCCCTACCATAGGGTCCGACTGAACAGGGGCATGAGGGATGATTTGCTGATGTGGCTTCAATTCCTTAAAGGGTTCAATGGGGTCTCATTTTGGAGATCTGACCTACTGGTATCCCCTCGCTTCCAGGTTCAGTCGGATGCATCAGGGTCCCTGGGTTATGGGATTTACTTCAAGGGGAAGTGGGCATATGGTCAATGGCCAACAGCTTGAAAGGGCACTGATCGTTTACGCGATCTCACGTTCCTTGAGTTCTTTCCCATTCTGGGGGCTTTGATGCTATGGGGTGCGGAGTGGGCCAATTCGATCGTCCATTTCTGGTGTGACAATGCTGCGGTTGTGCACATTGTCAACTCTCAGACGTCTAAATCACCCAGAGTAATGGAATTGGTGCGCCAGTTTGTTCTTTACAACCTACGCCTCAATGTGCTATTTCGGGCTAGGCACATTCCAGGTATTAATAACGAAATTGCTGATGCTTTGTCCCGCTTGCAGATCTCCCGGTTCCGTGCCTTGGCCCCGGATGCAGAGGAATTTCCCTCGCCGCTCCCGGACAACATATGGACGTTTGGCAAGGAGAGGTGAACCGGGCGATCGGCATGTCACTGGCGCCCCGCACGCGTAAGGCGTATCTCCACGCATTAAGTACCTTCCAGGCCTTTTGTGCACAATTTCGATTACCAGAGACCTGGCCTATACCAGTGGCCCAGATTCTTCAATTCATGGTTTACCTGCACAGCCAGGGCCTAGCACCCCGCACCATAGCATCTAGGCTGTCAGCACTGGCATTTATGGCCAAGGTGGGTGGTTATGCTGACAGCACAAATGACTTCCGTATACGACATGTTTTGGAAGGGTGGGCACGGGAGCGTGGACGCTGCCCGGATGACTGCCACCCAATCTCTCCAGGGGTACTTACCCACCTTGCACGGGGCTGGCATGACCTGTGTTTTGACAGGTATGAGGCAGCCCTGTTTCATGCGGCTACCACGGTGGCCTTTTTTGGAGCGCTCCGCATCAGTGAGCTTGTGCTACTGTCTAAGGCGGATGCGACGCGTAGGGCACTGGAACTCGAAGATGTCTATGTTTCTGATGAGTGGGCTCAGTTGAGGATACGTTCCTCAAAAGTTGATCAGCACGGTGTAGGCAGTGGTGTAAGACTGCTACGATGTTCAATGGCAGACATCTGTCCGGTTGGTGCCCTACAAGAATTCCTTGCACTGCGTGGTATGCGCCCTGGCCCGTTTTTCTGCCACCAAGATGGGTCTCCCCTTACTAAATTTCAATTTTGGAAGGTGACCGGTAAGGCACTATCTAGTGTGGGCCTCCCCGGGCCCCGTTATGGCACCCATTCTTTTAGAATAGGGGCTGCTTCTACTGCAGCTGCATTCGGGTACTCTGGGGCTGAGATACGCCAGATGGGAAGGTGGGAATCACAGTGTTTCCAGTTATATGTTCGCCCACTTCAATTGTGAGTACCAAGTAAGTCACTGTCCTCTTCCTTTTTTCTTTGACAGACCCTGGGTGTCGACTTGCACCGGTGGCAGTATGGCTGGTGGGCCATAGCTATGTGCACAGGGCAGCGCAGTATGCTGCGGTGACAGAGTGGGGACCCCAGCTGGGACTACGTGCGTCCGCATGTCTAAGGTGGTACGGTAAGCGCGGGATGTTATGGCGGGAACTGTTGCCATTCCTTTTTTCCATCAGGGATGCTGACCCGCCTGATGTCCTGATTATACACCTCGGGGGTAATGATTTGGGCCAGGTCACCGGCCTGTCGTTGAAACATGCGATCTGCGGTGACCTGGCTTACTTGCATTATGTGTGGCCTGCCACAACCCTGATTTGGTCAGACATGGTACCACGTCACGCTTACAGGGGGGGCATTAACCTCCAGGCCCTTGACCATGCTCATCGCTCGGTGAACAGGGCAGTAGCCCGGTTCATGGTAGACAAGGGCTGGGGGCGCGTCGTACGACACCCCGATATTAGTCTTCAAAATTGTGAACTTTACGCAGGGGATGGGGTCCATCTGTCGCCAAGAGGTATGAACCTCTTTTTGGAAGATCTGCAAGCAGGCCTGTTGACCGAGCTGACGGTCTGGGGGGGGGGGCGGGGCGGTGAGCCTTTATTGAAGCCTCCCCGTGTGGCGGGTAGCACTGGTAAGGTAAATATTTATGACCCACAGGTATCCGGCAGGTTCGCAATTGACTGGACAACACTAGATAGGCACACGTTGGTTAACATTGTCCGGTCAATGACGAACCAGGCAATGGGGTGATGGCACGAGCTAGGCAGCATGCATCACCCCGTGATTTTACGGATACGCGTCAGAGGGTGGGGTCAGTAGTTAGTTTATTGACTACAGTCAACAATTTGTTTGTTGCCAACAAACAAATTGATACAAATGGATACATTGTAACCAATTGCCGTTGGCAATTTTGGGAGGTACCTTACCAGTGTTACTGCGGCCTGCTTGCCTTAAGAATTATAATTGGCTGAGTACCAATCGAAATTTATAATTCGGACTAGGGCATGAATCAATAAATGTGGCCCAATGCCGTTATCCACTTTCACCAATGTCTGAGTCCTTTTTTTGGGGGTGCGCCTGGAATGTAGGTTCTTTCTCTAAACATTTCTAATAGTTCTGACACTTGAAAACAATAGTAACATTTTCCCCCTCTACAACAGAATGGTTAGACCAGTCACAGAGCCAGGGTATAATTATCAATAAAAATCAGAAACTCATTGCTTAAATTTTAATTATGAAAAGGATAGTATCCTGAGGGGACAGGTCTGAGTATGGTAATAAACATTTAAAGTCAAGATGATAAAATGTTATTGGTTGCATTTTTCTTTACCTGATGGTTAGAAAATGAGTTATTCAAATGTGTCAGGATGATCTAAGACAGATGTGACCACTGACCTTAAGGCTATCATTGAAGGTCATATTCTTATAACCATGCAGAATTGATGACTGGAGACTTGATTCATAGTGGAAAAATATTGCCAAAATCCTGTGGCTAAAAGTTACACTGTGTAAACTGGATCTGTCACTGAAAAGATTTAATTTAAACTAATTGAAAACATCCTGTCCTCCCTTTTAGCTTCTGAGGTCCCCTAGGACACCTTTTTGCCCTGGGGAAACTTGTGGGAACCTCAGGGCTGCGGAATGGGGAAACCTATAGTCAAAAATTAATGCTGAATTGCCACGACTGGGATCAGGATTGCCAGAGGCAATCCAGCAATTATTTTTTATTATTAAATGTCCCCCTCCCATTCACAGGCTCCAAAGATTTCCTCAGGGCAAATGGAAACTCTAGAGAGCCTCAGAACTTAAAAGGAGAGTGATAGGAATCTTTCTTTCAGTTTAAATTAATGATTTCTTATGCCAGATTCAATTTGCTGTCCTGCAATTTTTACTAAATAGGATTTTGCCCATTGTGTATGAAATGGGACATTCATCCACTTCAGTCAAACTACAAATACAAACTAAAGCAGTCTGATTTCGACTAATTTATATGAAGTTCAAATGGAAACAGAATGAGCAGATTCCATTCTGAAAGGAAACAGCAGGTTCAACAGTTATTTTCGGAGAGATTCCGATGCCTAACCTGAGTGGGAAGGACCAGACTGCAAGTTTCTAAACACGATCAAATCGGAAAGATACCAAGGAATATGATGGAGAAGGGAAGGAAGGGAGATGGGCTTGGCTGTTGAGAGCTCTACCATTTAGCCTTCATTAGCCTTAATTGTTGTGGAAGAAGTGACAGACTTTACCTTCTTGGGATCTAAGATCACTGCAGATGGTGACTGCAGCCATGAACTAAAAAGATGCTTACTCCTTGGGAGGCAAGCTATGAGAAACCTAGGCAGCATAATAAAAAGTAGAGACATCACCCTGCCAACAAAAGTCTGCATAGTTAAAGCAATGGTCTTTCCAGTAGTAATAGTTGGCTGTGAGAGCTGGACCTTAAAGGAGGCTAAGTGCAGAAGAATAGACACCTTTGAACTGTGGTGCTGTAGGAGACTCTTGAAAGTTCCCTGGACTGAAAAGAGATCAAATCATTCAATCCTCAAGGAAATCAACCTTGACTACTCTCTGGAAGGACAAATACTGAAGCTCAAGCTCAAGTACTTTGGCTACCAAATGAGAAGAGAAGACTCATTATAGAAGGCCCTGATGCTGGAAAAGATTAAAGGCTAAAGAAGAAGGGGTGGCAGAGGATGAGATGGCTAGATGACATCGTTGATGCAGTGAGCATAGATCTGGGCAGACTACAGAGGATGGCACATGACAGGGGAGCCTAGCCTGCTGTAGTCCATGAAGTCCTAAAGGGTTGGACTTGACTGTGTGACTGAGCAACAAAGCCTTAATTGTTGTTAGATATCCAATTTGGTCTTTTATGTAGTTCATTAAAATCTCTTGATTTCTGTCTTTTGTGTGTGTTTCTATGTATGGCTTGTTGTGTTCCTCAAACTCGGTGAAGAAGCATACTTATTTTATTCACAAAGCATTTATATAATAGCATTTTGCAAAAAACATAAAGAACAACAGGAAGCACTATTACTTTCATTGCCCATTTCATTCCTATTTGTGCAACCAAAGAAATGTTTACTTTCCAATCCATTGTGTCTTATCAGTTCAACACAACATGCACTATTTACAGTTTCATTTCATTGATTACTATTAAATTGCCATTAAATTTTGTTCATTGGCTTCACCTACTCATTCATAAAACATTTCTGTAAAAAGTTGCCTTCTCCGTGGATACCAAGGAAAGCAAGCCTGCTCTCACTGTGAGATTAGCTGTTTTTAACCTGAATATCAGAGGCAGGAACTGTGGTGGCTTAGTGGTTAAGATGCTGAACTTGAACTGGGAGGTCAGGAGTTCAAGACCCCAGTGCTGCACAATGGAGTGAGCTCCCATCTCTATCCTAGCTCCTGCCAATCTAGCAGTTCGAAAGCAAGAAATTTCTAGTAGATAAATAGGTACCACTTTGGTGAGAAGATAAACAGTCTGCCACATGACCACAGAAACATCTGCAGATGCAGACAGAGCTGGCTCTTTGGATATGAACAGAGATGAGCACCGAACCCTAGAGTCGGATAAGATTGGCTTTCAAGCAAGGGTGACCTTTACCTTTATCAGTGGCAAGCAAGAGACAATACCACCACCCTGACATAAATAGTTCCCGAGTACTGCAGGATGGAAATGAGCTCCCGTCTTTGTCCCAGCTCCTGCCAACCTAGCAGTTTGAAAGCAAGAAATTGCAAGTAGATAAATAGGGACCACTTCGGTGGGAAGGTAACAACATTCCTTGTGCTCCGGTGTCTAGTCATGCCTGCCACATGACCACAGAAATATCTGCAGAAGCAGACAGCACTGGTTCTTTGGCTTTGAAACATAGATGAGCACTGCATCCTAGAGTCAGATATGACTGGCTTTCGAGCAAGGGAAACCTTTACCTTTACCTTTAGAAAAGGCAGAGCATTCTTCCTGGTGAGAGAAAATCTGGGAACTATTCCCTGCAATCTCTGAGGAAGCCAATGAGCAGGGATAAATTATGAAGGAAATACAACATTGGTCTCTTGCTCAACTATTTCTGGAAACGGCACTAAATGTTCTTCCTCTCAATAGAGGCAGGAGAATCTGAGAAGACAGTCAACAAGGACAAGACCAACAGGGCAGAAAGGGAGTGCTTAATTCTCTTGAAGCATTCTTAGTCTAAGAATGCTAGCTAGCAACAGTGGTGTAGCTGGAGTGAGAGACATAGGGAACCATGAGGTTGAAGTTTCCAATGGCCACCCAAATGAACAGATAACTTGGAGAGATAAGAGCACTGGCTGACTAGACAATCTCTGCTATCCTCCTCTGTGCAGTTCTTCATCTCTGAAAGTTGGTACTGTTTCTAAGTGATCTACCATGATCATTGTAAAACTAGGTGGGGGAGTAGGAGCTAGATCATCCTGAAGTGGTATTTTGGTTAGACTCCTTTAGATGCCCTTTGAATAGCCCTGTCATGCCTCTTTGCTTGCATGCTTACCTCTGCCAAGCATTGCTGCCTCCCTTGTGCCCACTTGGTGCCCTCTAAGATACCTTTTTAGTGAAGTAACCTTAATTTTACACTTGGCCTTTGCAGGCGCACCCACCAAAAAAGGACTCAGACACCGGCATAAGTGGATAACGGCATTGGGCCACATTTATTGATTCATGCCCTAGTCCGAATTATAAATTTCAATTGGTCTCAGCCAATTATAATTCTTAAGGCAAGCAGGCCGCAGTAACACTGGTAAGGTTCCTCCCAAAATTGCCAATGGCAATTGGCTACAATGTATCCATTTGTATCAATTTGTTTGTTTACAACAAACAAATTGTTGACCGTAGTCAATAAACTACCTACTGACCCCCACCCTCTGATGTGTATCCGTAAAATCACGGGGTGATGCATGCTGAAGAGCTGCTGTCATCACCCCATTGCCTGGTTCATCGTTGACCGGACAACGTTAACCAACTTGTACCTATCTAGTGTTGGCCAGTCAATTGCGAACCTGCCGGATACCTGTGGGTCATAAATATTTACCTCACCAGTGCTACCCGCCACACGGGGAGGCATCCATGATGACTCACCCCCCCCCCCCCAGACCGTCAGCTCGGTCGCCAGGCCTGCTTGCAGCACACCCAGAATGAGGTACATACCTCTAACCAACAGGTGGACCCCTTCGCCTGCCTATCAGCAAAATTTTCGTGTAAGCCTAGCACCCGGTCTCCAATGGCCGTCTCACAGCCATGCTCGGAACGGGACGGAGCCAGAGCCCCGTCCACTGACTGCCGGGACAGTCCGAACTAGGGAGATCCACATCTCCCCTAAATTGGTGTCTCGGCACGATGTTAGACCATAGCGACCGTATGTAAGCCATACGTGATACAAAATGCCAGGTCACAGCCCCTCGACGGTTTAGTAACGGCAGTGATCCGTATAAGATCGCTGCCGCCGAGGTGCCTGTAAAACATCGGGCGGTCCAGCATCCCTGTCAGACAGCAGGAATGGCCACAGTTCCCGCCCCCATGTGCCGCGCATACCATACCATAGTATACGTGCAGATGCACACAGCCCAGCCGGGGTCCACTCTCTGTTGCTGCAGCATATACTGCTGCCCAGTGTACATAGCTGCGGCCCACCAGCCCCCTGCCACCGGTGTGTTGAGACCCCTAGGATCTGTAAAAGAGGAGAAAAAGGTGAAGGACATAACTAGATACTCGTACAGTGAGGGAACGTACATATCTGAAATTGCGCGTAGACGCATATCCACCTCCGAGTACCCCAAACGTAGCCCCGATCAACGCGACGCCTATCTTAAGTAAATGGTGCCAAAATGGGCCCCACACCGCGAAATGCGGCACCGGTCACCCTCAGGGACTTTACTATGGTAAGGGTAGACCCCTCCCGGTGGCAGAAAACAGGCTGGGGCGCGCAGCAGGCACTGTCGAAAATTCATGTAGGGCACCAACTGGACAGATGTCTCAAAAACTTCGTAGCAGTATACACCACTGCCTACACCGTGCTGAATAACCCGTGAGAACCGCATCCCCACTCGAGCCCACTCATGTGTGACAGAGACATCTTCGAGTTCCAGTGCCCTACGAGACACATCCGCCTTACACAGGTGGCACCAACTTTGGCACCCACTCACTGATGCGGAGCGCTCCAAAAAGGCTACCGTCGTAGCTGCATGGCCAAGAGCCACCTCACACCTATCTGTACATAAGTAACGCCAGCCTCGTGCAAGGTGGGTCGGAAACTCTGGGAACAGGGGCGACGCGTGTACGGGCGGCGGACACGTTCCCATGTCCACCCCTCCAAAACATGTCGTATACGGAAATCAGTCGTGCTGTCAGCAGAGCCCCTCACTTTGGCCATGAATGCCAGTGCTGACAGCCTGGATGCTATGGTGCGGGGAGCTAGGCCCTGACCGTGTAGGTAGACCATAAATTGAAGAACGTGTGTAACTGGAATGGGCCAATCCTCGGGCAACCGGAGTTGCGCGCAAAAATCCTTAAATTGACTGAATGCATGGTGATACACCTTACACGTGCGGGGCGCCAGTGACATGCCAATCGCCCGGTTCACCTCTCCTTGCCAAACGTCCAAATCTCGTCCGGGAGCAGCGAGGGGAATTCCTCTGCGTCTGGAGCCAAGGTGCGGAACCGGGGGATCTGCAGGCAGGATAAAGCATCAGCAATATTGTTATTAATACCTGGCACATGTCTGGCCCTGAAGAGCACATTGAGGCGTAGGCTGCGCAACACAAACTGGCGAACTAACTCCATGACCCTGTGTGATTTAGACGTCTGGGAATTGACAATGTGCACTACCACAGCGTTGTCACACCAGAAATGAACCACTGAATTAGCCCACTCCGCGCCCCATAGCATCAAAGCTCCCAGTATCGGGAAGAACTCAAGGAATGTAAGATCGCGTAAACGTTCCGTGCCCCTCCAAGCTGGAGGCCATCGGCCGTAGGCCCACCTCCCCTCAAAGTAAATCCCATAACCCAGGGACCCCGAGGCATCCGACTGAACCTGGAACCTAGGGGAAACCAAAAGTTCAGATCTCCAAAATGACACCCCGTTGAAGTCCATAAGGAACTTAAGCCAGATCAACATGTCAGCCCTCATGCCCTTGTTCAGTCGGACCCAATGATAGCACCTGGATAGGCCAGTCATGGCATCGCACAAGCGTCGAGCAAAAGCTCTGCCAGGCGCGACCACCCTGCAGGCGAAGTTAAGGTGACCATGGAGATCCTGGAGCTCATGAAGCGACACCTTGCGTTTGACCTGTAAGGCCAAAATCAATGCAGTGATCCGGGTAACCTTGTCCATGGGTAACCTGGATGCCTGCAAGACCGTGTCAATTTCAATACCCAGAAATGTGAGCTTGGTTGATGGGCCCTCGGTCTTTTCGGGCGCTAAAGGGACACCAAGTTCCTGCATTAGCATCTGAAATGTGTTGAGGAGATGCGTGCATGTGTCCCAGCCCCGTTCACCCCCGAACAAGAAATCATCGAGGTAGTGGGCTACAGACCGAGACCCAGACCTGCGAACAAAGGCCCACTGAAGGAAAGTGCTAAAACGTTCAAATGCTGAACAGGAAATAGAGCAGGCAAAAGGCATGGCGTTATCAACATAAAATTCTCCCTGAAATTTAAAACCCAATAACTCAAAGTCACCCGGGTGCACAGGTAACAGACGGAATGCCGACTTAATGTCACATTTTGCCAAAAGTGCACCCGGGCCACAAGAGCGCACCATGCGCAGGGCCTGGTCAAATGATGTATACCTGACCGAACAAAGGTCATCAGGAATGGCATCATTGACCGAATGGCCCGCTGGGTATGACAGATGGTGAATTAAACGAAACTCCCTAGGTGTCTTTTTGGGCACCAACCCTTCAGATTGGGAAAGGGTGGCAAGGGAAAGGGGCCAGCAACCCTACCTGCATTAACCTCCTTAGCAATACTTAGGGCGGCCACCTCCTCCCTGCCCCTAAGGGAAAGTAAATTAGGGGCATCTTGGGGGCACCGCTCCCCCCTAAATGGGATGCGGAAGCCCAGCTGGAAACCTTCAAGGAGGTACCTAGCATCCTCCCTCCTCGGGTAAGTTGAGAGCCATCGCTCCAACATATCCACGTTAACTGGGGAGGGGGCCTTTTGAGTGACCAGTTCCATCAGCAGTAGGTCTGCCCGCTCCTTGTCCACCTCTACCTCTGCCCCGTGACCCACCGGCTCGCAGACACGCAGTGGCGGCGTGGGGGCCAGCGCAAGAGGGACACTCATGCTTGTATTGGCACCGTTTTCTATTGCATGCACCATTGGCCGAGAAGCTCCAACACAGCAGGCGGGCTGGAACCCCCTGCCCTGCCAGCTGGTGGGGGGCCTGAGTTGGAGCAGCTCGCTGGACCGCATGTCCACAATGGTACCTCTCCCCAGGCGCCGGGCGCATGGGGGTCATATACAAAAGCCACAGCTTCTGACAGGGCTCATCCCACCTCATCTCTGGATGTAGGGGCACTCTCATTCGAAATTCCTCACCGTAAGCCAACCACGATGGGCCAGGAAAATCCACCATTGCCCTGTAAATATTGTCCAAATATTGAACCATAGGAATGGCCAGGTCAGGCCGAGCCCTGAGATACACCGCCATATAAATGAGATATGCGGGTAACCAGTTGGCCCATGTACGTGGTGGCTTGCGACGGCGAGACAGCTCTTTATCCTTCTCATCCTGCCCCTCCCTCTCTTCCTTGGTGGGTTCCCTGTTCAATAGGGAGAAAATATCTACGTACTCCCCCCGCCAATTCTTTTCCCTTGTGGCCTGGGCCAAATGATCCCCGAGGGGTAAGGAATACCCGTCTGTCGGCAATGCTGACACTGGCACGGTATTGATACGGGGCACCAGGAGAGGGGCCTGGACCATCCCTGCGACACCCGTTGCAGTCCCGGGGGCGGAAACCCCCCCACCTAATGTCACACCAGTATGAGACCAAGCTGCACCCAGGTAAACCAGGAACTGATGTCCTCCCGCCCCGACATTACGAGGCCATGGCCACTGGAACCCCTCCCCAGAAGTGGAGTGTGATGTGGGCACATTAGCTTGAACCTGATACTCACAGGGTGCACCCCCGTGGGCCTCCCCCACTGGGGGTTCCGGCCCACGGCGGGCGTCGGAGCTCGCGACCGAGATCGAGCTCTGAGGACGCATCCGACCACTACCTGACTGTAGTGCCTGCTGTACGGGGAGCTGCAAGGCCGCGGCGGACACCGGCCTGTGCGCCTCAAGCAACTCAACCCAACTGGCTGAAGGTTGGCGGCTGCCGCGGTAACCTGCTGGCAAAAGGGGGCCCCAGATGGCAATGAAGCCCCCCCAATGGGGTTATTGGTTATCCCGAGGGATGCCTCTAGCACCACCACGCGGGCCAGAAGTGCATCCACTGTCGCAGATCCCCCTGCATAAAGGGGGCCAGGTGGGCCGGACGGCCCACTGGGCAATGGCCCAGGGCCCCTGACTTGAGAGCCTGGCCCTAAGTAGGGCCATGCCCAAAACTCCGGCCCATGAGGGGCCGGGGGTAGGCCCTGCTGTGCAACCACACCAGGCCCTCCCCCCTGCTCAAAGCCCATGGCCGGTAAATGCGGGCCGGGGGCCGAAGTCCCAACCACGCCAGGCCCTCCCCCCTGCTCGAAGCCCATGGCCGGCAATTGCGGGCCGGGGGCCGAAGCCCCTGTAGGGCCAGTCTGAGGCTGGAGAGCTGTGGGCCATGGCCTAAGCTGCCCCATCCCACCGGTCCCAGTGGGTACCTCCAGTACGGAGTCCTGTTGGGGGGGCGCAGTCGCGGTCCTCCGACCCGACTGCTGCCTCCTAGTCGGGCGAGCCGAAGTCGCCATAGCCTTCTTTTTAGGTGGCATAGCAAGGCAGATCCCTTCCCAGGGATCGGAACGATGGCTGGGAAGCCGAAGAGTAAAAAGGCGAAAAGTGCGCTAAGCCTTCTGCCGCCAAACGGCTTCCCGAAAAAGGCGAAGAGCGACGGAGCAAAAACTTCTCCTCTCTGTCGCTTTTACAAAATGGCAGCTCGGCTGCCTCGTGGCCACCCCTTTTATAGAGGGGTGGCCACGCCCCCTAACTACCCGGATGTCTGAGTCCGGGGGGAGGGGCTGCAAAGAGCGCGGCGGCCATTTGGGCGCCGCACTTTCATTTTCATCCTATATGTTTCAACATTATATTAACTCTGAAACTTAGAGATGGCCTTTAGTGCTCTAACGTGGTGTCCCACAGCAAGCTGGCTTTGTTCACTAGGAAGTGTTTGCTCCCATTTAGCCGCTTGCCTGCCTACCTTTCTGACCTCTGCCAATCACTGCTACTTGCTTATTGTTCAGTGTGTGTCTTTTAATACAGTACTTACGGTTTGTCAACAGCCTAGCAGTTTTCTTTAACTGGTTTGTCTTTGTTGAAGTTCTTGAATAGGAAAGCTCAGGGATTTTCTAAGCATTCTGAGAAGTTTCCTCCAATATGACGGAGACAGTAAGAGGGCAAAAATAGCAGGAATGGGCAAAACCTGGCATACTTCTGAGTGTAAATACTTTTAAATATTGATTTTTTAAGTCTGAAAAGAAAAGGTGCTTAATAAGCAATTCCCTGAAACTCCCTGTCTGAAATTTGGCAGATTTGCAATCTGTCTGATATTTGGCAGATCTACTCTCTCTTACTCTCTTTGACAGCTTTACTCTCTCTTAATATCTCCAAAGCTCATGTACCTCAGTGGGGGGAAAGCTAATACACTATAACCATTTTAGTTTGCTCATGCAAGTCAACAGAAAGGCTGGTGATCCGAATGTCCTAATCAATTCAAATTCAAGCTCTGAACCAAATTAGAGAGAACAAAGCTCTTCAGACCACATCAGGATCCAGTCCAAAGCAGCCAATCATCTAATGAAAAGGATCAGAAGCTCTCTTCTGTTTTTGAAGGTACAAAGTATCTTGTCCTTTTGATGGGAGAGGGAAATAATTTTGCAATCATTTCATCATTTAAATGTTTGATTCTTTCCTGTCTTTCCTGAAACTGACAGCAAGCATTTGAACCATGCTGCAGCATCTCCTGCTAAGAGCCTCTTGGTAGTAGTAACAAGTAATTAATAACATTGGCTAATTAGAACAAGAACTTGCAGTGAAAGCTTTTGCATTTTAAAGTAAGAGTTCTATGTGTTAATGCAGAGTAAATACATTATTTATTAGTTATGGTTTTTGACAAGATAAATGTCAAGTACGATGCAAAGATTGTGTTGTCTGTTTGCAAGATATTCTAATAAACCACACACATCTCTCCTTTGTATATTCTTCTGCTGCTGCGCTGTTAGCTTCTGTGATTTTGTTGCCTACATCCAGAATGACCTTTCTTCTCAGATTATGAAGCACACTTGGCTCTTGAACTTTCTCTTTCTTTAAACTAGAGAGACAGAAACTGCAACAGATACGGAAAATGACTGTCAGACTTGTGTCACGGCTTCAGAGATCTGTTTGTATTTTCCTGACTGTGGCTCACCTGCCTTAGCTACTGGTAGGCTTCCATGCCCATTTCTAGTTTTTGGTGTTTTATAAAGCCATTCATTGGTTAGAAGGGTAATGCAGTGGCTTAGTGGTGAAGATGCTGAACTTGATGATCAGAATGTCAATGGGTTAGCAGTTCGGGACATGAGTGCTGCACGATGGAGTGAGCTCATGTCTCTGTCCCAGCTTCTGCCAACCTAGCAGTTTGAAAGCTAGAAATTGCAAGTAGGCACCGCTTTGATGGGAAAGGTAACAGCAGTTTGTGTACGACTAGCTTTTGAGCAACAGAGCAATTGAGCAGTCACTAGGCCTTTTTGAGCCTTAGAGATTCTTTGGTGTATGCAAACCAAGACACAGGACACAGCCTCGGGCTGGGTTAACTCAGGTTTATTGCATCGTGGACAGAGGGAACATGAGGTAATGGCGGATCGATAGCTCTTTATATACAGTGGTAATACATTTGAACGTGGTGCCATGGTAGCCCATTGGCTACTGTCTGCGTGACGTCATTGCGGGTCACGCCCTTCTTGTCCAGGTGTAGATGGTGGCGGGAAAACTTCCCGCGCTGTTGCCTTTGATGAGTTCGGACCAAGAGAGCTTGGACGCTCGCTGCTGCCAGCTGGTGGTCATTAGCTCGCGTCCTATTACAGGGTTTATATGATACAGCTGAAGGTTACATTGTTGCTATAGGCAAGGTTACATTGGCTCAGATACATTGTAATCCATGTGTAAGATAAAACCATCAGAACACAACACCCCTCCCCCCTAGGACGAGACAAAGTCTCGAGCCCACACTTAAAACACACTCCCCCCCCCTCAGGAGACAAAGTCTCTCAGCCAAGATGGCTTATTTCGAACACGCTGGGGTCTCGATGCGGGCTGCCTCTCCCCGGGTTTGCTACCTTCTCTTTGTCCCCTGGTTTCCTGTCCTGTAATTGGAGAGGGAGACTCGTTAGTGACTTGCCGCGGCTCCGCGGCGTTGTTGGGAGGTGTGCTCTTTCTTAGGGAGGAACCGGGGGCACTGGGGGCTAACGAAAAACCCCTCTTCTCGCTTGGATGGGTGGGGGAACACTCCTGAAAACCCCCCCGGCTCGCAAAATCAAAATCAAAACTACAATCGGGGGCAGCGGTCGCGAACTCCTCTCCCCCTTCCCCGGCCCCTGATAGGACTGGCGTATCAAAAGGGTATGAGTCGGGGCCGCTGCTTCTGCCTTCCCCCCTTGCTTGGGACTGTTGTCCACTGCTGTCTCCCCCTTGGGTTAAGCGGGTGGGGGAGAACCCTAACGCTGAATCCTGTTGCTGAGCCCCACTGACTGGCCCACTGACTCGGTGCCTCAGTTGGTCCGCGTGCCTCCTCCAGAGGAGGCCGGTGTTAGTCTCGACCCGGTACGACACTGGCCCCGTCTGTTCTACAACCGTCCCTGGCACCCAGGCTGGCCCTGCGCTGGAATAGTTCCTGCAGTGAACAGGGTCACCGGCGGCGAAACCTTTCGAGACCGCCAACCCTATGTTTTTCCCTTTATCCTCGACTCTCGTCGGGTCTAGCCTGGACAGGATCGTGGTCAGTTTTCGCCGCATCAAGAGCTCTGCCGGCGAGTAGCCTGACGCTAAGGGGGTTACCCTATACGCTAAGAGGAACTGGCATACTTGGTGATTTAGGTCCCCCGGGCCCATGCGCCGCAGCGCCTCCTTTGTTGTACGCACCAGCCGTTCCACTTGGCCATTCGTGGCCGGGTGAAACGGTGCGGATGTGACATGCCGAATGGCGTTCGCCTCCATGAATGCTCCGAACTCAGCGGAGGTGAAACAACTAGCGTTATCGCTGACTAAAGTGTCGGGTAAACCGAACGTGGAAAAGACTCTCCTTAGCCGGCTAATTGTCGTGGCGGAGGACGTGCTCTTTACTGGGATAACCTCCAGCCACTTGGAGAACGCATCCACCACCAGGAGAAACATGGTTCCTCGGAATGGGCCAGCGAAATCTACATGCACCCTGGACCATGGCCCCCTAGCTGTGTCCCATTCCCTATGCGGAAGACGGGCCGCCTCAGGCCGGGATCCCTGGCATGCCTCGCAAGTGCCGACCATGTGCTCAATGTCCGCGTCCAGCTGTGGCCACCAGAAGTAACTCGGGCCAGCGCCTTCGAGCGAACTATGCCCGGGTGGCTGACGTGCAGCAGTTCGAGCACCCTCGTCCGCAGGGGCGTAGGGACCACCACCCGCTGGCCCCACAAAAGGCACCCCCTTTCTAGGGACAACTCTAGCTTTTTCCGAAAGAAAGGGTCGAACTCCGTACTCGGGGACGATGCCGGCCACCCCTTCTGTACCCATGAACTAACTTTCTCCAGCGTTCTGTCCTTGCCTGTCGCCCTAGCAATGTCGGCTGGTACTATTGGGGGTGCGTCTAAAACCTCAATGAGCAACACCTGGCGGTCTCTTTCTACTCTCGCCTTTTGGTCGTCCGACAAGGGCAAAGGGGATCTCGAAAGTGCATCAGCATGGCTGATCTCCTTTCCGGGCCGGTACTCCAACTCATGCTGGTATGCGTTGAGGAAAATAGCCCAGCGCAGCATTCTCGGGGACAGGATCTGCGGCGTGGGCTTGCTTGCCGTGAAAATCCCTAACAGTGGCTTGTGATCGGTCACGATTTTGAACGGGCGGCCATACAAAAAATCGTGAAATTTTTTGGTTCCCGCTACTATTGCTAACGCCTCCCTGTCGGTTTGTGCGTAATTTCGCTCCGCTTGGGACAGGGACCTTGAGTAAAACGCTACCGGGGCCTCCCTTCCGTCCTCCAACACGTGGCAAAGCACCGCCCCCACCCCCACCGGGGATGCATCACAGACTAGGACCACTGGCCGTTTGGGGTCGAAGTGCGTCAGGATTGCCTCAGATGTTAGGAGTTGCTTTAGCTCTTTGAACGCCCTCTCGTGCTCGTCACCCCACAGCCATGGCTCCTCCTTTTTAAGTAACCGATGGAGCGGTTCGGCCACGGACGCCTTCCGCGGGAGGAATGTATGGTAAAAATTGAGGAGCCCCAGGAAGGACTGTAGCTCGGTTTTGGATGTGGGGCGAGGGGCCTTTTTAATGGCTGTTACTTTGGATTTAGACGGCTTAATCCCCTCGGGTGTGATCCGGAAACCTAAAAACTCGACCTCGGTTTCGAAAAAAACACATTTGTCCTTCCTCAATCTCAGCCCCGCTTTCTCGAACACGGTCAGTACTTTGTCCAACCTCTTTGCCAGTTCAGCCTCACTCCCCCCTGTTATCAACACGTCATCAAAATAAGGCAACACCCCCTCCAGTCCCTTCAGGAGGCGTTCCACAAGCGACTGAAACAGGCCGGGTGCCGAGTTCACGCCAAACTGTAACCGCGACACCTGGAACGCTCCTTTATGTGTAACTATCGTTTGTGCCGCGGCCGTGGCGGGGGTCACAGGAAGTTGCTGATAGGCTTGTGCCAAATCGAGTTTAGCGAAACACTTTCCCCCGTTTAGCCTGGCCAAAAGGTGACTGATCACCGGCACCGGGTATGCATTAGGGCGGATCGCCTTGTTAATTGTACACTTATAATCAGCGCAAATGCGCACCTCCCCGTTAGCCTTTAGAGCCGTTACAATTGGAGTTTCCCACTCCGCGGAATCAACAGGAATAAGAATCCCCTGGCCCACCAGTTTGTCCAGTTCCGCCTCTATCTTGTCCTTGAGTGCGAACGGCACCCTGCGCGGTTTGAGTCTAATCGGGCGGACCTCCGGGTCTATGTCGAAAGCTACAGGAGGTCCCTTGAACTTTCCGAGTCCTTTCTTAAAAACGGCGGGATGCGCATCGCAAACCGCTTGTATTGGGTCCCCCCCCACGGTATGCACCCCCCCTATGAACAATCCTAAGGGCTGAAACCACTGTGTCCCTAGGAGGCTACAGCTTCCCCCCTTGAGGACAACTAGGGGCAGTTCCGCAGAATGTCTCTTAAAATTGACCCGAAATTTCCCGACCCCCAACACCGGAATGCTGTTTCCCTGTACGTCTCGTAGCGTGGACCTCAACGCTTTAAGTTTGGGCCGCACGTGGGGGTCGATTTTCAGGAACTCTTTTTGGAGAATTATGGAATAGGAGGACCCCGAGTCAATTTCCATCTTAATAGGGGCCCCTTGTACTAATACCTCAACGAAGTAATGGGACTGTCCCGCGGACACGCTGAACACTGGGGCGTCGTCCTCGCTGTCGTCCGAGACGCGGCCCACGCCGTCCTGCTTCCTCGTGGTCTGGGCGCCATCTTTGGGCCTCGCTGGACGGTCCGGTCTGGCCGCACGGTCTTGTGACTGCCTCCGGCCCTCTTTCCGTTTTCTGCATGCCTTGGCGATGTGCCCCCGACGGCCGCAGGTGTAACACTCGGCCTTCCTGAACGGGCATCTCGCGCGCTCGTGGGCCGCTCCGCAACCCTCGCAGCGTCGACCACCTTTTCGGACCTTCTGGACCTCCTCGCCGTCGCTGCCTTCCGTAGACGACTTTGAGGCCCGTCGAGTCGCGTGCACCGACTGTCCGGACTTCCCGTGCACCGAATTTTCCGCCTTGCCGGCTCTAGGACGCCACTCACGCCACTGGTGCATCTCGTCCACTCCAGCATTCGTGGACTCTGCGGCTTCCGCGGCCTCTACGACCTCTGCCAGCGTGGGTGGCGGCTCCTTATTCATCAAGCTGCGCTGTACCTCCTTGTCTTTCAGGCCACACAACACGCCGTCCCTGAGGGCCATCTCCAGGATGTCGCCCCATTTACAGGGGGCGGCGGCTATCCTCATGGCGGCCACGAATGCCTCAACCGACTCATCCGGCGCTTGGACTCGCCTCCAAAACGCGCTCCGAGCGGGAAACATTGCCCTCGAGGGGCAGAACCGCTCTCGCAGCAGCTTCATGATGTCGCCCGCCTTAAATTCGCTCACCTTCTTCGGAGCGATTATGCCCACCAGCGTCCGCTTGGTTTCCATCCCGAGCATTCTGGTGAGGATGGCCCTCTTCCTCTCCTCGTCGTCTCCTTTGACTCTGAGTTCCACCAGTGCCGCCTGGAAGTCCATCTCAAGCAGCTCCCAGTCTTGCGGTTTGGTGATGTTGAACCCGCTCTGTGCCCTGGCTGTTCCGTGGGGATCCATAATCCCACCCTCGTCGCCAATTTGGTGTATGCAAACCAAGACACAGGACACAGCCTCGGGCTGGGTTAACTCAGGTTTATTGCATCGTGGACAGAGGGAACATGAGGTAATGGCGGATCGATAGCTCTTTATATACAGTGGTAATACATTTGAACGTGGTGCCATGGTAGCCCATTGGCTACTGTCTGTGTGACGTCATTGCGGGTCACGCCCTTCTTGTCCAGGTGTAGATGGTGGCGGGAAAACTTCCCGCGCTGTTGCCTTTGATGAGTTCGGACCAAGAGAGCTTGGACGCTCGCTGCTGCCAGCTGGTGGTCATTAGCTCGCGTCCTATTACAGGGTTTATATGATACAGCTGAAGGTTACATTGTTGCTATAGGCAAGGTTACATTGGCTCAGATACATTGTAATCCATGTGTAAGATAAAACCATCAGAACACAACAGATTCAAAATGGCAGACTTAGTGACTCATCAATCCCTGCACTGGACAGGCAGGCAGGCAGGCAGGCAGGCAGACATACAGAGTCCTCAGCATGCTTCATCACAAGTAAGTACCAATGAGTTCACGGGTTTTCTTCAGGATAAGTGGATATAGGAAGGGTTACCATTCATAATATAAAGTGATCCTGGAAAGCAAACTTTGCCCCAAACCATTCTCTTCTTTGCCCTCAGCAAAGGGTTTCTAACCAAGATGGTACAAACTGAAATAAGAAGAGATTTTTTTTTTTAAAAAAAAGGAAAGTAATAGATTGTGGACAGGAAGAGCATCAGGGGTAGAGTGGGGACTGATAGGGCACAGGGATAGACTGGGAATTCAGCAGTGGTGACCTTCATAGACATCTTGCTTTAAAACCAATCTTTTTAGAATGAGGATTCTGCAAGTGTAGCCTTCATTTCTACTTGATATTCAGGCCCTTGTGTGGATGTCTCTGTATGTTTATCAAAAAGAAAGGGAATCAGGAGAGAGAGAGAAGGAGGGAGATATATTGCAGGCATTCCCCATGATATAAGCATGGCTTGACCAAATCCATATAATGATTTTTTTTGACATGTCTCTGTACAATATTATTTTCAAATACTTCTAATCCTGTGATATTTTATCTGTGGGGCCAAAGGTGGCAATGATTTGTATTTACACCATCTCCCAAGTTCCAGAGTTTTGGTGGAAATTGGCAGTCCATGTTTCAATACATAGCATGCATATAGCTGCCTCGTTCTTATAATGCTGCCTCTGACTTCCACCGTAACGTGGTTTGAATCACCCGCCCCCATTCTGCCCAGAGGAAGAGTGGAAGGTGGAAGATGATGTGTGTCTCATCTTAACTGGCCTTTATAAGACTGCTCCACCCTCTTTGTTTTTGAACTTTGGCCCACTTGCCCACCCTCTAAGTCAGAATACTGTTGGGGTTGCTAATCAGGGGTAGGATAGGAATTTTGACCTTGCTTCTCCTATCTGGCAGAATTAGAGAAAGAGGACTAGGATGTGTTTTTCCTATGCTATTCTGTTTCTTAGGCCAAACCTGACTGGTGTCTCTTGTATTAACTCATAGAACTCTTAGTTTAAAATGCAACAGATTTCACTGCTAGTTCTTGTTCTAATTTCCCAATGTTATAAATTACTTGTTACTACTGCCAAGAGGCTCATAGGGCTCTTAGTAGGAGATGATGCAGCATGGTTCAAATGCTTGCAGTCAGTTTCAGGAAAGACAGCAAAGATCACAATCTGATGCAATTTGGCAGGGAGTAAAGGTTGAGGGTGGTAGTGTGACTCCCAAACGGTTTACCTATTTCCCTGTTCCTGAATTGATTACTGGGGAAACATTAATTTTAACTAATGAATGAAAGTATGAGAATTGTCTTTATGTCCCACCTGGAAAAGATGGACCTTCAGCTAAACATTGTTGTCTGGACTAGGGATCGCATCTGTTGAGTATTGTAGTGCAACCCCAGCATGCAGTGGGTGTTAGCACAATAAGCATAGAGATGTAAATAATAGCCTAAACTAAAGGAAGTTGTTTTACATTGTTTGTCCCTAAGTAACCAATTGAAAAGTTTCCTGTCTTCCTGCCTTTAGGAGTCATCTGACCTATTTGCATGTCTTAAGGCTTTGCATGTTCTGGCTTTCTCTCTCTTGTTTTTCGACTTTTTTAGTGTCTTGCAAGGAAGACAATAGAAGGAGCTGCAGTAGGGCTAAACACAACTTTATTGCATGATGGTCAGGGTGAACATGAGGTAATGGCGGACAAACAGCTCTATTTATAGTACACTGTACATTTGAATATCCCAGGTGGTAGCTCATTGGTAACTGTCTGCATGACATCATAGATCATCATGCCCATCTTCTCCAGGTGTGGTGTGGCGGGAAGGTTTCCGCTCTTCAGGTATTCAGGGAATCTGTATCATGTGAGCCAGATGCTCGCTACTGCCACCTGTGGCCACTTAGCTCGCATCCTTATACAGCTTGCTACAATGTGTCTCTGATTAGATACAATTGGATACATTGTCTGGTTACATTCTGTTAAAGGGAAACTTGCAACATTCATTCAATACATAACACCCCTCCCCCCTAGGTAAGGACGAAGTCCTTCAGCCATTGAGGCTTCCCGCATGTTCGCTTTGGGCGAGTGGCGGCCTGCACTTGGGGCCAGAGTCCCTGCACGCTCCTGATTACTCTGCCCTCGTCCTGGAATGGGAGAGTGTAACTCGTTAGCGATTGGCTGTGAGTTCTGAGCCGGGGATTGCGGAGGTCTAGGTGTGAAAGTAAACTCCAGGGATTTGAAACCGGGGGCTCCAGGGACTAAAGAAAAACCCCGCTCTTCACTTGGATGGGTGGGAGACCACTCCAAAAAATCCCCCCAGTTTTCTACACTAGAGAGGGAACAGATATGCTCCACCTGCTTGAGCAAAAGGTTACCTTAGGACCCTCCACAGGTTAGGGAGTCAAGTTAAATAAAGTTATGGCCCAGGTTGAAGCCCAAATTCTGTGTCTGTCTCTTCATTTCTGGTGGGAGCAGGAAATGAGTGGTGCTGCTTGGTATATATATCCAATCATGCTAGTCCTTTGGAATAATGCTAGATAGTATGCATCTGATGAAAGATTGTTTGTAACTGCACTTATTAAGTCTGCACAACAAAAGGACAGAATTAGGCCTGCTATCTTTAGAACTGCGTTAAATCTGTGTATGCTATTTGAATTATCTTCTCTCATCATCAGCTTTCACATCATTCACAGTATTGCTTCACTGAGTTGGAGAGACCAGGACAAATCATTTGGAAAATAAAATAAATGTTACCACCAAACACACAGAGCACAGGTTTAATTTCCAGGACACAATACTGACCACAAACAATAGCACAGCATTGACAATAGAGTCAGATGTCTACAGCATTGTTGAAAAGGATGGCCTTGGCAGAAAACATGATAGCAGCTTGAAGTCTGGGTGCAGTGGAGGAGAGAGGGAAAAGGTTAATTGACACTAAGGGAAGACAGTTTGATAGCTTGGATACAAAAGCTTCATGGGAAACCTGTAAAAATCAATCAGACTTCGGATGTTTATTTAAAAAATCTCTTGCCTGTTTCTGGTGCCTTTCAGCTTCTGTTTTGCTCTTTTCTGAATCATCACACAATCTTTCTTTCCGTGATGAATGCACATGCCATTTACTTCATTTCCCCATCTGTATCCAGAATAAATCTCCAATTAGAAACCTATTTTCTTCCCAATAGATTCTTATCACCAAAAGCAAAAATATATCCATTTTTATTAATATTTCAAAAAAGAATTCTATGCTTGGGATCTAGCTCTTTTTTTAAAACTACTAGCATATTTTGTCCGACCTTGCTGGGCAGTTTTGTGTGTGTGTGTGTGTGTGTGTTTGTTTAGGGGTGGTTTGGATGGTGGTCACTTGGATTTTGTGGTTTTTGAATTTATTTGATTTTTTATATTTTTATTTGGATTTTTTTTTAAAAAAATGACTGTTGGATAGTCTTCCAGCCTCTAGGTGGGGCTGTGATTAAGAGTGTGATTGTCTTTGTCTCTTCAGTTCTGCTGCAGAGACATAGAGGGAGGACGTGTTTCATAAGTTCTCTTGAATTATTATTTTTATTTTTTATTTTCTTGTGATTTTGGGGTGCTGGGCTGGGGGATTTAATTAGAGGGCTTGTTTATTTAATTTAGTGTTTTGGCTTGGTTTTTTGTATTGTTTTTGGATTGTCTATATGTTTTTTTGGTTTTATTTTTCTGGTTGTTATTTCTTATTTTGAATTTGTTTGTATTTATTTTTGTTCATTGTGTTGTTTTTCAATTTTTAGTAAGGTTTTTTCATGTTGTTGTTTTATTGTAGATAGGTGGTTATACTGAGTTTTTCATGTTTTTTGTTTGATTTTTGTATTTTGGATTGTTTTGTTGTGTTTGTTGTTGATTGTTTTGTTATTTACTTGCTTGTGTTGTTAATTTATTTATTTGTGTTTGTCTTTTTTAGCTTGTGTGATTCTGCAAGGGTAGGGCAGTTTGGCTGGCGCCCGGGGTGGATGCAGGGCCGAAGGGCCTGACCACTGTCTCCTCCCCGGGTGAACGGGAAGTTTGTTGTGGGTGCCTTGGTGCCCTTGCATTCCCTGCTGCCCATGGAGGAGGCAGTGGCCGGGTCCTTTGGCCCTGCATTCCCATGTGAATGGGGAGTGCGCTGTGGGTGCCTTTGGTGTCCTTGCATTTTCTGCTGCCTGGGGGGACGCATTGCTGAAGGATTCGGCCATGGTCTCCTCCCCGGGCTAATGGACCAGCTGGCAAAAGGTAAGGGGCAGGGATTGGGGGGGGCAAGGTGGTGGGGCAAGGGGAGGGTGGTGTGGTTACTAGGGCCATATCTCTCCCCAATTCCTAACCCCCTCTGACCTAACTTACCTTTTGCTGGCTGGGTCTTTCCCCACAAGGCACAGCAGCCTCCCTCCATGCCTGCAGGGTCAAAAGAAAAGGCCGGTGTGCTTCCCAATGCAGAAGGCCGTGCCAGGAGGGAAAGACTTTCAAAGACCCAGCCGGAGCCAGCGAAAGTTAAGTCAGGTTGATGGGAGTTAGGAAGTTGGGGGCAAGGTGATGTGGCGGGGGGGGGGGGTTGACGTGGTTACCAGGGCCATGTCTCCCCCCCACTCCCTAACCCCCACCGACCACACTTACCTTTCACCAGCTGGGTCTTTATAGGTTTTTTCCTCTCGGCACAGTTTTTATTTTTAAACCACCATGCTGGCTGCCCCGCCTCCTCCATGCTCATGCCCTTCAGCCTCATTGGCTGAGGGGTAGTGCAGCATGGAGGATGCTGGGCCTGGTAGTTTTTTTGTTGGCTGCATTCATGGGGCGGTTGTCCCACTGGCAACTGCCGGACCCTTGTGGCGATGGTTGGTCTGGGTAAAGGTAAGTGTGGGCGGCTCGGTAGGGGATAGTAGGGATGGGTGCGGGAGTTTTTGCCGGATTCCCACGGTTAACGTGCCTCCTTATAGGTAAAGGTACATACATGTCATTGTGGATTGACATGTATCTTTAATAATATAAATGTGCATCATTAAGCCACTTCTGACCTATAGAGTCTCTATTCCAGGGTTTTCTAGGTAGAGAGAACTTAGAAGTGGCTTTCCATTCTATTATTCTGGGGGAACATTGGGATTGTGTAGCTTGCCCAAGGTTGCACAGCCTGGCTCTTTCAGGATGTACAATGGGGAACTGAATGCCCAAACTCACCTAACTAACTAAGCTATTCAGCCAATCATCCTCATCCATCTAGGACATAATGGTGAACCTTGGCACTTCAGGTGTTCTTAGACTTTAATTCCCAGAAGCCCAAGTCTCTGTGAATCTGCACTCTGAATTCACATAGACATTGGCTTCTGGGAATTGAAGTCCAAGAACAACTGGAGTGCCAAGGTTTGCCATCACTGATCTAGGCACTGCCTAGATCAGTGATTGTCAATAGATGCTAGGTCTGAAAGATACACTTATTAGCATATGTGTAATGCCACACTATTTATTTTGCCTCCATCTACTAACAATTTGCAATTCAACAGAACCAGACTTCACAGGATCTGCTGTTATTACAGGTTGTAAAAAGCCACACTGATTTGTAAACTTATCTGTCTTACTAACCAACCATTGTGTACCTCTGTACCTGAGATGTATACATTGATGCCTTGAAGTCTCACTCTTATGCCTGACAAAGTGGTCTTGATCCACCAAAGTTAACATTAAAATACAATAGTTAGTCTTTAATGCACTACAACATTCCCCCCCTTTTTTTTGTTTACTCTCTGATATGCTTGCACAAACTACCCCTGTTTTCTTTTCATGGTATTGTTTTCCCTGCCATGTGCTGCAGTTTGCCCTGCCAGATCCTATTTTCAACAAGAAGCAGCCTGGGAATGCATTTTTAAGCAGCGAAGACATGAGAGGAAGAGTTTTCTCTTTTAACACCCCACCCCACCCCCTGGTGCCAATCTAGGAGAGTGGTGCTGACTGCTATTGGATTACAATAGGAAAAAAAGGAGGCAAACCCCAAGTATAATATTTCAGGATGTGTTTGATGTTGCAATTAGCGTGATCCTCCATTTTTGTTCTAGATTTAGTTATCAATTTCCTCTTTTGTTTGAACTACTGTAGTATTTTTTGTACAGATACTGAAAAAATTGTCTTAGCTGTTCGTAGAAAAGGAAATCACTGACCTCCAATTAGATGCTATAACAGATCCTCCGAGACTATAATGAGTTGCTTTTAATAATTCTTAGATAACAGAGTTAATCTCTTTTAAAACATCCTTCTAGATTTGCATGGCATTGCTTTGGTTTCTGAATGCAAGTTTCATTGAGATTATAAGACAGGGGTGCCCAAACTTTTTGGGCCATGGCCCGGTCATGTGGTTCAGTGGGCCGGTCATGTGGTTCCTCCCACCAGAAGCGGAAATGAAACACGCCTTGCAATCTGTTTTGCAACAGGATGAGATAGATTTGAAGGTGCCATTTTCTCTTCTTAAACCAGGGTTGCCCAAACTATGGCTTCGGGGCCAGATCTGGCCCCTGACACCAATTTCTCCATCCCATGCTGCCCTCGTCACTCTTGTATAGGCACATTTTGCTTCTGCTTTCAGGAGCAATGAAGGCACTGTGGGCCAGATGCATTTGTATCAGGGGCCAGATCCAGCCCCTGGGCCACAGTTTGGACACCCCTGTTATAGGACAATCTTTTCCACTCTTCTGGGAATTGTAGCAGGATAACAGGAAGTGTAATAGGAAATACTCAATTTCCTATTGCAGGAGTTCACAGTGATTGGAGTTGTTGGAATGTAAAGAGGATTTTTCTACACACCATTTCTACTGACCAGTATGAATTATAACGAAAAGGCTGACCCACATATCCATTTCTGAAAAAGCTAAATCTCTTTCATCTGCAGCAAAAGTTAGTGCCAATGGTCCACCTAAACAACTCAGTCAGTAAGGTAGAAGTTAGGAATTTGATTCCCCACAGAATGATTGTTGAGGAGCACAGCCAACCTGTATAGCCTTGAGCAAGAGGCAGTTCCAAGATACTTCTAAAGAAAATGTGGTAAACTACTTTTAAGAACTCTCTGCCTAGAAATCCTTGGAGATAATTGTCATGATTCAGAATTGACCAGACAGCACATTATTATAACTATTATATTCAGTGGTGACCAGGTGATATCTCACTTAGGATAGTTCACAGTTGTTTACTTGCTACATTTCCACTGAAATGCAGAGTTTGGGCATACTACTTTTATTTTGGCAACATAGCCAAAAAAAGAAACACATCTCACATTCCACCCACCCCACCCCACCCCACCCCATTTACCCCCCACAATCTCTGTTGAAAATTCCAGTGTCACAAATGAAGTAAGATAACGATCAAAAAGCACTTTCTGTAACCTGCTGTAGGAGGTTCAGAATCAGAGATGAGCAAAAAACAACAACAAAAAAACACAAATCCACAAAATAAGGTAAAGGTAAAGGATTCCCTTGTTCAAAAGTCAGCCATATCAGACTCTAGGGTTCAGTGCTCATCTCTGTTTCAAAGCCGAAGAGCCAGCATTGTCTGCTTCTGCAGACGTTTCCGTGGTCATGTGGCAGGCATGACTAGACACCAGAGCACACGGAATGCTGTTTACCTTCCTACCAAAGTGGTCCCTATTTATCTACTTGCAATTTCTTGCTTTTGAACTGCTAGGTTGGCAGGAGCTGGGACAAAGACGGGAGCTCATTCCGTCCTGCAGTACTCAGGAATCGAAATGCTGACCTTCCGCCTTCCAGTCAGCATCTTAGCCACTTGAGCCACTGCAGTCCACAAAATAAAACAAAGACAAAAAAATAAAAGCCAACACACACACACACACACACACACACACACACGTAAAAATAAAAGGCAAAACCTTTTCTGATGAAATTATTCCATATATGCCCATTTCTTTAGAACCAAAAATTTACCTGAAAAAAAATGTCATTGAAAACAAAATACTGTACTGTAGATACATTTCCTTCTCCACATAGGGAGCATTGAGTGCTTAGTGTCTAAACATTTGGTTTTGAATTTCATGCAGTCACTCTTGTTTATGCTGCTTACTTGTGACTGCCAACTGCTTCTTCTCCAGGCGTCCTCTCCTCTAGTCGCTATATTAGAGGCAGGTATGATGTACAGTAGATGCTCACATAACGACGTTACTTGGTTCCCCAAGTAGCGTTGCTAAGCCATTTTTGTTGTTATGAGAGTTTCCTGCATAACAATGTTTTTAGCATTGTTGTCCGGATAATGATGATTATTTTAGTGTTGTTGTCTGGACAATGACACTAAAAATGTTGTTATGCAGGGGAACACGTGCTGCATAACGATGCATTGTTAAGCGAAAATGATGCTATCCGAACACGTTGTTATGTGAGGGTTGCTGACCCTAGTGCAAGTAGTTAAGACTTTTGCCTATCTTATTCTTGATAATAACATGCCAAAATGCACACATTTCTTCATAAAGTTGACAAAAATAACTCAAGTTTAAAATCTTTCAAAGCTAATTAAAAGCAAAACTAGCAGACTCATCCCTCTTTATCAGTGATCAATGTTTCACAGACTTGCTGCATTTCACTCATGAATCTGGTGATGGAAAAGTACATGGTAAACTTGCCAAACTCCCACATTCAGATATGAAGGTAATAAATGCTAATGTTAAATAAACATATTCCTCCTGCATCTTCTGAAAACTGTGCTTGTCTAAGTTAGACACCTTCATTGTTAGAAATGCTAAAAGTCAGGTCATCCCCAGCTGTTTGTGAGATGCTTCATGATATGAAAGGTTTATTGGGAATGTGTAATTCTAATCATATATACATAACTTTGAATCTAGATATTATGTGTTCAGAAATATGTTATCTAGATATTTGAAAGTATGTGTAGAACACAACCTGTATACTACAGTATCAACTAGGGATGTGAATCTCACAGCCTTCATTATGGCTGAAAACTAAGGCAGAGGGGTGGAATCCCTTTTTTATTTTTACAGTAACATTTTACAGTAACACAATTTTCCACCTTCCTCTTAAAGAACTCTCACAGGATTCCTTGCACTTTTTGTTGTCAATTTTCTGCTGGCATTTACCAGGGAAAACACCACTCTATGATGAATTAACACAACTTCAGTACAAAACAGTTAAGCGTTGATTTTTATGCAGCAGTAAAACAGGGCAGATTTACAAATAGATTTGAGTTTGCAAGTTCTCCAAGCCTTTTACTCCGCACTCTAGACCAGCAATTAAACTCTCCACATGATCTTTTAGAAATATAACAATAGTAGTTCTATACTTACTGTTGTTTCAAAGATAAATGAAGTGATGACAATCAGACACTGAGTCAAGCTGGGAGGAAGCAACGTTTATTGAAAGCTCCTAACTCTTTTTATCCCTGCTCCAAAGATTACCTCATGTTTCAATGTAGCAATCATGAGATATCAAAAAACTAAATTGATACTTTTCTCATAAGTTGTACTTTTGGAAAGAACAGTCAGTGAAGAAACAAAGAGCTAAGTAAGTAATTGGCAGTAAGTTAACATTTGGCAATGACTACTGTGTTCTTAGCAGATATGGGAGAAGGAAAGTTATCAATGATATAAGAACAGGCTGTAATGGGGTTTATCTATTTCTACTAGCCAACCTTTCTTGTTGACTTTGGCTGGCAGTGTTCCGCCTTGCCGTCACCTTTTGGAAATAGGTCACAGATCTATTCTTCAGATAAACATGTGCTTTGCTTTATGAAAGATTATTTACAATAAGCTTCTATGTGCTAAACAAAACAGTTTACTTAAACATACCTGTAGATGCTTTGCTTGTACATCAAATAGCAACAGCAATAGAGTAGAGTAGAGAGTGCAGGATGGCAGAACTGAGGAGAACAACCTGAGATGAATAAGAGATTCATCAACAAGCAGCTTAACACATGTCAGGTGACCCTAGAGGTGGGAAAGTAGAAGACTCTTCTTATTGGTTGGTTAGAAATAGAATTTACATTCACAACCCATTGCATGCTGGTGTCTGGCCAGACATCCCGCTATGGTAATGGAGTAGACCGTACAGCCAGTGACTCAGTGTCAAGTGTCAGGTTGTGGTAAATAACCTGACTCCAAAAAAGGAGCCAACAACTACAGCCAGATGAGCCCCTTTAGGTCAGGCGATTGTCCCCTCGGTTGCAGAAATGCAACTGGAAACCATCATATTGGGTCCAATAGCAAAATGAGAGTAGGAGGAACTCTGATTCCCAATGGTCATGGAGGCAGAAGAGGCAATTCCTTGACAATATCCTCAAGACTGTGGCAGTTTTTCGCAGTCCTAGTGTTAAATCTTGCATGTCTCATTTCATTTGTGCTGCAGGAGATGTCTCTGTGATCACAGTGTGTGGGTCACTTCATAGCAAGCTGGGATACACCTTAAACAAATTCACACCAGTGGCATTTTTCCTGTTTCAGGAAAAAAATGCATTCTCAGATATGAGTTGCATCTGACTACAGCATTCTGGTATTGCTCTAATATGCTCAACAAAAATAGCATTTTTACTCCAAAAGATCCCCCAGGAAGGACACTGAGCTGTGCTGAATTTGGCAATTTTCTGCAGAAGAGAACAAGCAAGGAAACAAAAAACTGGGTTTCATTTTCTTGGGAAGCTGAGAGGTTTTGCTGTTGCAACACAAGTGTCTGCATGAAAACGTAGCATGGTGATACTTGGAACATAGTTGGCAATGAGATTTTTTTCCAAGCATTCTTTACATCCCTAATTATCAACTCTCGATCATGTCAGGCTGAAATTCAGTGTGCATCTAACTTCATTTTAACATTTTTGTCTGAGACTCTCCAACAACCCACAGCAAACTTTAAGCACCAGTGGCGCTTTCCATATAGGCCAATGGGCACTTGCCTGGGTGAACAAAAGCTTGCAGTTTCATTCTACATCAACAAATGTGTGCTCCTTTTTCTTCCCTTGTTGTTTTAAGAGACGGAGACTGATTTTAGCTGCTTTTGTATTGATCCGTTTTCTCTATCTGCTAAATCAAATTAAATCAAGCAAGTTTATGCCAGCCCTGGCTGCTTAGCATTCATGGATCAGCTCTGTCTCTTGATACCAAGAAAAGAGAAGAGCAGACTAGTCAACACTATTGCCACAGCATGCCAGGACAAGTCTAGTGGTCACCTCTAAAATATACATAGCTTGGATTCAGAGGTATGTCTGACAGAAAGAATGGTGCCCTCTGTGTTCAGAGTTTCTAAAGTTAGACTATATGGTTGTTATGTTGTTTCTTGCCTACCAAATTTTTTGAGGCATGAGAGATATTCAAAGAATGGTTTACTATTGCCACCCACTTAATTTCATATGGGTGAACAAAGAATTGAATCCAAGTATCCCAAGTCTGGATCCTATGTCACATTATCTTTCTAATAATTAACAAGGTTTCCTATGAAGTAAAGGATTAGATAACCAAATAAGGGACTTCATATACTGGTACTTCTATTTATATGGAGGTACTACATATACAACTGTGAGTCATTAACAGTTAAACTACTCAGGGTGGTTTCCAACATATTAGAACACACATATATACATAGAATCATATAATAAAAATAATACAGCAGTAAAACCCAACTAATCACTAACAGCAAATAATCATAAGTACAAATACCCAAAATAACTTAAAATGTAGAAAATAATACATCAAAGCAGGAAGAAGAACAGCTGAAAGCAAAATGTCCCCTACTGGGGAGGAGGTCTGGAAAGACTTCTCTGTAAACAAAGGTTTCCAGGGATTTTTTTTTAAAAAAAAAACCTGAAGAGAAAGAGCCTGATAGATTTCAATTGAGAAATTGTTCTAAGGTGAGGGAGCTACCATTGAAAAAGCCCTTTGACTGATGCCCCTCCAATTTGCTCTTCTTTGGGTAGCCACCCCTTAGCAGGGAAACTTGTGATGACCTTTTACTATGGAAAAAAATCTTATAGGAGAGTTAGTTTGCCAAGCCAACAAACTTCCAAATCATGTATGGTTTTGTATAAAAAATAGCAGTAAAACTTTGAACTTAGTATGGAATGCAATGTATAACCAATACAAGTGGGTCAGAACTGGAGAAATATAGTTGAACTTTCAAGTTTCAGTAAAAAGTCTGGCTGCTCATTTTGGGCTTGTTGAAGTTTCCATACCAACCCCAAGGATAGCCACACATACAGAGCATTACAATAAACAATTTTTGAGATTACCAATGTGTGACTAATGTTGTGGGGGATCTCCCATCCAGAAATGGGCAGAACTGGCCAATCTGCTGCAGTTGATAAAATTTAGTTCTCACTAAATGGCAGAGACATATTGGTCCACAGTAAGGGGAGATCCAGAAATACACTCAGATATCAAACTGTTTCCCTAAGAGGAAGAGTGATGTTATATCTTTTAGGGAAGCTATCAGAAGCTATCCAGCTGGTCAGAAGGAAGCCTAACCAACAAGATCTCTGATTTTTGTGGATTCAACTTCACCTTATTTTTTCTCAATCAAACCCCAATCTCTTCCAGACATTACTCCAGGAGCTGAACTGTCTCCACTCCTGAGGTAGAAAAGGAGAGACAGAGTTACATATCATCGGCATACTGATGAAAACACATTCCAAATCTTTGAATGTTCTCACACAATGGCCTTGCATGTATGTTGAATAGCATAGAAAAGATAACCAAACTTGGGGGTGGGGGGGAGGAGACTTCTAGTGCTCCATCCAAAAATCTGACACCACCTCCCCAAGCTGCATCGTCTGGACATGGTTATTAAGAATGGACTGGAGTCAGGCTGAAGCCAAGCCCCCAATTCCAAGCTCCAACAATATAGCCAGGAGAACACCATGGTCAACTGTATCAAAGGCAGCTGAGAGATTTAAGAGTATCAACAGGATAGTACTGTCATATTCTCTTAAGAGGTCATCAGGCAGTGTGACCAGTGCTAGTGCTGTCTTGGTACCATGACATTTATTTATTATTTTATTTATTTATTTAAACTTATATGGTCTGAAACCAGTCTGGAAAGGATCAAAGGGATCTACTTCCTCCAGGAATGCCTGCTGCTGATCCACACACACACCCCTCTCAACTACCTTGTGCATAAAATGAATGTTTGTGACTGGCCTATTGTTGTTCAAATCATTGACCGCTAAAGTCAGTGTTAGTCAACTCATGCCATCAAAGGTAAGATGAAGGTTCAGAGCTCAGAAATGTAGTGTAAGAGGAACTGTCATGGAAATGAGTGTAAGTTCTTCAGTTAGTTTAGTTTCATTTATTTAATTTGTATGCCACCTTTCACCCCATGGAAGTTCTCAAGGAGCACATGTGCTCTATCCCACAAAACAGCAGAAACATAGACTTAGAAGGGATTCCAAGAGTCAATTAGTTTAACAATGACCAATATTAAATCACCACAGGCAATACATCCAGCTGATGGCCATCCAATGTCTGCTTAAAAATCTCCAGGGAAAGAGTTTGCCACCTTCCAAACTGGTCTGCTCTACTGGTGATTAGCTCTTATAACTAGAAAATTCATACCAATGTTTAATCAGAATCTTCTTTTATTAATTCAAACCCACTGCTTTGAGCTACATGTGATGTGACATGATTTATCCATGCAGGGGCCCATACATACAGATACCCAACTCATGCTATTTTTCTACCTCAAAAAAGAGCAAGAAAGCACTATGAACCATTCCTTTGCATTGTCCATGGACAGATTAGTTGCTTGATCTTCCACTGCTTTCTGTTACATGGCTTAGAATTTATAAATACCTCTTTCTAAACCCTTTTGCCGCAAATGCCATGAAATGAACATCTGTTTACCTTGAGAGAGTTTGACATTCTTCTTCTAACTAAAGCTGGTGCACAATATAAATGATTAATGTTCCCCAAGTAGATGACTACATTGTAAGTTGTGGGTAGTTTATCTACCACACTGCAAACCCCAGTGATATGAAGGAAAGCATTTGCAAGTATGAACATTGGTATTTGTCTTCTTTGACTTCTTCCCCCCTCGGGAGCCCTCTTTAGCATTGAGAAGGACATGCCAGGTGGTTAAAAAGACATGGCACCATGAGCAGCAACAGATTAAACTTTACAAGTAAAAGGTCATTTCAAATAAACTTTTATTTCCCTTGCGGTTGCATGCTGAAAATAAATCTTAGTCAAACAGTTACGCTTGTGCTAGCCTTGAGCTAAAGAGGATGGTGGGGCAGGCGAAGTAGTTAAAAACACAACATGGTCTTTGTATTTATTTCTCCTTTTCTTCCTAGCATTTGGACTTGGCTGTAATAGGACAAATTGCAGCTTTCAATGGTGTTAAGCTCCAGAAAGCCACTCATTTAACTTCTGCATCCCCCATCCATCCATTATTAATGCTCCTATTCCATTATATAGGTATTCTCAAGTGAGCTAGTTGTAAACTTGCACTTTCTCAGTACAAATGAGAAAAAGAGCACTTGCAAAGCAAAATGGCTTATAAGGGATTTCAATGTGTTTTTAAGCTGATGGCTTTTAGACCTTGAAATAAATAATCAAATATATATTTAAGAAAGCAACATCTTGAAAATTGTGCAGACTGCCGGGAAAGCATAACAAGCACCCCTCCTGCATGAAGATGAGCTGTTCTCCTTGTGCAAGGGCAAGCAAACCACATCAGAAAAGAAACACAAAAACATGTAGATCAATAGTTTAAAAACCTGGTGTTACATATGTTGCTGGACAAAGATTTGTATGGTCAACTTTTGCAATCACTCAGGTAGGCTCCTGCCACCATAGCTGATTGTGTGCATCTGGGAATATTTGAATTCAGTTCATTTTGCTTTTTCTCAAATTCAGATGTTTTAAGTGTCGAATGACTTCAAGAGAAAATATGAAGACATTTGAGAATTTTTGTGAGTTCTTCCCAAAATGAACTGAACAATTTGCAACCATTTGCACTAGCAAAATTCAGTAGATACTGCTCTTCCCAGGGTAGCAAAGATCACTGTTCCTTCCTCTTATGTTAGTGTAGATGAGAAGACTGTCAGAAAAAAAAGAGCTGGCAGCTCCACTTCAGGAACACAAATATGGCTGGATATCTGAGAAATTGAAGGCAAACTTTTAAGAACCTAGGATTCAAAGCCCTGGGCCTGGATAGGCACATCTGTCAAACATTTACTTACATTTGAAAGGACTTTATCAAGGTCTTTCTGTTGAATGTCTGAAGGAGTTTGTGGAATGTGGGAAGTTCTCCTCAAAAACAAAGCAAACACACACACACACACAGAATCATCATCCATTCTAGTCAACCTCATATGTTCCTTGGTGTGTATAGAATTGAAATTTAGGACTGAGTAGGGTATGAGAGACTCCCCCAGAGTCCTTGACACTGACCAAGATGAGATGCAGGTGTGTGCCCCTCCCCCTCCAAGCCTTGCCTTACTCGGAAAGCTTGAAAAGGCCCACCCAAAGCTGTTGGGCTTGAAAAGGCGCACCTGAAACTGTTGCCACTGCTGGAATTCCCCGCCTCCCCAAGTCCTTGACACTGCCTGGGATGAGAGCATACCTGTCAAGTATCCCATTTTGCCCAGCAAATTTCCGTAATTTAGAGTCCCTCTTCCCCCAACCATGTATTTTTTTAAATAATCTCCTGTATTTTTTAAAAAAACCAGGGACATGTAAATTTCCTATATATTATTGTTCTATATCTTTATACATGAGGTGTGTGCCTCATACCAGAGTAGAGGAGTGTTAGGCTCCCCCTGGTGGAGGAAGAACCACTCCTTAGCATGACTGCTTTCCCCTGACAGGGAAAAAAAGCAGTTAGCAAGGCATGCTTACTTACCTATTCTCTCCCTATTCGACTGCATTTCATGTTATGGTGATTTTTCATGGAACTGTTTTTTTACATTTTAATCAGTTAAATTTCTACTGTCTTAGCCTTTTCTGCCTCAATTTCATTTTTAAAAAACTCTGTGTTTAAGAGAAAACCACGGAAGTATGCTGTTTATGCTATATGCAAATATACTTGAAGCCGATTGGCTCATTAACTTCCATTTAACACCCTCTTTCCCAGGAGAGAGAGGGCTTCAAGTATATTTGTATACAGCATAAACAGCATACTTCCGTGGTTTTCTCTTAAACACAGAGTTTTAAAAAATGAAATTGAGGCAGAAAAGGCTAAGACAGTAGATACTTAACTGATTAAAATGTAAAAAAAAAACACACCACAGTTCCATGAAAAATCACCATAATATGAAATGCAATCGAATTAAGAGGGGGAATCTTGAAATAGACTTATTATAGTAAACCTGACTTGCTAACTGTTTTTTCCCTGTGAGGGGAAGCAGTCCTGCCTTTGGGGGTGGTTCTTCCTCCACCAGGGTTGCCCAATTCTCCTTTGCATCTCCTTCTCTTCTAGGCTCTTGGGTATGCCTAGATTTTGGAGGAGGGGGTATGGCCTAGCAGAAACGGGCATGGTCTAGAATTTCCCTTATTTTAATGTCTAGAACTTGACAGATATGGATGAGAGGCAAGTGTGTGCCCCTCCCCCTTTGAGACTTGCCTTGCTCGGAGGGGTTGAAAAGATGCACCTGAAGCTGTTGCTGAAGCTGTTGCTGCTGTTGCTGCAGCTGGGACTCCCTGCCTCCCCCAGAGTCCTTGACACCAAGTGGGATGAGAGGCAGTTGTGTGCCCTTCCCCCTCCAAGCCTTGCCTCGCTTGGAGGGCTTGAAAAGGTGCACCTGCCTCATGTGACCATGGGGATCTTGTTTATGACTGTTTTCTTGTGAACCTTGTCATATGTGGCATTATCCTGATAGATTTTTTATATATATTGTGCTCATGCCATGTATATATGCTGTATTTTTGCTATGTTTGTTGAATGTTTTGTTGTCTGATTTATATATTGTACTGTATATTGTATTTAATCTGTAAGACGCTTTGGGTCGCCCATTGGGTTGAGGAAATCAGGGTTTAAATAAAAGTATTATTATTATTATAATTATTATAATTATTATTAGCATACATATCTTTCTAAGAGCTCAAGGAAAAGAAATATACCAGTGTGCCCAGAAGAAAAAAACCCAGATAGTACATTTTTCTTATGCTGACAAATTATAGTAAAATCTATAATCTCCATTTCACCCATGTACAATAAGGGTTTTAACAATTTAATAAAGGTTAATGTGTATAAGTCATTAGCTATCACTTACATTAACTTATGCAGTGCATTAGAAGTCTCTAGTGGATTATTTTCTCTATCAAAATATGCAAGGTTACTACATCGTGCAACATTACATTCAGTAATAATAATATTAAAGCTAAGATCATTGCTGATGCATGCTTATTAAGTTCATTGAGTTGAATAAGATCTTGACATTTACAGCCTCAAAGGATGAGATGAATCATAGTGGTATGAGACTGCCTTATACCAAATCAGACTATTGGTTCATCAAGCTGAGTACTATTTCTTGGCCAGAATTCTGGAAGTACATGTACAGTATACTGAGGTAAGTGTAATGGTATAAATCATGGCATTAAAGTGCTACTTATCAATGAATTTCTGGAATACACAGAAAGAGCCTCTTTGAAGATTGTAGTATTTTTTAACCACCATTGGGTGTATTTGGGCAATGACAACCTCATTCCGGCCAATATTTCTCACACAATGTCAGCCAAAAGAAACTACAGAATAGAATGAATTCACCAAAAGGTGGCTTCATTTTGGCAGTTTCATGTCTGGCCTAGACACAACAACAACAGCAGCAGCAGCAGCAGCAGCACAAGAAGAAGAATGAATGAATGAATGAATGAATGAATTGCTACTTGCATTCCTGATTGTGTGCCTGTAAAGTGACTTGGACCATGTTGTTGTTCTGACACACAGTCAATTCAACAACAAGACTAGGAATCTAAGCAACAATGTACTAATTATCACTGGTATAATTTGCAGTGTTGTATTTATGTCGGCATAAAGGCACAAAAGGATTCTGGAGCTTTTGGTATTTTTTTCCCCATTTATACACCAATTTTCCTTAAAGAACCCCTTTCCTGGTTTTGTCCTCCCAATGACCTTTTCAGGTAGAATAAGCTGAAAGGTAAGTGAATGACCCAAGATCATTCAATGTGCTATATTAGTGAGTGGAGGCTTGAATCTTTGGCTCCAGGTATAGGCTGCCAAAGATATTTCAGGTTTTTAAGCACATGAAACCTTTCAACTACAGATGCATGGGGTAGAATTGGAGACCATATGAGCACAAAGCAATGAAGTCCCCCACTGAACTTTGCTCTTTTCCAAAATCCTTCCTTTCAATATAGTCTTCAGGGTAAATGACACGCTAAGGGAAGTGTGGGAAAAATAGAGTTTGGTGCTTAGTGAGTTTAATTTTTACATGACAACTTTTATTGGCTGGGGATTGTGGATATTGGAATTCAAAATTTTTGCAACATCTCATTTCTTCCCTATGAATTTTCATCCATAAGAACATAAGAACAGCCTTGCTGGAACAGGCCACAGCCCATCCAGTCCAGCATTCTGTCTCACACAGTGGCTCACCATTTCCTTCAGGGTATTCCCAAGCAGATGCCTTCACCTGCTTAGGATTCCCTGGAAATGATATTGAGAGATATCCTGCCTATCTCTCCAACCCGGAGGTTGTCCTTAAGTATCCATAATTATAGCCATTGATACTCTTCTCCTCCATGAACTTGTCTAATCCCTTCTTAAAGCTCTCAAGACTGACAGCTGTCACCACTTCTTCTGGCAGGGAGTTCCATAGGCCAGTAATCCTCTGGGTGAAAAAGTACTTTCTCTTATTTGTTTGAGAACTAGTACCCAAAAGTTTCATGGAGTGTCCCCTAGTTCTAGTGTTATGTGATAGGGAAAACAGTTTTTCCTTATCTACTTTGTCCACACCGTGCATGATTTTATAAACTTCAATCAGGTCACCTCTTAGATGTCGTCGTTCAAGAGTGAAGAGGCCCAACCGTTGCAGCCTCAGATGGTAAGGAAGGTGTTCCAGTCCCCTAATCATTCTGGTTGCCCTCCTCTGCACTTTTTCCAGCTCCATAATATCCTTCTGGAGGTATGGCGACCAGAACTATACACAGTATTCCAGATGGGGTCTCACCATAGATTTATAAAGAGGCAAAATGACACTTGCTGACTTATTTTCTATACCCTTCCTAATGATCCCTAGCATTGAGTTTGCTTTTTTCACTGCTGAGGCACACTGGGTTGACACCTTCATTGAGTTGTCCACCAGGACACCAAGGTCCCTTTCCTGGTTTGTCGCAGAGAGTTCAGACCCCATCAGTTTATAAATGTAATTGGGTTTTTTTGCCCCAACATGCATCACTCTGCACTTACTAATGTTGAAACTCATTTGCCACTGTTTTGCCCACTCCCCCAGTGTTGAGAGATCCCTCTGGAGCTCCTCACAATCTCTCACAGTTTTCACTACCCTGTATAATTTAGTGTCGTCAGCAAATTTGGCTACCTTGCTTTTTACTCCTACCTCTAGATCATTTATGAAGAGGTTGAAAAGCAGGGGTCCCAGTACTGAACCTTGGGGGACCCCACTCTTTACTTGGAGAAGTGTCCATTTAGTGCTACCCTCTGTTTCCTGTCCCTTAGCCAGGTGCTGATCCAGGACAAGACCT
Organism: Bradypodion pumilum; assembly: GCA_035047305.1. NCBI lineage: Eukaryota > Metazoa > Chordata > Lepidosauria > Squamata > Chamaeleonidae > Bradypodion > Bradypodion pumilum. Next base: position 183,863,435 of record JAWDJD010000005.1, read on the forward strand.
GTCCCTTTATTCCATGACTGGTAAGTTTATTCAAGAGCCTTTGGTGTGGGACCTTGTCAAAAGCCTTCTGAAAGTCCAGATAAACAATGTCAACTGGATCCCCCTTATCCACATGCTTGTTGACACTCTCAAAAAATTCCAACAGATTAGTGAGGCATGATTTGCCCTTGCAAAAGCCATGTTGGCTCTCCTTTAGCAGCACCTTCTCTTCTATGTGCCTATTAATTCTATCTTTTAGGATGGTTTCCATCACTTTACCTGGGACACATGTCAAACTGACAGGTCGGTAATTTCCTGGATCACCCCTGGATCCTTTTTTGAAAATTGGTGTTACATTCGCTACCTTCCAGTCATCAGGCACAAAGCCTGATTTGAGGGAAAGATTATATATTTTGGCTAGGAGATCAGCAATTTCATCTTTAAGTTCCCTGAGAACTCGTGGATGAATTCCATCTGGTACTGGTGATTTGTTAGTGTTTAGTTTAACAAGACATGCAAGGACCTCCTCCCTGGTTATTTCTATCTGGCTTAATTCTTCGGTTTCCCTCCCTACGAAGATAGGCTCTGTTTTGGGCATGTGGCCTCTGTCTTCTTCAGTGAATACTGAAGCAAAGAATTCATTGAGTCTCTCTGCAATCTCTGTTTCCTCTTTAATAACCCCTTGCCTTCCATTGTCATCTAATGGTCCAATGGCCTTCCTAGTTGGGTTCTTACTTCTAATGTACTTAAAGAAGTCTTTGTTATTTCTCTGAGTATTTTTAGCTATACGCTCCTCAAAGTCTTGCTTTGCTTTCCTGATTGTTGCCTTGCATTTGTTCTGCCAGAATTTATGTTTCTGCCTGCTGTCCTCATTCGGACAAGCCTTCCATCTTCTAAATGAGCTTTTCTTGCTCTTGATCACTTCCCGAACAGCTCCTGTAAGCCACATTGGAGTCCTCTTGGACCTGGCAGTGCCCTTTTTCCTTTTGGGTATGCATTCCAATTGAGCCTCTGTTATTGTTTTTGTAAACAGCCTCCATGCCTCTTGGAGTGTTTGGACTCTCTCAATTTTCCCTTTCAGCTTCTTTTTTACTAGTTTCCTCAACTTTGGGAAATTTCCTTTTTGAAAATTTAAGGTCTCTGTGTTAGATTTTATCAGCGACTTGCGGTCTATGATCAAGTTAAACATAATTGAGTTGTGGTCACTGTTCCCTATTGGATCAGTCACATTAACATCTTGCACCAGATCCTGAGTATTACTCAGGATCAAGTCAAGGATTCTTGTACCTCTAGTTGGGTCTTCAACCATCTGTCCCAGGGAACAATCATTTAGCATATCTAGGAACTTTATCTCTTTATCATGTGCTGAACAACAGTTCACCCAGTCTATGTGAGGGTAATTGAAGTCCCCCATTATAACCAGGCTTCCCTTCTTGGATGCCTCCTTTACAACATTCTCCAACTGCCAGTCTCCCTCAAGAGTTTGGGTTGGAGGCCGATAGTATATGCCTACTGTTAGACCATCCTTGTGGCCTGGTACTCTTACCCACAGAGCTTCTAATCCATGGAGCACTACCACCTCTTAGGTAGCTTTCGTGTTCAGGGAATGAAGAAGCAAACGAGTGAAGTAGTGAAATTCAGCTCTTTAATAGTGGGGTTTGAACACACTTTGGATGGGGTAAAACTCGGACTTATATACACTATAAACAGTAACAGTAGCAATAATACAACAAGCCCATTGGCTAACAGAGTGTGCACATTTTTGATCCACTTATTTGCATAAGAATAGATACATGAGAAAAGATACATTCTGCTCCCATAAACAGTAACAATAATACAAGCAGACCATTGGCTAACAGAGTGTGCACATTTTCGATCCACTTATGTGCATAAGAATAGATACAAGAGAAAGATACATTCTGCTCCTGTCAGAAAACACAGTTAACATACATAACTGTAGCAGTCTGCTCTGTCCAATAAAGGAGAATCCATCTACAATAGCAAAAGTGACAGACCACCATTTATGCAAAACAGAACTAAGTTTTCCACAAACAAGTGATTACCCGCCTCCAGCTGCCTCTGGCCAGGACTTAAAAGGCCGTTGAGGCAGCGAGACTTTGCCGCTGCCTCCGGCCCTCCTGGCAGGGTGGAGGGACCCCCTGCAGCGCCGAACGCTGAGACCACCGCCGGCGTTCCTGGGACCCGCCTCCAGCTGCCTCCGGCCAGGACTTAAAAGGCCGTTGAGGCAGCGAGACTTTGCCGCCGCCTCTGGCCCTCCTGGCAGGGTGGAGGGACCCCTGCAGCGCCGAATGCTGAGACCACCGCCGGTGTTCCCAGGACCCGCCTCCAGCTGCCTTCAATTGCCTCTGGCCAGGATTTAAAGGCAGTTGAGGCAGCGAGACTCTGCTGCCATTACTTTCTGTATTGTATTATTGAGTTTATTGTTACTGTCTACTTTTGTATTTCTGTCCTTGCTCTATTGTATTTTGTTTTTGCTACATTGTATGTGTTATTGTATTTTTGCTATATTGTATTTTGTTTGATGTGTTGTGAGCCGCCCTGAGTCGGCATGTGCTGAGAAGGGCGGCATATAAATCAAATAAACTATAACTATAACTATAACTACAAACGTTGAAGGCCAAACATTTCCAAAGGTTATTAATTCATTAAGGGACTCATTAACAGATTACTGCCTGTCTGAAAGCTGACATTCAAAGGCATGTCTTTGTAAACAAATAAAAGCTTTCCTCCAAGATTTAACAGTTTGTCATTCCCTTTGCACACAGGATGACCTGAATCAACTTGGAAATGTGTTCACTTGTTTACAGAGATGTTTTCCTTTAATAGAGTTAACTGGAACCAAATGTATACCGTTGGAGGTCTTTAACAGTGTTCTATAATCTGCCTTCTTTGGATTTGCTTCATCACAATTCAAATTAAAGAAGCAGGACTTTATGTCACCATAGTCATCAAATTGTTCAGTGTTCACACATGCCCTTCATGGTCAATTGATTTAGCAAAGATTTAATGGTCCTGGTGAGATTGATTATATCGGGAACAAAAGCAGTTGTTTAATGTAGTGTCTATTTCCATCTCAGGTACTGCATTTTCTTCTAATTCTTTTCATTTGCAAGGAAGGTTGTGGGGGAGGGGAAGCATCAGATACTATTTTGAACACATACTAAACATTGTGTAATCCTCTTCTATCCCAAATGGCAATAGACAGAAAGGCAATCTTTGAAATCTCCAGGATTTTTAAAAAAACAATTTGTTTCCGAGAAAGAGAAATAATTAATTACATAAACCATAGTTGTGTGCATCTAACTTGCCTTAGAGATTATTTTGTTTTCTTTTTCATTTCTTTCCCCCTCCCCCAGGAGATTATGCTTTCCCGTTCTAATTAGACTTGCCTAGAAAACCATTTTTTTCCTATTTTTTGACAAAACTAATAATCCGTAACAAAAATGGCATTTGTTGGGTTACTGAAGTTTGTGTCTTGATTTTTTATTATAACAGTAACCTTCCAAGAGCTGTTCCTACAAATAAAGGGTTGCATTCACACTTAGTCATGCTTTGAGTAGTCCACTGAAAGCAAAGCATTGTAACTAATTTGCCCCATTGATTTCAACTGGTGGAAACAGGACTACATGTTAATAGTGTCCAATATTTTAACTCTAGAAAGAAAATTGTCTCATTGTGTTGTCATTATCATTAATAGCATTGTATCAATGTATTTCATAGCAAGGACATCATTATGACAAGCTGGCAAAGTAAGCCAGTGTTATAAACATCAGTATTCCTTAGGGAGGGATTGAGAAACTGTGTCCTCCATTTGTTGGGACTACAACCATCATAGTCTTGTGGACAAACCTCTCACAATTTGAGTTCAATCCCAACTAGCTGAAGGTTGTCTCACCTATCCATCCTTCCAGGGTCAGTAAAATGTGTTCAGGGCAAATGTAAATGAGAAGAATGGGAGGCTGAGTCAACCATAGGGGATACAAGGTGGTAATTTTTTTACAATAATCACAAGTTAAAATTCCATATGGAACTATATATTTAAACACAAATAAATATATGTCAAGATTTAAAACAATTTAACAAAAAAAATTAAATGTTAAAAATATCTAAATGTCACAAATAAAGCATTTCCTAGACCCACATTTATTGGCTAAAAGTCTTCTTGAAAAGGAAGGTCTTTGCTTGCCAATGGATGAACAAAACAAAGGGGGGCAATCTGGCTTCTCAGAGCAGTGCATTCCAAAACCGGGGAGCAGCCACTGAGAAGGCCCTATTTTGTATTCTCATCAAACAAGCTTGGGAAGGTAGTTGATCTGAGAGAAGGACATCCTCAGAATATCTAGTCTAGAAGGTTCACATGAAGTGATATGATCCTTCAGATATCCTGGACCCATTCCAGTCTAGTCAGGTTATCCTGCTATGGTAATAGAGTAGACCATACTGCCAGTGACTCAATGCTGAATGTCAAGCAGCAGTTAACTAACCTGACAACCCTGAGGACTAACAGTCTTGGATGGTGAAGTGTGCAGGGAAGGGTGATGGTCCCTGCTGTGCAGCTTGCCCCGGGACCCACTTCAACGGCCCCAGGGATGTGGGGCAGCTGCGTCGCCCACGCCCCTCCCGTGCATGAGCCGGAGGGGTTGAAAAGGAGCAGACGCCAGACTTACCGCTGCTGCTGTGTTGCTTGCGCCAGGACCCACTTCATTTGCCCCGGAGATGCGGGGATGCTGCGTCGCCTGTGCCCCTCCCATGCTTGGGCTGGAGGGGTTGAAAAGGAGCACATGCTGGACTTGCCACCACCACCGCATTGCTTGCCCAGGGACGGACTTCACCGGTCCCAGGGATACGGGGTAGCTGCGTCACCCACACCCCTCCCATGCTTGAGCCGGAGGGGTTGAAAAGGAGCAGACTGTTCTGTCTCCCCTGCTCACTCCCTTTTCCCTGTTGGAAAAACAGTCACTATAAGGTATATCCAAAGAGTAGTCTAAGTCCGGTCCAAAGTTCTAATTCCAGAGTTTCCAAAGAGTAGTCCAAAACCAGTCCGAAGTTCTATTTCCAGAGTTTCCAAAGAGTAGTCCAAAACCAGTCCATAGTTCTATTTCCAGAGTTTCCAAAGAGTCAAGACGCCACGGTACCAAGCAAGAGTAGGGAAGCTAAACTTTTTCCGTCACAGAGCCACACCCGGCGTCCTGGTTCCTTATATGCCTCCATGGGTGTGGCCAGACACTTCCTGATTACCTGCAGCCCCTCCTTCCTCTCAGACTCTGTAGACAATGCTTCACCCTGCTTCGATGCCTAGCATCCAGCCATGCCTCATCCCCAGAGCTGTCTGAATGTGAAGACTGCTGTTGGAGGACATCCTCATTTGCTTCCTGCTGCTGCAGTTCCAAGGGAGGCTGAGGTAGTGCTGTGTGTGTGTGTGGGGAATCCCTGAGAAAGAGGGTCCTGTCAGCTCCTCCCCTTCATCTTCAGAGTCTTCATCCCCAAGGTGGGCCGGTTTGGGGGCCAGAGGTGGGCCAGGGGCCAGAGTCACAACACAGACGCCGGACTTGCTGCTACCGCCGAGTTGCTTGCCCTGGGACCCACCTCATCGGTCCTGGGGATGCGGGTTAGCTACGTTGCCCATGCCCCTCCCATGCTTGAGCTGGAGTGGTTGAAAAGGAGCAGACGCCGGTCTTCATCAGCCCCAGGATGTGGGGCAGCTGCGTATGAACTTTGTTTAAGTGTATGCTGTATTTTTTCTTTTCTTTTTTGAATTATATTTTGTAATTTTGCAATCTTGAAACTGTGTAATTTTCTGTGATATGTTGTGAAGCCGCCCTGAGTCGGCCTAGTGCTGAGTAGGGCAGGATACAAATTAAATTGATTGATTGATTGATTGATTGATTGATTGATTGATTGATTGATTGATTGATTGATTGAATCCATCTTAATGAAGGGTAGTGATAAAGTGACTCATTGAACTGGATTAGTGGCATGGGTGTCACACCGCAATATAGGAGTCAAATGGAAGACCTCTGCATTATATTGTTCCCAGGATAATCTTCATGGCTGATCCGTGATTACCATGATGATAGCTAATTTTTTAGAACCAGAGATGGCACTTGAAGAAGAAGAACACATTCCGTATTGGGTTTTATAGGTAACAACTAACACTTTGAATTGAGTTCAGAAACAGACTAGTAGCAGTGAAGCTATTTTAATAAAGGGAGTTATATGTCCTCTATAACCAGCACTAACCAGCAGTCTAGCTGCATTCCAGGAGCAGTGAAGCTGTTAACCTGATTTTCCAAGGAGGAGTGCAACCCCATCTAGCATAGACTGAATATCCCCTGATTTACACGAGCATCTCTGCCTTTTCTAGATTAATGATATCAATATATTTTTAATGTGAACAGTGAAAAGACGTGTCCCCCAAAATGTTTCTGAAATCTCTAGTACTGCGAGGCAACAGTCTGCATTGCATCACATTTTTTCTCACCAATAAACATCAGGGAAGTTCAGTACTTGAGAGATTTTTTTTCTAATTTCACCTGGCCCTGTCAATTATGTCAGTGATTTAACTTGCCCAAAAATCAACACACAAGGCACAATAGCCTTGACAAACATTTTGTGTTGTTAGCAGACACATTGGCTAAAATCCTACTGTACAATTTAGCTGTTTAAGACTGATGGTATCATCAACCTTAACCCTTCACCCCAGAAATTTAAAAATTTCTGTCCCCAGACTACCAAGGGACCTGAGGCTCCCTTGGGATCTCCCTTTTTGTGAGACCTATTCCAGACCTCAATCTGGCCAGGTTATCCTGCTATGGTGGACCATACTGCCAGTGACTCAATGCCAAGTGTCAGGTGGTGGTTAACTAACCTGACAAACCTGAGGAATAATGGCCTTGGGTGGTGAAGTCCACAGGGAAGGGTGATGGTCCCCCAGTGGATTAAATCCCTCTTGAATTCATTCTGATGGACGGCAGCAGCTTAATTAATACTGGTCTGTGGCTGATGAAGACTTTATGTGCCAAAAGGGCTAAGGCCCAGACAATATTTCATGGAACTGGATCAGTGATATGAGTGTCACAATGCAGAAAGCAAATCGAAGAAGACTGCATTATATTCTTCCCAGTAAAATCTTCATGGCTGATCATCAAGATGATAGCCAATATTCGGAATCAGATATGGCACTTGAAGAAGAAGAAGATTCCAGACCATTGTTACATCCAGACAGTAGTTACTCTGCCTTGCATAATCACCTGAACCCAAACAGCCAACAAAACAAACAAATAAACAGAAAAACTAGACCTGAGCATCTTATTTGTTCTTAATTCTAAATACTCAAAGGATTTCTAGAAATATGTGTGTGAGAGAGACTGTCTATCTCTGTTCACATCTTGATCTCTCTTTCATGATCGAATAAATAAAAATAGAGCTGTTTAAATGTTATAAATCTGTCTCTACTTAATTGGTGAATGAAAAATACTTCAAAGTCATGTCCTCTTGTATCACTGTACTAAATTTGATGTAGATAGAGAAGAAAACAGGAAACTACCTGTGGGCCAAATTCAGTGGAATCCCAATTATATCTAGCCACCAAGCTTTCTGAAAAAATCCACAGGGTTAGTGGGAGAAAAATACAATCTTAATAGGCTGCTGAACTTGTAATCCCCTATTTATCCTTTGTAACAGATGGGAATAATGGGGGATGGACCATTTTAAAATCCTCAGAACAGAGCTCTGTGCTGAATTGAATTAGGGCATGAAAGCCACCAAAGTATTTGAATATGCCCTTGTGCCTCTTGGATGTGGCTAATTACTGTGAATTATTTCAATGAACTATGCTGGCTCAGCCCACCTTAATAGTTTAGAGCAAGTCTTAAAGGATGTTACTTAACAAGGAAGATGCAACTAGTATCAGCCATTGGTCTAAATGCCTGATAAATAACTCGACCATGAGGTAATTGAATAACCCCTAACCAGGGCTAATTGCCTTATTAAAGAAGAATGCCCCAAACTTGCTTTAAAGGATAGTTTGAAATAATAGCTTTTCATTTTGTCTTGTTATCTGGGCCTTCTTTTCATTTAACTTTCTACACACATTCTTCTCCGTGGTACCTGAACCTTCTAGAAAGAGAGGAAATTTAAAGTATTGATGATTCATAACAGAAAGGAGCAAATTGATTTTTGTTGCTGTAAGCATGCCCTGCACATTCTGGAATATTCTATGCACAGCCTTCCTCAATTTAATTTAATTTTAATTTTAATTTAATTTTCGCGCTTATATACCGCCCACTCGGGTGCAACCCAACTCAGGGCGGTTTACATGGCGGACAATAAATACAATATAATAATACAATGACACATAATAATACAGTTCAATTACATCAAAAGAAATTCAGGGGAAAAACACAATATCAATACATCACATAATACATAAGTACAAAGCATCAAAAGTAATCAATATTAACAAAATCCCCAAGGGATGAAGCACAGCTCACATCCCATATAGTGCCCAGCCCAACTTCCCCAGCTGCGGCAAACATCAGCCTCAGTCCCTCTGTCTCCCTCCCTGCCCCCCCCCCACTCTCACCACAGCCAGGGGAGAGAGCCGAGGTGGTGTGTCGGCTTCAGCATATCGGTGGCAGCAGCTTCCAAAGTCCCCGCCGAGAACAAGGCACAGCTGCGCCAACGCTCCCATCTCCCCTGACCGACTTGGCCCGGGGAGAGAGCCGCAGGTGGCTCGCATCCTGGGCCAAAGGCGGGGGCCCAGGAGAGCTTCGGCGCGGCATCCCCGGCTGTGGCGCGGCATCATTTTATCCCTCCGGTCAAGACACGGCCAGAGGGAGGTGGGGCCGGTGACCGCAGGTGGCTCCCATCCTGGGCCGATGGCGGGGGCCCAGGAGAGCTTTGGCGCAGCCTTTTGAGTCTAAAGGCGAGGGGGGAGGGCGGGGGCCGGGAACGCCGGCAGGTGGTGTGGCCGGGAGGACCTCTTCGCCCCCACCGGGGCTAGGAGTGCGGCGGCAGTGGCTCACCCGGCACCCCCTCGCCTTTTGAGTCCGAAGGCAAGGGGGGAGGGCAGGGCCCGGGAACACCGGCAGGTGGTGTGGCCAGGAGGGCCTCTTCGCCCCCACCGGGGCCAGGAGCGTGGCGGCAGCAGCTCGCCCGGCACCCCCTCCCCTTTAGAGTCCGAAGGCGAGGGGGGAGGGCGGGGCCTGGGAATGCCGGCAGGTGGTGTGGCCAGGAGGGCCTCTTCACCCCCACCGGGGCCAGGAGTGCGGCGGCAGCGGCTCACCCGGCACCCCCTCATCTTTTGAGTCCAAAGGCGAGGGGGGAGGGCGGGGCCCGGGAACGCTGGCAGGTAGTGTAGCCGGGAGGGCCTCTTTGCCCCCACCGGGGCTAGGAGCGCGGCGGCAGCAGCTCGCCCAACACCTCCTCGCCTTTAGAGTCCGAAGGCGAGGGGGGAGGGTGGGGCCCGGTAACGCCAGCAGGTGGTGTGGCCAGGAGGGCCTCTTCGCCCCCACCGGGGCCAGGAGCACGGCGGCAGCGGCTCGCCCGGCACCCCCTCGCCTTTTGAGTCCGAAGGTGAGGGGGGAGGGCGGGGCCCGGGAACGCCGGCAGGTGGTGTGGCCGGGAGGGCCTCTTCGCCCCCACCGGGGCTAGGAGCACGGCGGCAGCAGCTCGCCCGGCACCCCCTCGCCTTTCCTCAAGACATGTATGCACAGGGGATACTGCATAAGCCATCGGGTTTAAATGTTTGTATGTGAGCTTTACTGATCATGGTTTGGGGACCACCACCACACATTTTCAATTGCTTATAGTTGATGTATTTAATACTGTGACAACTACCTATATGACAAAGGAAAAAGGAAGATACTTTTTCTGACAAAGAAGAGGCTCCCTGAACCTGGCTGAAGATTTTATACTCTTCCCAATCCAAATACAATTATGTATAATACAATTATGTATAATGGGATACAAATACAATTATGTATAATTGAAAGAATATCATTCAGTCTATCTTTTTAAGCAGGGAAGAATATCATTTGGTCTATCTTTTTAAGCAGACGAAACCTATTTACAGGGAAATAATAAATTGGCCCTTTTCAGTGGTGGCCTCCCTGTCACTGGAATAAGTTACTACTTGAGTTATGCCAGGCTCCTTCACGTTGTTCAGGGAATTGGCAAAAACAGAATTTTTCAAAGCTGCCTCCAAGAATTTCCCAGATGCTGTTAATTTATTTATTTTTTCTTTTTCTTTTTCCTTTTTTTCCTTTCTCTTGTTGTATTAATTTTAGACATTATAATGTGTATCAACACATTGTTGGTTTGTATTTTATTATGTGGGGTCCTGTGGGGGTTTATTGTAATATATAAGTTATCCTGAGTAATGCTTGTACTATTGGAACAGTAAACAAAGCAAACAAAAAGATAGATTAGAACTGTTTGTGCAGTTCTTTGAATTTTGCTGAACTTTTTTTGATTGAAAATATAAGGAAGAAACAGACTGAGTACATGCAGAACTGACATGAATCAGCTGTACTTTACATTGAATTGTCTATAATAAAGAACAATAATTTCCTAAGAGCTCTAAACAATACCCAAATAATGCAGTAGTAGCTCACCTGAGCATTTTCTAATGCACCCCATGCCATCAAGAGACAGCAGTTCCCTTCTGCTCTCTACAAAGCTTTGAACAGGTGGCTGTTTGATCCTTTTATAACAACAGGTGTTATATTGGCTGCCCTCCAACCCTCCAGCAAGGAAGCTAATTTACATCTGCATGTCTGTATTTCAGGTTTTTCTTAAGCTGAAGCAATTTGATCTCACTGGCTTCTCGATTTGTAATTTGTCAATAGCTGCATAACTTCATATCTCATCAGCTCTTTTGGAGATGCAGTTCTGCAGTCCTTGTGACTGTATATGTGAGTCATAAGTTCTTATATGTGTAGACATAGTAGAATTTTCTAGAAAAGACTATCAGAGTACAAGAGAGAAAAGGACCCTATATCCACATCCAAGAGGCTCATAAGGAACCGGGGGGTGGGGACAAACTTTATTGTAACCAGGCCTTGTATTTTATGTCTGTATGGTACATTCTTTTTTTAAAAAATTATTGATTTTTATTAAGTTTTTTTAACAGACATACAGGGGAAAAAAGAAAACAATAACATTACAATACAATAATACCTCAAAGATAACCTCAATGCAATATTAACTCACATTCATAGAGGCTAGCACATAACAATACCTAAACTAATTGTTTACCATTTAACCACAATATTAGATACCACAATGTAAAATATTACTCAATCAAACAATAAAAGCTTTCTAAGCTACCTCTATTATACTTTTTTAATAATTACAAATCACCCTGTGAATATATACAATGCCCGGAGAGCTTAGTTGCTATTTCAACTCCAGAAACCTCTTTGAGATGGTGCAGGTCCTGAACTGTCATTTACCATAAGAGAATGCTCCACAAACGGTTTCCATATATTCAAAAACCTATTCTCTTTTAAATTATCTCGTTTCACTTTAATCTCCCATGTCAATTTGTCATTCAATGCTAGGCTCCACATTTCCTTGTACCATTCTCCAATCTGTATATCTACATCATTTTTCCAATTTCTAGCTATACATTGTCTACCTGTGGTCAATACAATTTCCAATAATTCTTTTTCCTCCTTATTCAAACCCAAACCTTCCACATTTGTTAAAAGAATGGTACCTGACACCAACTTGACCTTTTTACCCAATATTTCACCAAACTCCCCTTCTATTCTTCCCCAAAAATCCCTTATTTTTTTTACAACTCCACCACATGTGTTCATATGTTCCATCTGTTTCTTTACATCTCCAACATAACTTATCTCTTTTATTATCCATCTGATAAAGCCTTAGTGGTGTCAAGTACCATTGCCACAACATTTTAAAATTATGTTCTTTGATTCTTACAGACATTGTTCTCATAATCCTCTTTTTCCATTTATTTCTCCATTCAACCTCCCCAATTTTTATATTCAAATTTTGTTCCCACTTCCGTTTCAAGTCTTCCCGTGGATCATTACCCTTGTTCAATATAATATAAAGTTTGCTTACAAGACCCTTAATGCCTCTTTCCCCTTTTCTGATCTTCATTACCAAATCCTCAAATTCCGTCTTATTTCTATCTAACCCTACTTCTCTTTTATATTTTTTATTCCAATTATCCGCCTTCAATTTCTGAAACCAATCCAAATTTAACTTCTCAAATATTTTTCCCTCTTAGTATCATCATCACACACTTTTAACCAATCCTTCAATAAAAGCACCCCATTTTTATCCAATATTTCCATTTTTTCCTTATCTATTTTTATTGGGAAACACCCCATATCCGTCAATTCCAAAATTGGAGAGAGATTTGGGACTATATCTTTCTTTACTTTCTTCCACACTTCCATGAGACCTCTCATCATAATATTATTTGACCTTTTCACCTTGTCCTTTATTCCCAAAAAATCATACTACTAATGTCTCTATATTCTTTCATCTCCAGTTGCTCCCAAATTGTCTTTTCTCTTGCCAAGATCTTCACAACATTCTTAATTTGAAATGCTCGATAGTATACTAACAAATTTGGCATACCCAAACCCCCTTTTTTCTGAGACAAGTACCATAGTTTCTTTGAAAGTCTAGATTTTTTACCCCCATTACAGAAACCATTAAACATCTTTTGAAACTCATTAATTTCCTTCTCCTTCAGATGGATCGCTAGTGCATCAAATAAAAAATTAATTTTTGGCAACAATATCATTTTACAAATAGCGATCCTTCCGAACCATGACAGCTTCAACTTCTGAAACTCTTGTATTTTATTCTTAAATTCCGCTCTCAAGCTGTCATAGTTCAATCGTTTAAGTTCTTCTAATTTATTTGAAATAATTATCCCCAAATACTTCAGCTTATCTTTAATTTGTATATTAAGTGTCTCCACTATCCTACCCATCTCACTTACTCCCACATTACACAACATCAATTCTGATTTATCCCAATTTATCATTAATCCAGTTGTAGCTTCAAATACCTGTATATGATCTTTGATCCTGTCCATCACCAGCTCCGGGTGTTTCACCATAAGCAATGTATCATCCGCATACATGCTCACTTTGTTACCCATAATCCCTTCTATATTTAAATCATCCCTTATATTTTTGGCTAGAATCTCCATTGCCATAATAAACAAAATAGGAGATAATGGACAGCCCTGCCTAGTACCAGCCTCTAAATTTACCACATCAGTAAGCTCCTCATTTAATCTAACCCTAGCATTCCCTTTTTGATATAATAAGTCTATTACCCTATTGAATCTATCCCCAAACCCATATTTTTTAACTATTTCTTTAATTGAAGACCACTGTAATAAGTCGAATGCCTTAAAAATGTCTAAAGATAATAAGCCCACCTTTTCCTTAGTTTGGTTAACGTTATCAATTAAATCTAATACCCTTCTAGTCAAATCCGCCATATGCCGACCTTTTAGAAACCCAACTTGATCTACATTTATGTATGCCCCCATAAAACTGTTTAATCGGTTAGCCAATATTGCTGTGAAGATCTTAGCATCCTGATTTATAAGTGAAATTGGTCTGTACGATTCCACTCTTTCCAGATTCTTGCCATTATACCATGAAGTCGGAATTGATCCTCCATCTAAAATATAATTATATAACTTCACCAATTTTGGAACCACTACCTCCTTAAATTCTTTGTAAAACTCTGTCGATAATCCATCATCCCCCGGAGCTTTCCCCGTCTTCAACCCACTAATCACCTCCTTAACCTCCTTATCATTAATCCTTTCCTCCATTTTCTCCCTATGTTCTTGTTTTATTCCATTCCCTAACTGTCTCTCCAATATCTTTTTAAGCTTCTCCAGGTCTACTTCCTTTTTTGCATATAATAGCTGATAAAATTCCCTGACAATTTTACATTTATCTCCATTCTTATTACACCTTGTACCTTGCTTATCAACTAATACCCCTATTTCTCTTTTTTCCCTTTTAGACTTAGCTGCTCTTGCTAATAATTTTGAACTTCTATTACTAAATTCAAAATATTCTCTATTTAAATAAATCAAATCTCGTTTAACTTTATCAATATCCTTACCCATTAATTCTGCTTTAAGCCTTTGTAATTTCGTAAAAAAATTTTATATTTACTTTTCGCATGATCCTCCTGTAATTGTTTTATTTCTCTTTCTTTTTCTATCTGTTCTGCTTTATATTTTTTATATTTAAAACTTGCCAATTTTATACTTTCCCCTCTAAAAACCGACTTCATGGTATCCCATACCACGTTAAAATTAACCTCATTATTATCGTTCCACTGCCAGCTTTCTTTCCATCTTCCCATAATCTGCTCTTTACATTTCTGATCTTTAAACAAATTGGGATCGTACCTCCAATTTCTTACTCTTCGAGTATCTTTTTGTACTTTCAATTCCAGATATACTTTAGCATGATCCGATTCCTTGATAATCCCAATTTCCGTTCCTTCTATGTCTTTGATCAAATTTTCGGTAAGAAAAACATAATCTATTCTTGAGTATGTCCCATGAACATGTGAAAAAAAAGAGTATGCCCTTTCAGAGCCCTTGAGCTCTCCAAGAATCCTTCAAACCCATAACATCCATCCATTTATCCAAGACCTTCCCTTTCAAGCCAATTCCACTTCTTGATATATTTGTACAATCTAACCCTGACCTTATCAAATTAAAATCTCCAGCCACAATAGTTTTTGCAACGTTCTCTAGTTCCACTATTTCCCGAATTTTTTCAAGAAACTCCGTTTGATGATCGTTTGGAGCATAAATATTTACCAACATGATTTCCTCATCCTCCAATTTTCCTCTTACTATCAAATATCTACCCTCTTGGTTAACAAACCTTTTTGTAATCTCAAATCCTAACTTTTTAGAAATCATGATTGCGACCCCTCTTGCTTTTGATGTTCCAAACGCCATCTCATAATGTTGCATCCATCCTAAAAAAAGTCTATTCGTGTCTTTTGACTTCTGATGGGTTTCCTGTAAAAACAATATATCTGGTCTATCTTTCTTCAGCGCCAATTCCAGTCTCCGTCTCTTAAGAACAGAACATGTACCCTTCACATTACATGATATTATTTTAATACCTCCCATAACCTACTTCTTTTCCAAGCTCTAAGCTCTCCATCGGGCGTGCCACCAACCACCCTTTACCCCTATAACATACAAAACTACATAGAACACACATTATCTCTCTCCCCACTGTCTTACAAAAAAAAGCCGCCTTTGACAACCAAAGAGGGGAGAGGGGGGACATGCAAGATGTGCCTTCCTACCGGTGCTACGCACTATTCACCTTTCTATATCGATTAAATGCTTTAAATTGTTATAACCTGATTCTCATTACTCCTTACTTGTCTCTTCCTCCATCATGATCAACGACAGCTCCTCCTCCTCCTCCCTTCGCTGCGGTGTTCCAGCTGTTGCCCCACCAGTCTCCTCCCTCTCGTATTCCCTCCCCAATGCTCCCGATTCCATCAGTTCCTTCTTAAGATTTATCCATTCTTCCGAATCTACTTTTACCAGTTCCAACAAGCTCAAATACTCCAATGGATTGGTCCCTTCATCAATTACTTGCATTCTTTTATCATAAAAAAGCGCAGTTGCTGTGGAAATCTCCAGTTGTACCTTATATTTTTACTCATCAATAATTTGGTTACAGGCCTCATCTTATACCTCCATGTTCTTTCCTTCAACGAAATATCATTATAAACTTCTACGTCAGAGCCATCAAATTTCAAGGCATCAGGACCAACTCGTTTCAAATGGGCCATTACTTTTAGCTTGTCTGCCCAATTTGCGAATTTTACCAACACATTTCTTTGAACCACCCTCCCTCTTCTTGGGCCCACCTGGAATACACTTACAAGATCTTCCTGGACAAATTCTTTTCCCATATTCAAACCATTTAACCACTGAACCACTCTTTCCCTTAACAAGTCCGGAGTTCATTCCACGACCTGACGGATCACAATGTTCTGCTTTCTCATCATATCTTCCACAGCATCAATCCTTCTCTCTTGTTCCTCCAATTTCAGCTTATTCTCCCGTACCACCTCCTGAGTCCCTTTTATTTCCTTTTTTATGGCAATTACCTTGGTTTGAACCAATTGCACATTTCCCTCAATTTTTTTCAAACTTAAGTCCACCTTTTTTGAAAAATCTGCAACAGATGATACCACCTTATCTTGCTTTTTCATCATTTCATTTCTGTCTTTCACCCTAGAATCCTCATTCTTCTCCAATTTCTGAAACAGCTTGCCAATTTCCACCATAATTTGGGTTTGATCGTAGGACACTGTGGGCGGGGATGAAGACTGAGGGGCTTCCTCCATTGGTACTTTTTCCTTCTTCTTAGGCTTAACAGCTGGATCTTCTTCCTTTGCTTTTCCTCTTGTACTTTTATCCATAATAGTATAAAATCCCAAAGTTGCAGATCGTTGTAAAAATTAGCCAAACAAATAAGCCTATAGCACTGCAACCCCTGGTTCCACAAGTCCAACAGGGAAACTTATATTAAGCAGAAGTCCAAAGAGTTATTGTAATCCACAAAAAAGGGCAGAAGGAACCAATACTCCCAACAGGCAGCTGAGAGGAAAAAAAAGAAGGGCGAAAAAGAAAATGATAATCCACAGCGGGTCCGTTTCCCCAAAGCAATCAGTCCAGCCAGTCGTCTTCCACACTGCAATGTAAGTGCTCCAAGGAAACAGTCAACCAAAACTTCTCCTTTAAATCCAAGCCGCCGAAAAGTAAAAAGAAAAAAAAGGGAGGGGAGACTGGAGGGAGAAAAAGCCCAAAAACCAAACAGGAAAGCAGGAGAAGTAAGAAGCAATATTTTCCAAAAAAATTAAATATTTATAATCCACACGGTGAAGGAGCAAAAAAAAAGCCAAATTAATCCTTCTCTTGAAGCGGACAAATCAAAACGCCATTTTCCAGCGGCTGCCTTAACTTCTGGGTAAAAAAACCCCTTCTTCTTCTGTGGACCGGCAGACTTTTTCCAAACACTTTAAACTGGGAAATTCACTGTTACCTTCCAATATTATAGCCCAGACAAGTATTTTTTTAAACCACTTTGTTATCGTCAAAACACGGCGTGGTCCTTCTGGTATGCAAAAAAAAAAAAAAAAAATAAACCCAAGCACAATCACTTTCGTTTTCCAGAACCGCCGCCATTAACGAAACAACCACTTGTTTTCATCTACTTCCACCCATTTCCATTTCAAAGCCCGGGCTCATTAAACAAGATCTCCAGCTGAGTTTAGTCTTTAGCACTCCATTCATGCACTTACATGCCAAACAACTTCTTGCCAGCTCCAAAGCTTCTCCACAGTCTCACTGGTCCCGTTCTCGGTTCCTCGGCAGAAAAGCCACGACTGCCATCGCAGGCCTCACCCGCCCAGGAAAACCTCCCGACCTTCGGCCATCCGACTTAAAAAGTTCCCGAAATTTTCCAAAAAGACAAGTAAGATTCTTATCTACAGAAGTTGCCACTTTAAAAGTTTCCCATTTCACTCCAACACATTAATTACCACTTTGTTAAGTGCGAGCATCCAAATCAAGATGTTACTCGTCGGCCATCTTAGCCACACACCCTGTATGGTACATTCTGGGGTGTATGAAGCACTTGTTGAAATATGCCTATAATGATTGAACTGCCAGACCATTTTGTGACTTCTCCTATCATCACTGAACTCACCTGGCACTCAGCTCTCACCTGTGGCTCCAAGTATCCATAGCATGCTAGTCATAGCTAGTAAACTGCACAAGAAGTTAGATGAGGGTAAACTGATGAGTTTGGCCCTTGGTAGATTTATAAAAGCAACTCAACGCCAAGTGTCAAGCAGCGGCTAACTAACCTGACTCCCTAAAGAGCCAATGTCTATGGGTGGATGAGCCCCTTTAGGTGGGGTGATGGTCCCCCTCAGTGGAAGAAATGCCACTGGAAACCATCATATTGGGACCAACAGCAAAATGAGCAGAAGAGGAACTCTGATTCCCAACGGTCATGGAAGAAGAAGAGGCCATGCCAGATGGACTGGCTGTGAAGGTGCACCTTGTCCATATCCTCATGGCTGCAGTTGTCCATTGCAGTCCTGGTGTGAAATCCTGCATGTCATGCTTCATGTGTGACATGGGTGATGGCTCCGAGATCATAGTGTGTGGGTCACTTCATGGCAAGATGGGATCCACCTTAAACAAATTCATGCCAGTGACATTTTTCCTGCTTCAGGGGAAAATGCATTCTTTGATATGAGCTTAGGTGAACGAGATTTATAGGACATGTGTATCCCAGAATGCAAAGATGGTGTGGCTGAGAATGTAGAAGTGTCTATTATGGATCCAAAATAAAGTCAGTCAAAATCATCCAAGCCAATGATTTTTTAGTATGTGTAGAACTTTTGTGGTATGTGTAGAGCAAAATGGAGCAGTAGGGTATCCTACTAATCACCCCATCCCAGCAACACATCCCATTTTCTTGCCCACATTTTACCACTGAATAGCGGAGGGCACTGGGAAGAAAGAAAGTGAGGTTTTATCACTCTGAGAAAATCCAATGCAGAGTCATTTACACCATCTCATAATTTTGTCACTTTACCATTTTACTATCACCTTTTACTTCTTATTCTCTCTCTCTTTCTAAATAATGAATCTAATGCAATCTGTTTGAAAATGGAGGGCAAACTTTCTTTCTGGCATTTTCTCTTTGCATCTCTAGCAGGATCTGGGTATGTGAGCATGACTATAGATTTGAGAAATGAAATGTGTATACTCTTAAAACTTTCCTCATGTATTTGAAATTTGTGTGTAGCGTATATATACTTAAACTTCTATTTTAAAAAGCCACAAATTCAATTCATCAAAAAATAATTAATCTCTGGTTTATTAATGTGGGATATTGTGCTTCTGTATCTACAATTCAAACTGCTAGGGAATAGCCTACTACACTATCATACCTGCATTATCAGCAGGAAAAAGGATGTTAAGCTTTATGTATCAAAGGGCAGTCTGAGTGTTAAAAACCAATGGCAGCAGTCAAGATGGTCTATATTCACAAATCATAGCACCATTCACATGGAGATGCAAAGGTTTCCCTTGTTTGAAAGCCAGTCGTATCTGACTCTAGGGTGCAGTGCTCATCTCTGTTTCAAAGCCGAAGAGCCAGCATTGTCTGCTTCTGCAGATGTTTCCGTGGTCATATGGCAGGCATGACTAGACACAGGAGCACACGGAATGCTGTTTCCCATCGAAGTGGTCCCTATTTATCGATTTGCAATTTCTTGCTTTCGAACTGCTAGTTTGGCAGGAGCTAGGACAAAGACGAGAGCCCATTCCATCCTGCAGTACTCGGGAATCAAACTACTGACCTTCTGCCTCCCAGTCAGTGTCTTAGCCAATTGAGCCACTGCAGTCCCTCCCAGAAGTTGATTCTTGTTTTTCATCAGTTAACCACTGTTCACTCAAACACAAAACAATCATCATGACTGTTTTTCAACAAGTGTGAGTGTTAGTGAGTGCAAAAGGGTTTTCTGCAAACTATATTAACTGCTGTCATTGGTGTTATCACCATTCAAGCTGGACTTTGCTATGTAAAGTTTGGCATCCTTTTTCCTGCTGGCAACATAGTTGTAGCAACATTAATTTTAAATAATGTACTAATTTTATCACTCCTTACCTCTGATCAGATACACTCCTCTTAAAATATATATTTTAAGTACTCTCATCCTATTATCTTTTACTATACTATGCTAGTCTTGGAACTTAATAAAGATTTGATTTGAACACAGCAACAAAATTATGCAATATCTGGCTATTCTCTGTCATTTTGAATTATGCACACAGGAACTAAATATTCCACATTTATTAACCAGCCCTCCTCAAAATTTAATTTAGAATTCTTTGCCAGAGCACTTCACAAAATTATGGAAGAAAATTCTAAGAACTCCACTAAAGTATAGATCCCAGCTTTCTACAGTTGCAGCTAATGTTGTTAAACTGGAATAAAACTGATTTAATTGTGTCGAGTGTATATACACTTCAAATATATGGTAACAAAACAGTTCTTGAGATGTTATATTCTTTTGTCATCTAAGAAGTTCTAGAGTACTTATGCTTTCTTTTTCTGTTTCTCCTCTCCCTTAGCCTCACTGAGTGCGTAATTTATCTCTCACCATTCCTCCCAATTTCTCTCCTCCAAAATATATCTATGGAGGATGCTTAGCTTTACAGCTATATCATTCATCTTATGGAAACAAAGTTTAAGACTGGAATGGCTCCATCAAGTATATGCAATCTTGTTTCAATATAGGAACCCTTCTTAACTCGTGCCCGATGGGGTGTAGGGAAAAATGTGCTTGACCTTTGATGGAATACTTTCCTAATGGAATTTTTATTTTTATTTGGATTCCACATTTTACCAGTAAGAAGGATAACAAAAGAGATAATGGCCCTTATTCTGCTCTGTAGCTCTGCCAGTGTGACAGGAATGAGGTCATCAGTGCTGGGAGATTTCTATTAATAAAAGAATTATTGTTTCCTTTTTGAGTTGAACACAACTTTGCTTTATCTGTCAAGTGCAACCTGAAGCAAAAAAATGGAAATCTCTAATGGTGATCTGCTGCTGCTGATATCACCCCTGTTGCACTAGGGAAATAAGATACTGTTTGATGAATATTTATCTCTCAAAGATAGTAATACATTTTATAGCCAAATTAGCAGGTTTTGCCCGGCAGTGCCGGGCTGTTTTAAATTGTTTTGGAAGTGTTTTTTTTTAATGATGGTAAAGAAGAGGTTAGAATATAATTGAAATTTTTAAAATGTTTATTTATATACATTTTTTGCCGAGCTGTTATAAACTGTGACCATTTTTTGTTTGGTGGTTTTTTTGTGGATTTAAAAAAAACAAAGGGTGATATAATTTTTTCAAATTTTTTTAGTTAACCAAATAATTTTTTAATATGTAATTTTTTAAATAGTTCTACCGTAGGTAATATTTTTAAAAATGTGAAAGTACATGTTTTTAACATTGAATATTTTTAAACTGTGTTTAAATGTTTTGGGCTTTTATTTGAGTAAAAACTCAACACAGGATTTTAGAAATATTTTTATTTTATTTTTGTGACATATGTTTGTGATTTGTGTAAAATTGTTTTTTATGTTTTGACTTGTTTTTACTCTTTTGGCCTCTGGGTGGGGTTGTTGAATCTTTTTGAGTTGTTTTTTCTATTGTGCCCTGCAGGTGGGGCTGCTAGTGGTTCTCTTTAACTTTATTTGTTTTTTCTCTTCTGGCCTCTGGGTGGTGCTTCTTCCGGTAAGTAGTCTGTTTTTTCATTTCATTTCCGGTCATCATTGAGGGAGGATGTGCTGGCGAGTTCTCTCGTTTTATTTATTCTGGGTTTTTTTGTGGTGGTGTGGTGGGAGGTGTTTGTGTTTGTTATTTTTTGTTTTGTGTAATTTTTAGGTTGGTTAATTGTTTTGATTATTTGTGGTTGTGTTTATTTTTGTTGTTTTTGGAATTTGTGATTTTTTTGTTTTATATTTAGGTGTGTTGTTTCTGTTTTTGTGTAATTTTGGATGTTTTTAATTGTTTTTGTGTTTTGTGTTTTTGTTTTGGCGTTGGGGGGGCTTTCCTTCCTGCAGCCTGGTTAGTGAGGCCGGGTTGTGGGAACCCCAGCGGTGTTTCAGGTGCTGTTGGGGGATTTCCTTTCCATGGCCTGGCCTCACTGGCTGGGCTACGGGAAGGCCAGCACCAGGTTTTTTTACTTCCCACAGCCTGGACTCGCTGGCCGGGCCGCGGGAAAGCCAGCGCTGGGGAGGTTTCATTCCCGTGGCCTGGTCTCGCTGGCTGGGCTGCGGGAAGGCCAGCGCCAGGGGGGTATTTCCTTCCGGTGGCCTGGCCTCGCTGGCCGGGTCATGGGAAGGCCAGCACTGGGGGGGTATTTCCTTCCTGTGGCCTGGCCTCACTGGCTGGGTCGTGGGAAGGCCAGCGCCGGGTTTTTTTCCTTCCCGCGGCCTGGCCGCGCTGGCCGGGCTGCGGGAAGGCCAGCGCCAGGGGGCGGTGTTCATTCCCATGGCCTGGCCTCGTTGGCTGGGCTGTGGGAAGGCCAGCGCTGGGGGGGGTGTTTCCTTCCCATGGCCTGGCCTCACTGGCCGGGCCGCGGGAAGGCCAGCACCGGGTTTTTTTCCTTCCTGTTGCCTGGCCTCACTGGCCTGGCCGCAGGAAGGCCAGTGCCGCTTCTGGCAGCGATGGTTTTTTTTTTACTTCCTATGGCCTGGCCTCACTGGCCGGACCACTGGAACCACAGCAGCGGGGGGGATTGTTTGTTTTTTGTGGCTGTGAGGCACTGCATGTTCAATTTTATTTTTTGTGTGGTAGCCTTCTCAGTGTTCTGCATGCTCACGGCGTGCAGGACTCTGGGCCTTGTAGTTTCGCGTTTGTGGTTTCAGTTTGTTTAGCAGGTTTTTTTCTGCGGCTTGATTTTGATTGGCCGCAGCGCGTTTCCGAACGTTCCTTTTGCTCACACCTCTCAGCCTGATTGGCTGTGGCACGGCGCAAGGAACGTTGGGAATCGAAGTCTTTTTCTTTGTTTGCATTCGTGGGTCTCCTGCCCCACTGGCGCAAAATTCAACCCGACAGTTACCTGCCAACCCCGGTCGGGTGGGTCACGGAGGCTTGGTCGGGGCTAGTGGGGCCTGGTGCAACATCCTTTGTCACATTCCAATGGTTAACACACAGATGTATAGGTATAGATGAGGACTGCGCTAAATTCAATGGTAGTACCAAACATAATAGGTTAATTTCAGTGCATAATGCTTCTTGGTTTCAAGTCAGGAAAACTTTGTAATATCAACAGGTCTACTCTAACTGGGATGATTATTTATTTTTTAAAAATTTTTATTTATTTATTAGAATAAACTAAAATATAAAGAACAAAAATAAAACAACATAACAACAATACTTAACAAAAAAAATGTAAAGATGCATTAAAGACCCATAAGCAATAGTGCATCCACCATGAGGACCAATGAGACACCAAAATTTACATTCCATATTTTATTTCATCTCTAATACTTTCCAAAAGAACATAGTCTCTTGCTTGGGTAATCAGGATTTTCCCATTATTAACATGAAATCTAAAAAAAAAAAATTCTCTCTAAATGTCATCACATACATTTTGTTATCAATCCTTTCTTTCTCATCACATGCCAATTTATCATTTATAACCAAATCCTACACTTCCTTATACTATTCATGGAACTGAAATTCATAGTTAACCTTTCCATTTTATTTACTGTCAGTAATCTTACAATGGTTACTAAATTGGTAATTAATTCCTTTTTTCTCCCCCAACTCTGTTGAATATCATCAAATATCTATAGAAAGGCAATCCCTGGAAAAACTTTTATCTTTATGTTTCATATTTCATTTTTTAAAAAAGCTTCCAAAATGTTAATATCTTTACAACCTTCCAAAATGTTAATATCTTTCCACATTTCTACCACAAATGGTAATAGGTACTAGTGACCTGAGCATACCCCCAACATAAAGTTGGACAATTAAGATTTAATCTATTTATCTTTACTGTAGTCAAATGTCATTTCTATAACAATTTATAGAAGTGTTCCTTTATTGTTATGGACATAGTCTATAATATTCATTTATTCCATATTTTCCCGTCCCCAAACCTCAGGACCTATTTTCCTTTCTAAACCTGTTTCCCATATTGATCTAAGGGATTCTTGATTATTCTTGCTATCTATTAACAACGTGTAAATTCTGCTTATCATATCCTTTGATATCTTTTTTCTTTATCTATAATTTTCTCAAATTCCATCAGTTTCATATATAATTCATTTTTTCTCCCACTCCTTAGTTCAATGGTTCAAATGAATAAAGTTTACCCAAGGTAACCCCTCTTCATCTAATCTCATCCTAATCTTTGCCTTAGCATTCATTATTGCTAACCAATCTTTTAATCTACATAATAGTTTCCTTTTTAAATTAATCTGCAATTTCAATTTTAAATTTTCAGGAAAACTCTCAGGCTCCATTACCAGAGTCAAGGGAGAAACTGACAGACCTAGTATTTTTTCTTTTTTATATACATATAAATTTTATTTTCCAACAAAGATAAACACATAGTACAAAAATACAAAAAAGAAACATCAAGTATTAGTATTTTTCTATTTATTTTCCCGATGTGTAACATAACTTTTAATAAAGGATTTCTATTTCCCTTAACATTTTCCTAACTTTTTCCTTTTAAAATCCACCTTATAATTTTTTTCCAATAATTCTATATTCACCCAGATAAATTTACCCAGAGATATGATTTATCTGATTAGCTATATGATAATACATATATTAGGCAAACCCAACCCTCCCTATTTTTGTGCTTTATTCCAATTTTTAAATGTAAATTTATTCTAGCATTACCATATTTATTTATCAAATTCTGCTACTCTTTATAATTCAAAAAAAAAACTCAGTAAATTTGATTGCTGTTGCTGGCTTTTGTTAGTGTTACTATTATTGTTGCTAATGTCAAGACTTCAGTCATATAAATTGGATTGCCTTCAGCTTCATTCTGAAATAGAACCAGGACTAACTGTGAGCCAGCTTCTCCTGTAGCTATGGGGAATATTGTCTAGAAGCAAACTTTTTAAAAATTTAAATTTAAATTCAGATTTCTTTAGTAAATATTTTTAAAAACAACAACAATCATGTTCATAAGACTTAAACTACTTTTTCTCCCATCCCCCAAACCTTTGATGCATTCTCCTTTTAAGATTTCACTAGGTTGATCGTGTAGCAATAAAGTGCTAACATGCCTTATGCAATGAGAAAGTATAAATCTGTAAACAAGACAGCAAGTACTTCTATTTTTTTTTAAAAAAAGAAATGTTTTTCCTATAAAAAATTGAAACATCACATCCAGTTCATCCTTGCTGCATCACTCATGGCATAACTTTCCCATTGCTGCGACATGCTTACTTCTGGGTATTTCCCAATGCCTGCCTGCTGCAGGCAATGAAGTAAAGTGAGAAAAACACCAACTAATCATGCCAGGCACTAAAGATTGAAAAGAAACAGCAGAGAAGCACCTTGTGAAAATTGTAAAAGGAAATGCTCCTCTTTTTAATAATTCATACATTCATAAGGGCTATGGAATATTTCAGAACAGTGGATTCCTTAGAATATGAATAGCTTCAATTGGAAAAAGAGATACACAAAAACATGTTTTAGGCCAGGGCTGCCCAAACTATGGCCAGGGGGCCGGATCCAGCCCCTGACCCCAATTCATCTGGCCCACAAAGCCCTCGTCATTCCTGGAAGTGGAAGTAAAATGCCCTCTGAACCATGTGACCACCCCATGGCCCAAAAGGTTTGGGCACCCCTGCTTTAGGCAATGTTAAGGATAGACCTAAATATAAGCAGTGAATTATTAAAACTAATGACAATTCATCCCTACAATTTATTTTTTAATAATTTTTAAAATAATTTTTTTATTAAATATTCAAAGCAGTAAACTCTAACATAAAAATCTACAATACAAACTGAACAAAATTGATAAACATAACAGATGAAAAATGTAACTCATACCAAAGGGAAAAAGAGAAAATAATCATCATTGACAACACAATTTTTTTTAAAAAATTCCATATCTCTTTTCCATCCCTACAAGTTAAACCATTTGCATTTAAACCAATATCACTGTCCAATTAGATTCTGTCCAAAAGCCCAAGATGGATGAATTAGAAGGGTGGATCTCTTAGAAATGCCAACCCCCGAAAAATTCTCTAACATTCTACATAGATATGTGTCTATGTAGATCCTAAGTCACAGATTCTCAACCTGCAGCTCGTGGGCCAAATATGGCCTGCAGTACAATTTCATGTGCCCCCCACTGCCTCCACCACACCAGGAAGTACTATGTGGTGGAGGAAGGGCAAAACGGCTGTCTGGCCCCCAAAGCTGTCTGAGGGATTATGACCCAGCCCCCGACTTAAAAAGGTTGAGAACGTCTGCCCTAAGTGATATCTGGAGACATTTTAAAAGTTTTCTTTGGGGAAGGAGCATAAAACTCAAAAGAATCATAATTTGAAGACAAAAAATGTTAGTTTGTTTGTAACATTGTCTGTGTTAATAAAATGCCAACAAAATAATAGCCATTAACCCAGTACTGTACTCTGCTTCCAGTAAATACAGTACTGTAAAAGAAGCCCACAGATATGACATGGGCATACTATTCTTCCTTGCAGTATATGTTGCCCGAACCTAGCACTTGAAAAATAACTTTCTTTAATTATTTGTTTCCATTATATGCTACACTATTTAAAAAGTAACCTGTGGTTAGTTTTCATTGCAAGAATGACAACTAATTCATTGTGTCAATTGCTACATGGTTTATTACTTTCTTGTTACTTTCTGTTCCTTTTTAGAAGAAACAGTTGAATTACTAAAATAAAATAAAAGAAACACTAAATTCAAAGAGATTCCTTTTGAAACATTTCTTAAAATGGCTTTAAATGCCCTTGAAAAGTAACTTGTGAAAATAATTATAAAATGTTTCTCAGCAAGTAGCATCATTCCTGTTTGTTATGTTACATTAGAAATGTAACTTGGTTTACCCAAATGGTAGGTAGGCTATATAGTAACCATGCTATTTGTAACAAATTACTTCCAGATTTTGAAGAACTTGTTATCGATGTACTAACTTGAAAGAATGATGTACTAACTTGAATGACAAGAATGCAAAAGCTGGCCTGAGACTCAACAGCAGTGACAAGCTTTACCTTCTTAGGATCCAAGATCACCACAGATGGTAACTGCAGCCATGAAATAAAAAGGTGATTAATTCTTGGGAGGCAAGCTATGAGAAGCCTAGGGAACATAATAAAAAGTAGAGACATCACCCTGCCAAAAAAAGTCTGCATAATCAAGCATTGGTATTCCCAGTGGTAATGTACGGTTGTGAGAGCTGGGCCATAAAGAAAGAAGGGGCAAGGAAGAGAGCCTTCTCCATGTCTGCCCCAGCCCTGTGAAACCTTATGCCACTAGAACTGAGACTCCAGTCGGATCTTCTCCCACTCAGAAAAATGCTGAAGACCTGGCTATGCCCGCGGGTGTGGGGCATGCTTGATTCTACCACGCAATCTTGCTGGCTCATTTAGCTTGTCTGAGGGATCCTGTTTTTTCCCTCTGATGCTATTTTATTTGGGGGGGGAGGGTGAGAGTAGTGTTTTTAATGATGATCTGTTTAGTTTTACGTGTTTTTAAATCTTATTTTTAGCGGGGGAGTGTTTCACTACTGTTAACTACTGTTTTTAGCTGTTGTTTTTAGCTGCTTGTTGTTTTAAATTGTTTGTAGTATTGTTTTTTGTTTTTTGGTTGTTGTTAGCCTTATCTCATCCTTTGTCCTGCATTACATCAGCCACACTGCAGTTCTACCCTATTCAGACTACGCGGCGGTAATAATGAAACTGAGGAATAGGGGGCGGGATGCTGGCACTAGGCACACTGGGAAAATAGCTCATTTGCATAAACTTCGAAGAACCAGCCATCCACACAGGCGTGGAAGCATCCCAGAGTATGGATGCTCAGAGTATTGATGCTCATAGTCCACAGTTTGAACCAGAACTATGGGTTTTTGTGAAACGGCAGCAGAAGATTGGCCCAAAATCTGTTTCTGGCTCTTTACTTGGGGGTGGCTAGGCAATGATTAGGTGCCTTTATGTTGGAGCAGATACAACTCATTAGCACATTATCTAAAATTGTGTGTGTGTGTGTGGCCACCTGGCACACATCTCTGTTCTCTAACACTATGGTGCCACCTCCAAACATCTGCCTGAGTCAAGCATTTTCTATGAATTTGTTGATTTCTTTCCAAAGCCATCTAAGGCTGTGTTGTCCCACAATTTTTCTCTTCCCCCGCAAAATAATCTGGGAACAACACTTTTTAAAAGATAGGGCCAGATCTGCTTCATCTGCAAGAATATCAAGATTGAGAATTTCTGTAGTAGAAGCAATAGCGGCATTTTTAATCCTGTTACCAATCAGAATGTAGTTGCATTGACTTCTCATCTTTTATATTCTGAGCATGTTCTAGGCTGCTGTAACAACTGATATTGAAAGGATTCAGACTCTTGTGTAAGCAGCTGAGACTTCTGCAGTTTCTGAACCCAAAGCAAGGCTCCTGTGGCTATGAGTCTTTTTCAATAGTTCCTTCGCAATGATTTTGTCAGGGCTGGCAAAGTTTGAAAATGAATGCAAGCCACTGTGCAGGGTTGGAGAGCCAAGAAGTATTAGCTGATGCTGGAAATATTGATGGCAAACCTGAGCTTAGAATGCTTACTTTTCAAAACATGAAGTGAACCCAGGCAGGTACTAGAGATTACACTACAGGAAGAAATGTGGTGCTTAAGATAAATGGAAATATGAGCCACCTGGGTATCTGTAGTGCTTAGATGTCTGACTAAATTGTAATCTCTGTAATTTTAGGCACTCTCACTTGCTATCATTTTCGTCTGTGTGTTTTGTGACACATGATTTGGGGGAAATTTCAATATTTATGTAATTCTAGAAAGATAGGAGGATTTCCCTCCCCCACCTTATTCAGCTGCTGTTATGCAAGCAATAGTCCAGACAACTATGAACAAAACAGGAACAAGTCTTTATTTAACAGTCTATTCAAGATGAGTTTACAAGGCGTTTCAGACACGGAGATGGCTATACAGTCCCATGGAGTCAGTCCCTCCGGAGTGTGTCAAGGCAGGAGGCAATATCTAGCTACTTTAAGATTGTAGCATAGTGGAGGAGACCCAGGCTAGCACGTTGCTGGCTACCTGTATAGAGAGGGAAGTATAGATCCAGTCTGGCCCCACCTTTGTTTACCCGTGGGGTTTATATAGGGTCTCCCCAGTGGCGGCTTCTTGATACAAAGTAGCGACCCGCCGGACAACCATAACTAACCAGTCATTACAGGGAATATATGTATTTAACCAATGGAGAACAGGGTCCAAAACTGTAGCCAATCACAGGACTTTGATTAGCATAATGAGCACGCCCTGTGCAGGGGTTTTCGTGCCACTTTCTGTTCCTAATTTGGATGGCGGGAAACCACCATTTTCCTCTTGCAAGGCGCTGCCCGCACTACTTGCAAAAGTTCCTGAATACACAACAGCTGCCTAAATCCACACTCAGCTTTGCTCAATTTTCAGATATTGATTTTATTTTGTTTATCTTATTTTCCCCCAGATAATCCTAAAGCGAATTGTAATAAATAAGACATTGTGATAGAAGAAGAGGTTTCTTCTGCTAAAGACTTCTTGGAAAGATATCTTCTTTTCCTGCTAATGTTTAGTTTATTCTCTAATGTCATGGTGGTGAACCTATGGCACGCATACCACAGAGGGCACAGAGAAGCCTGCCTGTTGGCATGTGCACCATTGTCCCAGCACAGAGTTCACCCCACCACTCTGCACAGCAGCCCAATGAGAGAGCTTCTTCCTTCCCCCAGTACAGAGTTTGCCCCACCTCTCTGCCCAGCAGCCCAATGGGAGCACTTCCTCCTTCCCCCTGCACAGAGTTGGCCCCATCCCTCCATTCTCTAACACTGAAAGTTGGACACCATATGTTATTCTGCTGCCTGAGGTGGAGCAGCTAATAATGCCCCTCCTACTATGCTATGGTACATAATGCTCAATATCACTTTCCTTCATTCCTTCCATTCTTTTTTTCTTTTGCACCTGAATGAAAAATGTCCACAAAAAAATTTCTTCCTGGAATAAAGAGATGGAAGTAATATTGCTGGCTGATGAGGAAGTGGTTCTTGGACCTATACCCAAAATGTAACTTTTCCAAGTTCTGAAATTAATAGCTAGCAACTTGTAGCCTTTTAATGCCAATGAAAACATTCTACCTAGGTCAGGAGTTCTCAACCTTTTTTAAGCCAACGGTCGGGTCATGCTACCTCAGACAGCTTCGGGGGCTGGATGGCCATTTTGCCCTTCTTCCACTACATGGCATTTCCTGGTGTGGTGCAGGGAGTGGGGGGGGCACATGAAATGGTGTCCCAGGCTGCATCTGGCCCCCGGGCAGTAGGTTGAGAACCCCTGGCCTACACTTTTACCAAATTGGCTACTTTAGTGTAAGGGACCAAAGACAATACAAAGGCCGAAGGGTTGGCTTAACACAGGTTTATTGCATGATGATCCGGAGGAACATGTGGTAATGGCGGATGGGTAGCTCAATATATACAGCTGGCTATACATTTGAATGTGGCTCGTTGACAGACTATTGGTTGCTGCCTGCGTGACGTCGTAGGAGGTCATGCCCTTCTTGACCAGGTGAGGAGGTCGCGGGGAATCTTCCCGCGCTGCTGATCCAGGTGGCTTTGATCCATTAGAGCTGGACGCTCGCTACTGCCCTCTGGTGGTCACTAGCTCGCGTCCCCTTATTAAGCATACATTGATACAGGTGATGGTTATAATGTTGCACACAGAAAGGTTACATTGATAACACATGGCAAAGGTACATTGTTAAAGGCACTGCTTTACAGAACACAACATCCCTCCCCCCTAGGATGAGACGAAGTCTCTCAGCCAAGATGGCTTGTTGCGTGTGCGTGTGGGCCGTGAAGAGGGCTGCCCCCCCGGGGGCGTTATTGCTTCTTTGTTCCCTGGTCCCTTGTCCTGAAATGGGAGAGGGAGACTCGTTAGTGGCTTGCCGCTGTCTGGCGGTCTTAGGGGAAGGGTAAAACTCCATTGTGGGGAGACCGGGGGCCGTTGGGGCTAACGAAAAACCCCTCTTCTCGCTTGGACGGGTGGGGGACCACTCTGAAAAAACCCCCCGGTTCTGGAAATCAAAATCTAACTTGGTAGGGGTACCCGCATCTGTGGGGACATTCCGCGAGATATGTATGGGGTCGGGTTCCTCCTCCCCGGAAAGATCCCCCAGGGTATCTATGAAGACATCCTCCTCCCCCCTTGGTGGAGGCCCACGGTCCCCTTTTCCTCCCCCTTGGGCTGAACGGGTGGGGGAGAACCCTAACGCTGACTTATTTCCTGCCTGATCAGTGCCCTGCTCATCGGAGACCCTGCGTCGGAGCTGGTCCGCGTGCCGCCTCCACAGGAGCCCTGTGCTGGTTTCCACGCGGTACGACACGGGGCCGGTCTGCTCTACAACTACGCCCGGAACCCAGGCTGGGCCCGTGCTGGCGTAATTCCTGCAATGCACGGGGGTGCCTACACTGAAACTCTTCGTAGCCTCCAGCCCAATGTTCCTCCCCTTGTCCTCTACCCTCATGGAGTCTAGCCTAGTAAGGATGGTGGTCAGCTTCCTGCGCATTAAGAGCTCTGCGGGGGAGTATCCTGACGCCAACGGGGTCACCCTGTACCCTAGCAGAAACTGACACACTTGTAGGTTCAAATCCCCTGGGCCCATGCGCCGCAACGTGTCCTTCGTGGTGCGGACGAGGCGCTCTACTTGGCTGTTGGTGGCCGGGTGAAAAGGGGCGGAGGTGATATGCCGAACTGCGTTAATTTCCATGAATGCCTTGAACTCGGAGGACGTGAAACAACTAGCGTTGTCGCTAATTAATGTGTCGGGTATGCCGAACGTGGAAAAGAGCCTCCGCAAATGTCTAATGGTCTGGGCCGAGGAGGTGCTCGTGACTGGGATAACCTCCAACCATTTGGAGAAAGCGTCCACTACAAGGAGGAACAGGGTGCCTCTGAACGGGCCCGCGAAATCAATGTGCACCCGGGACCACGGCCCCTTAGCCGCGTCCCATTCCCTGTGGGGAAGGCGGGCCTCCTCCGGTCTGGAGCATTGGCAACTTTCACAAGTGCCGACCATGTGCTCAATGTCGGCGTCTAGCTGGGGCCACCAGAAGTAACTCCGGGCCAGCGCCTTGGATCGCACGATGCCGGGGTGGCTGACGTGAAGCAGTTTGAGCACCCGCGGCCGAAGGGAAGTGGGAATCACCACCCGCTGCCCCCACAAGAGACATCCCCTCTCTAGGGACAGTTTTTTCTGAAAAAAGGGACAGTTTTTTCTAGCTTTTTTCTGAAAAATCGAGCGAACTCCTCCGCTGGGGAGGATGCGGGCCACCCTTTCTGTAGCCAGGAGCTTACTGTCGCTAACGTTTTGTCTTTCTCTGTCGCTTTGGCAATGTCGGTGGGCACTACGGGGGGCGAATCCAGCACCTCTATCATGAGAACCTGATGGTCCCGCTCCCCCATGCTCACCTGGCTGGGCGTTAGGGGAAGGGGAGACCTAGATAGGGCGTCCGCATGGCTGATCTCTTTCCCGGGCCAGTAGACCAACGCGTGCTGATACGCGTTGAGAAAAATGGCCCACCTGAGCATCCTTGGGGACAGGATTTGAGGGGTGGGCTTATCCGCGGTAAAAATGCCTAGCAGGGGCTTGTGGTCCGTCACGATGGTGAAGGGGCGGCCATACAGAAAATCGTGAAATTTTTTCGTCCCCGAGACTATCGCTAATGCCTCCCTGTCCGTCTGCGCGTAGTTTCTCTCTGTTTGGGACAGGGACCTGGAGTAAAATGCTATCGGGGCCTCCCTTCCATTCTCCAGCACGTGGCACAGCACTGCCCCCACCCCCACTGGAGATGCATCACAGATCAGAACTACTGGGTGTTTGGGGTCGAAGTGGGTCAGTATGGCGTCGGACGCCAGGAGGCTTTTCAGCTCACTAAATGCCCTTTCTTGGTCATCGCCCCACTTCCATGCCTGGTCCTTCTTAAGCAGCCTGTGTAGCGGTTCAGCCACCGCTGCCTTCCGGGGAAGGAAGGAGTGGTAAAAGTTGAGCAGCCCTAGGAATGACTGCAACTCGGGCTTGGAGGTGGGGCGGGGGGCTTTCTTGATGGCTGCCACCTTAGACTTGGATGGTTTTATCCCCTCAGGAGTCACACAAAACCCTAGGAATTCAACCTCGGTTGCGAAGAAGACGCATTTGTCCTTTCGCAACCTCAGCCCCGCCTTTTCGAATATCGTCAGGACCTTCCCCAACCTCTTGGCCAATTCAGCCCGACTCCCCCCTGTTATTAACACGTCATCAAAATAAGGCAACACCCCCTCCAGTCCCTTCAGGAGGCGTTCCACGAGTGACTGGAAAATTCCTGGCGCCGAATTCACGCTGAATTGGAGGCGCGTCACCTGGAACGCCCCCTTATGGGTGACTATGGTCTGCGCAGCAGCTGCGGCAGGAGACACTGTGAGCTGCTGGTAGGCCTGTGCTAAGTCGAGCTTAGCGAAACATTTCCCCCCGTGTAACCTGGCCAGCAGATGGCTGACTACCGGCACCGGATATGCATTCGGGCGGATCGCCTTGTTGATGGTGCACTTGTAGTCGGCGCATATGCGGACCTCCCCATTGGACTTTAGAGCAGTTACAATTGGAGTTTCCCACTCCGCAGAATCTACAGGCACAAGAATTCCCTGACCCACCAATTTGTCCAGTTCCGCCTCTATCTTGTCCTTGAGTGCGAACGGCACCCGGCGTGGTTTTAGGCGAACAGGGCGGACCTCCGGGTCCAGGTCGAAAGTCACTGGGGGCCCCTTGAATTTCCCCAGTCCCTTTTTGAAGACTTCGGGGTGTGCCTCGCACACCTCCTGAATTGGATCAGTCCCAACAGCGTGCATCCCCACGGCATGCACCCCCCCAATGAACAACCCCAGGGGCTGGAACCATTGAGTCCCGAGAAGGCTGCAATTTCCTCCCTTGAGCACGACCAGGGGAAGGGACGCGGCGTGCTCCTTGAATTTGACCTGAAATTCTCCAACCCCCAACACTGGAATACTGTTCCCTTGCACGTCCCGTAGCGTGGCCCTCAATGCTTTGAGCTTGGGCCGTTTTGGGGGGCAATTCCGAAAAAGTCCCTCTGGGAAATTATTGAATATGAGGACCCCGAGTCAATTTCCATCCTAATGGGCACCCCTTGGACTAGTACCTCAACAAAGTAGCGGGGGTGTCCCGTAGACACGCTGAACACTGGGGCATCGTCCTCGCTGCCGTCGGCGATGCGGCCCACGCCGTCCTGCTTCCGCGTGGCCTGGGCGCCGTCTTTGGGTTTTGCTGGGCGGTCTCGTCCCGCGGAACGGTCTGGGGAGCTCCTCCGGGACTCACGCTTCTTCCTGCACACCTTGGCGATGTGCCCGCGGCGGCCGCAGTTGTGGCACTCGGCCTTCCGGAAGGGGCATTTCACGCGGTCGTGGGCCGCGCCACAGCCGTCGCAACGCCGGCTCTCCTTCCGGACCCTCTGTACGTCCTCGCTGCTCTCTGTAGACGACCTCGAAGTTCGCCGGGCCGCATGTACCGGAGCCTCTGCTTTGCTCGGCTTTGGCCGCCAGTCCTGAAGTTCTTGGACCCCGGCCTTCGTAGCTTCTGCGGCCTGGGCCGCTCTAACGACCTCCTGCAGCCTGGGAGGCGGCTCTTGGTTCATTAATGTGCGCTGGGTCTCGGCGTCATTCAGGCCGCACAGCACACAGTCTCGGAGGGTGATTTCGACGTTCTCCCATTTGCACGGGCCGGCCGCCAGCCGCAGGGCCGCCACGAACGCGGCGACCGTCTCCCCGGGCGCTTGGACTCGCCTCCAAAACGCACTCCGAGCGGGAAACATCGCCGTGGCGGGCCGGACGTGCTCACGCAGCAACTGCATGAGTTCCTTGGCCTTGAATTCGCTCACCTTCCTCGGTGCAATCAGGTCCACCAAGGTCCTTTTTGTTTCTTGTCCGAGCATTCTGGTGAAGATGGCCCTTTTCTTCGCCTCTTCCGTAACTTCGGACTCGATCAGTGCGGCCTGGAAGTCCATCTCGAAGATCTCCCAGTCGCCCGGTTTCTTGATTTCGAAACCGGCGCATGTCTTGGTCCCGTGGGCTGCAATCCCATCCTCGTCGCCAATTTAGTGTAAGGGACCAAAGACAATACAACAGCCGAAGGGTTGGCTTAACACAGGTTTATTGCATGATGATCCGGAGGAACATGTGGTAATGGCGGATGGGTAGCTCAATATATACAGCTGGCTATACATTTGAATGTGGCTCGTTGACAGACTATTGGTTGCTGCCTGCGTGACGTCGTAGGAGGTCACGCCCTTCTTGACCAGGTGAGGAGGTCGCGGGGAATCTTCCCGCGCTGCTGATCCAGGTGGCTTTGATCCATTAGAGCTGGACGCTCGCTACTGCCCTCTGGTGGTCACTAGCTCGCGTCCCCTTATTAAGCATACATTGATACAGGTGATGGTTATAATGTTGCACACAGAAAGGTTACATTGATAACACATGGCAAAGGTACATTGTTAAAGGCACTGCTTTACAGAACACAACAGCTACACTTTGCCAAATTGCTGAGCTAGCAGTGCCTGTCACTTAACTTTGAAGTATTATTGGCAACCAGAAAGAAGGAATGAAGAGTTCAGCAGGACACCTTCTGACACTCAGGTGTGCCTTTCTAATTTCTTACATGTACTGCATACTATGCAATTTATGCCTTCCCATTTATATACTGAAGACCTCACACATATCTTCCTTTCTCAAGAGCATGGTATTTTCCATATCTCAGATGTTTTAAAAAATAAAGTATATGTTTAGGTCTATTTCTCAGCATTTGTTTCAGAATGGGCGGGGGTCATTGAAAAGTGTCCTCTAGGAGGAATTGCCAAAAGGGGCCTGCTCAGAAAAAGAAAATATCCCTAAATGTTTCACATAAAGAGTTTAGCTACAGCTCCCTGATGGAAAATAAAGCATAACAAAAGTGAGCAGAGAGTTGCTTTCTACCAGGGGAGGATGAAGGAAAGTACAGTTATAGTAATGTGAAAGGTCTGTGCATAGAGTGTCATGTGAAAATAAATTGAAGCAATAGAGGTGTGAGAGTAATCTGTCTTAAGATACAGTGTTCAGAATGGTATTTGTGGCCAGAGTGTAGCAGTGTTCTGAATAACCAATCAGTTCTTTCTCAATGGATACTTGGTGAGTAAGGAAAATGATAGAAGAGAAAGGAATGAAGCTTTTGAATCCATATGGACATGTGCTTAAAGTCACACAGAGGTTCTCTATTTAATCCAGAGTGTTGAACTATAGAAAGGCACATTTTAAAAGAAGCCTAACAACAGACCTTTGCTTAAAGCTGTGCATTCTGTTGCAAATATTTAGTCTTGGATGGCACACTTTGACAGTCATGCCCTAAGAGACAACACATTTTATACTCACTTTATCTGCCATAGCTAAGCTCTTTCAAATGTTCTGCCTGTTCTCCCAAACACTGAAAATGAGAGAGAGAGAGAGAGAGAGAGTAAGCATGAAAGCTAGCCCCACCTGTAAATCACTATCTTCCCCCAAACCATAGGGTCAACATCTGTCAGAAGGAGGGCAAATACATTTGCTCCTTCTATTCCATTGACATTCTCCTTGTCATATATTGTTATATCTTATTTTAATAAATTGACTTGAAATACCCGATTTCTTGAAAAGCAAGGCTTAACTACAGAGAAGCAGGCCTTTTGTGTCTCTCAGGTAGGGTTGCTAGATGGTATCCTAAAGGAGGACATGTCCTCCTTTTCTATAATTTGTCCTCCCGCCCTCCCTTACCTACTGAATCATACAGGCCTCTTATGAGGGATATTCATCACCTATCTTCCTTCTTGGTTTTTTTAAATGCAAAAAGTACAGTTTGTGGTCCAGTGCAGTGTGAAGTGCAAAGGAGACAGAAGGGGCAGTGGTGGAGTAGATTGAAGCCTATATAAACCACACCTTACAAATTGGGATTGTCTGACAGGCTTAATCCTAATTACATCTACAAAGTAGTGCAACTAACTGAACCCTCTAGAATTTAGTGCTGAGGTAACAAGCTTAGACTAGGCAATAGTCTATCAGTCACAAATTATCCTTTATTCATATTTAGTCACTTAATATGGCCCAGATATTGCAGCTAAAATTCAAACCTACACTTATTTGTTTGTTTGCTTGACATTATGAGTTTTTACAAAGTGTTTAGCTATATATGTCCTGTTAATAGTGGTGAGGAAAAGAGAATTTCAGCAGTATGAGCACAAAAGGAGAATGTAAATCGACCAAAATTCTCCCTTTCCCATAACTACTCAAGGCCGCTTTTCTATATGTACACCTTTTGAAACTACAAACTATTAAAGGTACAAGAGCTCTGCCCTTTCCCCTCTCTAATCAGTCCATTTCAATAATAACATATAAACACCAATATTGCAACTCAAAATATTCAATTCTTTAGAAAGCTTCCAGTGTGGTCTTTCTTTTTTTAAGGAACAGTGTGCTCTTTCTTTTTTTTAAGGTGGCAGTCATGGCCAGGAGGGCTTTTGTACAACTCCATGTCATTCACCAGTTTCGCCCGCTCCTAGACCGGTACTCCTTGCTTACAGTCACTCATGCTCTGGTAACCTCCAGATTGGACTACTGCAATGTGCTCTACATGGGGCTGTGCTTGATGACCATCTGGAAGCTGCAGCTGGTCCAGAACGCGGCTCCCCGGGTGGTGATGGGATACAGGCGCTATGCCCATGCCTCCCCACTACTATGGGAGCTGCACTGTTTGCCAGTATGCTTCCAGTTGCAATTCAAAGTGCTGTTTTTAACCTTTAAATCCCTTCATGGCAGTGGGCCAGGATATCTAACAGACTGCATCGTCCCAAGGTTTTCGACTCATCCTATGAGGGTGATCAAGAGGGTCTCTCTGGTGGTCCCATCAGCCAGGGACACAACCACACTGGGACCAGGAGGAGCAGTGCCGCAATCAGGGGGAGTGTACAAGTAGGACTCCCATCCTGGGTCCAGAGATGACAGGGGAAACAAATGATGTAAACAAATGATGTGTGCATGCACAAGCATACCACACATGTGCAGAAAACCACAGGGGCATGGCAGTGCCAGGAAACCACTGATGTATGCATGCACAAACAGACCACACATGCGCAGAAACCATGGGGGCATGGCCAAAATGTGTGATGGCCCCTGGAAATTTCTGATGTTGGCCTTGAGGAGGAGAGCCTTCTTGGTGTTGGCCTTGGCCCTCTGGAACCTCCTGCCACCAGCTGTACCCCTTCAAGCGGGCTCTAAAAACCTGGCTCTGCCAGCAGGCATGGAGTGCATCTGGCAGCATATCCCAGCCCTCCTGGCTCATCTAGCCCTATTGGGGTTTTAATTTAGAGGTTATAGTTTTATAGATTTTAATTATTTTAGTGGGTTTTTAACATATGAAATGTTTTGATTGATGTGAGCCACTTTGGGTCACCGAGGTGAGAAAGATGGCCTATAAATCGAGCAAATAAATAAATAAATAAACAGCTCATCCCCTGACCTTGAAGGGTAGATCCTACATTGGGGTGAGCGATGCGTTCCATTGTCAGATAAGGAAAGTTGAGCTGTTTATGGACCTTCACACTCAGAAATCTTTCCCAGGGTCTTGAAACAGCTGAAAAGAGTAGAACAGGTTGGGCAGAAGGGTAAAATCAGGAGGAATTGCTTCCGTCTAGGATCAAACACTTTGTGTGAAAAAAGGACAGCTTTAGAGTCAATCCTTCATGGCTCTGACTATGAGCTAAATGAAAAAGTGTATAAAATAGCTGCTTTTCAAAAATACATATATCTCTTGTTTTCAGTTACATATATATACTAAAATTGTTTCATTTGAATTATGTGGCTGGAAGAGAGCTCTGTGGATATCCTTGACTGCCAGAAGAAAAAAGAACAAGTAGGTCCCAGAACAAATCATGCCTAAACTGTCTCCGGAGGCAAAAAAGATGATGTAGACTGCCCTGCTTTGGATGCATAATGAGAAGGCAAGATTTTCTAGAAAAGACATTTATCCTGGGAAAGGTGGAAACAGCATGAGGAGAAGAAGAGCAAACATAAGGTGGATTGGCTATGAGGGAAGCCACAGGCTTGTGATTGCAAGAGCTGAGCAAGGCTGTTGAGGAAAGGATATTTCAGAGATATGTCATCCAAAGTGTCACTATGAATTGAAGGTGACGATGTTACATAACAACAACAAAAACATATCCCCTAAACACAAGCTCCTTTTGCTGACCTCTTTGTAGTTCTGTCTTTCTTCACATACATAGTGAATCTGCCTCTCATTGTAACCTCTTGGCCTGTGTCAAAGATTTGTCTTTTGAAGCAGGAATTCAACCTTTGGCTTCAGTTCAGGAGCTGCCCAGCATGGAGCTCTCCCACCTGTACAGAAGCAGAGAACATAGTTTAAATAAAACTGATCTTTCCAAAAGTGATGCTTTAAAGGAACACATGTCGCGGAGGTTTCTCCCAGCATATGAGTGTTAAGTCTAGCATGAAATGTCAATGTAAATGTCATTTATCTTTTTTCCATACCTCCTCCATTCCAGGGCCACCCTGGAGGAAAAAGAAATGGTGTTTTACCTGCTTGCATGGTGCCTTGGCATTGAAGCTATAACAGGAGTGGTTTGTATAGGAAAAGGTGAATAATCTAATTTGTTTCATTGACTGCCCTTGAAATGTAGGAGTGCAAAGATCAAATAGCAAGTAGGGTTGAGTTTCAAACTCCCCTTCACACACACCCCAACACAGTGACATGAGTGCAAGAAGATGTGAGAGGAGAGTCAGATAGACAGACAGTCCTTAGTCTACCACCACTACCACCACCCCATCCCCAAGGTTTCTTCTCCAGACCTGGCTATTACTTCTGAGTAATTTTAAAACAGAGTGACTTTTTAGCAGTAAATCAAAGTAGATACTGATCAGATATGAATCTAGTTGGCTTCTGTCACATTCAGATGCTTAAAATCTTGGTCTCTCGCTCTCGCCGAGCTTATCCTTATCTATTGCATCAACAGATGTACCTCTAACAGAGTTTGGGCAATCCCATCAAGACTATGCAATGCAGATCACCTTCCTGCAGCATCATTCGTGTCTTATGTACTTCAACACAACTATGCTAATGAGGATTTTTGCCCTGTTGGTATGATATTGGAATGAAGTGCTGAAGATAAGGAGTTTTCCAAGTTGGGCAAATTCATCAAAAGTCAAATTTCCCATCTGCACAGGCCAAACTCTAGAGGTATACTAATTGCTTGCAAGTTGGGCCTGCTGGACCTGTCTGCCATATATGAAATTATAAAAGCTGTTTTAAAAAAAGAAGTGTCGGAAAGTCAAATGCTGATTGAGCATCAAAAACATGAGGCACCAGCATCAATCACAGGCTTTTAAGTTTCAGCTCAATGTCCACTACCTGGTTGGGGAAATCTGTCAATTTCCCCCCTCATTTTTTCCCTAATCTGAGGATAAAGGTCTCCCTTGCTCGAAAGCCAGTCATATGTGACTCTAGGGTGTGGTGCTCATGTCTGTCTACAGCCAAATAGCAGGTACTGTCTACATATACAGACATTTCTGTGCTCATGTGGCAGGCATGACTAGATGCCAGACGCACAGAACACTGTTACTCTCCCCCGCCAAAGTGGTACCTATTTAGCTACTTGCAATTTTTTTGCTTTCAAACTACTATGTTGGTAGGAACTGGGACAGATGATGGGCACTCACTCCATTGCACAGTGCTCAGTTATTGAGCTCAGAGTCTTAACCACTACAGTTGAGGGTGACGACATTTGAAAATTTGGGTGATGTTTATGAGAAATGCATTGAAATGAAATTATTGCCATTGCTGTTTAAAAGTACCTTATACCAAAGGGACAAAAAGTAAAAGATTTTCTGTATTTGGTCTATTAAAATTAAATTATTTCTAATAACCCAGCAGCCCAAGCAAGTTGGCCTGTGTCATCACCTCTCAAATTCCAATGTTTAGTATGGTTGCATGTAGAAATGCTGTGCTCCTGTGCATCATCTCATTCTGAAAACTTATACAGATGTTATATAGTTCCTTGGAACTAACACTCTTATTTCCTTAGATTTATGGATGATACAAATCCATAGCCTAGATCCGGACAAGAGAGTACATGATAGAGATGAATAGAGAGTTAATTCTAAAGTGGGAAACAGATAATCCACCTGGCAGCACAAGATAGTAAACCCTCCGAAGCTGTTGAAAGAGATGTTCAAACCATCTGTTAGCTTGCTGGCAGGGTCAACATAGACTGAAAAATCTGGAGGTAAAGCAGGTAATTATGACCATTGAGTCAATCAAGATACTGAAAGTGCCCAGGGCAAATTCCAGAACAGACAATACATTTCCTAGTGCACAGCTGTTCAAGAAGAAATGCTGAATTGGAAGAAGAGGAGGACCTATCTATTGCAAAAATTATGCTGTTCATCTTTCTGGTAGGAAAGCCAATATACCTAAGTAAGAGAAGAGAAATGACTAGGAAGGTTTTGAAGTTTGTTTAATTCAGCATAATGGAGATGACACAGGATTTATATCCAAATCAAATATCTCAAGGTGTATCCTCTTAGGTAAAACCTATATAGGGTTCTTGTCATGTACCTACTTGTGTATTAAATGAAAATTATTTGCCATTTTGTCTTCTTCCTTAGTTAATAGTAACATGAGATTGGGGGTTTCATGGCATTATGCTCTGAGAAGCACGTATTGTATCTAGTTCAGGATCACCTCATTCTCTCATAATTGTGATTAGCCAATCCAGTTAGTTCCTGCACAAATGTAGCTACTCTCACCTGTATATAAGTTGTTGTGGCGCTGTTGGAATTGTGTTCCTAACTACCAAATAAAGTGATGTGTTTAGCCCGCAATACTGGCTGCTGCTCGTTATTTCAAGAACACTAAACTACTATTATTTGCACCATCAAAAGAATCTAAAGAGTATTCCAATGTTCTCATATGTTTCTCTGTTCATTGCTGCATTCTTACTTGTTTCAACATGACAGGTAACATGGTTTCTAACCAAAGATTTGTATGTTTCTTCTATGCTTGCCTTTATTATTCCAAGCACTCAACCGCCCTTACAATTCAGCACATTTTTCTTAGTTGCCTGATGCACTTAGGTTGTTATTTTACTAGACATTCAAAGTACCTCTCCTAGCATAAGCAGCTTTACAACAGAAAACCCACAACAAACCAAAATTCTGTAAGAATCACCTTTTTTTGTAGAAACTACTTAATTATACAAATATACTTTTTATTAGAAATCTGCTGAATATAAAAAATAATAATCAGAACTCACATTGCTGACTAATGTTAGCAAGTATCCATCCTTTCTGCAACTTGGCTTGTAAATTTGGTTTACAGTTAATTCTTGAATTGCAGTTGGAGCCATACATATTCCTTTTCTATCTCAACTCATCAAAAGACCAGAGTTTATGATGACCCGAGTTTATGATGACCAGAGTTTATGATGACCAGAGTTTATGATGGCTATTCCTCCTCCCTTTGCTCTTCCAAAGACCAGATGTCTCCTATGTGCTTGAGTGATGATGTTTTGGCAGCATTCCTCAGTATAGGTAACACTTTCAACAAGAATGAGAAGAAGTTATATGTGCATCCTAACATTGATTATCTAGGGAACACTGACACACATCAGTTTATAAACATGCTCGTTTCTCAAAGTAGGTTAAACCTTATTTGAAATAAAGGAAGCACTATCATTTAATAAACCTTTGAAAAGTACAGTAGATCCTCAGATAAAGTCAAAACTCCATTCCACAATTTTGGACTTTATACAAATCAAATGGGTAGGGTTCCTATACCAAATACCTTGGATTATGTCCATTTTTAGCAGTTTTGGACTTTATGCGATGCATCACGTGTGCATGAAAACCGTGACTTTATCCAAATTGGAATTTATCTGAATCGGACTTTATCCGAGGTACCACTGTACCTGTATTAACTCACCTAAGACTTACATAACAAAGTAAAGTGTATCTCAGGCTTATACTAAAAGACCCTTGTGCAACTCTGTGCCCAGAGAGCATTTTATGAGACACTATAAGATAATACCTTTCAATAATCTAACCTCGGAGGTCACAAAAGCATGGAATATAGTTATCAGCATCAATTGAGAAAGCCCTGAATGAGTTATGGAAGATGAATTCTTATGGAAGTGACAAAATGAAGTTCTAGTGGCAGACCAATATAAAAGTTAAAAGACAGAGAAGCATCTCTGGTGACCTTCTAAAGTACAATGATTTAAAAGATCTGGTCTCTGTTAACAGATATATTGGTAAAGATAGTGAACTTAAGCAAAGCAAAATGTCCTCCATTTTTTTTCTAAGCCAGAATTCAAAGGCTGGATCAAAATAAGCTGTTGAGTCAAGGGGTTGAATCTTAAAATGGAAGACACCATTTCTGAAAAAACTGTTGAGGAATCATAGAAACATAGAATTGGAAGAGGTCAATGAGGCCATCAAATCCAACCTTCTGCTCAATGCAGGAATCTAAATCAAAGCAGTTCTGATAGATGGTTGTCTA
This sequence comes from Bradypodion pumilum, assembly GCA_035047305.1. Classification (NCBI taxonomy): domain Eukaryota; kingdom Metazoa; phylum Chordata; class Lepidosauria; order Squamata; family Chamaeleonidae; genus Bradypodion; species Bradypodion pumilum. The sequence continues at coordinate 183,906,910 of JAWDJD010000005.1, forward strand.
ATTTTTGGAGTTTTCATCACCTTCTGAGGTAATTGCTTCCATTGTATTACTGCTGTTACAGTTAAGAAGGTTTTCCTCATAGTCAACCTATGTTGAGCTTCCTGTAAGTTTCTTTTCTTTTCTTTTGTGTCCTGATCAGACCCTAGACTGCAAAAATGAAGCCACTTTCCTTGCTTTGTCATTACGCAAATGCAAGTCCTCATCGGTGCATGTCTCTGGTAGCAATTGGCAGATCAACAAATGTTTCTCGTATCTGACATTTCTGTGCTTGGTTTTTCAGCCTTTAGTTGCCTTAATTTTCATCTTTTGTGACAAACACAGAATTGTACTGCAAAACTAAAATGTTATGCATAGCTGTCTTCAATGATTAAATAGATCGATATTTATTAATTGATTAGTTTTACAACCATATCAATAAAATCTGATAAAATGTAAACTAAATAAATAAAAACATGATGCAATCCAATATAATGCAATGCAATTAATATACAGTGCTGGTATTAATATACTGATTAATTAAACATCTTTATCCTTCCTGTTTTTTACATTAACCAAAGGCAAACTTGGGCTTGATGGGTCTTATTTTGCAGCATAAAAAGTATCAATGAGGATTCACATGTCTGCACACATTCTAACTGTGATTAACTGAATAACATACAAGAGACAAAACATGTTACTGAATTTGTAATAGCTGCTGAGCTTTGCAGGCGCACCCACCCAAAGAAAGACTCAGACACTGGTATTGGATTAAAGGCATTGGGCCACTTTTATTGAATAATGCCCTAGTCCGAATTATCACTTTCAATTGGTGTATCATCCAATTGTAATTCTTTAAGGCAAGCAGGCCGCAGTAGCACTGATAAGGTTCCACCCTAAATGCCAATGGAAATTGGCTACATGTATCAATTTGTTTGTTGACACAAACAAATTGTTGACCAGAGTCAATATACAATCTACTGACCCCTCCCTATGACGTGTATCCGTTCATATATCAAGGTGATGCAGGCTGTGAAGCTCCTGACATCACCCCTTTCATAGTTCGCCCTTGACCGGCCAAACCTGTTTCCCCTGTACCTATCTACATGTTGGCCAGTCAATTGTGAACCTGCCGGATACCTATGTGTCATAAATCTTTACCTTACCCAGTGCTACCCGCCTAAAAGTGACCAAAGTCAACTTAACCCATATCTCAAACACTAGCGACAGTGTGGGATGGGCGAAAAAGCCAAGAACCAAAGAGCCAATTGCAGGTCCCAGCAAAAATTCCCACCCGGCCCCGAAGCGACCAGAAAATCACACTGTCCACTAGGGAGGGGGTGGAGGGAAAAACTTCTCCGCTCCGTCACTTCTAAAATGGCAGCCAGGCTGCCTCGTGGCCACCCCTTTTAAAGAGGGTGGCCATGCCCCCTAACTAACCCGGATGTCTGAGTCCGGGTGGGTGGGGGCCCCGCAAAGAGCGCGGTGGCCATTTTGGCACCACGCTTGCAATGTCTCGGTCCAAATATCTTAAGAAACAGGACCTTGCAGAATACAGAGGAGGGTTTGAGGTCTGCTTCTTTTTCTTTTTTGAGATGCCAATGTTTAAAAGCCCTGACATATCATTTTCAAATTTCACCTCCTTTTGATAGACCTGAATTTCTTCTTCAGATAATTAATAGCATATTAAAATAAAATGTTTATTAACCTTATGGTCTCCTCATTTCTAGCCCTCTAGTGACTTCTGTAGGAGACTTGAAGCCTGAGTAAAATGTCTCATTTGCATTTTGCAAGCCTCACAATAGCAGGTGACTGGATTAAAATTATAACTAATTCCAATACAGTGATGCTATATATTAGAAATTGATCACCTCATTATTTCTTCTGTAATGGTCTCATTACATGTAATTTTTTTCTTGTGCCTCAGTTTTTTCTTACTCAAGTAATGTGTGCAAGAGTTAGATCATTAACTTTTATCTGCTCTTTTGTTTCTGCCTGGCACTTCACACAAAACACATTGACTACTCTTGATGACACATTAAAAGCTCTTTCATTATGAGCTGTATTTATCTCTGAGTAAAATGAGGTTGCTTGTGATAAGCATGAATAGCTTCCCAAAAGAGAGAGAACTGTTTAATGCAGCATGGATGCATTTCCAGAGTGATAGGAATTAGAAGTGCTGTTTTCTTAACAGTATGCTTTATAGTTATTTAAATACTAACAAAAGATCAGTTTTTAAAATATATGTATTAAAGACAAGATATTTACATTCCTCATCTACTGAGTTTTTCCCATTTGTTGTGTGTGATGTGCTATCAAGTTGTTCCAATTTAGCGTGACCTACAGTAGGCACAGTGGGGAACTGAACTGCCAACGTCCACAATCAGATACCCAAAACACTGCGCTATCCAGCTAGCTCCTGGTTTTATTGCATGAAAAATCCCAAAAACAATACGGGCAGCCGTGTTGATTCAAATCAAGAAACTTTTCTACACAGGACCTAGCCACACCAAACTACTATAGCAATCACTACAATATTGCTAATTTACTAATCTATCTATCTATCTATCTATATCTATATCTATATCTATATCTATATCTATATCTATATCTATATCTATATCTATCTATCTATCTATCTATCTATATCTATATCTATATCTATATCTATATCTATATCTATATCTATATCTATCTATCTATCTATCTATATATATATATATATATATATATATATATATATATATATATATATATATATATATATATATATATATATATATATATATATAAAGAAAGAGAGAGAGAGAGAGAGAGCACTGCAGAGATGAGCACTGCACCCTAGAGTCGGCTACGACTGGCTTTTGAGCAAGGGAAACCTTTACCTTTATGGAGCCCTAGTGGCGGAATGGCTAAGCTGCTGTCCTGCAACCAAAAAGTTGTGAGTTTGATCCTGACCAGGTATCAAGGTTGACTCAGCCTTCTGAGGTTAGTAAAATTAGTACCCAGCATGTTGGGGGCAAAATGTTAATTAACGTGTGAACTGCCCAGAGAGTGCACTAAGTACTATGGGGTGGTATATAAGTGTGATTGCTTTGCTTTACTAATCTATACTTTTTATTAGCAGGAATTTTTTTATTTTTTTATTTAATGCATCCGTTCTCATCATCACTATTGTCATCGTAGTCATCATCGCCATTGTGGTCATCATCATCATCATCATCATCACTGTGTGCCATGAAGTCAATTTTCACTCTAGGCCATATTATATCACAGGATCTTAGGGCAGGTTACAGAGCTGTATAAAACAGTTTTAAAATATAGTATGTTTGCAACAATTTAATATCAAACTGCTTAAAACACAAATTAAAGCATTCAAAAATTACAACCATTGTTTTAAAACCTGCATAGGCAGTGAGTCTGGCCAGGGTTTCCTGCTATAGTAATAGAGTAGACCATAGTGTCAATGACTCAGCGCCAAATGTCAGGTGATGGTTAACTACCGGTAACCTGACAACACTGAGAACTAACAGCATTGGGTGCCAAAGTCCACAGGGAAGGTGATGGTCCCCCAGCTAGATTAAATCCCACTTGAATCCATCTTGATGTAGAGCAGCAGCTTCATCAATACTGGCCTGGGGCTGAGAAGGACTTTGCATGCCAAAAGGGCTCAGGATCAGAAAGTGACTTGTGGAACTGAATCAGTGGTACAGGGGTCATGCTTCAATGTGGAAGGCAGATGAAAGGCCACTACATTATATTCTCACTACAATCTTCATGGTTGATCACCATGAGGATCACCAATATTCGGATTTGGATATGACAGAAGAATAAGAATAGGTTATAATCCTCCAACCTCAAAGGCTCTAATAAATATGTTTCGATGACAATGTTAGCACCAATCGAGCCTCCAAGGGGAAGACATTCCACTGTTGGGGTGCGGAGGTGGTGGAACCATCCCCTAAGTTACCATATAATGAATGTAATGAGGCTCTTCTCTTTCCTGCTAATTAAAAAGTCCCAGCACCTTGCCCTTGAGACCTCTGCCTTCACTATGTCATGGCTGTTCCCACATATTGCTCTGGTAACTTCAAAAAAAGTGTTTTTAAAAAATTGCAGACATCACCAGTCAACCAAAACTATAAAAAAATATAAATGATAAAACTCTATAAAAAACTATAATTGTAAAACTATTTCTTAAAACTATAAAAAGACCTCTCTCCACAACTGCCTTAGAGTTTTCTTAGAGTCTTGGTTGAATGTTAACATTTATAGTAAAATTTGGGCTTTTTTTTCAGCTCCCCTTTTTTCTTCTATTCTCCATTAATGTCTTTGATTTCTCTTTATTATGTCTGCCTATTCTGGCTCATGAATTCCTTAGATTTTTGTTCCCTCACTGTGAGTTTTAATGATTAAGTAAAATTTTAGGGAGTTACACTTCAAGCAGCAAAGGACTGCACTGGATTGATTTGAATCCCTGCATTTTCCTATATATTTTCCTCCTTTCTTTCCTTGCCAATTTCCTTATTCGTTGCAACTGGCTGGCAATATTTGTTTTTGAGAGTACTGTATATTAAAAATCTGTAACAGAGAAGTACTAGAAACACAGAATCTCTACTACCACATGATAGGGAGATTCACTTTGTCAGTGAAGAAATAATAATATTAGATAGGTGTATTATGAGAAAATGTCTGCTACTTTGCCAGGCTTCATTCCATCATCAAACAAATCTTTCCCTGACCTGGGCTGGGTCAAGCTATTTTGACTCCCAGGTTGGAATGGGAGAGGAAAGAAATTTAATGATGCTGAGTTAGATTTTTCTCTTTTCTGTTGAACTTCTCATCTTCTTCTTTTTTAGCAGCATGGCAGACAAGTATAAAGTGATACTTTCCATACTGGAACTAACTGGATTTGGGCAGTGCTGACACTGAAGAATGATGTTCACATTGCTTTTAGATAAAATTTCCCCAGAGCTCACAGAGTTTGTTAATAAGGGGAGAGATAGAAAGAGCATGAAGTCTTTGAAATATCTGAATGTGGGAAGAAGTACACGTTGCACTTACAGTAGGCAATCCCATCATGCTTTGTGTTTGTTTTGCATACTGCTATGGAGATGGGAAGGGCCAGAGTTTAACAAACATAGTCACTACCTTTTAGAGTCTAAATCACCAATCAGCAGGCTAAATGTTTCTTTCCCCTAAAAGTAACAGCTTCCCACTCTCACACTCTGTATATGCCAAGCTCTTTGTGTGGGTGATGTTGTAGTTCAGTTTGTCTATCTGTTGTGTTCTGTAAAGCTGTGCCTTTAACAATGTACCTTAGCCATGTGGTAACAATGTAACCTTTCTGTGTGCAACATTATAACTTTCAGCTGTATCAATGTAAACCTGATAAGGGGACGCGAGCTAGTGACCACTAGATGGCAATAGCGAGCGTCCAGCTCTCATGGCTCAGATTCACCTGGATCAGCAGCGCGGGAAGATTCCCCGCCACCTCTTCACCTGGTCAAGAAGGGCGTGACCTTCTACGACGTCACGCAGGCAGCAACCAATAGTCTGTCAACGAGCCACATTCAAATGTATAGCCAGCTGTATATATTGAGCTACCCATCCACCATTACCACATGTTCCTCCGGATCATCATGCAATAAACCTGTGTTAAGCCAACCCTTCGGCTGTTTCATTGTCTTTGGTCCCCTACACTAAATTGGCGACGAAGGTGGGATCATGGCAGCCCACGGGACCAAGACATGCGCCGGTTTCGAAATCAGGAAACCGGGCGACTGGGAGATCTTCGAGATGGACTTCCAGGCAGCACTGATTGAGTCCGAAGTCATGGAAGAGGCAAAGAAAAGGGCCATCTTCACCAGGATGCTCGGACAAGAAACCAAAAGGACCTTGGTGGACCTGATCGCACCGAGGAGAGTGAGCGAATTCAAGGCCAAGGAACTCATGCAGATGCTGCGTGAGCACGTCCGGCCCGCCACGGTGATGTTTCCCGCTCGGAGTGCGTTCTGGAGGCGAGTCCAAGCGCCTGGGGAGACGGTCGCCGCGTTCGTGGCGGCCCTGCGGCTGGCGGCCGGCCCGTGCAAATGGGAGAATGCCGAAATCACCCTCCAGGACTGTGTGCTGTGCGGCCTGAACGACGCCGAAACCCAGCGCACATTAATGAACCAAGAGCCGCCTCCCACGTTGCAGGAGGTCGTCAGAGCGGCACAGGCCGCGGAAGCTACAAAGGCTGGGGTCCAAGAACTCCAGGACTGGCGGCCGAAGTCGAGCAAGGCAGAGACTCCGGTGCATGCGGCCTGGCGAGCTTTGAGGTCGTCCGCAGAGAGCAGCGACGACGAGGACGTCCGGAGGGTCCGGAAAGAGAGCCGGCGGTGCGACGGCTGTGGAGCGGCCCACGACCGCGTAAAATGCCCGTTTCGGAAGGCCGAGTGCCACAACTGCGGCCGCCGCGGGCACATTGCCAAGGTGTGCAGGAAGAGGCGCGAGACCCGGAGAAGCTCAGCAGACCGTTCCGCGGGACAAGACCGCTCAACGAGACCCAAGGACGGCGCTCAGGCCACGCGGAAGCAGGACGGCGTGGGCCGCATCTCCGACGGCAGCGAGGATGACGCCCCAGTATTCAGCGTGTCCGTAGGACACCCCCACTACTTTGTTGAGGTACTAGTTCAAGGGGTTCCCATTAGCATGGAAATTGACTCGGGGTCCTCATATTCAATCATTTCCCAGAGGGAGTTTTTGAGAATTGCCCCCCACAGGCGACCCAAGCTCAAAGCGTTGAGGTCCACACTACGGGACGTGCAAGGGAACAGCATTCCAGTGTTGGGGGTCGGAGAATTTCAGGTTAAATTCAAGAAGCACGCCGCGTCCCTCCCTCTAGTCGTGCTTAAAGGGGGAGATTGCAGCCTCCTCGGGACTCAATGGTTCCAGCCCCTGGGGTTGTTTATTGGGGGGGTGCACGCCGTTGGGATGCATGCCGTTGGGTCTGACCCGATTCAGGAGGTGTGCGAGGCGCACCCCGAAGTTTTCAAAAAGGGACTGGGGAAATTCAAGGGGCCCCCAGTGACTTTCGACCTGGACCCGGAGGTCCGCCCAATTCGACTCAAACCACGCCGGGTGCCGTTCGCACTCAAGGACAAGATAGAGGCGGAACTGGACAAATTGGTGGGCCAGGGAATCCTTGTGCCTGTTGATTCTGCGGAGTGGGAAACTCCAATTGTAACCGCACTAAAGGCCAATGGGGAGGTCCGCATATGCGCCGATTACAAGTGCACCATCAACAAGGCGATCCGCCCGAATGCGTATCCGGTGCCGGTAGTCAGCCATCTGCTGGCCAGGTTACACGGGGGAAAGTGTTTCGCTAAGCTCGACTTAGCACAGGCCTACCAGCAGCTCACGGTGTCCCCTGCCACAGCTGCTGCGCAGACCATAGTCACCCATAAGGGGGCGTTCCAGGTGACGCACCTTCAGTTCGGCGTGAATTCGGCGCCTGGAATTTTCCAATCACTCGTGGAACGCCTCCTGAAGGGGCTAGAGGGGGTGTTGCCTTATTTTGATGACGTGTTAATAATGGGGGGGAGTCGGGTCGAATTGGCCAAGAGGTTGGGGAAGGTCCTGACAATATTCAAAAAAGCGGGGTTGAGACTGCGAAAGGACAAATGCGTCTTCTTCGCGACCGAGGTTGAGTTCCTGGGGTTTTGTGTGACTCCTGAGGGGATAAAACCATCCAAATCCAAGGTGGCCGCCATTAAGAACGCCCCCCGCCCCACCTCCAAGCCCGAGCTGCAGTCGTTCCTAGGGCTGCTCAACTTTTACCACTCCTTCCTCCCCCGGAAGGCAGCAGTAGCTGAACCGCTACCCAAACTGCTAAAAAAAATCAGACATGGAAGTGGGGCGAGGACCAAGAAAGGGCATTTAGCGAACTAAAGAGTCTCCTAGCGTCTGATGCCATACTGACCCATTTCAACCCCAAACGCCCGGTAGTCCTGATCTGTGATGCATCCCCGGTGGGGGTGGGGGCGGTGCTGTGCCACGTGCTGGAAGACGGAAGGGAGGCCCCGATAGCATTTTACTCCAGGTCCCTGTCCCAAGCGGAGAGAAACTACGCACAGACAGACAGGGAGGCACTAGCAATAGTTGCGGGGACGAAAAAATTTCACGATTTTCTGTATGGCCGCCCCTTCACCATTGTAACGGACCACAAGCCCCTGCTAAGCATTTTTACCGCAGATAAGCCCACCCCACAGATCCTGTCCCCGAGGATGCTCAGGTGGGCCAATTTTCTCAACGCGTATCAGCACGCGTTGGTCTACTGGCCCGGGAAAGAGATCAGCCATGCGGACGCTCTATCAAGGTCTCCCCTCCCCCTGACGCCCAGCCACGTGAGCAAGGGGGAGCGGGACCATCAGGTTCTTATGATAGAGGTGCTGGATTCGCCCCCCGTAATGCCCGCCGACATTGCCAAAGCGACAGAGAAGGACAAGACGTTAGCGGCAGTTAGCTCCTGGGTGCAGAAAAGGGTGGCCGGCGTCCTCCCCAGCGGAGGAGTTCGCCCCATTTTTCAGGAAAAAGTTAGAGCTGTCCCTAGAGAGGGGGTGCCTCTTGTGGGGGCAGCGGGTGGTGATTCCCACTTCCCTTCGGCCGCGGGTGCTCAAACTGCTGCACGTCTGCCACCCCGGCATCGTGCGATCCAAGGCGCTGGGCCGGAGTTACTTCTGGTGGCCCCAGCTGGACGCCGACATTGAGCACATGGTCGGCACTTGTGAAAGTTGCCAATGCTCCAGACCAGAGGAGGCCCGCCTTCCCCACAGGGAATGGGACACAGCTAAGGGGCTGTGGTCCCGGGTGCACGTTGATTTTGCGGGCCCGTTCAGAGGCACCCTGTTTCTTCTTGTCGTGGACGCCTTCTCCAAATGGTTGGAGGTTATCCCAGTCACGAGCACCTCCTCGGCCCAGACCATTAAGCATTTGTGGAGGCTCTTTTCCACGTTCGGCATACCCGACACGTTAATTAGCGACAACGCTAGTTGTTTCACGTCCTCCGAGTTTAGGGCATTCATGGAGATTAACGCCGTTCGGCATATCACCTCCGCCCCGTTTCACCCAGCCACCAATGGTCAAGTAGAGCGCCTCATCCGCACCACGAAGGACGCGTTGCGGCGCATGGGCCCCGGGGACCTGAACCTACAAGTGTGTCAGTTTCTGCTAGGGTACAGGGTGACCCCGTTGGCATCAGGATACTCCCCCGCAGAGCTCTTAATGCGTAGGAAACTGACCACCATCCTTACTAGGCTAGACCCCACGAGGGTAGAGGACAAAGGAAGGAACATTGGGCTAGAGGCCACAAAGAGTTTCAGTGTAGGCGCCCCTGTGCATTGCAGGAATTACGCCAGCACGGGCCCAGCCTGGGTACCGGGCATAGTTGTGGAGCAAACCGGCCCCGTGTCGTACCACGTGGAAACCAGCACAGGGCTACTGTGGAGGCGGCACGCGGACGAGCTCCGACGCAGGGTCTCCGATGAGCAGGGCACAGACCAAACAGAGAAAAAATCAGTGTTAGGGTTCTCCCCCACCCGTTCAGCCCAAGGCGGAGGGAAAGGGGGCCGCGGGTCCCCACCAAGGGGGGAGGAGGATGTTCTCGTAGATATCCTAGGGGATCTTTCTGAGGAGGAGGAACCCGACCCCATACATATCTCGCGGAATTCCCCCACAAATGCGGATACCCCAACTGAGTTAGAATTTGATTTTGAGAACCGGGGGAGTTTTTCGGAGTGGTCCCCCACCCGTCCAAGCGAGAAGGGTTTTTTTTCATTAGCCCCGATTGCCCCCGGTCTGCCCACAATGGAGTTCTTCCCTTCCCCTAAGGCCGCCAAACCGCAGCAAGCCACTAACGAGTCTCCCTCTCCCATTACAGGACAAGGGACCAGGGAACAAAGAAGCAGTAGCGCCCCCGGGGGGGGGTCAGCCCTCATCACGGCCCAAACGCACATGCAATAAGCCATCTTGGCTGAGAGACTTCGTCTCATCCTAGGGGGGAGGGATGTTGTGTTCTGTAAAGCTGTGCCTTTAACAATGTACCTTAGCCATATGGTAACAATGTAACCTTTCTGTGTGCAACATTATAACCTTCAGCTGTATCAATGTAAACCTGATAAGGGGACGCGAGCTAGTGACCACTAGATGGCAATAGCGAGCGTCCAGCTCTCATGGCTCAGATTCACCTGGATCAGCAGCGCGGGAAGATTCCCCGCCACCTCTTCACCTGGTCAAGAAGGGCGTGACCTTCTACGACGTCACGCAGGCAGCAACCAATAGTCTGTCGACGAGCCACATTCAAATGTATAGCCAGCTGTATATATTGAGCTACCCATCCGCCATTACCACATGTTCCTCCGGATCATCATGCAATAAACCTGTGTTAAGCCAACCCTTCGGCTGTTTCATTGTCTTTGGTCCCTTACACTAAACTATCTAATCTGTCTAAGTGGTTCAATTATTCAGCCTAGTCTTTTTCTGACTCAAAATGTGTTAGTCTCAGAAAGTTAGTAACTCAATACCCCCTTGTAATCCTCATTTGTTTGAGAGGTGATTTTCTTCCTGCCTTTTGCAAGTAAGGTAAAGTGAACTGTTGTATTATATTTTTGTCATCAAGCTGACTGCTTTATTTGAACAGAGATCTTGTACATAAACATTTTACTTCTTTCTGTTAAATATGTGCCTGAGTATTTATTCAATAGTTGAACTGAGGAGGGCTAGCATTTCAAAGTATTCAGCCATAATCCTTGGCTACACACTAACTGCACCACCCAGCAAAGTTTATCCAACAACACAAGTTGTTGATTTTCCCATCCCTGATGAGAGGAGTTCTATCTGAATGTTTTTTTCCTCACACTGCCACAAACTTTGAGATTCCCAAGCACATATGACACATTTCTCTCCTGTTTGCAGGTGGTGTTCATTTTAGCTATAAAACTAGCAGCACTGAGAAGATTGAATTTGACTTTGCTACATGTGGTGCTGATAGTTCTAATTCTCACTGCTGATTTGATATATGCAACACCATTGCTAGCTTGCTTGCTAAAAATGTACTAATATAGACATGAGTTTGCGTACACACATCAATGTTTATATGTTTCTAGAAATGCAAAGTTCCTCATTACTGAAAAGTAAACTCACACATAGACAGAGATCGAAAATTATGTATAACATGACTTTTGATTTCATTATTGTACTAAAAGCATCAACAAAAATGTGTTATATAATTACAGATAGTAATAACTAGTTCCAAATTGCCAGTGAACTGACACCTATTCTCCTGCACCACCTCTGAGCTGGTAATTGCTTTCCTACTAATGTTGAAGTTGCCGAATGATTACTTGCTATTTCAGAGCTGTTAGGCAAAATAGTTGATGGGCTTCATCGTGTGGAAAAGTCTGTCACTGCAACAACTTATGCATATTAACAATACATTTTACACATGTCTTGAAAGAACGTTCCTGTTTCCACATTATAAAATAACAAAATGTGTATCATTGAATTCACTGACCTCTTCAGAGCATGTCCACATTTTTTGGAACAAAGTATGAGGACAGTAAATTTGAAAAGATAAAAATAATGTACACAACTCACATTTTTGTGTGTTAGAGGCTATGACATATGTGTTCCCAAACAATAAAATTAGGATTTCAGCCTTCTTGGTAGCTGGTCTCATGCTATGGGACTTCCTTCTGAGGGAGACCAAGCTTACCCTCTTTTTACTGTCCTTGGGGTGTGACCTTGTTTACTCTAATCCTCCCTCTGAGCCTCTATCCTCTCCATCCCCTCTTGTCTCCTATTCACAGGAAGCAGGAGAAAGCTGTTCTATCTATCTATCTATCTATCTATCTATCTACCGTATTTTTCGCCCTATAAGACGCTCCGGCATATAAGACGCACCCAATTTTAAAGGAGGGAAATCTAGAAAAAAAGATTCTGAACCAAATACTGTACTAAAAGGGAAGAAAAAAAACACATCTTTTCAGAAACCCCACATGTCCAGGTACAATAAAGCCACCACAAAAATACTCAAAGTCAAAATCTACCTGCCTTAGTCAACCTCCAAGAGGAACAAAGGGCCGGGAGGGCACGATGCTTCGCAGCAGCGGCGTCTTCGGAGCCACGGAAGGCTCCCTTTATCTCCCCGCCGATGGTGGGGGCAGGGAGAGCGCGGCAGCGGCGGCGTCTTCGGAGCCTCCCGGGCCACGGAAGGCTCCCTTTATCTCCCCGCCGATGGTGGGGGCGGGGAAAGCGCGGCAGCGGCGGCGTCTTCGGCTCCCTCGGCCAGGGAGCCCTTTTAACCTCCCCGCCCGGTGGCAGGGAGGGACGGCTTCGCGCGGCGCGGCGCGGCGCGGCGCGGCGTGGCTCCCTTTATCTCCCCGCCGATAAAGGGAGCCGCGCCGCGCCGCGCGAAGCCGTCCCTCCCCGCCCCCTGCCACCGGGCGGGGAGGTTAAAAGGGCTCCCTGGCCGAGGGAGCCCTTTTAACCTCCCCGCCCGGTGGCAGGGGGCGGGGAGGGACGGCTTCGCGCGGCGCGGCTTGGCTCGGCGCGGCTCGGCTCCCTTTATCTCCCCGCCGATAAAGGGAGCCACGCCGCGCGAAGCCGTCCCTCCCCGCCCCCTGCCACCGGGCGGGGAGGTTAAAAGGGCTCCCTGGCTGAGGGAGCCCTTTTAACCTCCCCGCCCGGTGGCAGGGGGCGGGGAGGGACGGCTTCGCGGGGCGCGGCTTGGCTCGGCGCGGCTCGGCTCCCTTTATCTCCCCGCCGATAAAGGGAGCCACGCCGCGCGAAGCCGTCCCTCCCCGCCCCCTGCCACCGGGCGGGGAGGTTAAAAGGGCTCCCTGGCCGAGGGAGCCCTTTTAACCTCCCCGCCCGGTGGCAGGGGGCGGGGAGGGACGGCTTCGCGCGGCGCGGCTTGGCTCGGCGCGGCTCGGCTCCCTTTATCTCCCCGCCGATAAAGGGAGCCGAGCCGCGCCGCGCGAAGCCGTCCCTCCCCGCCCCCTGCCACCGGGCGGGGAGGTTAAAAGGGCTCCCTGACCGAGGGAGCCCTTTTAACCTCCCCGCCCGGTGGCAGGGGGCGGGGAGGGACGGCTTCGCACGGCGCGGCTTGGCTCGGCGCGGCTCGGCTCCCTTTATCTCCCCGCCGATAAAGGGAGCCGAGCCGCGCCGCGCGAAGCCGTCCCTCCCCACCCCCTGCCACCGGGCGGGGAGGTTAAAAGGGCTCCCTGGCCGAGGGAGCCCTTTTAACCTCCCCGCCCGGTGGCAGGGGGCGGGGAGGGACGGCTTCGCGCGGCGCGGCTTGGCTCGGCGCGGCTCGGCTCCCTTTATCTCCCCGCCGATAAAGGGAGCCGAGCCGCGCCGCGCGAAGCCGTCCCTCCCCACCCCCTGCCACCGGGCGGGGAGGTTAAAAGGGCTCCCTGGCCGAGGGAGCCCTTTTAACCTCCCCGCCCGGTGGCAGGGGGCGGGGAGGGACGGCTTCGCGCGGCGCGGCGCGGCTCGCCTCCCTTTATCGGCGGGGAGATAAAGGGAGCCGAGCCGCGCCGAGCCAAGCCGCGCCGCGCGAAGCCGTCCCTCCCCGCCCCCTGCCACCGGGCGGGGAGGTTAAAAGGGCTCCCTCGGTCAGGGAGCCCTTTTAACCTCCCCGCCCGATGGCAGGGGGCGGGGAGGGACGGCTTCGCGCGGCGCGGCGCGGCGCGGCGTGGCTCCCTTTATCGGCGGGGAGATAAAGGGAGCCGAGCCGCGCCGAGCCAAGCCGCGCCGCGCGAAGCCGTACCTCCCCGCCCCCTGCCACCGGGCGGGGAGGTTAAAAGGGCTCCCTCGGTCAGGGAGCCCTTTTAACCTCCCCACCCGATGGCAGGGGGCAGGGAGGGACGGCTTCGCGCGGCGCGGCACGGCACGGCGCGGTGTGGCTCCCTTTATCGGCGGGGAGATAAAGGGAGCCGAGCCGCGCCGAGCCAAGCCGCGCCGTGCGAAGCCGTCCCTCCCCGCCCGGTGGCAGGGGGCGGGGAGGGACGGCTTCGCGCGGCGCGGCGTGGCTCCCTTTATCGGCGTGGAGATAAAGGGAGCCGAGCCGCGCCAAGCCAAGCCGCGCCGCGCGAAGCCGTCCCTCCCCGCCCCCTGCCACCGGGCGGGGAGGTTAAAAGGGCTCCCTCGGCCAGGGAGCCCTTTTAACCTTCCCGCCCGGTGGCAGGGGGCGGGGAGGGACGGCTTCGCGCGGCGCGGCGCGGCTCCCTTTATCTCCACGCCGATGGTGGGGGCGCGGAGAGCGCGGCTGCCGTATATTTGCCTTATAAGACGCACCAACTTTTCCCCCCCAGTTTTGGGGAAGAAAAAGTGCGTCTTATAAGGCGAAAAATACGGTATCTATCTATCTATCTATCTATCTATCTATCTATCTATCTATCTATCTATCTATCTATCCTGTGTCACTGTGCAGTGCAACCAGTGCAGTCTTGGTGCCATGGCAAGATCTGAGCCCCAATTGGAATGGATCTACACAATTGATTTCATCAAGAACAGTTGTAGGTGGTCAGCTGCCATGTTCTTAGCTGGAAAGTATATTCTGCTTTTTCAGCAAAAATAAACAAAACATCACCTGCTTTTAAACCACTAAGTGTCTCCTTACTCATATTTATTCTTCCCTATTCAAATTCAATACCGCATCTAATCAGGACAAGATTGAGGGACCAATTTTCATATGCTCTATCATAGTAGTGAAATCATATTTCACTTGGTATGTGTGTCAAATGGATAGAGAACACACCTTCTGATTATAGTTTACCAGCATATCTTTAAAAAGACCAGAGTATAACTAAGGCAAACCTCAGTTTTAAGGCAAGGAGATTTGCATTTCTGTTTAGGATAACAGGCCTTTGCAGAAGAAAGAACTGGATTCTGTATTTCAAAAGTTAAATACATGGGTTATCAAAATTATAAGTACAAAACACTGCTTTAAAATGTTCTGCCAGAAGCTGTCATTTCAGGGGAAAATAGAATTGTTGTTTATTTTAGAAAATTTCCAAAAGAAATAATAAATATCAAATTTTAGATGACTACATTTATATTACTGAACATGTATTTTTGAAAATAAGCGTTTATTGTGGAAATCCTGGCAAACCTTCACTGGTCAGCGCATACAGTATTTTTACTACTCCATATGGAGGCCCTATACACAAAGCATCCAAAAATAAACTTTATAGTCTCTGAAATTGGCCACATAGCTCCCATTGAATAAAGTGGTGTAGCACATGACCCTCTTTTGAACAAATTTCAAAATAAGTCAGAAATCCAGGAAACGGCAAGAAATAATCAATTACTGTCATGGAATGAGAATAACATGAAAGCACAACCAGGAATATCTGGATAAGCAATTCCTGCTATATAATGTGAAGAATTAAAATGTAAAAGCTAGATAAGTGGCTTCAGAATTTATTCAGAGTGATCTGGAGTGAAGAAAGGGAACTCAAAGCAACACTCAAAGCAGGGCTCTCTGAAGTCTTAAACATTTTTTCATTGCTTCAGTGCAGTCTAAGGGCTTAGTTACACAGCTCAATTGGAGTGGACAGGATTGGGCTAAATAGGGTCACTTAAGGCCACAGACTACAGTGGCTCAAGTAGTTGAGACACTGAACTCACTGACTGGAAGGTTGGAGTTCGATTCCTGTCAGGGGGTGGCCAGGGTGGGCTTGGCCCACCCTGAGTTAGCTGTTTGCCTACCCTAGCAAAACACGGTTTCCCATAGAAATCCATTGAAAAGAGGCTTTGCTGCCCATCCTGAAAAAAATATTCACCCACCCACATCTAGAATCCTGGCTATGGCCCTGATTCCCGAGTACTGCATGATGGAGTGAGCGCCCATTTCTGTCCTAGCTCCTGCCAACCTAGCAGTCTGAAAGCAAGAAATAGCAAGTAGATAAATAGGGACCACTTTGGTGGGAAGATAAACAGCGTTCCATGCACTCTGGTGTCGAGGCATGCCTGCCACATATCCACCGAAATGTCTTTGGCTATAATCCTAGAGTTGGATACAGCTGGCTTTCGAGCAAGGGTGACCTAAGGTCACAGAGAGAACCAGTATGCTATTTTTTGTGATGGCATATGCATCTCGAGCAATTTTGATTCTCCTCCCTTAACAACATAATTAAAAACAACAATGACAAAATTCTCTCTCCTTGCCCCTTCTGTCTCCTTCTCATTTTGGGAGAAAATGTTCAGTTTTAATTCCCCCCCCCCCCCAAGAGGTATAATGCATCAACGTTGCCTGAAAAGACTTTTTATAAACACCCTTTTACTTCTTTCCTCTGCTCTTCAACAGAGAAGTTGTTTTTAATTTATCAACATTGCAAAATGGGGTTAGGTTATCTTCTTAAGCTGCTTGACAATATTGGCAAATTGCAATCAGAAGGGAAATTGGTTTCTCCCCAGTTATTATATATTCTGGAAATAGGAAAAAAGTAGAGCAATCCTACCCACAGAGACCCAGAAAGGTGGAGGCTAGCTTACACTGGGACTTATGTTCTATGGTCTTCAACAAAAAGTGTAAATCATCCTATCCCCACAGTGGATACAACAGCCAAACAAATGCCTATGTAGTCACTCCATTATAAAAAAAATGTTCCAGTAGAAATGTGCATCCTCTGAACTGATATGTGCCTCAAGTCCACCTGCTCAGATCCAGGAAGAGCTTTTTGGCAAGTACAAATATTCTTGAGGGGACATAAGAGCAAAACCAAATGGAGATAGAGGGATGAGCTCACTGGACAAGGAATAACATTAAAGGAGGATATGGGTAAGGAACTCAACCTACCCGATGTCACTTGGAGGAGCCTGAAAGGTTGAAGGCTGGAGTCCATAAATGCAAGACCAACATGATAAAGAGGGGACTGCTGGCAGACAAAAATATGATCTGTGAATGTGAAGATACAGACTCCAGCTCATTTTCTGGTCTGCCAATTGCTACCAGAAACACGTACCGATGAAGATTTAATTTTGGCCAACAACAAAGCCAAGGAAGTGACTTCATTTTGGCAGTCCAAAGTTTAATCTGGAACAAGAAGAAGAAGAAGCAGTAGAAGAAGAAACCATCAGATTTTACTCTGCCATCTCATTTAGCTCCTGCAGAATTTCTTCCTTTTATGCAGGAGATATAGCTGAGGCATGAGTTTGTATAAGCTCAGGGAAATTTTCCACTGCCACCTCAAAAGCTCGCGGGTAAGTGGGGCAGAGGCAAGCCACCATTTTTTATTTCAACAAAATTAAAAATGTACATGGAAAAGAACTCATGGGCTTTTAATGAACTGGCCCATTTCACTCCTTTTATGGATTTTTTTTTAAAAAAATAAACACTTACATTAACAATTTTTTTGGTATGGGGATATTACATAGCCAATCTACCCAGGCTCAGTTAAAAAGTCACTTCCATTAAAAAAGAAAGAAAGAAAACTCATTCAATCGTATCAAAAATTAATTTATTGCTGTAATCGTAGGAACGGCCAGATTTTCTTTCAAGAACAGGACAAAATGGTCAAATGCCATTTAATTCTCCCAGCCATAAAATTGCAAAAGTGATGAATAGCAATCATTTGGTCATGGTGAAACAACAGAATGACTGTCCCTGGCAATAATGTATGAAAAAGCGTATTTTTATGTCAAAGTTGCAGAAATAATGGCAAACTAATCTCATCATTTCATTAACACACATATAAAGTGAATGTCTGAGATTCCAAAGTATGGTGTCAGCCTCTTCTTCTGCTTTCTATTGTCAAACCATGAAAAAGGTGGATTGGTTTGATTCAAGGTTAATTGAATATTTAGTTGTATAGTTCATTGTGTCCATGAACTATATGTAGTTTCAAGAAAAAAGTGGGAAACAGAAAGATTTCATATCTTGAAGGTTAATATGGAAACCTTTCCAAAATGCCTCCCACTTTTGTTCCAAAATTGAACAATAAACAGTCTAAAACCATATCCTTATTATACCACCCTTGATGTCTGCAACAGTGACTGAGATCCTGCTCGTAGCACAAGCCGAGCGGTAACTTTTCATCTATTCCTTCCTGGTAAGCAAAGTGCCCTGCCGTGATTCTTAGGGGCATATTCATGTACACACCGTGTGCTGCAAGCATGGGTGCTTTCTTTACTGGAAAGGAATGAATGAGAATTCACAGTTTGGCTTGTGCTTTGAACAGGATTTTGGCCAATGGGGTAAAATATGTGACAGCGGTATGTATCTGTTTTGGTACTTAAATCCACAACTGTCCTGTTAAGCACAGTACTTCTTTTTCTGAAATCTGCAAATGGAGTTTTAAAACTTAGGTAATCAAGAGATGTGACTGCGGTGCCTTAGTGGTTAGGATGCTGAATTTGATGGCTGGAAGGTCGGCAGGTCAGCAGTTCTAGACCTGAGTACCGCACAATGGAGTGAACTCCCATCACTGTTCCAGCTCCTGCCAACAGTTTGAAAACAAGAAATTGCAAGTAAATAAATAGGGCCCATTTTGGTGGGAAAGTAAACATTGTCCCATGCACTCCGGTGTTGAGTCATGACTGCCAGATGTCCACAGAAATGTTTGCTGATGCAGACAGTGCTGGCTCTTTGGGTAAAAACAGAAATGAGCACTGAACCCAGTGGTGGGCTAAAAAGTTTTTACTACCACATTGTGGTCGTGGTATGGTGGGCATGGCCATGGGAAAGCCCTGCTTTTCACCCGAATTAGGACTACTTTGTTTCAAAACTTGGATGGGCGGGTCCAACTACAATTTCTGCTACTGGTTCTGCCCACCACTGACTGAACCCTAGAGTCAGATACGACTGGCTTTTGAGCAAGGGCAACCTTTACCTTTACCTAATCAAGAGATGAGTACTGTTCATCAAGACCATTTATTCAAACAACTTTCACTTTCATTATCTCTTTCAGTTTGAGTTTCATAGTACATTGGAACCTCATACAACAATTGCTACGTATAGCAACAAAATCGCATAACAATTAGGTTTTGGGGGGAAATGGCATCCCACATAACAATTTCCCCTATGGAAAAAATCAGAGAACAATGTTTCAATGGGAAAACCCACTTAGCAATAAAATAAAATGAATCATTGTGCGATGCATCCCATAGGGAAAATCGCTATACATTGCATGCATCATGTAGCAATTGTTTCATACAACAACGAGCCCCATGGAATGGATTGAAATCGTTGCATGAGGTTCCACTGTACTGAAAAGTAGATACCAACATTATGAAACAAGAGTAAAAAAATGAATAATTTAACAGCATTTTATAGTATTAGCACTTAAATGGTATGATCTTAACACATGTCTCCCAGGGTTGTTAAGTTACTTCAAAAAGTAATAAAACACATTTCCAATATTCCAGAGGTAATTAAGTGCTATCTTTGAAACTGCAACTGTTTATTAAAAAACCTTGTCTTTCTAATTGCTCAAAAGGAACTAAACAGTAACTTTTTATAAAACAATTAACTGTTACTACATTAAAGAAAACATTAAAATACTGAAAGCTGCTGGACAGTGAAACATCCAGTAAGAAATTAAAATGAGCACAATCTTGACTAGCCAGGGTGGCTGAGGACCAACTGGTATGACACTAAACCAGCTTAGGATGTAGCTAGTAAAGCAATGTTAAAATCTCCCTTGCTTGAAAGCAGTGGTGGGAGTAAAAAAATAAATACTACCTACTTTGTGGGTGTGCATGGCTAGGGGAAAGCCCTGCATTGCACCTGAATTAGGACTACAGTACTTTATTTCAAAACTTAGATGGGTGGGGCCAGCCAGAATGTCTGCTACTTTTTCTGGCGAACTGGAGTGAACCTGCTGAATCCCTCCATGGAACACTATTAACTTTCCTGCTGAACACTGTTAACTTTCCTGCCTATTTATCTGCTTGCATTTTCTTTAAACTGCTAGGTTGACAGGAACTGAGACAGACGACAGGAGCTTACTCCATTGTGCGGTACTCGGATCTCAAACTGTTGACCTCTGAGTCATCAATTTCAGCATCTTAACCACTAAGCCCCTCCAGCCTATGAGGATGTAGCTAAACTGTCCCAAAACACCATACAAAAATCTGGTTTAAAAAAACAACAACAACAAACAAACCACAATTTCTGGTTGCTTGGTATTTGAGTCGGTGTGTGAATCCAATATAGGCTGTGGGGTGGCTTCCACTGATCAGCTGGAACCCATCTCAACTGACTGGTGGCAGTGATTTGAGGCAGCAGTTGAGAGTTGCCAAAGCTGATCAGCAGAGACTCTACCCAACCAATCAGCAGTGATTCTTCTGCTGCCACTGATCACCACCACTGATCAGAGGAGACAGACTCTACCTCAGGGGTTCACAACCTGTTCAAGCTGGGGGCCAGGTCACACTTTCTCAGTCAGCTTTGAGGGCCAGACGGCCATTTTGCCCTGCCTGCATGATTGGGGTGGCCATTTTGTCCCAACAACTTCAAAGGGGTGACCATTTTGTTTCTCAAATGCCCTTGGAGGGGTGGGAGGGCCACATGGAATGGCACTGCAGGCTGGATGTGGTGAGAGGGCCTTAGGTTGGGAACCCCTGCTCTAGCAGTTTGGCAGAAGACTGGTCACCACCAATCTCTCCTACTTCCCCTGATCATTTTTAAAATATTTATTAAAAAAAGGATTAGCATAAAGCCTTTTCAAATAAATATTATTTAAAAAATGATCTCCAGCAATAATGGAGACAGGCTCTAGCTGATAAGTAGAGACCAGCCACAGCTGATCTGCAGGTAGTGCTCTGACTACAGGGAGATTGAACATGTCATGAATCAGCTAGAGATCATCTTCACCAATCAGCTAGAATCTGGCTCTGCTTGTCCCACAGATAAAACCCAGATAAATACTGATGCATGTGAGCACACAGTCCAAACGGATGCAAAGCACACAAAAAAAGGTAAAATAATTACCCTGGAGAGTAATTTGAACTAACCTGCTTGGTGGCCCAAATAACTTGTACTTAGGTTTGCATCATTTAGTTCTTGATATTTAAATCTATTTTGACCCTGGGGATCTGGCAGAAAGAGGATTTTTTTTAAAAAAAATGTAGATAGCTTTGAGTCTTTACTGATTCTATAGCTTTCTCAGCAGTTCAAAAGCAAGAAATTGCAAGTAGATAAATAAGTAGATAAATAGACCCCCGACCACACCCAGGAGATACCATCCACAACCGCTAGCGAGGCCTGAGCCGGCGCCTTTGACAGACTCCATGCGGCCGAAGGGAGGCAAGAGCTGCTGCGTGCATGCAAAGGATAAGTAATCGAACTGAAATAATATAGTTGACTAAACATAGATGGCTTATGGCAAGTGACATAGTGACTGTACAAGAAACTGACTTACATAGAGACTTGATATAGTGGACTTTTTCTTTCTTTCTTTCTTTCCCTTTCATTAATTAGTTCAACTTTTACTTTGATACTGTGTGATAAACTGTGATATTGTGCATGATAATACTTTGTTTTAAAACTGTTTAAACTGTGATAACATGTGTGATGGGAAAAGACTGGCATAGAGACCGGCAAGGCACGCCACAAAGTTTGCCTATGGACCAAAACAAAAGGCAAAACAAGGGGATGCTCAGTACAGCAGATCTGAAAAGGGGGAGGGATATGAAAGGGGGAGGAGAAATACAGTGTTGCAGGGAACAATACTGCATAGGGACATGGAATGTGAGGTCTATGAATCAAGGAAAACTGGAAGTGGTTAAAAATGAGATGGAAAGAATAAGCATTGACATCCTGGGCATCAGTGAATTAAATTGGACAGAGATGGGTGAATTCAGCTCTGGAAACCATCATAGCTACTACATAGCAAGAAAACCTCAGAAAAAATGGAGTAGCCATAATTGTCAACAAAAGAGTGAGGAAAGCAGTAATGGGATACAACATCAAAAATGATAGAATGATGTCAGTCAGAATCCAAGGCAAACCTTTCAATATCACTGTAATCCAAGTCTATGCACCAACCACTAGTGCAGATGAAGCCACAGTTGACCAGTTCTATGAGGACCTACAACACCTCATAGAACAGACACCAAGAAATGATGTCCACGTTATCTTAGGAGATTGGAATGCCAAAGTAGGAAATCAAAAAGTAAATGGAATAACAGGCAAGTTCGGTCTTGGAACACAGAATGAAGCAGGGCAAAGATTGATAGAGTTCTGCCAAGAGAATGCACTAGTCATAGCAAACACCCTCTTCCAGCAACACAAGAGGCAACTTTACACATGGACATCACCAGATGGCCAGCATCGAAATCAGATTGATTACATACTCTGCAGTCAAAGATGGAGAACCTCCATTCAGTCAGCAAAAACAAGACCTGGAGCAGATTGTGGCTCAGATCACAACCTACTGATCGCAAAATTCAGGCTTAGACTAAAGAAAATGGGGAAAACAATTAGACCAGACAGATATGACCTACACAACATCCCTAAAGAATACACGGTGGAGGTCATGAACAGATTTAATGTCCTGTACCTGATAGACAGAGTACCAGAAGAATTATGGACAGAGACGCGGGACATCATGCAGGAGGCAGCAAGAGAAATCATATCAAAAGAAAAGAAGCGTAAGAAAGCAAAGTGGTTGTCTGATGAGGCTTTTAAAATAGCAGAGGAAAGAAGGAATGCAAAAGTCCAAGGAGAAAGGAAAAAATACAACCACCTGAATACAGAATTTCAAAGAAAAGCAAGGAGAGATAAGGAAAAATACCTGAACGAACAATGCAAAGAAATGGAGGAAAACAACAAAAGAGGCAGGACTAGAGATCTTTTCAAAAAAATTGGGGAAATCAAGGGAACATTTACAGCAAAAATGACCATGATAAGGGACAAAGATGGATAAGAGTTAGCTGAAGCAGAAGAGATCAAAAAAAGATGGCAAGAGTACACAGAGGAACGCTACAAAAAGGACCTCAACACTCCTGATCATAACATTAATGAGAAATTTGAACTTGAACCAGACATTCGGGAGAGTGAAGTCAGAAAGGCCCTAAAAGCACTGCAAACAATAAAGCTAGTGGAAATGATGGCATTCCAGTTGAATTTTTCAAAGCCCTAAAAGATGATGGAATCAAACTACTGCATTCAATATGCCAACAAATTTGGAAAACAAAACAGTGGCCACAAGAATGGAAAAGATCAGTGTACATTCCAATCCCCAAAAAAGGCAATGACAAAGAATGCTCAAATTACCGAACAATTACGCTCATCCCACATGCCAGCAAGGTGATGCTCAAGATAATACAGGATAGACTTCAACAACATGTGGAGAGAGAACTACCAGAGGTGCAGGTCGGTTTCAGAAGAGGCAGGGGGACTAGAGACCACATTGCCAACATATGTTGGATCATGGAGAAAACAAAAGAATACCAGAAACAAGTCTACTTTTGTGTTATTGACTACACCAAGGCTTTTGACTGTGTGGACCACAACAAAATGTGGCAAGTAATTAAAGAGATGGGAATACCAGAACACCTCATATGCCTCATGAGAAATCTGTACACGAGCCAAGAAGCAACAGTTAGGACAGAACACGGAATGACAGAGTGGTTTGGAATAGGAAAAGGAGTAAGACAAGGCTGCATTTTATCACCCTGCTTATTCAATCTATACACAGAGCACATAATGCGCAATGCAGGGATGGAGGAATCACAATATGGGATCAAAATTACTGGGAGAAACATCAACAATTTGAGATATGAAGATGATACCACCCTAATGGCAGAAAGTGAGGAAGACCTAAAGAACCTCTTGATTGGATTGAAGGAGGAGAGTGCAAAAGCTGGCTTGAGACTCAATATCAAGAAAACCAAGATAATGGCAACAGGTCCGATCGGTCCCTGGAAAATAGATGGGGAAGAAGTAGAAGCAGTGACAGATTTTACTTTCCTGGGATCTAAGATCACTGCAGATGGCGACTGTAGCCATGAAATAAAAAGACGACTGATTATGGGGAGACAAGCAGTGAGAAACCTGGGGAATATAGTGAAAAGCAGAGACATCACCTTGAAAACAAAAATTCGCATAGTCAAAGCAATGGTATTCCCAGTGGTAATGTATGGGTGTGAGAGCTGGACCATTAGGAAGGCTGAGCGCAGAAGAATAGATGCCTTTGAGATGTGGTGTTGGAGGAGAGTCCTGAGAGTCCCTTGGATAGCAAAGAGAACAAATAGGTCAATATTGGAAGAAATCAATCCTGACTGTTCATTGGAGGGACAAATAGTGAAGATGAAGCTAAAGTACTTTGGACATCAAATGAGAAGGGAGGACTCACTTGATGCTGGGAAAGGTGGAGGGAAAGAGAAGAAGGGGGCATCCAAAGATGAGATGGATAGATGGTATTGTGGACACAATGGGCCCAGAGCTTGGTGGGCTGAGGAGAATGGTGGAGGACAGAGGTGCCTGGAGGAAAATGGTCCATGGGGTTGCAAAGGGTCGGAATCGGCTGTGCGACTGAACAACAACAAATAGGTACCACTACAGTAGCTAGGTAACAACATTCTGGGCACTCTGGTGTCCAGTCATGCCTGCCACGTGACTACAGAAATGTCTGCAGATGCTGACAGTGCAGGCTGTTTGGCTGTAAATGGAAGTGAGCACCATACCTGGAGTCAGATATGACTAGTTTTTGAGCAAGGGTGATAATACTCTGCCTTGGTCTAAATTTGTGGCAACATAGTGGCTGTAATTCTGGGTTGAGAGGATCTTTTCTTCTCTGTCCCTTTCTTTAAAACTTCTGCTATTGATCTCAGTCTGTAGAACAGTTGAACCAACAGAACCAGTTGTGCTGGCTGATGTGACCATAATTTACCCATTCCCATTCCTAAAGAAGAGCTCTATCATTAACCTTGGATTGCCATTGCACAGTGAATCTGTTTTTGCCCATTAGGTTCTGCACAAGTTGCCTTTCACAAAACCATAATCCCTTGCAGTTGTTGGGGAGTTTCCTCCTGCCCAAATAATTTCTGTGTCTTCTTCCACAAAATCAAAATGGCTGCCTGAGCCAGATTTCACCACCTGCAAGTACTTGAGAACACCTGACAGAACTTTGATTTCTTAATTAAAGCCCCCCCAGAAGTCTGACTGGGGGAATTTCTGCAGATGTCTGGGGACTGCAGTCAAAAACTCCAAGACTTTCATATCTAGTTACAGCACAATAATATTCTGATTTTAAAAGCAATACTCTGGAGAGTATTAAGTGGGGAGACATGGCGCTTCAGCCTTCTAAGATTTCCCTATTAATAAATCTCTCCAAAAGTGCTCCTTTTTCATGGTGGAACAGATGTTAAGGACAAATATTGGGAACGATTGCTTGCATGATGTACACAGACACATATTTAAACATTGTACCAGCATTTTTTTAATTTTAATTTTATTTTATTTATGTGCCATCGTATTTTTTCATGCATGCCTAATTTGCCCTTGACACTGCCCTCAGTGCTACCCACTGCTGGAATGCAATCCATACTACCTTTTCCAAATTGGAATTAATTCCTAAACTTAAACAATACTTCTCTCAGCTATAGAGCAAAACATGAGCCACTGGCCTGAAGTTGGTCTCACTAAATATCAAGAATTCCCCTCCAGATTCCTTTTGCATGCTAATTTCTTTTTCATGATTTCATTTGTTTCCTATCCTTTCTCTAGTAAGTTCAGAGTTGAAAGCACGAAAATCTCAGATCGTCTGTCCATACAATGATTGGTTACCTCTATGACTGGTAAAGCTTCAATTTATATTGTTTCTTTGGGGGTATCTCTATGTTTGTGTAGATCAGTGTTCTCAAGGTTTCCACACCACGGGCCGGACTTCTCACCCTCAGACAGCTGAGTAGGCTGGACACAATGGCGGTGGCTGCAATTGCACATGCACATCCACTTCTACTTCTGGGGTTGTCACCATAGGCCGGATGGAATGGTGTTGGGGGTCGGGTCCAGCCCACAAGCCATAGGTTGTGAACCCCTGGTGTAGATAGAATGTTGGCATAGAGAATTGTCCTCTAACCTTGCTTGTAAACTGTTTCTGAAGGGAAGCTAAACTAAAATGTTACGTATTGCAGGAGGAAATTATGGACATTTCAGGAGTAATTTATTTTTAACTTCAATTCAATTTAAGAAGCAAAGAAAAGGTGTATTTTCCATATTTCCCAACAGAAAATAATGATCATTTTAAGGAAAATTCAGGCTCACCAAACCCTTTCTTGTGTTTCATGAGTACTTCCTGCTACTTATTTCCCACATTCACCTCCAAAGGGGGTATTTCTAATGGTAAATTAGGGAAGTGTTAGGGAAGGGAACATATGCTGAGCATGTTGTTATCAACTTAAAAGGTGTACGTATGAGAAAACAGGCTGATAGCTTGACATATGCTTCAAGGATATGCTCTGAAAAGGTGAAGCACAATGTTTTCACTAGTCTGTGTATTGGGTGGGCTGGTTCTCAGGGTGGTTCCTTGCTTCAGCCAAAGGCACAATGAGATGTCACAATTTAATACCATCCCCAGATTATGTGAGAATAGAAGCTGCTAGTAGAGGAAGCCATCCTTCACCTCAGAAAGTCCATGGGGAGATACTTCACTGTGACAAAGCAAGACTCTGTGCTGTTATGAAGACTGCTATGTAACATCTACCAACTGGAAAGAT
This sequence comes from Bradypodion pumilum, assembly GCA_035047305.1. NCBI lineage: Eukaryota > Metazoa > Chordata > Lepidosauria > Squamata > Chamaeleonidae > Bradypodion > Bradypodion pumilum. Next base: position 183,933,595 of record JAWDJD010000005.1, read on the forward strand.
ATGTGGAAGTATCAGTGAACTGTGTTCTCTTGCCTTGAAGGTCATGTCCCTGAAAACAGCAGAAATCTCTACCTGCATGCAAAAAATCAAGATGCCATTTTTGTACCATCTTATGCATTTGAGGCTTTTATGGCAATCAACAAGAATCAGAGTTCAGTAAGTTACTTTTAAACAGTAAGTTATTACGCAATAGAATGAGACAAGATGGAATTTCTTTTCAGTAACCTTTAAAATTGTTCATCACTTTCTCATTCCTCATGAGAATCAGTTCAGAATGAAAATAAGAATGGCATGAAACTTGAAAGGTTCCAATCAAAATACTTTCCAAAATGTCTAGAAATGCCATTGAAAGTTAATTTTAAAAGTGATGCTATTCTGATGTACTGCTAAAACCATATTGCAAAATACCATGCCACATTGTTCATAGTTTTCCAGCTGTCTATCACATACCTAGAGATGCACTTGAGTGCATAAACAATGTTTATAACTTGGGCAGATGGCAAGATTACACATGCAACTTACTCAATTGCCTATCTCCTCTACACAGTTCCAAATGCAGTGTGGTTAGCCATTCTCAACCTTAGACTCAAGACTCTATTTAACCCCAGCAGCCTGGCACCACTAACTGTCCAGGATAACTTCCAATCATCAATGAAAACAACAATTCAATCCAGACTGCAGTACCTTGTCTTCTCACAACCTACCATACAGGCAGTAGTGGGATTCAAAAATTTCTGCTACCTACCCTGTGTGCATGACCATATGGTCCCTTCCCCCCAGGGACAGCGGTCACGCGCCTCTGCTCAAAACCCATATTTTAAAGGGAAAAAACACCTCGGCAGATTCCCCTTCACTTCTCCTTGCCAGGTTTCACTTTGTTCCATGGGAGAAAATCCGAAGCACTTCAGGAGAGATTACCATATTTAAAATATGGGCTTTGAGCAGAGGCCTGTCCTGGAAAATTCTTTCCCCAGCATGGGGCTGTAGCAAGGGCATACCTGTCAACTATCCCGTTTTTCCCGGGGAAACCCCTTATTTTACCCCTCTTCCCGCCCCCTCCCATTTTATTAATTTCCCCGTATTTTCCCTTATTTTTTTAAAAAAATATCCTGACTGGAGCCCTCACAGGCGAAGCTGCAGTATTTTTTTTCGGCCACCAGAGGTTGCTGTGTGGCAGGCTTTTCACTTGTGGAAGGAGAGAGAGAGAAGGTGGTGGCAGGGGCGTTCTGTAGTGTTCCCTTTCTCTTTCCCTTTCCTGCCAGCCACATGGTCCTGGAGGCTTCATTTTGGCTGCTGGGAGCAGGAATCTATTCTAGGTGAGCAATATATTTCATATATGCAGGGGCAACCTCATGCTTTATTGAGCTGTTTCTGCCCTGCCTCCTGGCTGGAGGATTTCGTTTCTAGAGTTCTAGAGTTAACTTGGGAGGGGGGTTGCTTGATCACTATAAGAGAGAGAGAGGGGGGGAATTAATCCCTTGCTCCTCCACCCTAATTGGGTGTGTGTGTGTGTTGCCTGATCACTATATGAGAGAGGGGGGGGGTTTCCCTTGCTCGAAAGCCAGTCGTATCCGACTCTAGGGTGCAGTGCTCATCTCTGTTTCTAAGCCGAAGAGCCAGTGCTGTCTGCTTCTGCAGATGTTTCCGTGGTCATGTGGCAGGCATGACTAGACACCAGAGCACATGGAACACTGTTACCTTCCCACCAAAGTGGTCCCTATTTATCTACTTGCAATTTCTTGCTTTCGAACTGCTAGGATGGCAGGAGCTGGGACAGTCCTGCAGTACTTGGGAATCGAACTGCTGACCTTCTGCCTCCCAGTCAGCATCTTAGTCACTTAAGCCACTGAGTAAACAAGAAAGAAAACAAAACAAAAGTCCCCCAAGAAGATGGGGAAAGGGTTCTTTGGCCCACACAGCTTTGTGCCCATTGCATTTACAATACCATCTAGCCATCTTACTTTTGGCCACCCCCTTCTTTTGTCCTCCACCTTTCCCAGCATCAAGGCTTTCTCAAGTGAATCCTCTCTTCTCATTTGATGTCCAAAGTACTTTAGCGTCATCTTTACTATTTGACCTTTAGTGAGCAGTCGTGGTTGATTTCTTCTAGGATTGACCTATTTCTAACACCACATTTCAAAGGCATCTATTTTTCTGCGCTCAGCTTTCCTAATGGTCCAGCTCTCACATCCATACATTACCACGGGAAATACCATTGCTTTGACTATGCAATTTTTTGTTTGCAAGGTGATGCCTCTACTTTTAACTATGTTCCCCAGGTTTCTCATAGCTTGTTTCCCAAGCATCAGTCGCCTTTTTATTTCATGGCTGCAATCACCATCTGCAGCAATCTTTGATCCTAAGAAAGTAAAATCTGCCAGTAATATCCAACTCTAGGGTGCAGTGCTCATCTCCATTTACACCCAAAGAGCTAGTGCTGTCTGTGTTTGCAGACATTTTCATGTCCATGTGGCAGGCATGACTAGAGCCCAGCAAGTCACATGGCTATATTTGGCCACGCCCACAGATTTGGCCACACCCACAGATGGGTGTGACCAAAATTTCCCTTATTTTCAAATCCAAAGGTTGACAGGTATGAGCAAGGGTAGAGCGGGCAGCAGGCAGGAGGCTCAAGCAGGGGCAATCACCAGTGGGCTTGCTGGGGCCCAGCTTGCTGGGGCCATCGGGGCCAGCTGATGGCTTCCTAAAGCAGCCAGCTGTAACCCCAGGCCAGTGACAGGGGAAAAGAGGAGGCTGCCAGTTGCCCTGCTCCAGCATCTCCTCCCTGTGGGCTTGCCTTTGGGAGCATTAAGGAGTGTGCAGTGGTGCCTGGCACACAAGAGCTCCGGGGTGGTGGGGGTGGTGGCAATAGCCCAGTGGCCAGAGGATGCCCTGATGGGCTAGAGCTTTTTTGGTGGCAGCAGTGGTGCGCATAGAATTTCTACTACCGGTACGCACATGCTGGAGTGTACTGTCTGAATACCACCACTGCATACAATCCATGTGTCACAACCAGGTAAAACAGGCCATTAAACATATAATGTTAGACATGGAAAGGCAAATTGACTTAACCAGAGCCCCAACTATTTTGGTTATAGAACCTTGGAGACACATCGTCACCTCTCCCCAGTACCTGCTCCAGTTTCAGATACCTAGTCCTTGGATGCCAATTACACTAGCCTGTTGTCAGGTTCTTTCTTCTGCAATTCTGGAGGGAGAGTTCCAAAGGATACTAATGTCAGAGAAACAATGACCCTGTGGCACCAGAGAAATCAAAGCCATAGAACACGTTCTCTGCATCTGCCCTTTTTATAGAGACAGGAACTAACTCATATTGCCACTGCTCTGAAAGTATCCTGGCCAGTCAAACAGTACATACACCCACTGGCTGTTATCTGATGAAATCCCCACCTTCACCCCCAACACTGCCATATTCTGTGCCATAGCATGTAGAATCAGAAGAACAATCCTGGCAGGCTCTTCAGCTAAATAAACTAGATAGGCTTAGTAGCTGTTGTAGCAACATTAATCTTAACTACTAATATTATCATTCCTTTAACTATGAGCAGATACACTCTTCTTAAAATATATTTCAAGTATCCCCATCTTAACTTCTATCTTTTGATGGACTTTGCTGGTCTTTGACCTTAATCAAGTTTGATTTGATTTGAATTCCAAAAGCATTTGGGCCAATGGCTCATTGTGTTACCTTTAATTATTTCTACTATCATCCTTCCCCATAACATGATAAAGGCAATTAAATTATTTCAAAATTTGGATGAGAACACTGAAACCATACTCAGATGGTCTTTGCAGGGAACCATGGGTGGCTTGGGACTAATCAGAATCTCACAAGTTGTTATCTATTTATCCGTGGAGTGTCTCTCCACTGCCCACATCACCTGATCCTCCCAAAGTTTGCAGTTCCAGGCACTGATACCAAGATGATTCGGAAGATTGTAACTAGGTCGAGAACCTTCTTAGTGGTGGCACCTATGCTATGGAACAGCCTATCTGCGGACTGTTTCAATTAAAGATCAAATTGCACATGACTGTGGTGGCTTAGTGGTTAAGATGCTGAACTTGACAACTAGAAGGTCGGCAGGTCAGTTCGAGATTTGAGTGCTGCACAATGGACTGAGCTCCCATTTCTGTCCCTGCTCCAGCCAACCAAGCAAGAAATTGCAAGTAGATAAATAGGTATCACTTTGGTGGGAAAATAAACAGCTTTCTGTGCACTCTGGTGTCTAGTCATGCCTTCCACATGTCCATGGAGACATCTGCAAATGCAGATAGCGCTGGCTCTTTGGTTATACATGGAGATGAGCACCGAATCCTAGATTCAGAAATGGTTGGCTTTCAAACAAGGGCAACATTTACCTTCACAGAGAGGCATTTAAAGACTTCTTCCCTATGGTCACTTAGTTTTTAATATTGTTAGTTTTGGGACCCTATTTCTTTTTGGAGGAGAGTTTTTAAAGTGATTGTTCTTTTTTGCATGCTACCAATATCAGGAAGGAAAATAATAATAATAATAATAATTTCATGTCAGAAATTTTTCTGGGTTGAAAGGATTTTTGCGGGAGAAACTCTGCTCAGGGAACACCCGAATGAGGCTCTTTTCATGGCTTCAAGAGCTGGGACAGAGACAGTCGCTCAATCCATTATGCAGTACCCAGGTCTCAAACTGCTGCCTTGCCAGACTTCTAGGATTATATTATATGTACTTTTAACTGTTGTTTTCTTTCTTTTCTGACGTAAACCAGCCAGAGTAGGAATTTCCTCCCAGGTGGGTAGTATTAAAATGTAACAAATTAATTAATTTGTGGGAAGCCCTGCATATCCTTGGCTCTTTGTGTTGCAATACTTTAGACCAACAGCCATTTTCCAAGTTCAGAATAACTTAGTTTTGAGCAGGAGAGGTTCAGGTGCTTCCTCCAGTAAGAAAGTGAACCATAAAATGCTAACAAATTGTATTTATTTAAGCAAAGCTCTCCACAACCATTCAGCTACTTCAGCTGGGTTTCGAATGACTCCACATATAGAGCTGCATAGCTGAAGGAAAGAAATGGCTTGCCACTTTTTTTGATGCCTGCAGCCATTAAGAAGGCTTCAGGCATTGCCAATACAGCATATGAAACAGAAGTGAAAGCCATGCAAGGACGTGATGCAGAAGAATTCTTCTCTGTTGCTTTGCCCAGTATGATTATTTCTGCTTCCACTGATGGCAACATAGATGAACCTGAAAATCTCAACTTTTAATAATGATTAATTAACTGTTTTTAATAATCTTCCATCCAATCTTAACAAATGATAAACAGCGATATCAGTCAATTTATTTCATTTTATTTAATGAAATGATTTATAAGCTAGCTTTTAGTATAAACCTTTCCAACAAAACTGAAAACCACAAACTATAATAAAACGGAGTTAGAAATAATGGTAACACCAGATAATGCTACATACCTAGCAAGCCCAGTCAAGCAGACTTTAATTGGAAACATATTTCAATGTGTGTGGGGGGGTGGGGGGGGCACAAAGGAGGCAGGCAACCTAGTATCAAATTATTCTAGCAAAGTCCCTGTTAATGCAGTACTTACATAGATAACTCACTACCTTTTTGTCATGTCCTACCTTGCTAAATTGCCTTCAGAGAAAGAGAGAGAGGAAAGTAAGACCTTGTATAGCTGGAGGAGGCAAGCACAGAAGGAGATGTTACTGTTCTAGCCATCATCATTCTTCTTTGAGAAGCAGTGCAGTTTAGGGAAGTTTTGGAAGACAGCAAGAGCTTATGCTCATGGTAAAATAGATAAACTTGAAAGAACACATATGTGTATCCATGGGAGAAGGTGAAGGTTGGAGAGATTAGAATAGAAGCATCTCAAGGCTCCATGATAGCTAATTGGAAACATCCAATCACCAGGGAGCTGAGAGCTATACATTGCATACATACTGACAGCAAAGCTTTTGTGGGAAACAACATGGAAATTCAACACTTGCCCAGTGCCTGTCAAGATTCTTGGAATTTCTGATGAACCAGTTGTTGTTCAGTCACACAGTCAATTCTGACCCTCCACGATACCATGGACCACCAAACACCAGGCACCCCTATCCTCCACCATCCTCCTCAACCTGCCCAACTCTGTGTCCATTGCATTAATACCATCTAGCCATCTCATTCTCTGCCGCCCCTTCTTCTTTTGCCCTCCACCTTTTCCAGCATCAATACTTTCTCAAGTGAATTCTCTCTTCTCATTTGATGTCCAAAGTACTTTAATTTCCTCTTCAATATTTGACCTTCCAAGGAGCAGTTGGGGTTGATTTCAGAGCACCTGACAACTGTGATTCTGCTTGCTCCCTGTTGTGATGGTGACTGATTAATTGGACTGCACCAATAGTTTGACCCACAGACTGTGCTGATATTCCATCCTTAGAAAACACAGTTCCAAAATGTGCCACCTACAATCTCAATATCCTTATGAGGAGAGCCTAACCTCCGCTTACCGTCATCACTTTGTATCCATGGAAAGTGATGTGTTCACAGTAGAAAATTCCTGTTTATGGGAAGCCTCCGGAGTACACAGAAAGAGCCTCCTCAAAGTTTGTGTTAATTTTTGAACCACAATCAGGCGTACCCTGGTAACGGCAACTTTGTGTTGCTTGCTAATCTTTCTGACTTTAGGCCAGGTGGAGGGAACTGCAGAATGGACTCACCAAAAGGTGCCTTCATTTTGATAGTTTCACATCTGTCCTAGACATGGAAGAATAAGAATAAGAATGGGAAGGCTCCAATATTCAAAGGGTCTTGCTTGAATGTAATACCCATGCACAAGCAAGAAATTCTCCTCTACAGAAACTGTGGACTGGCAATGCCCCTAGCCTGAGAGAACACTCAGTCCCACTGCTTCCTTAGCCTAACCTCACCAAATATACTCTTCCTCAGCAGTATAAGACAAGGGACTAGTCCCTTTTGGCTTGCAAAGCTTCTACATGTATATATCTGGCATGACTTTTTCCTGGGTTGGTTTCTCTGGAGGATGAGCCTCGGTCATGCTTGTTAAGACAATGTCCCAGAAAGTGTGTCCTGCTATTGCATGGGGTGAGAGACTCTAGAATACAACTGTTGTTACTGCTGCTTGGGGTGCTATAAATGTTACTAGTCTCATTTGCAGGCGCACCCCCCAAAGAAAGACTCAGACACCGGTATATGGATAACGGCATTGGGCCACATTTATTGAATCATGCCCTAGTCCGAATTATAAATTTCAATTGGTACTCAGCCAATTATAATTCTTAAGGCAAGCAGGCCGCAGTTACACTGGTAAGGTTCCTCCCAAATTGCCAACGGCAATTGGCTACAATGTATCCATTTGTATCAATTTGTTTGTTAGGACAAACAAATTGTTGACCGTAGTCAATAAACTATCTACTGACCCCACCCTCTGACGTGTATCCGTCAAATCACTGGGTGATGCATGCTGAAGAGCTCCTGCCATCACCCCATTGCCTGGTTCGTCGCTGACCGGTCAACGTTATTAAACTTGTACCTGTCTAAGTGTTGGCCAGTCAATTGCGAACCTGCCAGATACCTATGGGTCATAAATATTTACCTTACCAGTGCTACCCGCCACATGGGGAGGCTTCAATAAAGACTCACCCCCCCCCCAGACCGTCAGCTCGGTCAACAGGCCTGCTTGCAAATCTTCCAAAAAGAGGTTCATACCTCTGGCCAGCAGATGGACCCCATCCCCTGCATAAAGATCATAATTTTGTAAACTAATGGTGGGGTGTCGGATGACCCACCCCAAACCCTTGCCTGCAAAGAACCGGGCAACTGCCCTATTCACCGAGCGGCGAGCGCGGTCAAGGGCATGGAGGTTAATACCCCCCCTGTAAGCGTGACGGGGTATGATGTCCGACCATAGCAGCGTTGTGGAAGGCCACACATAATGCAAATAAGCTAGGTCGCTGCAAATCGCATATTTTAAAGAAAGGCCAGTGACCTGGCCTAGGTCATTGCCCCCGAGGTGCAGCACCAGGACATCAGGCGGTTCAGCATCCCTAATGGAGAAAAGGAATGGCAACAGTTCCCGCCATATCATCCACGCTTACCATACCACCTGATACATGCGGAGGCACGTAGTCCAAGCTGGGGTCCCCACTCTGTCGCCGCAGCATACTGCGCTGCCCAGTGCACATAGCTATGGCCCACCAGCCATACTGCCACCGGTGTGCGGGGACACACAGGGTCTGTAAGAAAAACGGAGAGAACGGTGACTTATCTGGTACTCATACCTGAAGAGGGCGAACATATAATGCAAAACACTTAGATCCCCATCTCCCCATACGGCGTATATCAGCCTCAGAGTACCCAAAAGCAGCCGCAGTAGAGGCAGCCCCTATTCTAAAAGAATGGGTGCCGTAACGTGCCCCGGGGAGGCCAACACTGGAGAGTGCCTTACCGGTCACCTTCCAAAACTGAAATTTAGTCAGGGGAGACCCATCTTGGTGGCAGAAAAACAGGCCAGGGTGCGTGCCATGCGCTGCAATGAACTCCTGTAGGGCACCAACCGGACAGATGTCTGCAATGGAACATCGTAGCAGTCTAACACCACTGCCTACACCGTGCTGATCGACTTTCGAGGACCGTATCCTCAACTGAGCCCACTCATTAGAGACAGAGACATCTTCGAGTTCCAGTGCCCTACGAGCCGAATCTGCCTTAGACAGTAGTACCAACTCACTGATGCGGAGCACTCCAAAAAAGGCCACCGTGGTAGCCGCATGAAAAAGAGCTGCCTCATACCTGTTGAAACACAGGTCATGCCAGCCTCGTGCAAGGTGGGTAAGGACCCCTGGAGAAATTGGGTGGCGAGTGTCCGGGCGGCATCCACGTTCCCGTGTCCACCCCTCCAAAACATGTCGTATACGGAAATCAGTTATGTTGTCAGCAAAACCCCTCACCCTGGCCATGAATGCCAGTGCTGACAGCCTGGATGCTATGGTGCGGGGAGCTAGGCCCAGACTGTGCAGGTAAACCATAAATTGAAGAACATGTTCCACTGGAATGGGCCACACTTCGGGCAACCGAAGTTGCCCACAAAATTGTTTAAATTGATTAAATGCGTGTTGATACGCCTTACGCGTGCGGGGCGCGAGTGACATGCCGATTGCCCGGTTCACCTCTCCTTGCCAAATGTCCAAATCTCGTCCGGAAGTGGCGAGGGGAATTCCTCCGAGTCCGGAGCCAAGGCGCGGAACCGGGGGATCTGCAGGCGGGATAAAGCATCAGCAATATCATTATTAATGCCTGGCACATGTCTGGCCCTAAAGAGCACATTGAGGCGCAGGCTGCGTAACACAAACTGGCGAACTAACTCAATGACCCTGGGCGATTTAGATGTCTGAGAATTGACAATGTGCACAACCGCAGCATTGTCACACCAGAAATGGACTACTGAATTGGCCCACTCCTCACCCCATAGCATCAAAGCTCCCAGTATCAGGAAGAACTCGAGGAATGTAAGATCGCGTAGACGATCCGTGCCCCTCCATGCTGGAGGCCATTGGCCGTAGGCCCACCTCCCCTCAAAATAAATCCCATATCCAAGGGACCCAGAGGCATCCGACTGAACCTGAAACCTAGGAGAGACCAATAGGTCAGATCTCCAAAACGATACCCCATTGAATTCCCGCATGAACTTAAGCCAAACCAACAGGTCAGCCCTCATGCCCCTGGTCAGTCGGACCCTGTGGTGGTGCCTCGATAGCCCAATCATGGCGTCACATAGGCGCCGAGCAAAAGCTCGGCCAGGCGTGACCACCCTGCAGGCAAAATTAAGATGACCATGTAGAACTTGGAGCTCACGAAGTGACACTTTACGTTTGGCCAGCAAGGCCAAAATCATCACAGAGATCCATGTGACCTTGTCCATAGGTAACCTGGATGTCTGCGCAACCGTGTCAATTTCAATACCCAGAAATGTGAGCGTAGTTGATGGGCCCTTGGTCTTTTCGGGCGCTAAAGGGACACCAAGTTCCTGCATTAGCGTCTGAAATGTAGTGAGGAGACGCGTACACATGTCCGAGCCCCGTTCATCCCCTAACAAAAAGTCATCGAGGTAATGGGCTACAGACCGGGACCCAGACCTGCGAACAAAGGCCCACTGGAGAAAAGTGCTAAAGCATTCGAATGCTGAACAGGAAATAGAGCAGCCAAAAGACATGGCTTTATCTACATAAAATTTTCCCTGGAATTTGAAACCCAATAACTCAAAGTCACCCGGGTGCACTGGCAACAACCAGAATGCCGATTTAATGTCACATTTTGCCAGAAGTGCACCCGGGCCACAAGTGCGCACCATGCGCAGGGCCTGGTCAAATGACGTGTACCTGACTGAACAAAGGTCATCAGGAATGGCATCACTGACCGAATGACCCTCAGGGTAAGATAAATGGTAAATTAGACGAAATTCACCAGGGGCCTTTTTGGGAACCAAACCTAAAGGGGAAACCTTAAGATTGGGAAAGGGAGGCCTGGAAAAGGGGCCCGTCACCCTCCCTGCATTTACTTCCTTGGCAATACTTAGGGCGGCCACCTCCTCCCTACCCTTCAGGGAAAGCAAATTAGGAGCATCTTGGGGTCCCCGCACCCCTTTGAATGGGATACAAAAACCACACTGGAAACCTTCGAGTAGATACCTCGCCTCTTCCCTCCTCGGGTAAGTCGAGAGCCACCTCTCTAACATAAATATGTTAACCGGGGAGGGGGCCTTTTGACTGACCAGCTCCTTCAGCGGCAGTTCTGCCCGCTCCCTGTCCACCTCTACCTCTGCCCTGTGACCCACTGGCTCGTGGACACGCAGTGGCGGCGTGGGGGCCAGTGCAAGAGGGACACTCATGTTTGTATCGGCACTGTATTCTATTGCATACGCCATTGGCCGAGAAACTCCAACACAGCAAGCGGGTTGGAACCCCCTGCCCCGCCACTTGGCGGGGAGCCTGCGTTGGAGTAGCTCGCTGGACGGCATGGCTGCAATGGTACCTCTCCCCAGGCGCCGGGCGCGTGGGGGTCATGTACAAAAGCCACAACTTCTGGCATGGCTCATCCCATCTCATCTCCGGGTGTAAGGGCACCCTCATCCTGAATTCCTCATCGTAAGCCAACCACGATGGGCCAGGAAAATCCACCATCGCCCTGTAAATATTTTCCAAATATTGGACCATGGGGATAGCCAAATCGGGCCGCGCCCTAAGGTACACCGCCATATAAATGAGATATGCGGGTAACCAATTGGCCCAAGTGCGCGGTGGCTTGCGACGACGAGACAGCTCCTTGTCTCTGTCATCCTGCCCCTCCTTCTCTTCCTTGGTGGGCTCACAGTTCAATAGGGAGAAAATATCAACATACTCTCCCCTCCAAATCTTCTCCCTCGTGGCCTGGGACAAATGATCCCCGAGGGGCAAGGAATACCCTGCCATCGGCAATGCCGACACCGGCACGGTATTCACACGGGGCATCGGCAGCAGTGCCTGTACAGTCCCTGTGATGCCCGGTACAGTCCTGGGGGCGGAAACCCCCCCGCCCAATGTTGTGCCAGTATGGGACCCATTGGCACCAGGGTAAGCTGGGAACTGATACCCACCCGCCTCGACCTGACGAGGCCATGGCCACTGAAAGGTAACACCTGAAGTGGACTGTGATGTGGGGACATTAGCTTGAACCTGATACTCACTGGGTGCACCCCCGTGAGCCACCCCCACTGGGGGTTCCGGCCTACGGCGGGCGTCGGAGCTCGCAACCGCAATCGAGCTCTGGGGCCACATCTGACCGCTCCCGGGCTGTAGTACAGGATGAACGGGGAGCTGCGAGACCGCGGCCGGTGCAGGCCGTAGCGTCTCCAGCAGCTCAACCCTAACGGCCGCCTGCTGCAGAGTGGCGGCCGTCGAGGTGGCAGGCAGGCAAAAGGGGGCCCCAGTCGACATTGAAGTCCCCCCCGAGGGGTTGTTAGTGACCCCCAAGGATGCTTCCAGCACGGCTAAACGTGCCAGCAATGCATCCACAGTCGCAGAACCCCTGGTATAAGGCGGGCCAGGTGGGCCACACGGCCCACTGGATGATACACTGGGGACCCCCATTTGGGAGCCAGGCCCTGAATAGGGCCATGCCCAAAACTCCGGCCCATGAGGGGCCGGAGGCAAGCCCTGCTGGGTGACCGCACCAGGCCCTCCCCCATTGTCCGGACCCATGGCCGGCAATTGTGGGCTGGGGGCCGAAGCCCCTGCAGGGCCATCCTGAGGCTGGGGAGCCGAGAGCCATGCCCTAATCTGCCCCATCCCACCGGTAACGGTGGGTGCAATTGATGCGGGGCCCTGTTGCGGGGGCGCAGTCGCGGTCCTCCGACCCGAATGCTGCCCCCTAGCAAGCACAGGGCCGGGCAAGGTCCTCCCTCTTGGCTGCGGCTTGGACGCCGTGGCCTTCCTTTTGGGAGGCATAGCTAAGAAGACGATCCCTTTCCAGGGATCAGAAGCGCCGAAAAGGCTAAACAGCCGAAGACAAGGCTGGAGCCGAGGATAAACGGAGAGCGACGGAGAAAACTTCTCCTCTCCGTCACTTCTTCTAAAATGGCAGCTCGTCTGCCTCGTGGCCACCCCTTTTATAGTGGGGTGGCCACGCCCCCTAACTCACCCGGATGTCTGCGTCCGGGTTGGGGGGGCCTGCAAAGAGCGCGGCGGCCATTTTGGCACCGCGCTTGCATTTGCTCTGTGTGACTGCTCAGTGACTTCTTCACTAGCTGCTACTGCTTATGGTGGAAAGTTGGTTGGCAAGGGACCCTCTTATTTATTTATTTATTTATTTGAATTTATATTGCTTCCCACTCACTGAGGCAACTCTGGGTGGCTCACAAATACTGTATAACACATCATACAAGAAAAATTACCAGAACCTTAAAACTTTAAAAACCCTTAAAAACTGCTAAAAATACCATCCCAACCTCTTGCTACTGTTTAACATTCATTGCCTGCAGTTTAGTCTGGAGGTCCAAGAGGATTGCTAGAACATATTCCTCCTTCTTACTCAGTAGCATAAATATGTAATGGAGCATGTCCTTTAGTTTGCTGGCCAGGGTCACCATCTCAGGCTAGGAAGATTGATGTTCTCCCTCTATGGAATCTCCCACCTAATTAGATTATCCTCTCATTATGCTGTCCATCATGCCAACCAAGTGCAGAACATACGGATCATTTGGCTAAGGACAGCCATCTCCTCACTAAGGACTACTTGAACCATAACGTCCTGCTTTTCTCTGCTCAGAATAGCAGCCACACATATGTAAGTCTCCAGAGGTGTGCCTTTTGTTGGATTTTCTGGAGTAGGTTGATGCAGGGGCATCCCATTTTTTCTTGACTCTACTGCAATATCTCACTACTCCAGTCACTTTGGTGAAAATTCCCTGTCACCTTTGTAGCTAACTCAATTGTATTAGGTACTAGCATTTTTTGTGTGTGCTGGTGGATGGGGTGGTTTTTTGGGGGTACATACACATACAACACAACCACACACACACACACACACACACAACACAGCCACACACACAACACAACCACACACACACACACACACACACCACACACCCTCCTTCCCGCAACCCCACCAAAGCTGTGGCAACGCTGACGCCAGCCTCGCTCACCGGGACCATGGGGATGGCTTCCCTCCGGGAGATGAAGTGTCTTCCTAAGGGAAGTGGTTTGTGTGCGTCAGCGGTTTTTTTAAACTCACATGCTGGCTTCCCCGCCTCCTCCATGCTTGCGCCCTCCAACCTGATTGGCTGAGGGGTTGCATGGCATGGAGGATGCTGGGAACCGTATTTTTTGTTCATTTTTGTGGGGCAGTTGCCCCACTCTTGGTGACCGGACCCTTGTAGCGATGCTCACAGGGTCTAAAGGTAAGTGTGGGCTGCTCAGTACAGGATGTTTGGGCCGGGTGTGGCCACTAATGCCGGACATGCACGGCCAAACCTTCTTTTTATAGGTAAAGATGTATGTGTCTTCCATACTTTGCAAAGCATTCTGAAATACTAGGTTGAGAATGTGGGACATACAACACAAACCTTTCATCTTTCTAGTCCACAGTGCTGCCACTATATTTGCACCTTGCATTTCTGTAGTTAAACTCCATTTATGCAGCACATCCCCTAGAGCCTCTGGGATGCAAGCTCTGTGGCTGCACTCCCACACAGTCACATTCAACAGTGCCCACCTGTTTCCTGTGGTACACTTTACCTGATGCCTACACCTCCCACCAGCATTTTTTCAGAGAAAGATATACACGTTTTGCACTCTGGCTGCTCCAAATGTTACTATTGGCCCATGTGTTGCCAAATGCTTGCACACTTTCTTGTACTTCATGTGAACTACTGTTGCACACTATTGAAAATGCTTCCCTATCATTGGCTGCATGAGAGCTCCAGTTATTTAATTTAATTTAATTTAATTTAATTTAATAGATTTATATACTGCCCTATCCAAAGAACTCTGGGCGGTGTATACAAATTAAAACCAATATAACACAATTTAAAAGCCCTTAAAACATAGCAATATTACCGCCCACTGTGCCATTTACTATCTAAAAACAAATGTAAAATCTACAAAACTATAACATTAAAAAATTAATTGCAGGAGGGGGGAGCCTTGAACGAGCCAGAAAGGGGTGCTTGTTGACAATCCCGGCCCCCAGACAGAGGGGGCAGGAAAAGCAAGTAGTCCCCACACCCAGCAGCAAGTGCTAGGCTGGGCATGGGCACATGAGTTTTTGTCAAGCCTAGATGTGCTGAATACTGCCAGATGGAATATATATATATATATACTGTAGGACGTAATGAGCTCCTGTCTTCGTCCCAGCTCTTGCCAACCTAGCAGTTCGAAAGCAAGAAACTGCAAGTAGATAAATAGGGACCACTTTGGTGGGAAGGTAACAGCGTTCTGTGCACTCCGGTGTCTAGTCATGCCTGCCACATGACCACGGAAACGTCTGCAGAAGCAGACAGCACTGGCTCTTCGGCTTAGAAACAGAGATGAGCACTGCACCCTAGAGTCGGATATGACTGGCTTTCAAGCAAGGGAAGCCTTTACACACACACACACACACACACACACACACACACACACACACACACTAGCAGATTTAAATTGTTTTGGAAGGTTTTTGTTTTGTTAATGTTCGTACAAATGAGGTTAGTCTGTAATTGTGATTTTTAAAATGTTTATTTATACACACGGGCTGTTATAAACTGTGATCAGTTTTTTTGGGTTTGTTTTTGTGGATTAAAAAAGAGGAAAGGATGATATAATTTTTTACAATTATTTTATTGAACCAAATAATGTTTTAGTATGTTAAATTTTTTTAATCATTGTACCTTGGATAATAATTTTAAAAATGTTAAAGTACATGTTTTTTTACATTCAATGTTTTTAAACTGTGTTTAGATGGGGTTTTTTTAGTGAAAAATCTACACAGGATTTTAGAAATGTTTTTTATTTTATTATTTTGTGATTTGTGTGAATGTGTGATGTAATGTTATGTTTTTGACTGTTTTATCTCTTGTGGCCTCTGGGTGGGGCTGTTGAGTAATTCTTTTACTTTGACTGTTTTTTCTCTACTGGCCTCTGGGTGGCGCTTCTTCCGGTAATTAGTCTCTTTCTTTCCTCATTTCAGTTCCGGCCGTCGTGGAGGTAGGACATGCTGGTAGGTTGGTTGGTTTAATTTCTTGTGTGGGTTTGGCTTGTTTTTATTTTGTAGTGTTAGCAAGTTTTTCTGTTTGTTTGTGTGTTTTTTGGTTCACTTTAATGTTTGTTTACTTGGTGTGTTTTGTAGGTGTTTTGTAATTGGTTTGAGTTAATTTTGGGTGTTTTGAGTTGTGTTTTTAATTTTTTTAAATTAATGTTTTATTGTAATTATTTTGGTGTTTGTTTTTGCGGTTTAGTTAGAGAGGAGGCTGTGGGCGGGTGTGTATCTCTAGGAGGCGAAGCCAGCGGCCGGAGCACCGTTCACTAGCTTTGCTTCCTGGCGAATTTGTTGGGAAAACCCAATTGGGGTTTCCCCTTTAATATCAGTGGGTGGGGGGTTGTGATCCCCCTCTCCGCTGGCTCCCCTGTGTTTGGGAGGGTTGGGGGGACAAAAGGGGTCTGTCTCCCCAACCCTTCCGGAGCCAGGGGAGCCAGCGGAGAGGGGGAATCCCCCCCAAACGTTCCATTTTTAAAGAGAAGAAACCGCTTGGTTTCTTCTCTTTAATAATGGGGTGTCATGCGGGGGGGAGGATCCCCACTCTGCTGGGTCCCCTAGCTCTGAAAGTGTTGGGGAGACAGAGAGGCCCACAGGGGAGGTGAGTAAAGGATCTTGCCCCTCCCTCCCCATCCAAAGACCTGGGCCTGGAGAGGAAGAAAAGGAATCAGGAAGGCCCAGCTCCACTGCCCATTCCATCCAGAGAGGCCCACGGGGGAGGTGAGTAAAGGATCTTGCCCCTCCCTCCCCATCCAAAGACCTGGGCCTGGAGAGGAAGAAAAGGAATCAGGAAGGCCCAGCTCTACTGCCCATTCCATCCAGAGAGGCCCACGGGGGAGGTGAGTAAAGGATCTTGCCCCTCCCTCCCCATCCAAAGACCTGGGCCTGGAGAGGAAGAAAAGGAATCAGGAAGGCCCAGCTCTACTGCCCATTCCATCCAGAGAGGCCCATGGGGGAGGTGAGTAAAGGATCTTGCCCCTCCCTCCCCATCCAAAGACCTGGGCCTGGAGAGGAAGAAAAGGAATCAGGAAGGCCCAGCTCTACTGCCCATTCCATCCAGAGAGGCCCACGGGGGAGGTGAGTAAAGGATCTTGCCCCTACCTCCCCATCCAAAGACCTGGGCCTGGAGAGGAAGAAAAGGAATCAGGAAGGCCCAGCTCTACTGCCCATTCCATCCAGAGAGGCCCACGGGGGAGGTGAGTAAAGGATCTTGCCCCTACCTCCCCATCCAAAGACCTGGGGCCAGAGAGAAGGACACCTCAGGAGACCCCCGACCACCCCCAGGAGATACCATCTACAACCACCATCACAACGAGGCCTGAGCAAGCGCCTTTGACCAACTCCATGCGGCCGAAGGGAGGCAAGAGCTGCTGCGTGCATGCAAAGGATAAGTAATCGAACTGAAATAATATAGTTGACTAAACATAGATGGCTTATGGCAACTGACATAGTGACTGTACAAGAAACTGACTTACATAGAGACTTGATATAGTGTACTTTTTCTTTCTTTCTTTCTTTCTTTCTTTCTTTCTTTCCCTTTCATTAATTAGTTCAACTTTTACTGTGATACTATGTGATAAACTGTGATATTGTGCATGATAATACTTTGTTTTAAAACTGTTTAAACTGTGATAACATGTGTGATGGGAAAAGACTGGCGTAGAGACCGGCAAGGCATGCCACAAAGTTTGCCAAGAGAACCCTATGGACCAAAACAAAAGGCAAAACAAGGGGATGCTCAGCACAGCAGATCTGAAAAGGGGGAGGGATACGAAACAGGGAGGAGAAATACAGTGTTGCAGGGAACAATACTGCATAGGGACATGGAATGTGAGGTCTATGAATCAAGGAAAACTGGAAGTGGTTAAAAACGAGATGGAAAGAATAAGCATTGACATCCTGGGCATCAGTGAATTAAAATGGACAGCGATGGGTGAATTCAACTCTGGAAACCATCATATCTACTACTGTGGGCAAGAAAACCTCAGAAAAAACGGAATAGCCATAATTGTCAACAAAAGAGTGAGGAAAGCAGTAATGGGATACAACATCAACAATGATAGAATGATGTCAGTCAGAATCCAAGGCAAACCTTTCAATATCACTGTAATCCAAGTCTATGCACCAACCACTAGTGCAGATGAAGCCACAGTTGACCAGTTCTATGAGGACCTACAACACCTCATAGAACAGACACCAAGAAATGATGTCCACATTATCTTAGGAGATTGGAATGCCAAAGTAGGAAATCAAAAAGTAAATGGAATAACAGGCAAGTACGGTCTTGGAACACAGAATGAAGCAGGGCAGGGGGCAAGGCTAAGATGGTGCCTGGTTAACACATACATTGCTTTGCTCGTGCAGAGAATGGGACTTTAATGTGGCTAAATAACAAAAAATTTGAACCGACTTGCCAGAGAGTTTATTTCTGGAGCCTGGGAGTTTTTTGAAGTGAGTTTATTTTCACCGGAGACGGAGTTCGAGGAGCGGGCGGCAAGGGAAGTGCAGCGTCAGCTGTGCTGAGCTTGCGGCTCAGGTCGGATGGGCTTCTGCCGATTTAAAGTGAAATGGGCTTCGGAGCTTTGGAACTTTAAGAGAGAGAAAAGGAAA
Source organism: Bradypodion pumilum (assembly GCA_035047305.1). Lineage (NCBI taxonomy): Eukaryota > Metazoa > Chordata > Lepidosauria > Squamata > Chamaeleonidae > Bradypodion > Bradypodion pumilum. Next base: position 183,951,986 of record JAWDJD010000005.1, read on the forward strand.
AATAAAATTAAAGAGGATGCTGGCTGTGGTGAACAGGGTCTTGGAGCCGGACAATTGAGAGGACACAGTAAGTGTGGAGGGAAGGAGGAGGGATAAGCCTGGTAATGGAGGGCAAAGCCGGGAAGGAGTAATGGCGGCGAGGAAGAACAGAAACGAAAGTTAAAAGTTTTGAGGACGGCGGAGAGGAGAGGAGTGGAGAGTGGGAAGCGGTGGTGGAATGGCTGGAATGCTGAAATTGAGGCTGGAAATGGAGGTCGGAGAGGGGGAAGGTGAAGATTTCAGCAGAGCTGGGATGGAGTAAGGAAGAGACCGTTTGGAAGGCGCGGAACATGGCTGGTGTGTCTGGGAGATCGGAGGACAGACCAGGTTCGCGAGCTGCCAATGTGGCTAGATGTATAAATATTTCTTCTTTCATTTGTGTGGGGATGCAGTCGGGTTTTCCGGAGCTGAAGGAAATATAGCTGCTTCTCATCTTTTTTTCCCCCTGCCCGTTAACGCTTAGAGTTTGGATATAAGTTACCCTGTGGCCCTGTCTTTTTTTCTCACTTCCTTTGGATATCGTGAATATAAAGTAGTTGGTCTTCCTCCTTGGATATAACAGTACAGCTCTGACTGATTTAAAGAGTTTTTTCTTTTTTCTTTCTTCAGTTGGAGTGGGGTTTGGTTGTTTTGGGGGGGGAGAAATACTAAAGCAAGCTGGAAAAAAATCGGAGTGAAGTGCTTGTTGGGTATAAAAGTGTTTTGGCTCTGGGTGCTTTGTTTGAAGATTTTATAACCAAAATGGAGAAGAGAAAAGAAGATGAGACTGTAAGACCAAAAAAGACTGATGCAAGAAAAGAGGAGAAGAAAGCGCCATGTGCTGATACATCTTCATCATCTGCAGCAGCAGCAATTGTAGAGCAGACGGGAGCAATGGACCAAACCCAAATTTTGGTAGAGCTGGGGAAGTTGTTTAAAAAAATTGATAAGATGGATGAAATGACTACAAAAGGATTCAGAGAAATGAGGGATGTGAGAGTGAAAGATAAGGAGGAGTTAATGGGTAGCCATAAGAAACTTGTTGGTATGTTTACTGATTTCTCTATAAAAGTGGATGCTAATAGTCAGAAAGTGGATAAAGTTCTGAATCTGGTGCAAAAAGATATGAAATTAATGCAGAATGATATGAAAGGGCTTCATGAGGAACATAAGAGGTTAAACTGAAAGTGGAGGGTTTTGGGAAGAAATTGGATCTGGTGGAAGAGGTGATGAGAAAACAGAACGTGGTGATGAGAAATTTGTTGGAGAAAACGCAGATAAGCTAAAAGAAAGAATAGTGGATTGGTTGAATAATTTGAATATGGGGAAAAATTTTGTAAATGAAGATATTGCAAGTGTTTTTAGATTGGTCCCAAGGAAGGGGGAAAAGTCCAAAGGAATGTGTTGATTAAATTTGCAAATTGGGCGGATAAGTTGAAGGTGATGGCGTTTATAAAGCAAGCTGGGTCTGGCGTTTTAAAAATTGATGGGTGTGATGTTGAGATCTATAATGACATATCTGTTGAGCAACAGGTATGGTGTTATAAGATGAAACCTGTGACACAATTATTAAGAGAACGTGAAATTGTTTATCATTGGAAGTTTCCTCAACAGCTCAGATTCTTTTATGGAAAAAATGCATACAATAGATATTGAAATGGACTCATTAGATTATCTGTGCCAGATTGGATTGGTTAAAACAGCATCCTGAGAGTGGCGAGCCTTGAAGAAGGCCTTGTTTGAAGCGGGGGGTATTCAAAGAGAGTCAGGGATTGAACAAGAGAAGGGGGCCACAGGAGGAGCAGAGGAGGAGGAGGAGGGACAGGTGGCGGAGGTGCCAGGGTGAGGCAGGGTACTAGAGAGAGGGATTTGATGGGTAAGGGAAAGATGAGGGGCTTTAATTAGGTTAGATTTCAAAGAGGAGAGTCAGCGCTAGAGCTTTAATTAGAATGCACATCTTACATGTCTCCCCCTTCCCCCTTTGAAGAATAAGGGCCATTTTTTGGTAAGAAGAGTGTGGAGGGCGATTTTGAATGTTAAATGTATTTTGATTTTTTTTCTTTTAAAAAAATATAGTTATATGTATGGTGAAGGTAATTACACAAAAAAGAGTCTGTGGTGGTCAAAATGCAAGGATGTTAGATAATTTATGAGGACTTTTAAGTATTGACGTGGAATGTGAAAGGTACGGGCAGCCAAATGAAGAGGAGGAGGTTAGAATTTGCTTTGAGAAAGGATAGGCCGGACATAGTCTTTCTCCAAGAAACACATCAAAAAACAGAGGACACAAATAAGATTTATTTGGGTTGGATGCAGTTATATGAAAAGTCCTATGGAACCTCTAAAGCAAGGGGGTGGCAGTCTTGATTTCGAAGAGACTTGGCTTTGAGATGTTAAAGAGTATTTCTGATCCAGATGGCAGATATTTAATAGTTATAGGGAAAATAAAGGATGAAGAGATAATGTTGGTAAATATATATGCCCCGAATGATCATCAAGAAGAATTTTTAAATAAAGTTTTAGGTATATTGGAAAAAGAGAGATTAGTTAATATGATTGTGGCAGGAGATTTTTATTTGATAAGGGCCCCGGAGGATTGTACTAATGTAGCTAGAGCTGGAAGACGAGTCAAAATGAAGATACTAGATAAATGGATGAAGTGATTGGGATTAAAAGATGTTTGGAGGGAAATTAAGGGACAAGAGAGGGCTTACACTTATTTTTCACAGGTGCATAATACATACTCCAGAATTGACTATATCCTGGCCACAGAAAATTTGATTAAAAATGTAGATGATGTAGAAATCGGAAATTTTAAGGAATCTGATCATGCAAAACTCTGGATGGAATTGAGATTTGATGGTGAAAAAAATGATAGGAGGAATTGGAGATATGATGAAAAATTATTTTATGATCAAAAGAGTAAATAAAAGATAATTGAAAATTGGAATGAAAGTTGGGCCTGGAATGATAATGGAGAGGTTAGTTATAATGTGGTCTGGGATGCCATGAAATCGGTATTTAGAGGGGAATGCATTAGGTTGGCTAGTATTAAAAATAAACAACGTAGAGAAAAACAGTTTGAGATAGAGAATGAGATTAAGCATTTGCAAGAGGAACATATAAAGACAAACAGTAAAAAAGCATTTGATAAAATTCAAAGGTTAAAGTCAGAGTTGATAGGAAAAGATATGCAGAAGGTAAAAAAAAGATGTATTATATTTGAAGAGAGAGTATTTTGAATATAGTAATAGGAATTCTAAATTATTGGCAAGAGCTGCTAAAGAAAAGAGGACGAAAAGAGAGATTTGGAATTTTGATAAATAAATCAGGGGTGAGATGTAATAAGGCTAATGATAAGATTGAGATTGTAAAAGATTTCTATCAGAGCTTGTATACTAAAAGAGATATCAACATAGAAAAGTTGAGAGAACACTTAGAAAAGCATGTGCAAATAAAAATAGAATTGGAACATAAAAATAGAATGGAGGAGCAAATAACGGAAAAAGAGGTAAAAGATACAATAGCCAACCTGAAACTAGGTAAATCCCCGGGTGAGGATCGATTGACAGCAGATTTTTATAAGGAATTTAAAGATAGTGTAGTTACAAGATTAGTGAAATTGTTTAATTATATATTAGATGGGGGAAAGATACCGACATCATGGAACAGAACTAAAGCCTGGAAAGGATGTTGAAAAAGTGGAATCTTATAGGCCTATTTCTCTGATAAATCAAGACGCTAAGATATTTACAGCAATAATTGCAAAAAAGATTAAATGGGTTCATGGGCAATTATATAAAGGAGGATCAAGCGGGATTTTTGAAAGGACGTCATATGTCTGATTTGATTAGGAGGGTTCTGGACTTAATTGACATAGCAGGGCATACAAAAGAGAAAGTGGGATTATTGTCATTAGATATATTTAAGGCTTTTGATTCTTTGCAATGGGCAACAATTAAAGAGATAATTCGATATTATGGATTTGGAGATAGATTTTGTAACATGATAGATCAGTTATATCAATTTGGATTTGCAAAAGTCAGGGTCAATGATGAAAATACAGGAGAGATAAGATTAGAAGCAGGTACAAGACAGGGTTGCCCATTATCCCCAGTATTGTTTATAATGGCAATGGAGTTGTTAGCGAATATTATAAGAGGGGACAAAGGGATAGTTGGAAATAAAATAAGTTTGTATGCAGATGATACTTTGATAATAATGAATCATCCTAGAAAGGCATTGGAAAAAATACAAGGACATCTAAAAGATTTTGAAGAGATAACAGAACTGAGAATTAATTGGGATAAATCAGAAATGATAGCCTGTAATGTTGAGAAGGAGGAACAAGAGAGAATTAAGGCTAAGTTCAAAATTCAAATTAAAGAATGTCTGAGATATTTAGGAGTAAGTATCTCAAATAAAATTGAGGACCTTAAGCGATTAAATTATGATAAACAGAAAAAAGAAATTAAAGAGAAAATAGAATTGTATAAAAAAATCAAATTGTCATGGTTTGGTAGGATAGCATTAACTAAAATGATGTTGTTGCCAATAATAATTTTTTTATTTGATGTGTTGCCAATTAGGTTGACTGATAAGGAAATTAAAGATTTTCAAAACATAATAAATAATTATTGTAATGCAGGAAAAAAGCCTAGAATTGCTAAGATTTTTTGGTACTTATCTCAGAAAGAAGGAGGATTGGGAATACCTAATTTAAGGAATTATTATAGAGCTTTCCAAGTTAAGAATATTATAAAACTTTTAGCAAGGGAGAAGGCTGTCTGGGAAGAAATAGAGATGAAGGAGTTAAAAATGGGTAAAGGGGTATTTCTAGGCGACAAGAAAGGGAAAATCAGCGTTAAAAATAGAATGATGAAAAGAATGTTGGATGTTTGGAACAAGGTTAAAAAGAAATTGAGTCCAGAACTATCTCCTTTAATAGAATTAGATGATATTAAAAGTTTTCAATACAATTAGATAATAGTTTAAAGATGGTATTGGAAAGGAAAAATGTTTCTTTGCTGAAGGACTGGGTTCGTGCCTGTAAAGATAGTGAGAATAAAGCAGTAATTTATTCACAGTTGAATTTGAACTGGTTTCAGAAGGTAATGTTGGATAGATGGACTGATAAATACAAGGAAGAAATTAGTTTAGAGAGGGATAAAACAGAATTTAAGCAATTGTTGTTAAAATACGAAAAGGAGATATTGGATTAAAGGGTATAGTAAGCAGGATTTATAAAATTTTAAATAATGAAGGTAACCCACAAGAAACTTTGAAGTCATACTGGGAACAGGATTTGAACATAAAAATTCAGGAAAAATTTTGGAAAGATAAGTGGAGAAAAAGATATATGAGAACTATGTCGGTAAGAATGAAAGAGCACAATTATAAAATGTTATGGAAGTGGTATTTGACTCCTGAGAGATTATTTCAAATGGACAATGCTAAAAGTAAAATGTGTTGGAGATGTAAAAAATCTTTAGGGACATATGAACATATGTGGTGGAATTGTAAAGTGGTAAAAGAGTATTGGGGGGAAATTGAGAAGGAAATATGTGATATTATGGGGGTAGAATGTGAATTGAATTTAAACATGGTGTTGTTAACAGATGTGGAGAATTTGAAAGTAAATGAAGACAATAAGGAACTAATAGCTATTATGTTGATATCAGCTAGAATGTGTATTGCAAGGAGTTGGAAACTTGATAGAGTTCTAAAAGTAGAGGAATGGTATAAAGAGATGTGGGATCTTGCATTGAATGACAAGCTGACATGGGAGATGAATAAACATAAGGGGAAAATTAAAGAAAATAGATTTTGGAAAATTTGGCAACCTTTTGTGGAATACTCATTGAATGGAGAGCAGAGTGATAGCCTTGTACCAGATTATATATATTTTTGGAAAGGGTAAAAAAGGCAATATCCCACAGACTCTTACAAATTGTAAATACACAGGGTGATTATTAGTGTTTATGTTATGTTTTATGTAATTGGATTTTTTTCTTTTCTTTCTTTTTAATTATGTGTTTTCTTTTCTGTATCTTCTTTCTTATGTAATGTTTATATTTTTATATTCAATAAAATTTATAAAAATAGAATGAAGCAGGGCAAAGATTGATAGAGTTCTGCCAAGAGAATGCACTAGTCATAGCAAACACCCTCTTCCAGCAACACAAGAGGCGACTTTACACATGGACATCACCAGATGGCCAGCATCGAAATCAGATTGATTACATACTCTGCAGTCAAAGATGGAGAACCTCCATTCAGTCAGCAAAAACAAGACCTGGAGCAGATTGTGGCTCAGATCACAACCTACTGATCGCAAAATTCAGGCTTAGACTAAAGAAAATGGGGAAAACAATTAGACCAGACAATATGACCTACACAACATCCCTAAAGAATACACGGTGGAGGTCATGAACAGATTTAATGTCCTGTACCTGATAGACAGAGTACCAGAAGAATTATGGACAGAGACGTGGGACATCATGCAGGAAGGAGCAAGAGAAACCATACCAAAAGAAAAGAAACAGCTCCTTTTCCCACAGCCAGGCAGCATAGACCATGAGGCCATGCTTGAAGTTCAAAAGTCACTAATGAGGTGGTATGTGTATGTTACAATGCATCATTTTCTTGTTGCGTTGTTTTCTCTTTTTTTTGTCATCAGGCTGCTAGTCGTGTCCAAGTATATACCCCCCCACACACAAAAAATCATTTTCACAGTTGATGGATGAAAGAAGAATTACAAAAGGCCACTGGCATGAATTTATTTAAAGTGTATCACAGTTTGCCATGAAGTGACCCACATACTATGATCATGGAGCCATCTCCTGTGGCACATGAAATGAGACATGCAGGATTTGACACCAGGACTGAAATGGACTGCCGCAGCCTTGGGGATATTGACAAGGTGTGCCTTCACACCAGATCCATCTGGCATGGCTTCTTCCACCTCTATGACAGTTGAGAATCAGAATAGTGAAGTGGTTTCTCCTCCATTCATTTTGCATTTGGGCCGAATATGATGGTTTCCAGTGGCATTTCTTCCACTGAAGGGGACCATCACCCCACCTGAAGTGGCTCATCCACCTGTAGCCATTGGCTCCTTTAGGGAGTAAGTTTATTTACCACCGGCCAACACTTGGCATCTTTTTTTTTGGGTAATCTTACTAGATAAGGATATTTCACTGCAAACAGAAACAACTAAACAAAAATATAATTCCTCCTAATTGTTTTGTAGCTTATTTTTCTCTTTGTTGGATTTTACAATATTCATGTATCTTCATGTGTTAAGAATGTATTTTTAGAGTGCATATAAGTTGACAAAGATTAATTAAGTATCTTATTATAACAGTTCAGTTAGCAAGAGCAATTATTTATTTTGGTTTCACTTTAGACTTCAAAAGTGTGACTTATCTCACTGAGCGTATTGAGCTCTGAAACCTGTCTTATTGTAAAGCTTTTATCCCTCAATGCAATACATTGAAGAAAATGTAGTATTTTAAAACAAGACAGATTTACTTTGTTATTCTACTCTCATTTTTCTGCCTCATATGCAGAAAAAAATTTTTTTAATAAAATGAATGAGATTTTTCCCCCAATGAAATTGGATATATGTCCAGGCACTGCATTGTTATCAAGCTTTGGATACAATTGAAATGGGATACAATCTACAATTGAAATGGGATAAAAATTATCATCATGATTTTGTTTACTGCAGTGATAGCTAAAAGTTGGAAAGTAAAATTTGATTTTCAACTCAATGACTTTTGAATCATATAAAAATATGGAATCTAGCCATCAATGATAAAATATCATGTGAGATTAAGTTTAAAAAGGACTGGTAAAAGATAACAGAATTAAAGACGTATGGGGGAGTTTTTATGTACTACTAGCAGAGGTTGCCCGGCATTGCCGGGCTGTTTTAAATCGTGTTGGAAGGTTTTTTGTTGTTGGTGTTAATGTTTGTAAAGAAGAGGTTAGTCTATAATTGAAATTTTTAAATTTTTTATTTATACACATTTTTTGGCATGCTGTTATAAACTGTGATCAGTTTTGTTTGTTCTTTTTTTAATCCACAAAACCAAAACACCAAAGGATGATATACTTTTTTAAAAAAATTATTTAACCAAATAATGTTTTAGTATGTATTTTTTTATTAGTTGTACCGTAGATAATAATTTTAAAAATGTGAAAGTACATTTTTTTTACAATAAATGTTTTTAAACTGATTTTATATGTTTTTGGTTTTTATTTGAGTTAAAATTCAGCACAGGATTTTTGAATAGTTTTTATTTTATTTTATTGACATATGTTTTTTATTTGTGTAAAATTGTGATTTTGTGTTATTTTTTGACTTGTTTTTACTCTTGGGGCCTTTTGTGTGGGGCTTTTGTGTCTTTTTGAATTGTTTTTACTATTGTGGACAGCAGGTGGGGCTGGTAGGGGTTATCTTGTATTTTGGCTGTTTTTTCTCTCGTGGCCTCTGGGTGGAGCCTCTTTCAGTAAGTAGCCACTCTCTTTATTCATTTCTTTTCCGGTCGTCGTGGAATGAGGTCGTGTGGTGGTTTATTGGGGGGTGGGGGGGGTGTTTGGATTTTGTGGTGTTTGGCTGGGTGCTGTGTGTGTTTGGAAATTTTTGTTTTTGTTTACTTTGTATTGTTTTTTGGTGTTATTTTTGGTTGTTTTTGTGTATTTTTTGTTGTTTTTGGTTGTTTTTTTTGTGTTTTTTGTGTCCTATGGGAGGATTCCCTCTCTGCCATGTCCCCTGGCTCTGGAAGGGTTGGGGGGACAGACCCCTTTTGTCCCCCCAAACCTTCCAGACTCATGGGACCCAGGAGAGGGGATGGAATCCAGCCCACCCTCTGATATTAAAAGGGGAATCTCAATTGGGAATTCCCCTTTAATATCAGTGCGTGTGGGGGGAGTGTTGTGATCCCCCTCTCTGCTGGATTCCTTGGGTTTGGTAGGGTTGGGGGGACAAAAGGGGTCTGTCTCCCCAACACTTCTGGACCCAGGAGAGCCATCGCAGAGGGGGATTCCCCCCCAAAAAACTCAGTTTTTAAAGAGAAGTAACCATTTGGTTTCTTCTCTTTAATATGGTGTGTGTGTGTGTGTGTGTGTGTGTGTGTGTGTGTGTGTGAGTATGGAGGAGAATCCCCTCTCTGCCGGGTCCCCTGGGGTCAGGAGTGTTGGGGAGACAGACCCCTTTTGCCCCCCAACCCTCCCAACCCCAGGGGAGCCTGTAGAGAGGGTGAGCACAACCCCCCCACCCAGTGATATTAAAGGGGAACCTCCAATTGGGAGCTTCAGGCGCCATTGGGGAGGGGACTTTGGTTCCCACGGCTTGGCCTCGCTGAAAGCGAAACCCTTTTGCGGTAAGTAACATCAGCGGATGGAGCGCCGTCTGATGGCTTTGCTTACCTGGGAATGGGTTCACTTTCAAGGGGAGGGGCAGTGCCTTTTCCACCCTTGACCCCCCCCGGTGTTGGTTTTCCCCCCCTGTGAGGCACTGTGTCTGGCTGCGGCGGACTTGTTCTCCCGGTGTGTTTTTTATTTTTATTTTTCGCTCGCCAGCTTCCTCAGTGTTCTGCGCACTCATGGTGTGCAGGACGCTGGGGCTTGTAGTTTGGTGTTTGCATTTTCAGCTTGTGTGTCATTTTTTTCCTGTGGTTTCCTTTTGATTGGCCGCGGCACAGTTCCGAACATTCCTTTTGCTCACGCCTCTCAGCCTGATTGGCTGTGGTGCGGCACAAGGAACGTTGGGAAATGAAGTTGTTTCCCTTTTTTCACGTTTGTGGGGCTCTTGTCCCACTGGCTCATTTCTCAATCCTTCATTGACCTGCAGACCTAGTTTGGGCGTTTGCACAAATGGTCAGTGTGGGCAAGTAGGGCCTGGCTTAGGATTGTATCTGAAGTTCCAACGGTTAATGCTTGATTTTATAGGTTAAGATTGAAAGGGAAAGGGAGGGTGACATTATATGAAAATAATATATTTTTAGAGCCAGAAAAGAGATTTATAAAAAAAAGAGGGGGAAAACATTTTCCCCTAAGGTCCCATTGGTAGTGGGTGAAACATGAAGTATTGTTTTGTTTTGTTAGTATGCATATATTTTGGTTGTATGTGTTTATTATGGCTTACAGTGAATAAGAAAAAAATAATGTCATTCCTTAATTACCCAAATTTCATCCCTAAATTACCCAAGTTAATTTCAGCTAATGAATATGTGTGCATATGTATAGACATGTGTGCCTATAAAAGCAAGACATACTCATGTATTTTCTTGTAGCAATGCTTATAGTTCCTTCACTCAACAATGTGGTCTCTTGTTATATGAGAAAATGGAAATTGTAAACTCTTGGTATTGAGCCATTTATTTAGTATGACAATGAGTGGGTTACACACATCCATTCACTTGTGGTAGAATGACTCAAATGCTAGTGACAGAAGTAAATTTGATTTTTATGCAGGACCTAAACATGTGTAGAATTCGAATGTGTTCATAAAGGATATTGTGACTACAGCCATTTGTCATTTGCCAAGCTATGTTTACTGACAGACTGGGAAGGGCTGGAAGATGAGGGAATCATACAAAAAGCCAATTTCTTTACTCCTCATTCTTTATCACGTTTTGTCCCTTTGAAATAGAGAAACTGTGGTTGGTAATTTGAAATCTGTCACCATACCGAAAACTTCACTACACCTGGATATATAAGTTATCATCTAATTCCTACAAGGAAATGTTGTGAAAGCTTCTTGTAAAAAAATAATAATCTAAACTTTTAAAAAAGGACAGCATTTCTTTTGCTGTATGTTTGATAACATGTATATATTTGGGGGGATACACGGAAAGACTACATACATTATTAAAATGTTTACAGTCTTTCGTCAGATGGGACATGCATCTATTTAGGAGTCCATTTGGAAAATTAAGTTGAACATACATGCAAGACAAAACCTGGAGATGGGAAGTAATTGACATATCAGATTTGCCTACTCCAGCTATGTGGGATGGTTTTTTTCCTATCCGGATTCAATTTTAGGATCAGAGCTTGGAAATGTAATCCCCCCCTTTGGGGGGGGCAACAAAACCCAAAGTAACTAGCAAAGCTCTGTCATACTCACCTGAGGATGTGAACTGGATTCTGAAAGAGTACTATTTCCAAGGTCTGGTTAAGATGGAACTATGTTTTACACTTGACACCAGCTGCTGCCAAGTAGATTTCTCCCTTTATCCTATCATGCACAGAGTAACTTACCCCATAACCTGACATTATCCCATCATGTACGTTCCCATTAGTTAATGATGCACAAGGAAATGCCCAAATCAGGTTGATGATGGAGGGACATATGATTGGTGATCCTAGGTGTAATTTTGGAGGCAAACTTAACACAAGTATGCTCTTTTTAAGAACCAAACCGACGTTAAGAAGAACAATGAGTTTAGCCTTCCAGCCTATTTGCATTTTTGTCTACAAATCTATCAAAGGGAAATAGTTGGATTTTGGCACACATACACCATTCTTCTATGCACAGCACTCCAGTACAACCTTGACATAGAGGGGAATGTGTGCCCCAAATTTCTTTATGCTGGAGGAGAAGCATTATGAATGCTACATTTATTTTAGCTCTTCATAATGGGATGCCTGAGGAGAAAATGAAAGAGCTGGGAGCAGGTGGGACAAAACTATTACAAAGAAACAATTTTATTATAAACATGCACATCTGGCAAGAAAATGAAAGAGCATTTTACTATGTAAGGTAAAGGTAAAGGTAGTGCAGTGTATTTAGCATTATGAGGGTGATTGAATTAATTAAGAGAGGAACTTAAACCTTCAAATGCTTTAATTTCTTTTATTAGGTTTGCCCAACTAATTGTATTCTAACCTATGTCTGAAGAAGGTATGACCTGGGATGGCAAACAAGGGAGAAAATGGCAAATTCTACTTTGGCAAGAGTCCATGATGAGGCTTATTTGTGAGTACCTGATATTTAGTGAGACAGTATACTGGTGTACTAATCACCTTCAGTCCTCCACTGTTTTACTGAACTGGCAAAGTTCTCTTAGACATACTCCTGAAAAGTACTAGGGTTATCTTTCAGGAGATTTAAATTTTCTGCAAAATTCAAGTAACTATGAATGTTTGCCAATACATATCAGGGCTTATGCAGATGGTGGATCATATCCAAATTCTTGAATAGACGACCTCTGGCTCTATGAGGAGTTAACTCACCAAATCCCCATTGATTTTATGGACCTAGGATTAAATCCCACTTGAATCCATCTTAATGGAGGGCAGAAGCTTTATCAATATTGGCCTGGGGTTGATGAGGACTTTGTGTGCCAAAAGGGCTCAGGAACAGAAAGAGATCAGGACTTGCAGGACGGGATCAGTGCTATGGGTTTCATGCTGCAATTTGGAAGGCAGATGGAAGGCCTCTGCATTATATTCTTAGGACAGTCTTCATGGCTGATCGCAATGAGGATTGCCAATATTCAGATTTGGATATGACATAACAACAACAAGAAGGTAAAGGTAAAGGTTGGTCTTGCTCAAAAGCCAGTCGTATCTGACTCTAGGGTTCAGTGCTCATCTCTGTTTATCGCCAAAGAGTCATGCTGTCTGTGTTTGCAGATATTTCCATGGACATGTGGCAGGCATGACTAGACATTGGAGTGCATGGAACGCTGTTCACCTTCCCTCCGAAGTGGACCTATTTATCTATTTGCAATTTTTTGCTTTTGAACTTCTAGTTTGGCAGGAGCTGAGACAAAGACAGGAGCTCACTCTGCCATGAAGCACTCAGGTCTTGATATGCTGACCTTCCAGACAGCAAGTTCAGCATCTCAACCACTAAGCCACTGCAGTCCCATTTTTGGGCCTACTTTAGTGCAATTTACTATACCAAGCAACAATATTTTTGTGAGTAAATTTCTACTCATATGTAAGCTTAATCTCAAAGACCCAGAGCTGTGGTGCCGACACACACAGAGGCAATTTGTTATTATATTCCCTGACTTTTTTCTCTGCCAACCCATCTTCCCAGCCTTCATTAACCTTCCTGACAGATCAATATAGTGGGTGCCTGATTCTCACTGTTCATGCCCCTGAAAGACCACTTATTTCCACATAGAAGAAAGATGGCATTTTTCACCTTTAACTCACCACTTTATCTAATGCAAGCTCCACTGACTTCAGCTGAATTTGCTCAGTTTTCTTAAAATTACAGGTTGCCAGATTTTTTCCACTCTCTTTACAGAGGAAAATAAATGATATACAGTCACAAACCTTTTGACTGCTGACATTGAATAGAGCACACCGAAGAACTGTGTGCTCAGCCTGACAGAAAGGAGAGTGGCTTGGAAGAAAGGAGAAAGGCACAAGAGAAAGGGGCAGACCTAGTCTACCTCTATTCAGCACTAGTTAGACAACATCTGGAGTACTGTGTCCAACTCTGGGTACTGCACTTTAAGAAAGATGCAAACAAACTAGAGCAGGTACAGAGAAGGGCAACCTGGATGATCAGGGGACTGGGGACCAAGACTTATGAGGAAAGACTGAAGGAACTGGGCATGTTTAACCTTGAGAAAAGGAGACAGAGTGAGGACATAATAGCACTCTTCAAATACCTGAAAGATAATGATAAAGAGAAAGAGCAAGATCTTTTCTCCATCATCCCAGAGTCCAGGATGCGTAATAACAGGCTCAAACTGAAGAAAGCCAGATATAGGCTGAATATCAGGAAAACCCTCTCAACTGTTAGAGTGGTACAACAATGGAACTAACTGCCTCAAGAGGTGGTGAGTGGTCCAACACTGGAAGTATTCAAGAGAGAACTGGACAACTATTTGTCAGATTGGCTTTGATTTGGATTCTTGCATTGAACTGGCCTCATATGACTCTTCCAACTCATTTATTCTATGATTTTAAAACCATTCTTTCAATCAACCCCCATAGGTATGCGGTTCACCTTTTTTTAACATTCCTATTGATATTATATATTATTAAATAATAAGTTTTCTTTGTGGTACTGGCAATCGCTAAAATGTTTTCTTAGCAGGGAACCAGACTTTCATAAATATTAAGTTTCTGTAGCTGAATTCTAAAACTGTGAAAATTTTGTAATTTAGGGAATGAATTATTGATTCCCTTTCTAAATTTACATACAGAAAAAAAGCTCAGTAAATGTGAAACAAGAAGAATTGGGATAGGCTAAATGGATGGCCACTTCCTCTCAATTTATTTGCTACACTACATCTTGTTTTTGAGAGAAACATAAACATTGGCATGAAGAATGCTCTTACACTGCTGGAAACCTATGTAAGATTCACTCCTTCACAATCATACACCCACTCAGGTATCAGCTGTATTCAAGCTAACATGTTTTCTGCTTATTTTGTATTTCTCTGTGCAGGATTATTAACGTTAAAAATTAGCTTGGTTTTTTTTTTTTGAAATTGTCTTTTCTCTCTCTATTGCCCCAGCTGCTAGCTATCTTCCCCCCTGTAACTCTAAAAACTTAATACTGTATAAGAAGGAAAATAAGCTTTCTAACCCATACAGTTGATGAACAACTGGTTTCTGTCAGTGTAGTGCCCACTCATATATCTGAGATTTCCAAACCATTTTCTTCAACATTTCAATTCTTTCATTTTGTTTCTTTGTCATCACTGTGTGGTAATAGATATCACATTGTGTTCTGTTTTTATATGCCAGCACGATGAATACAATATTTTCTTTCATCACAGTCCTATTAGGAATAGGATGCCATTAAGTAAATTTCAGTTGTTCAGATCACAGAAATCACATAATGATGATAGATACACTAGTATTAGTATTCAGGGGGGAAAAGAATTTGAATTTCAAGAGGAAAACATTCCTTGTGGGGAAGTAAGACATTTAGCACACATTTTCCATTTTCCTCCTTTCACTGAAGCCACAAGGATGAAGAGTGCAAGCTCGGTGCCAAAATGGCCGCCACGCTCTTTGTGGGGCCCCCACCACCCAGACTCGGATATCCGGGTTAGTTAGGGGGCATGGCCACCCCTCCATAAAAGGGGTGGCCACGAGGCAGCCTGGCTGCCATTTTGCGAAGCAACGGAGCAGAGAAATGTTTCCACTCCATCCCCTCCCTAGTGGACAGTGTGATTTTCTGGTCGCTTCGGGGCCGGGTGTGAATTTTTTGCCTGAACCTACATTGGCCCTTTGGTTCTTGCTTTTTCGCCCATCCCACACTGTCGCTAGCATTTAAGATTCGGGGTAAGTTGACTTTGGTCACTTTTGGCGGGTAGCACTGGGTAAGGTAAAGGTTTATGACCCATAGGTATCCAGCAGGTTTGCATTGACTGGCCAACACATAGATAGGTACAGGGGAAACAGGTTTGGCCGGTCAAGGGTGAACTATGAAAGAGGTGATGTCAGGAGCTTCACAGCCTGCATCACCTTGATATTTGAACGGATACACGTCATAGGGTGGGGTCAGTAGATAGTATATTGACTCTGGTCAACAATTTGTTTGTGTCAACAAACAAACTGATACAAATTGATACATGTAGCCAATTTCCATTGGCATTTAGGGACCTTACTAGTGCTACTGCGGCCTGCTTGCCTTAAAGAATTACAATTGGATGATACACCAATTGAAAGTGATAATTCAGACTAGGGCATTATTCAATAAAAGTGGCCCGATGCCTTTAATCCAATACCGGTGTCTGAGTCTTTATTTGGGTGGGTGCGCCTGCAAATGCTTTTTTATCTTTGCCTGCAAAATACCTTTCCCCCCCCCCTCCCACTGGGCTGCAAAGCCCAGCATCAGCCCACAGGCTCCTAAACTCCTTGTCGGTGCAAGTAAGTCCTTATCAAAACCATCACATATTTCCCCAATCCTCAAACCTCTTATCAGCCCCTAACCATCTGGGTTGCTCTCTCTGACCATTATTCAATGTGCATCCTCCGATATACCGATGTATGCAACACCCTATTATCTGAGCCTGTCTTCCTGTCAGTTTTGTCACCACCGTGCGATTATGCTAGGTATGCACATGTTGAGGTTTCTCAGTAATCTCTCAGCAATCGCCTCACCCCATGCCTTGACCTTGCGTGTGCGTGTGTGTTTCTCATTGCTACACAAGGACAGGGAATGCTGAGCAGGATGACAACTATAAGGATGAAGTGGAGTGCTTAACCTGAAGAGGAGGAGGAGGAGGAGATGATGATGATGATGAAGATGATGATTATGATGAAGAAGGAGAAGATGAAGAAGAAGAAGAAGATGAAGGAGGAGGAGGTTAGAACTTATTTTCAAATAAATAGACATAGGATTATGCTGCAAGCTAACTATCATTGTTAAGAATAATAAACTACTAATTCATCTACAGTATAACATTCCTCAGGTGGTGGAAAAAGGCATCAATGATTGCAGAATAGAAGAAAAGAAAAATATATGTACTGGTTGTTGTTTCTGCTGCTGCTCATTCTTGTAAACGTTTAACATACACAATGTAGTAGGGATGTGCATGTATTTTTAAATGTGCAAAACTGGACCAGATCAGGAGTACTTTTTTATTACGCTGGGTTAGACAAAGAAGCCAGCCTGGCTTCAAATATTTCTTAATCTATTTCTCCTGCTTTTCTCTTTTCTTCTTCTACTAAGCACAAAAAATCCCAATGGGACTGGATGTACCTGGGAAATAAATGTATGGCTCACTTTGCCTTTCCAAGCATTAGCTGCGAACATTACTTTGGTGATGATTGGACCTCACACCTAAGAAGAAGGATTTCCCATATTAGCATACCATGTACAGTAGTTATGGTCATGACATTCTTTAAATTGATAGCACTACTACAAAGCTCCACCACTCTCATCTTCATTTATGAATCCCCACTCCCTAGAAACCTTTCTTTTCCTTCCAGACTATAGAAACAGACATATAATTCCATGCACCTGACCAGAAGCAAAAATGAAACTACTAAACATAACTATAAACCAGAAGGGTGGATCAGTTGATATCCCAAGAATGTTAAATAGGAGCAGAATCAAAAGCATGGAAAGGTAGAAACTCACCAGAAGAAACATACCCTAAAGCACTGTCATTAAATGATACAGTACAAAAAGTGCATGGATCAGCACTCCTCAATGTTGTACTACCTGCATAGATTGTATACTGGAGCAAAATGAAGTTAAACAGATCCAAAATGCAATACTACCTGGTGATGATGGACGAAAAACCCCACCAATGCAAAGTTTTCTATCCTGCTTTGATTCTGTTAACACTAGTTTCAGCCTTGGGTCAAGTGGATACTGAGATGCAGTGCTGGTATGATAGGTGGAAGGAAAACTGAGCTAATGCTCAATGTGGGCAAGCCCTTCAATTCTTTTTCCAGGAGCTCATCCATTATGCTCAACCTCTTGGAGATCCCATTTCTCTAAAAAAAAAAAAAACAACAAAACAAACCTGTAAGCCTCCCAAATGTGGAAATTCTTGAGGCGAGGTGCATTCCTTCTTGCAATGAGTTTCAGAAGTCATTAATCAAGACTCTCAAACCCATCAAAAGAATTTTCTTCCCTCATTTTAGTACTTCGCTCCCTCACATTGGCATTCTAGAGAGAGAAACACTCAGAAAAGATCAGCTGCTATTGGAAAGGTATAGCAATGAGTTGTTTTAAAAAATGACTTCTGTCCCACAAAGGGCATTGTTGAAGTAGGAATACTATAAAGAGCAAGAGAAATGCAAAATGAAACCAAATGGATAACGAGGGAGGTAATGAGTTGTGCCTTGGAGCATATTGGCTGCTGAACCATGACATCATAACATTGGTGAGTATAAAAAGGGCATTTGAAAGAGAAACAGACATTTCCAAAATTGTATTCTGCTATAAGCTCACTCAAAAGTTATTGCCCTTGGAAGATTGGGAAATTGTCCAATCTGTCTTTCTAGGCAGCCCTTTGAAACTTGAAACATCCAGAAAATTGCAGTATATTTACAAAGCAAATTATCAGTCAGCTGACAAGATAAATAAAACACTTGCCGTCATCTTTGGAAGCTTCTAGCTGTAACACAAAATTGGTTCTCCCTTGATGTAGCAGATCAAGTACCTTGAGAAGCAAGAAGGAAAACTCCTCAAAACAGCAAAATGATACTGGTAAGTAACATTTGTTCCATGTGTGCAACAAATGTTTGGGTTATATATATCAGTGATATATCAGTATCCTTAAGCTGTTAACCAATATCATTTTGCTGTATATAAAAAACCCAAACATTTGTTGCACACATAGAATAAATGTTAGTTACCAGTATAATTTTGCTGCTAATTCTCTGGCAAGGATTTGCCATTCTTAAAGGTAGTGCTGACTCATTTTAATGACTAAGCACTTCATAGGATTTAAAACAAGCATTTATGTTATTTTCTCTGGCATATGAACAGGTGTTTGTGCCTCCCCCAGGTGTGGCATTTTGGTCAGTTAAACTGATCATTTTTCCTCAGGATATGGGATCTTTTGATTGCCCGAGGAAGTGGTTTGAATGATATGCTACTGTTTCAGCATAAAAAGCATCAAATCCTTACCTCATATTCCTGTGTACAGTCAAAAGCCAAAAACATTTGTTTTAAACTGGATGATGTATTTGCCAAGATTTCCACTATTTAAAGACTAGTTCTTGTGGAAGGGAGGGAAGGTGCATCATTTTTTCACCTTAGAACCTAATTAGACTATTAAATCATAGTGTGGTGAAGACTAGATACATACTTCCAGATTTTTGTCTCTTAGTTTGTTTACTCTGAGAGGGAGATAGGGAGGGAGGTAGAGAAAGGTGATAGCTGCTTTTTTTGGTCTTGCTTCTATTCTGTTTATACATGAACATACAGTTTGTGCCAATCCTAAGGGGACAGGAAAACACAAATTGCCGTCTCTTATAGGTAAGAAATAATATGAAAGATAGACTGGAATGCGAAGAATAACCTACTGTGAACTTGCGAAGGAATAGTTACTTTTAAAGAGGAAGAACTGCAAAGTGTAAGATTATCTTCAAAGTAATAAGAGTTATTTCATGTTATCTGAAGAACTCCCTTTAGACTCCATTACCTCTTTGACTGAAGGCATAAATAAATCTATAGCAATGTTCACTGTGCAACAAGCCATTAAAATGCAGAAGGGAAACAGCAGATCTCATAGCATTAAAATAAACAACAAGATTCAGACAGCAAACCAAGAGGAAAAACACATTTGGTCAGTGGATTTAAATTCAGCTCAAAACAATTTTACAATGAGTAGCTTGCCAGCAGCCACTTTCTGCTTCTCAATTTCAGATCCTCTGGGACACTTGAATATAGAGATGTAGAGCAGCCTAGGTGGGCTCCAGTGAACCATATTGTACCAAGGAGCTGTTCCTGGTACAATATTACGTACATGTGCCTGTCACATTAATAATACCTCAGTGTCTATGCTGCCTTGGTTCTTCAGTTCAAAATGTAACTTTTCTGATTTGAACCTATTCATATTAGTCTCCTTTATATTGGAGTGGGGAAAATGCAGCCTAAAGTGGAGCCCTTCCATCAATCCTGTCCTTTTCAAACTCCCCCCCCCCCATGTTTGCTCATGAAGAAATTTAGGGGGCACAAAAAGACCATTGCACTACATCCCTCCTTGACCATTTTAGGCTGAGCAGGACCTTTTTGTTCAAACTGGAAGTCACAGAGAATGGCTTAGAACAGCTCAGGGGCAACCATGGCACAAGCGGATGGCCCAATAAATGGAAGAAAAATTCAGGAATGCAGTCCTTCAAAAGGCAATGGTGGGAATGTGGAATCTCTGGACTACTGGACATTACTGACCTATGCTTTAGATGTGTCAACCTCTATGCGACAAAAAACACAGCCATGAAAAGGAGCATTCAGTTCTTCCTTCCTTTCTCTTTGAAAAGATCAGTGGATTCCGAAAGAATGGTTTAGTGCTCAGGGCTGTGGTCTTAGTTTGAGAAAGTCAGACTTACATTACTGTTCACTTTAGTGAATGATCATGAGGAATGTGCTGAGTCAGATCACTAGCACATCAAGCACAGCATTGTGTCCTAAGCTGGCTTTCAGACAGAAAGGCTTTCCAAGACCTACATGGAGTTCCAGTAATTGAGCATCAAATAATTTGCCTAGAGCAGTGGTTCAAAAGTGGGGCACACTACCCACAGTGCGACTTCAATTCCCCAAATCCTAAATTAGTGTGTTGTAGAACTACAGGCTTCTGTATTCCAAAAACCAAAGGTTGGGAAACATTGGCCTAGAGAGAATGTGCTATAATACTGAGCCACATTCCTTTTCCAATTGGAGTAATTACCACTGCATGATTGATGGGAGGAAAGATCATGATGTCTCCATTGACTTTAAAAGAGAGGTAAAAGTTCCAGTCCACTGTTACATTCTGGAGAGTGAAGTCATAAAGGCCCTAAAGAGCACTGCAAACAACAAAGCTAGTGGAGATGATGGTATCCCAGTTGAATTTTTCAAAGCTCTAAAAGATGATGGCATCAAATTACTGTATGCAATATACCAGTAGATCTGGAAAACAAAACAGTGGCCACAGGATTGGAAAAGATCAGTATACGTTCCAATCCCAAAAAAGGGCAATGCCAAAGAATGTTCAAAGTATCGAACAATTGCGCTCATCCCACACGCCAGCAAGGTGATGCTCAAGATAATACAGGATAGACTTCAGCAGCATGTGGAGAGAGAATTACCAGAGGTGTAGGCTGAGTTCAGAAGAGGCAGGGTGACTAGAGACCACATTGCCAACATACGTTGGATCATGGAGAAAACAAAAGAATACCAGAAACAAGTTTACTTTTGTTTTATTGACTACACTAAGGCATTTGATTGTGTGGACCATAACAAGATGTGGCAAGTAATTAAAGAGATGGGAATACCAGAGCACCTCGTATACCTCCTGAGAAATCTGTACATGAGTCAAGAAGCAACAGTTAGGACAGAACATGGAATGACAAAGTGGTTTGGAATAGGAAAAGGAGTAAAACAAGGCTGCATTTTGTCACCCTGCTTATTCAACTTACACACAGAGCACATAATGCGCAATGCAGGGATGGAGGAATCACAATATGGGATTAAAATTGCTAGGTTTGGTGTATGCAAACCAAGACACAGGACACAGCCTCGGGCTGGGTTAACTCAGGTTTATTGCATCGTGGGCAGAGGGAACATGAGGTAATGGCGGATCGATAGCTCTTTATATACAGCAGCAATACATTTGAACGTGGTGCCATGGTAGCCCATTGGCTACTGTCTGCGTGACGTCATTGCAGGTCACGCCCTTCTTGTCCAGGTGTAGGTGGTGGCGGGAAAACTTCCCGCGCTGTTGCCTTTGATGAGTTCGGACCAAGAGAGCTTGGACGCTCGCTGCTGCCAGCTGGTGGTCATTAGCTCGCGTCCTATTACAGGGTTTATATGATACAGCTGAAGGTTACATTGTTGCTATAGGCAAGGTTACATTGGCTCAGATACATTGTAATCCATGTGTACAATAAAACCATCAGAACACAACACCCCTCCCCCCTAGGACGAGACAAAGTCTCGAGCCCACACTTAAACACACTCCCCCCCCTTAGGAGACAAAGTCTCTCAGCCAAGATGGCTTATTTCGAACACGCTGGGGTCTCGATGCGGGCTGCCTCTCCCCGGGTTTGCTACCTTCTCTTTGTCCCCTGGTTTCCTGTCCTGTAATATGAGAGGGAGACTCGTTAGTGACTTGCCGCGGCTCCGCGGCGTTGTTGGGAGGTGTGCTCTTTCTTAGGGAGGAACCGGGGGCACTGGGGGCTAACGAAAAACCCCTCTTCTCGCTTGGATGGGTGGGGGAACACTCCTGAAACCCCCCCCGGCTCGCAAAATCAAAATCAAACTCGGGGGCAGCGGTCGCGAACTCCTCTCCCCCTTCCCCGGCCCCTGATAAGACTGGCGTATCAAAAGGATATGAGTCGGGGCCGCTACTACTGCTTCCTTCCCCCCTTGCTTGGGACTGTTGTCCCCTGCTGTCTCCCCCTTGGGTTAAGCGGGTGGGGGAGAACCCTAACGCTGAATCCTGTTGCTGAGCTCCACTGACTGGCCCACTCACTCGGTGCCTCAGTTGGTCTGCGTGCCTCCTCCAGAGGAGGCCGGTGTTAGTCTCGACCCGGTACGACACAGGCCCCGTCTGCTCTACAACCGTCCCTGGCACCCAGGCTGGCCCTGCGCTGGAATAGTTCCTGCAGTGAACAGGGTCCCCGGCGGCGAAACCTTTCGAGACTGCCAACCCTATGTTTTTCCCTTTATCCTCGACCCTCGTCGGGTCTAGCCTAGACAGGATCGTGGTCAGCTTTCGCCGCATCAAGAGCTCCGCCGGCGAGTAGCCTGACGCTAAGGGGGTTACCCTATACGCTAAGAGGAACTGGCATACTTGGTGATTCAGGTCCCCCGGGCCCATGCGCCGCAGCGCCTCCTTCGTTGTCCGCACCAGCCGTTCCACTTGGCCATTCGTGGCCGGGTGAAACGGTGCGGACGTGACATGCCGAATGGCGTTTGCCTCCATGAACGCCCCGAACTCGGCGGAGGTGAAACAACTAGCGTTATCGCTGACCACAGTGTCGGGTAAACCGAATGTGGAAAAGACTCTCCTTAGCTGGCTAATTGTCGTGGCGGAGGACGTGCTCTTTACTGGGATAACCTCCAGCCACTTGGAGAACGCATCTACCACCAGGAGAAACATGGTTCCCCGGAATGGGCCAGCGAAATCCACGTGCACTCTGGACCACGGCCCCCTTGCTGTGTCCCACTCCCTATGCGGGAGACGGGCCGCCTCAGGTCGGGATCCCTGGCAAGCCTCGCAAGTGCCGACCATGTGCTCAATGTCCGCGTCCAGCTGTGGCCACCAGAAGTAACTCCGGGCCAGCGCCTTTGAACGAACTATGCCCGGGTGGCTGACGTGCAGCAGTTCGAGCACCCTCGTCCGCAGGGGCGCAGGGACCACCACCCGTTGGCCCCACAGAAGGCACCCCCTCTCTAGGGACAACTCTAGCTTTTTCCTAAAGAATGGGTCGAACTCTGTACTCGGGGACGAAGCCGGCCACCCCTTCTGCACCCATGAACTAACTTTCTCCAGCGTCCTGTCCTTGCCTGTCGCCCTAGCAATGTCGGCTGGTACTATTGGGGGTGCGTCTAAAACCTCAATTAGCAACACCTGGCGGTCTCTTTCTGCTCTCGCCTTTTGGTCGTCCGACAAGGGCAGGGGGGATCTCGAAAGCGCATCAGCATGGCTGATCTCCTTTCCGGGCCTGTACTCCAACTCATGTTGGTACGCGTTGAGGAAAATAGCCCATCGCAGCATTCTCGGGGACAGGATCTGCAGCGTGGGCTTGCTTGCCGTGAAAATCCCTAACAGCGGCTTGTGATCGGTCACGATTTTGAACGGGCGGCCATACAAAAAATCGTGAAATTTTTTGGTCCCCGCTACTATTGCTAACGCTTCCCTGTCGGTTTGTGCGTAATTTCGCTCCGCTTGGGACAGGGACCTTGAGTAAAACGCTACCGGGGCCTCCCTTCCGTCCTCCAACACGTGGCAAAGCACCGCCCCCACCCCCACCGGGGATGCATCACAAACTAGGACCACAGGCCGTTTGGGGTCGAAGTGCGTCAGGATTGCCTCAGATGTTAGGAGTTGCTTTAGCTCTTTGAACGCCCTCTCGTGCTCGTCACCCCACATCCATGGCTCCTCCTTTTTAAGTAACCGATGGAGCGGTTCGGCCACGGACGCCTTCCGCGGGAGGAATGTATGGTAAAAATTGAGGAGCCCCAGGAAAGACTGCAGCTCGGTTTTGGATGTGGGGCGAGGGGCCTTTTTAATGGCTGCTACCTTGGATTTAGACGGCTTAATCCCCTCGGGTGTGATCCGGAACCCTAAAAACTCGACCTCGGTTTCGAAAAAGACACATTTATCCTTCCTCAATCTCAGCCCCGCTTTCTCGAACACGGTCAGTACCTTGTCCAACCTTATAGCCAGTTCAGCCTCACTCCCCCCTGTTATCAACACGTCATCAAAATAAGGCAACACCCCCTCCAGGCCCTTTAGGAGGCGTTCCACGAGCGATTGAAAAAGGCCGGGTGCCGAGTTCACGCCGAACTGTAACCGCGACACCTGGAACGCTCCCTTATGTGTAACTATCGTTTGTGCCGCGGCCGTGGCGGGGGTCACTGGAAGTTGCTGATAGGCTTGTGCCAAATCGAGTTTAGCGAAACACTTTCCCCCATTCAGCCTGGCCAAAAGGTGGCTGATCACTGGCACCGGGTATGCATTAGGGCGGATCGCCTTGTTAATTGTACACTTATAATCAGCGCAAATGCGCACCTCCCCGTTAGCCTTTAGAGCCGTCACAATTGGAGTTTCCCACTCCGCGGAATCAACAGGAATAAGAATCCCCTGGCCCACCAGTTTGTCCAGTTCCGCCTCTATCTTGTCCTTGAGTGCGAACGGCACCCTGCGTGGTTTGAGTCTTATCGGGCGGACCTCCGGGTCTATGTCGAAAGCTACAGGGGGTCCCTTGAACTTTCCGAGTCCTTTCTTAAAAACGGCGGGATGCGCATCGCAAACCGCTTGTATTGGGTCTCCCCCCACGGTATGCACCCCCCCTATGAACAAACCTAAGGGCTGAAACCACTGTGTCCCTAGGAGGCTACAGCTCCCCCCTTTGAGGACAACTAGGGGCAGTTCCGCCGAATGTCTCTTAAATTTGACCCGAAATTTCCCGACCCCCAACACCGGAATGCTGTTTCCCTGTACGTCCCGTAGTGTGGACCTCAACGCTTTAAGCTTGGGCCGCTCGTGGGGGTCGATTTTCAGGAACTCTTTCTGGGGAATTATGGAATAGAAGGACCCCGAGTCAATTTCCATCTTAATAGGGGCCCCTTGTACTAATACCTCAACGAAGTAATGGGATTGTCCCGCGGACACGCTGAACACTGAGGCGTCGTCCTCACTGCCGTCCGAGACGCGGCCCACGCCGTCCTGCTTCCTCGTGGTCTGGGCGCCATCTTTGGGCCTCGCTGGACGGTCCGGTCTGGCCGCGCGGTCTTGTGACTGCCTCCGGCCCTCTTTCCGCTTTCGGCACGCCTTGGCGATGTGCCCCCGGCGGCCGCAGGTGTAACACTCGGCCTTCCTGAACGGGCATCTCGCGCGCTCGTGGGCCGCTCCGCAACCCTCGCAGCGTCGACCACCCTTCCGGACCTTCTGGACCTCCTCGCCGTCGCTGCCTTCCGTAGACGACTTTGAGGCCCGTCGAGTCGCGTGCACCGACTGTCCGGTCTTCCCGTGCACCGAATTTTCCGCCTTGCCGGCTCTAGGACGCCACTCACGCCACTGGTGCATCTCGTCCACTCCGGCATTCGTGGACTCTGCGGCTTCCGCGGCCTCTATGACCTCTGCCAGCGTGGGTGGCGGCTCCTTATTCATCAATCTGCGCTGTACCTCCTTGTCTTTCAGGCCACACAACACGCCGTCCCTGAGGACCAACTCCAGGATATCGCCCCATTTACAGGGGGCGGCGGCTATCCTCATGGCGGCCACGAATGCCTCAACCGACTCATCCGGCGCTTGGACTCGCCTCCAAAACGCGCTCCGAGCGGGAAACATTGCCCTCGAGGGGCAGAACCGCTCTCGCAGCAGTTTCATGATGTCGCTCGCCTTAAAGTCGCTCACCTTCTTCGGAGCGATTATGCCCACCAGCGTCCGCTTGGTTTCCATCCCGAGCATTCTGGTGAGGATGGCCCTCTTCCTCTCCTCGTCTTCTCCTTTGACTCTGAGTTCCACCAGGGCCGCCTGGAAATCCATCTCAAGCAGCTCCCAGTCTTGCGGTTTGGTGATGTTGAAACCGCTCTGTGCCCTGGCTGTTCCGTGGGGATCCATCATCCCACCTTCGTCGCCAATTTGGTGTATGCAAACCAAGACACAGGACACAGCCTCGGGCTGGGTTAACTCAGGTTTATTGCATCGTGGGCAGAGGGAACATGAGGTAATGGCGGATCGATAGCTCTTTATATACAGCAGTAATACATTTGAACGTGGTGCCATGGTAGCCCATTGGCTACTGTCTGCGTGACGTCATTGCAGGTCACGCCCTTCTTGTCCAGGTGTAGGTGGTGGCGGGAAAACTTCCCGCGCTGTTGCCTTTGATGAGTTCGGACCAAGAGAGCTTGGACGCTCGCTGCTGCCAGCTGGTGGTCATTAGCTCGCGTCCTATTACAGGGTTTATATGATACAGCTGAAGGTTACATTGTTGCTATAGGCAAGGTTACATTGGCTCAGATACATTGTAATCCATGTGTACAATAAAACCATCAGAACACAACACTAGGAGAAACATCAAGAATCTGAGATATGCAGACGATACCAACCTAATGGCAGAAAGTGAGGAAGACCTAAAGAACCTCTTGATTGGACTGAAGGAAGAGAGTGCAAAAGCTTGTTTGAGACTCAATATCAAGAAAACCAAGATAATGGCAACATGCCCAATCAGTTCATGGAAAATAGATGGAGAAGAAGTAGAAGCAGAAACAGATTTTACATTCTTAGGAGCAAAGATCACTGCAGATGGAGACTGCAGCCATGAAATAAAAAGGCGACTGATTCTTGGGAGACAAGCCATGAGAAACCTGGGGAACATAGTGAAAAGCAGAGACATCACATTGCAAACAAAAATTAGAATAGTCAAAGCAATGGTATTCCCGGTGGTAATGTATGGATGTGAGAGCTGGACAATTAGGAAAGCTGAACGCAGAAGAATAGATGCCTTTGAAATGTGGTGTTGGAGGAGAGTTTTGAGAGTCCCCTGGACAGTGAGGAGAACAAATAGGTCAATCTTAGAAGAAATCAACCCTGACTGCTCATTGGAAGGTCAAATAGTAAAAATGAAGCTAAAGTACTTTAGACATCAAATGAGAAGGGAGGACTCACTTGAGAAGGCCTTGATGCTGGGAAAAGTGGAGGGCAAAAGAAGAAGGGGGAGGCCAAAGATGAGATGGCTAGATGGTATCGTAGACACAATGGGCACAGAACTGGGAAAGCTGAGGGGGATGGTGGAGGACAGAGGCGCCTGGAGGACAATCGTCCATAGGGTCGCAAAGGGTCGGAATCAACTGTGCGACTGAACAACAACAAACTGTTACATTCTTTACACAGCTGTTGTATGTGTGTATGTAATTTGTGTTTTTTTTAAAGGAATTCATGACTTTTGGTCTGAAAGTTAGGAACAGAAATGCACAAGGCCAGGCCTAACATTGGGCAAAATGAAACAGTTATTTCTCACAGCAGCTGCTGGGAAGCAGAAGGTGTCTGGAAGAAAATGGTGTGTTTTTGATGGTCTGCCCAATGCTTCCTAAGCAAGCTTTGTTCCTTCAGGAAGGTATGTAGTCCCACTGAGGGTTACGTGAGTTTTCAGTGCCAACATCGGAGACCAGAGAATGAGTCCTTGTAATGTCACAAGAAAGGGTTTTGTAATGTCACAAAGGCAAGAAAGGCAAAAGCTGGGAGGAAGCTGAGCCAGTGAGCATTGGTGGACATAAATGCCCAGCCTAGAAGGTCTAGAGAAAACCAAAGAAGCCGCAAATTCACACATGCCTCATCTACACAAAAATGTTCTCCCCCTATGTTGATTACTACTGACACTCTGAGATCTGATAAACCTTGACCCATTAACTGCACTGACAGAAATACAGCTACCAGATTCACTGTACAGAGTGGGAGTAGGCATTGTGCTGTTGCTCATGAGAGCCAGCAAAGTTGATGTTGGCTCTAGTTGGCTTAAATCACATTTTTTGTTGTTGTTCAGTTGCACTGTCAATTCTGATCCTTTGCGACCCCATGGACCATTGCCCACCAGGCACCTCTGTCCTCCACCATCCCCCTCAACCCACCCAGCTCTGTGCCCATTGCGTGTACAATACCATCTAGCCATCTCATTCTCTGACATAGATAATAATAATAATAATAATAATAATAATAATAATAATAATAATAATAATAATAATAATAATAATAATAATAATAATAATAATAATAATAATAATAATAATAATAATAATAATAATAATAATAATAATAATAATAATAGGGTGTTGTCAAGTCACTTCTGACTTCTAATTTCCTTTCCCAAGGTTTTTCAGGTATAGATTACTCAGAAATAGGTTACCATTCCCTTCTATGGCTGCATAGATTGGCTATTCTCCCAGGAGGCACAGTGGGGAATCTAACTCCCAACCTCTAGCTCCACAGTCATATACCTAAACCACTAAGCTATCCCACCAGCATACTCCAGTTTAAATCAGCTGTATGGATTCTGTTGTTAAAAATAGGGATTGATGCATATATTAAAATATTTGGGTCTGTGTGTGTAGCAGAGTAAGCCGCAAGGCTGAGACACAGTGGAGGCTGGGAGCTGAGAAAGTCCCACACAGAGACGAACAGTATTGAGTTGAAACAAACGGAAAAAGCTTTACTTCAGCATGAAAACATAAATGGATAAACACAGTCCCACTTGTGATAGCTTCTCTCAGTTGCAAAAGTAACAGGCAAAAGTCCAAGAAGATAAGAATACAAGTAACACAAAGGTTACGGAGAGCAGTCCCTTACTGGCAGCATGTAGAGAACAAACAGAAGAAGCTTACTTCTTGCCAGTGATGAGTTCAGTTGTAGACAGCAGCATTAGCAGTAGAGCTCGATGCTGTCTAGCCCTTTCCTGGTTGATTTCCAAAGAGAGTGTCCTTAAGTCTTCAGTGTGACTCCAGTAGAAGCAATAGATTCCTTTGGTGTGACAGACACCTCAGTGGCATTGGCCACAAGGAATGGAGATAGGGATAAGCCAAATGAGCAGTTGGAAGGCAAGCCAAATAACCTAACTGCAGGGCTTGCTAAAATAGTGGAGAACTGCTGAGTCACTATCTCACTAGGAACACCTGGGACTCAGCAAACTAAGAGCCTTAAAGCTATACTGCGTTCCTATGCAATACTTGTAGCAGGACTACACAAACCAAATATTCGAACAGAATACTTGAAAAATGCTGTGCTCTCTTTAACTTTCAGAGTCTTCCCATGGTGAGACTCCAGACTGAGATTTCCTGCCGAATCAGCAAAATTTCCCAGCTTCATCTGAAAGTGAAACCCTAATTTCATTGTCCTGTTTGTTTGTCTACTTTTTGTGTTCATTTTTTGCCCATCGTGCAACACAGCACTGTCAAATAATTTTTCTTACTGCCCTTTCCAAATGTATACTGTGGTAGAAATATGTCATTCTGCATAGGATTGTAATGATCCTGTGTCATTTACTGTTTCTTCTGCCGTTTCAAGAAGATTCTTATGCTGGTTAAGCTGCTATATTACAGCCAAAACTCTGCTCATAGTTCAAGTTTGATCCCAATGGTTGACTCTGCTTCCCATTTTCCAAGGTTGGTTTTTAAAAAAGAGTACCCAGCGTGATGTTGTTGTCATGATGGTGTAGTGGTTGAAAAACCTGACTAAAGTAAATGGCCTTATGGTTTACAGACTCAGAAGCAAAACATCAAAAGTCCAGTCTCTCTCTTCTTCAGTGGATCTCCTCTTCTCTCTGTGGCAGAGATCCAATGATCTTTTTGCAAAAAAAAAGCAAGGCACTTTGGCCATGCCAGAAAATCACTGCTTCTCTCTCTCTCTATGTGCAATCCGCTTCATCCCTGAGAAGCAGATCAAGAGGGATCAGTCCAGATCTGTCCAGATCACATTCTGATGGGGTTGCATAAGAGGAAGTTGACAGGTGATTGGTGTGGTTGTTGGATCTCACTCACATAAAGATCCTGTGCCCCATCACTTCAGTTCCATGGTAGGCTATTTTTTTTAGCATTTTGCATTACATAATTAATGTAGTTTAATGTAGTTTAAGGTTCATCATTATGTAAACCTAATCTGAATGTTATATTTTACTACATTTTTCAACAGTATCACTTTGTGGCAAAATGTCTAATTTATTTCTTCTTCTTCCATGTCTAGGACAGATGTGAAGCTGCCAAAATGAAGCCACCTTTTGGTGAGTTCATTCAGCAGTTCCTTTCACCTGACCTAGTGTGAGAAAGATTACCCGGCAACACAACATTGCCATTACCAGGGTACACCCTATTGTGGTTCAAAAGTACCACAATCTTCAAGGATGCTCTTTCTGTGTACTTTATTAAGGGTAGTTTACTAGAAGGCTACAGCACTTAGATCTGAAAAAGCAAAGTGTGATTCCTGAGCTGTGTGTGGACTCCAAATTTTTTAGGGACCAAGCATTCATAAAGCTCCCTAAGGCCCCTGCTTTAAAATGGTCCACAGGCT
Source organism: Bradypodion pumilum (assembly GCA_035047305.1). Taxonomy (NCBI): domain Eukaryota; kingdom Metazoa; phylum Chordata; class Lepidosauria; order Squamata; family Chamaeleonidae; genus Bradypodion; species Bradypodion pumilum. The sequence goes on from JAWDJD010000005.1 coordinate 183,982,384, forward strand.
GCATATCACCCAACTGTACCCAAGTACAGAAACTCAATATAGCAGGTCCATTTTATTGCACTATTCTTGTGGATGGGGCAAGAGCCCAGAAAGTGTGTTCATGGTAGAAGAGTCTCTAGGATTCAAAAGCTCATACCAAATAAAACTTGTTAATCCTCATAATTCTGCAAAACTCTCTGAAACCAATGCTCTATTTAGAACATGCCTCAAAATGGCTGTGTAACAAGCGGTATTTGGTGATTTGATGCACACCCACTTGAACATGTTGGTCTTACATTTAGGGACTCAGACCCTCAGCTTATTCAGGGTCCTCCATGTGACAGAGGGAAAGTCAAGTTCCTCATCCATATCCTTCTTTAATGTTATTATTTGCTCAGTGAACTCCTTCCTCCATCTTATAATTTGATTTTGCTCTTGTGTACCCTCAATAGTGTTTATTCCTGCCATAAAGCTCTTCTTGGATTTGAGTTGATAGACTTGGGGCACATATCTGTTCAGAGGATATCGAGGGTCATTGCAGGCGCACCCCCCAATAAAGGACTCAGACACCAGTGAAAGTGGATAACGGCATTGGGCCACATTTATTGATTCATGCCCTAGTCCGAATCATAAATTTCTATTGGTAATAACCAATCATAATTCTTAAGGCAAGCAGGCCGAAGTAACACTGGTAAGGTACCACACAAAATTGCCGACGGCAATTGCTACAATGTATCCATTTGTATCAATTTGTTTGTTGACAACAAACAAATTGTTGACCGTAGTCAATATCTCACTAATGACCCCACCCTCTGACGCGTATCCGTAAAATCACGGGGTGATGCATGCTGTCTAGCTATAGCCATCACCCCGTCGCCTAATTCGTCGTTGACCGGACAACGTTTAACCAACTTATGCCTGTCTAGTGTTGTCCAGTCAATTGCGAACTTGCCGGATACCTGTGGGTCATAATGTTTACCTTACCAGTGCTACCCGCCACACGGAGGGGCTTCAAAGAAGGCTCGACGCCCCCCCCCCCAGACCGTCAGCTCGGTCAACAGGCCTGCTCGCCAATCACCCAACAGGAGGTCCATACCTCCTCGCGACAGATGGACCCCATCCCCTGCATACAGGTCATAACTTTGGAGGCTAATAGCGGGGTGACGACTGACCCTCCCCCAAGCCCTGTCGACAAGGAAACGCGCCACTGCCCTATTCACCATGCGTCTAGCGCGGTCAAGGGCCAGGAGGTCAACACCCCCCCTGTAGGAATGACGCGGGACCATGTCCGACCAAACAAGGGTTGTGGCGGGCCAGACGTAATGCAGGTAGGCGAGGTCCTCGCAAATCGCGTGCTTCAGCGACAAGCCGGTGACCTGGCCCAAATCATTGCCCCCAGGTGTATGATCAGAATGTCAGGCGGGTCAGCATTCAGGCCTGAAAAAAGGAAAGGCAGCAGCTCCCGCCATAACATCCCAGGCTTACCATGCCATGTGAGACTTGCGTATGCACCCAGTCCCAGTTGGGGTCCCCACTCTGTCGCCGCAGCATAACGCGCTGCCCTGTGCACGTAGCTATGGCCCACCAGCCATACTGTCACCGGTGTAATACGACACCCCGGGTCTGTAAAGGAAAAAATCAGGGAAATAGGTAAGGTGAAAAAATCAGGGAAAAAATCAGGGAAATAGGTAAGGTGACCAGGTCGGTACTCACGGGGGGAGTGGGCGCACATAAAATTGAAAACATTGCGATCCCCACCATCCCATGCTACGTATGTCAGCCCCTGAGTACCCAAAAGCTGCAGCGGTCGAGGCCGCCCCTATACGGAATGAATGAGTGCCATAGCGGGCGCCTGGGAGGCCCACACTGGCCAGTGCTTTGCCCGTCACCCTCCAAAATTGAAATTTAGTAAGGGGAAACCCATCTTGGTGACAGAAAAACGGGCCATGGTGCGTGCCACGCAGTGCCAGGAATTCCTGTAGGGCACCAACCGGACAGATGTCTGCCAAAGAACACCGTAGCAGTCGCACACCACTGCCGACGCCATGCTGATCGGTCTTAGAGGAACGTATCCTCAACTGAGCCCAGTCTTTGGCTACACAGACATCCTCGAGTTCCAGTGCCCTACGACTTGCATCCACCTTAGACAGCATCACAAGCTCGCTGATGCGGAGCGCTCCAAAAAATGCCACCGTTGTGGCTGCATGGAACAGGGCTGCCTCATATGCATCAAAACAGAGGCAAGGCCAGCCCCGAGCCAACTGGGTAAGGACCCCTGGGGAAATCGGGTGGCGGTCGTCCGGGCAACGACGACCGCCACCCGATTCGGGCAACGACGACCGCCACCCGATTCGTCGGGTGGCGGTCGTCCGGGCACCCACCCCTCCAAAACATGTCTCACACGGAAGTCAGAGGTGCTGTCCACATGACCCCCCACCTTGGCCATAAAAGCCAACGCTGAAAGCTTGGATGCTATGGTGCGAGGTGCAAGGCCCTGAGAATGCAGGTAAACCATGAACCGCAGAACATGGGTTACCGGGATTGGCCAGGTTACTGGCAATTGAAATTGAGTACAAAATGCCCTGAAAGAATTAATTGCATGGTGATACGCCTTACGGGTGCGTGGGGCTAGTGACAGGCCAATCGCCCGGTTCACCTCTCCTTGCCAATGGTCCATATCTCCTCCGGGAGTGGCGAGGGAAATTCCTCCGCATCCGGGGCCAAGGCACGGAACCGGGAGATCTGTAGGCGGGACAAAGCGTCAGCAATATCATTATTAACCCCTGGGACGTGCCCTGAACAGTACGTTGAGGCGCAGGCTGCGCAACACAAATTGGCGCACTAGATCCATAACCCTGGGCGATTTAGAAGTCTGTGCATTTACAATGTGGACCACGGCCGCATTGTCACACCAGAAATGCACGACCGAGTTGGACCACTCCTGGCCCCATAGCATCAAAGCACCCAGGATAGGGAAAAATTCCAGATACGTGAGATCACGCAGGCGACCCATGCCTGCCCAGGCCGGTGGCCACCCACCATAGGCCCACTTCCCATTGAAGTACATCCCATAACCCAGGGATCCCGAGGCATCAGACTGAATCTGAAATTGAGGGGAAGCCAGGAGGTCATGCCTCCAAAATGAGACCCCATTGAAGTCCCTCAGGAACTGTAACCAGACAAGCGTGTCTGCCCTGATACCCCGGGTAAGCCGAACCCTATGGTGAGGCCTGGATAATCCTGCCATAGCGTCGCACAAGCGCCGGGCAAAAGCCCTGCCCGGTGCGACCACTCTGCAGGCAAAATTAAGGTGACCATGCAGCACCTGCAGTTCCCTCAGTGATGCCTTGCGCTTGGCCAACAAGTCCGAGATAAGGGCCACTATCCTCGACACCTTATCCCGCGGTAACCTAGATGCCTGCGCTATCGTGTCAATCTCCACCCCCAGGAAGACTAGCTGTGTAGATGGGCCCTCGGTCTTTTCGGGCGCTAAAGGGACACCGAGTTCCTCCATTAGCGTCTGAAATGTGTTGAGGAGACGTGTACACGTGTCCCAGCCCCGTTCACCCCCGAATAAAAAGTCATCCAGGTAATGGGCTACAGACCGGGACCCTGACCTGCGGACGAAAGCCCACTCTAGGAAGGTACTGAAACGCTCGAAAGCCGAGCATGATATGGAACAGCCAAAAGGCATGGCCTTATCAAAATAATATTCGCCCCGAAATTTGAAACCCAGCAATTCAAAGTCGCCCGGGTGCACTGGCAAGAGGCGAAAAGCCGACTTAATGTCGCACTTAGCCAGCAGCGCACCCGGGCCACATGAGCGCACCATGCGCAGCGCGTGGTCAAAAGATGTATACCTGACTGAGCAAAGGTCATCAGGGATAGCATCATTGACCGATCGGCCGGCTGGGTAGGACAAGTGATGGATTAGGCGAAACTCGCCTGGTGACTTCTTGGGAACCAAGCCCAGGGGCGATACCTTGAGGTTAGTGAACGGGGGTGCAGGGAAAGGGCCAGCGACCCTGCCCGCATTGACCTCCTTATTAATGCTGGCGGCAGCCACTTCCTCCCTTCCCCTAAGGGACAAAAGATTGGGGGCATCCTGAGGGGACCTATCACCCATGAAAGGAATACGGAACCCCTGTCTAAAGCCCTGAAGTAGATAATCTGCATCCTCCCCCTTCGGGTACGATGCGAGCCAACGCTCCAGCATGTCCACATTAATTGGGGAGGGAGCCTTTCGGCGAACCAGCTCCATCTGTGGCAGTCTTGCCAGCCCACTGTCCGCCCCTCCCTCTGCCCCGCATCCCTCCAGGCCTGGGACAGGCAGAGGCCGCATGGGGGCCCGCACAGGTGGGACACTCATGTCTGTACTTGCAATTCTTCTTACTGCATGAACCATTCGATGAGAAAGCCCAGCACAGCAGACGGGCTGGAACCCCCTGCCCCGCCACTTGGCGGGGAACCTGTGCTGGAGCCACTCGCTGGACCGCATGTCCACAATGGTACCTTTCCCCTGGTGCGGGGCGCGTGGGCGTCATGTACAGCAGCCAAAGTCTCTGACATGGCTCATCCCACCTCATCTCAGGGTGCAGTGGAATTCTCATACGGAATTCCTCGTCATAAGCCAACCACGACGGGCCCGGAAAATCAACCATCACCCGGTAGATATTGTCCAAATACTGGACCATAGGAATTGCCAGATCTGGCCGGGCCCTCAGGTACACCGCCATGTAGATGAGGTAAGCCGGCAGCCAGTTGGCCCACGTCCGTGGCGGCTTGCGACGACGTGCCTGTTCCTTATCCTCATCCTGCCCCTCCCTCTCTTCCTTGGTGGGCTCCCTGTTTAGGAGTGAGAAGATATCAACATACTCCCCTCGCCATATTTTCTCTCTGGTGGCCTGTGCCAAATGGTCACCCAGTGGCAAGGAATAGCCCGCTGTTGGCAAGGCCGAGACAGGCACAGCAGAAACTGCGGGCATCTGGAAAGGGGCTTGAACTAACCCAGCCACCCCCAAAACATTCCCCACAGGGTAGGACATGCTACCCACCCCGGGGCCCTGGGTGGTGGTTGGCATCGCCTGTTGGTGCGTCGGCGGCTGTACCGCCGGACCACCCATGCGAGGCCAAGGCCATTGGAAAGCCCCCCCCAACGTAGCCACATGTGTAGGTGCACTAGTTTGTACCGCATACTCACATGCTGCACCCCCGCGGGCCGCCCCCACCGGGGGTTCCGGCCCACTGGGGGCGTCGGAGCTCACGACCGCCGTAGAGCTCACCGCCGGAGCTTGACCCGCGCCGGCCTGTTGGTCGGGGAGCTGCGAGGCAGTGGCCGAAGTCGCGCCACGCGCCTCAAGCTGCTCGACCCGTCCCGTCGCCTGCCGCTGCCCAGCAGACGACGCGTCCAAGTGCACCCCAAAAGGAGTGCCAGCGTGGCTGGCCCGAGCGAGGGAAGCCTCAAGTGCCGCCACGCGGGCCAGCAAGGCCTCGACACTGGCCTGGGGCCACGGGCCAGCCGGCCCGCCCGTTACGGGCGTGGGTACAGGCCCTTGCAACCCGGGGCCCGAATAAGGCCATGACCCCACACCCAGGCCCGGCAGGGCCGGCGTGGGCATCTGCCAAGGGAGGGGACCACACCACCCCCCAAGGCTGGAAGGCCCCGAAGTGAGCTGGGCCCCGATGGAGGAAGGCCCAGAATGAGCAGCAGGAGCGGCGTCCGCCGCTTGCGGGCCGTGGGCCGCAGCCCATACCGGACCCCTACTCGGGTCCCCGGCCTCCGGCCAGGGGGTAATAGACCCCATCCCACCGGTCCCGGTGGGAGCCAGCAAAGGCGGCTGGTGGGAAGGCGCAGCCGCGGTCCTCCGACCCGGATTGCTCCGCCGCACCGCCTGGGCCGCGCTCGCGGCCGCCTTCTTCTTCGAAGGCATCTCAGACGGACCTAAGGAAGCTGAAAAAGAGGAAAAATAAGCAGCCAAAAGGCTTCCCGCTCGAGGTAAAAAGCGACGGAGTAAGAGGAAAAACTTCTCCGCTCCGTCGCTTCGCAAAATGGCAGCTCGGCTGCCTCGTGGCCACCCCTTTTATAAGGGAGCTGGCCACGCCCCTAACTACCCGGATGCCTTCGTCCTGTGGGGGGGGGCTCCCGCAAAGAGCGCGGCGGCCATTTTGGCGCCGCACTTGCATTCTCTTGCTTAGTTCTTTTGGCATCTGCTCCTACTTCTCTCTTTATCTTAGGTGGAGCGATATCAACAAGATGATATATTTTCTCAAATGGGGTAAATTTAAGGCATCCTGTCAATCTATGAATTGTTGTTATGCACTCCATAGTAAAGCAGCATATTATGATCAGGGCCAAAGCTGAAGTGCACATCATGGATGGTTGAGCTCCCCATGTTTAGTTTGTCAATTTCCTGATTATATTGTTCCTTGAATTAACTTTAGCCTTGGTACTCAGGCATTTTGACACTAGATCAAATAAAAGTTTCATTCTTTGAAAAAGAAAAATACAAATGCACAAAATAACTTCAAAATTGATCTGTTTATACATTTGTTTATGCTTGCGGTGAAATACTTAAATGCATTGTTCGTGCTTGTCTTAGAATCACAACTTTTGTACTTTGAGTTCTCAGAGAACATAAGTCATAAAGACCCTCCCTCTTTTCTTTTTTTGTTATGGCAACTTTAGATTGAAACTTATGTGCATTGAGTATATAAGGAAGACAGTGCAGAGTGTGTCTGGGAATAATGTACCATTTATTTTGCTTCAGTGATTTACTGAATGGAGAACAGAAAATAAGCTTCTATGGCAGATGAGAAGAGAGCCTTCCATAACAGCTATAAAGCCTAAATGAAAATTTTGTGGTGAGAGAAAATAGATTATTTTTTAATCACCAGGTCTATCTCATGAAGAAAACCTGACATTTATGTGATGTGTGTATTTGGACCATTACCTTCGACTGTAATATAGACATGTCAGGTCATCTCATATATAGCTCTTCTCTCTGGTGGCTTGGCTGATGGAAGTGGTTGTTTAACTCACTGGTGAGGGACATCTGTTTTTTTGAATCTGAGCAGTGCAAGTTAAGATTTCTGTATTGGATAGCAATGCAGTTGCTTGGTGACTGGAGTGTGAAATAAGATTCTGCCAGCTCTTGCTTTCAAGTACCTATTTTTTCTCTGCAGAACTGTCATGATTAACTGGCAACCCATTTGTTATGTATCTGTCTGTAAATGTGAGCAAAGGGCTACTGAAACGTAGTACTTTTCTAAAGTTTAAAAATAACTTCTCTGGAACCAGGTATTTAATATATGTTGCTTCCTCAAAATAAAAAGGGGGAGGGGAATGTTTTAACATTTTTTGGGAAACATGGAGACAGGATCTAACAAAGTCAGATGTTGTTTTGTGTGTTTGTGCACATGCATCACAGTATCTAGGACTTATTAGGTGTCAAATACACAAATCAGGTGTCTAATTAAATAACTAATAAGCCCCAGATGTATTATAAACACATACATGCATAGTAAAAGTCATGATGGGAAATTTGTGGATTAACGAAAGGAAAAAATAGGGTTCTCTTTTTTCATGTTTCATTAATTACCAAAAAGGCCTCTTAAACATGAGTGACTTGTATTAATAGATGAAATTACACAAATATTTCATGTTCCTTTATGTTTTCCTCTTTCATTTAGCCTTTCTTTTACCCTTCATCTGTCAAATAGCTCAATAATTTTTTTAGCCAATAGAACTGAAACAACTGCCGTGAGCACCCAATCAGAATGTTCACAGGGATTTGATATGAAGAACAGGCTAAAACTGGGGTCATTCTGGTGTCTCTGATCAGAGGTCTGGGGAGCAGGGTGACAGGCAAGCTTGTAGGCCAGCTCTGCTCTTGTCCAGTCCTCTTTGCCTGATCATGGCTACCTACCCACCCTCCCTGTGACTAAGATGTTCAGGTTGCCTTTGGAGGCCAGATAAGAATTTTTTAGCCTATCTTCCTGATTGTCCTGTAAAGGAAGATGAATAGGTTTGTTTTATCTATCTCGCTAAGACGCTGACTGGGAAGCGGAAGGTCAGCAGTTCGATTCCCGAGTACTGCAGGACGGAAATGAGCTCCCGTCTTCATCCCAGCTCCTGCCAACCTAGCAGTTCGAAAGCAAGAAATTGCAAGTAGATAAATAGGGACCACTTCAGTGGGAAGGTAACAGCATTCCATGCGCTCCGGTGTCTAGTCATGCCTGCCACATGACCACGGAAATGTCTGCAGAAGCAGACAGCGCTGGCTCTTCGGCTTAGAAACAGAGATGAGCACTGCACCCTAGAGTCAGATACGACTGGGTTTTGAGCAAGGGAAACCTTTACCTTTACCTATCTATCTTATTCTGCCACAATCGAGCTTTTGTGGCTTAGGGGTTCAGTCGCTTAAATAGGTCACAATTAGGTGTGTAATACTGGATTAGGGTGGTTGTGGTGAATCCCTTGGGCCACCCACAACACCATTTCATGTGGTCCCCCACTGCCTTCACCACACCAGGAAGTGCCATGTGGTGGAGGAAGGGCAAAATGGCTGTTTGGCCCCCAAAGCTGTCTGAGAGAGCATGGCCCAGCCCCCGGCTTAAAAAGGTTGAGAACTCCTGCCTCAGGGCATCGTTGGACAAGGTAATTGCAAGGTACCTGGTATCAGGGATGTAGGGGGAGGAACATGCCTCACCAAGGCTACGTTGGGCACCCAGAATTTTTCTTGGGGACACCCAGCAGGGCGGACCTTAGGTCCTGCAACCTGCTGCCTCAATGAGCACTCCTCTTCCTAGCCCAATTCGCTGGGGTAGCCTTCTGCATATGGCAGGTAATATTAATCACTTGGCAGAAGCTAGGCTTCTTAGAGTTGCTACTCTTCCCCTCCCTTTTAGAGACAGAGCTATCCCTCTCACCTCCTTCTGGATCTCGAAGCAATGAGGACAAATCGGAGTCACTTCAGCTCTCCTGGGCTTCCTTCTTCTTCTTTACAAAGGCAGGCAACACACGACTGACTTTTGAAGATTTATTGAAGGAACACAATGCAGGATACAGATCTTAAAATAATCTACACTATAAAACACAATCTAATAAAAACAAATAAATGGAGTAAAAATCTTGCTAGCTCCCTAGCAGGTTCATCTTCTTAAGTTTGGGGCAGTTCTGCCCCTCATGGCATTGCATTAGCCCCAAAGAGACATTTTGGTGAGCTGTCGGACAAGGGCTCCCTCTGCAATCAATATCAAGGTGATAAGAGACAAGGGTTCCCCCTTGTCTCAGGATTGGCTACCGAATGAACAAATTGAGCCCTTTTTATAGAGAAAAAGAGTTTTGGAATGTGGTGATCTAATGAGAAAGCTCCTTTTATCCCATGAGAAAGAGTGATGTCTTCAAGGATCTTTGCAGGTGCAGGTGCCATCTGCTCCGCATGTGGCCCCCACTTTTGCTTTCTCTGGCAAAGTTCTGTTCTAACAGGTGTCCTGGCAATTAGTTTGATTGACAGGAATGGATACATCATCACCCTCGTGGTGTAGTCAGCTGACCTAGCTGTCACTCATATCCTTTGTGGGGACAGCAGGTGTTTCATTGGAATGTGTCCAGTCCTGGACACTCACTTTTCCCTCCTCCCTTTGGGAAGGCAACTTATTCTAACTATACATCATTGTCATGTCAGACTAACAGCCTGGCATTGCAATGTGTTTCTAAAAGAAAGCTGCCTTCTTAAGCCTAAGAAAACTACAAAATGTGTTTTAACACTACATGGATCAAATGTCACCTTAAAATTAAGACAAGGTCGCATGTGGAAACCATGACACCTGGCACAATTCAGGTGAATCAGTTGGGCAGGTGAAAGACACCATGAGCGATTTACGTGGTACGTCCAATATTTATTCACATGAATTGAGTTGGAAACAACTAATGATGACTTTACCTGCCTGAGTAGTAGCTGTCAAAGGTATAGCACTGCACAAGGGCAAGGAGTTTGCCCATCCAGTCTGGAGAGGGGACAAGGAGTCTCTTATGTCGGTATCATTAAAATCACTAAAAACTCTTCCATAGGTCAGGGGATTCAGTTTGTTTAATAAATGTGGCCTAAGCCTTTTACCACAATGTGTGTGTGTGTGGGGGGCAATATTTGTACTGTGTGTGCATACAAACATTGTAAGAAGGGTGCTCTGGGCTATATTGCACAGCTGCAGGTTCAAGAAGCAGATTTTGGACATCATACAAGGCTAGCAAAGTTACTTGACAGACGGAAAGACAGACAGACAGACATAATTTTCTTGCATGTGCCTCTAGATAAATGGCTGTCATAACAATAACCAGCTGCTTAGAAACCCTGCAAAAATACTTCCCAGTGTTTAAATTATGTTTAACTACTGGCATTGACTTTTAAGAAAGGTTCTTCTGAAGATGTATCTGGTTACTGGAAAATATTTCCATTCGATAACGTTCATAATATAGTTCAGATCCAAGATCAAATGTAGTGTAAGTGGTCAGAGGAGGTTGTTCAATGAGATGCACTGAAGAGAAGAAAACAAGAGAACATGTATCTTCTTGTTAATTAAAATTTGCTCAGCTTCTGTTTATACTGCAGGAGTGATTGAACAATCCTCTTTATTGTAGGTTGGGTGGCTCTCATGGCTGTTGAAAGGCTTATGAAATGGGTTGGTATTAGCATGTTTGGGGGGAAATATGCCAAAACAAACAGAGGAGCTATCAGTGCCAGATGTCCCCCATGCTCCAAGAAATCAAGTTGCTTGCCAAAGATTTACTGGCTCCACACCTTCCTTGAATCAATCTAGAAAAAATATAAACAATTCCACCACCATCCCAAAGGTAAAGCATATGTCCATATACCTGGCAAAGTCCTCCAAGGCTATGGATACTTGCAGTGTGCTTGTATTTGGCTTATCCCCCAACAAATCTTTGCTGTCATATTGTTCAAACATTCATTCATTGCTAACTTGTTTTTGGTAAATATGCTTGCACACAATGTCATCCCCCCCTTATTTTACTTGCTAATTGCATTGGCTGCCTATATGTTTGAGCAATTCACCAACAAAACTGTTTTGCTGAATTATTGCGGAGTATGACTGCAAAATAAGAGAAATGTGTTACCTTTGCCACTCTGTTCAGAGAATTTTCTACTGTAGAGAAATTTTGGAAAACTAAAACAAAGGGGAAGCACAGTTCCTAGCTGCCCGAGTCTAAGCACACCCCGAGTCCAAAACACAGAGATGGCAGGGCAGCCACTGAAAAGAGATTCAAGAGATTCAAAATGTGTCACCTGGTGTTAAATAAGGGTGTTAAATAAGGGGAAAGGAAACCATGAATGGTGGAGACTGAATGAATATATTCATTGCTTGGACTCACAATGTAAAACTGAAAAAGGGAAATGGGGTGTGGGGTGTGGGGAGACAGCCCTAAGATGCATTAATTGGCATCTTAGTATCACATAAATGTGCTAGGATTGAAGTGATAGATGTTGAAAACTTAACTTTTTAAGGACTAGGGGATCCTCAAGAAAATACTAGGTCATATGCATGTGCTACACTTAAAAGCTTTTAAAAAGACATGCCTAGAATCCCCCCAAGGGGAAAAAATGGATGAAATACAGAAGCATAATTCCAGGGACAGTTCAGGAGAACAAAATCTATACTTATGTCTGTCATCAGCACAAAACACCCTTAGGTGTTTCCCTGAGAAATCTTTCAGTGCTGATGCCTTTCCTACCACCACTAATTCAACTAAGGAAGCTTAAATGATGCTGTGTTAGATTTTCAACAATTCCCTGTAGTGATGCTGCATTGACTAATCATGGGGCATTGTGTGGTCTTTAAAACTGCAACCTATAAATCAGGGTCACCAGATAAACCTGCAGTCAGAGGAAGGACACCTATTGATGTAAGAGGAAGTCCAAGTCAAGGACTTTATCAAAACTAGAGTCCTGTCTGCTTCTCAAATCATGAAGTATGTACTGGGATGGGTGGGAGGAGGTGGAAGAAAGGGCTTTCTAAACTAGAAAGCAGATTTTGTGTAGACCTAGCTATTGTATATTGTCCAAAGGTTCAGTTCTGGACCTAACCTTCATTGCAACTTTGAGGGAGTTTCATTCCCCTCTTCAGCAGTTCCCAATCCAACTCCTCCCCTCTTTTCTCCTCCTCAGACAGCAGCTAAGGGACTGGTGGCCATATGAACCAAAAACAACAGTGAAGTGGAAACTTCTAAACATAAAGACAAAGAAGCTTCTGGTGCAGCAACAGAAGTTGAAAAAAAAAGGCTCAGCTGGGTATTATGAAACAAAATGTTCTCCTTCCAGGCCTCAGGGAAGAAAAGATGTCATTTTGATATCCCTGCTTTTTCCTTGCAGCAGTTCCAGTAATGATGCAACTTGGAGATAAAGCACTTGGTAGCTTATCTATTATCTAAGAGGCAAGTTTCAGCTTCAGTCTTGTTGCCCTTGACTTTCTTTCTCTTCTGCTTTCTTCCCTCCCTACACTTCACATCCCGATGGCTCCTCTTTTCTCCAATATGCCATGTGCCTTACATTTTAGCAGCCTGGCTTCATTTCATTTCTAGAAAAGTTGGCACAATGGAAGCAGATTATTATTTTGTTCATAATATTCTGTATGTAAATGACACGTGGTCAGCAGTGTACAGTAATACGTCAAACAAAGTCTGCTTCATACAACATCGAATTCATACAATATCACCTAATTCCTTGAAAAAAGTTGCCTCATACAAAGTTGCTGTGACTTTGTATGAGGAATTGGGGTATTTCCCAGGTTGCATTGTGCCTGGGCAGTATAAAAGGCATGCGTGCATTGCTCTTGTGGGTTTTGCATGAGGCGAAGAGTGTTTAGGAGTGGTTTTGAGCACAATTTTGGATTTTTTTTATTTTTCCGTCAGAACTTTTGGAAGCATTCCTGGGATTTTTGCAGCATTCTTCAGGTCCTTGGACCATTCTTTGGCACAGTGGAAAGGTAGGTAAATGAGGTTTTCTGTTTCCGATTGGCTTGGGGTGCGGAGGTGGATGGGGAGGGCAATTTTTTGGTGGGGTGGGCAATTGTTTGGTGTTTGCTGCTGTGGTTTTTAAAAACAGATTGCATGCTCCATAATTTTTCTTATGTTGGTCTTTTTTGGGGGAACACTGGTTGGTGGGGTGGGCAATTGTTTGGTGTTTGCTGCTGTTTGGATGATTAACACTGTGCTGCATGATGGGACATGTTAACTTTTTAAACCTGCACTTCATAAAATTTTCAAAAGTTAAAAACTTGTTGTATGGTTTGTCCCCTAAAATCAGGGTTGTTTGACATGTTTTTGTAATGTATTTAGCCTATAGACAATCATTTCTTAAAGTTCTGTCAGTTTCCTTGACTTTGCCCTGAAGTCTGTGCTGTTACAGTACAATATATCTCTATGGAAACAACATTGTACGAGGCATCGCAGCAAGAATTTGGATGTTGTATGAGGCATCATGGCTAGGATTTTGCATGCCTCATACAAAGTCCAAACCCGTATAAAGTCCAAATTTGTGGAACTGTAGTTCTGCTAAGGCTTACAAGGTCAAGGGCCTGAAAGTTTCTGATTAACAGTGTCTGTGATACCATCTGCCACCCCCACCCCCAGGCTTTACTATGAGTTCCTCATTTGCTGATATGAGCCATTTTAAATGTCTGCATTTTTGGATTCTTTTGAAGAGCTGATTCAGAAGATGAATACCTGAAGTTCCAAATGTTCTGGTACACAGCATGTGAACAATACAGTGGTGGGATTCAATTATTTTTTACTACCAACTATGTGGGCATGGTATGGTGGGCATGACCAGGGGGGAAGCCCTGCAGTGCACCTGAATTAGCACTGCTTTATTTCTAAACTCAGATGGGTGAGGCCAGCCAGAATTTCTGCTACCGGTTCTGGCAAACTGGGGTGAACCTGCTGAATCCCACCACTGGAACAGTATCTTTAAGGAAGCTGAGTAACATTTCTCAGATTGATAATTTACAGATATTTTTCTATGTCTTTAAAGGCCTCTAAAATTTTATTTACTGCTCAGGAAATCTATCATTTTGACAATATGTGAATTTTAGTTTAAAATGCAGACAACACCTCTATTTTATGAAAAGGCTATAATTTAAACCAAGGGTGTCCAAACTATGGCCTGGGGGCTGGATCCAGCTCCCAATGCCAATTCAGCTGGCCCATGAAGCCCTCGTTGCTCCCAGAAGCAGAAGTAAAACATGCCCATATGATGAGGGCTTTGTGGGCCAGATGAATTGGCGTCCAGCCCCCAGGCCATAGTGACCAACCCCTGAACTACATGACTGGCCCGCAACCCCAAAAATTTGGGCACCCCTGATTTAAACTATTGCATCTTTTACAAAATACATATGAAAAGAAATGTTTGGTGAAAATGATAGTTTTTTTAAAAAAAATGAAGTTTCTTACAGAAATAGGATGATAGAGACTTATGCACATGCAAAACTGATGGATGAAAAGTATAGTGAATTTCAGTGGTATGGTATAGAACCTGATTTCAGGAAAAGATCATGCTCATTTATCAAGGAAATGGAATTGATGTTACTGTCTCATAAAGAGAAAGTTTTTATGTGTTACAAGCAAGACAAGAAGGCTGAGGCATTGTGCCAAAAGCCTCATGGAAAATAACTTGGAAGGGAATCTGACGGGGAGGAGTGATACCACTACATTGATGTCCTGTCAATAAGTTCTCAGCATACATGGCAACATAGGAAAATGACTAGAGTCCTCTTGGATAATTTTAACAGAATATGTAGGACAGGGATGCCCAAACTAAGGCCCATGGGCCAGATCCGGCCTGCAACACCAATTCATCCAGGCCATGCCGCCCTTGTTGCTCTTGTAAGTGGAAGTAAAATGCTCCCATACAGATGCATTTTACTTCCACTTGCAGGAGTGCCAAGGGCAGCATGGGCTGGATGAATTGGTGTCAGGGGCTGGATCTGGCCCACAGGCCATAGTTTGTGCACCCCTGGTTTAAGCAGTGAAAATGGCAGCCTAAAAATCTATCTCATCCTGTTGCAAAAGAGATTGCAAGGTGTGTTTTACTTCTGCTTCCAGTGGGAGGAGCCATGTGACCAGCCTGCTGAACCATGTGACAAGCCCATGGCCCAAAAAAGTTTGGGCACCCCTGATGTAGGAGAAATGTTAATGGACAGCTGACATAGACAGGAAACAATAAAACATTCAACTTTTTAACCTGTGAATGAATTTTTAAAGAACCCACAACAGCTGTGTTCGAATCTCACAGAATCCAGTGTGTTTAACATGCTCAGGGTCTATCTGTGGCTTGGATTGATGTGGGTTGAAACAGCAGACCATCTGTCTTTTCCTCACTTGATGTTGCTTTATTTCCTGAAAGATCCATCCAGGAAAGACTCAACATGCTGGACACACACAGAGAAACTCCATACTCCCTCCAGTCCATATAATTGCAGTTGAAGCTGAAATTAAGGTATCCATATTTTGAATCATTGCACGTCAAGTGCATGCCAGAGACAATGATGATTAAATGGAAGAGCCATTTCCCTTAGCTGGAAAGACATGAGCTTAAAAAAAGGTTCCAAGTGATTGAATATTTGAAAAGGAAATGAAGTAGGAGTTTGATTTGAGTCTCCAGTAACATAATGTAGATCTGTTAAATCAATTCAAATCAGTGGGCAACTGAACCCCCTCTTAAACAAGTGTAGATTGAATATGTGGATTGACCCTTAGCATGGAAAGATTTCCCTGCATTGTCCCACCATGTCTGGAGAGGTTCTTGCTTGAATACAGTATTTGTTACTCCAATGGCTCTCCATGTGAACCAAAACCCAGGTTTTCCAGAATTTGTGTTCTCACAGAATGTTTCTACATGAGCAGGATCTTCTTTTCAGACTGGCCAGTGATTGCTTAAAGAAAGCAATAATATAGGGGCATAGGAACTCACTGTCCTCAGCAGCATGTGGGCCAATAAATTGTCCATTCTCTCTTCCTATCTACCTACTGTTAGAATCTCCCATTACATACAATGCACTATTAGCTTCCACTTCCTCAATCACTTCAGATAGTTCATCAAAAAACTCATCTTTTCCCCCACTGTGTAGCTATCATTATATGGAGCATATAATTGTACATACATTTCAATTTGCTCTCCTCTTTTAATTTTCAATATTATTATTATGTCTGAGTAGTTAATACTAGGTATGCATTTTACTATGTCTGGATGTACCAAGAAGCCCACTCCATTCTTCATTGTGATCCCTCCTGAGTAAATAAAAAATGTATCCTTTATGAACTTTCTTACTCCCACATCTTGTATCAGCTAGAATCATTATCTTAACCCTTCTTCTTTCCATTATTTCTAACATTTCTTCTGTTTTATTTCCCAAGCTGGTTATATTCAGAGTTCCTATTTTGTACCTCATTGTTCTGTCTCTTAGTCCTTGAACACTGCTGCAGTCATTTGCTATTTGATCAGTCCATTTGTATCTCATATGGATTTCTGTAGCAATGGGAATGTCCCGTGGTGGGGCTTTGCTGCCCTCTCCCGGGAGAGACAGAGTGCGGGCATGCCCTGTGGTGTGCTGGGCCGGGGGGAGGAGCTACACCCTTATATAGGGCTTTGCCTCCCCACCCTGGCCCAGTTGGCAATTCAGTAGGCAAGCGAAAGCCCACCCTCCCTCCCTCATGAAGAGCACTGTGGGGTTAGCTGGTCACTTTGGGGCTGAGTGGGAATTTTTGTACACGTCCCTGATTGGCCTATGGGATGGTGGTGTTTTTGCTCACTTCACACTGTTGCGGATTGGGGTAATTGGCTTGGTGGTTCAATTCAGTCACTTGAGGGTAGTGCATAGTTAAAATGGTAGGTGAAAGCCTAGGATGATTTGGGGATGACATTGGGTGTGTCAGACGGCCGGAAGGTGAAAAACAGTTCACTTCTGCTTCCGGGTGATGGGCACACTCAGTGATCGTGGAATGTACTGTTTGCCTACAGCCTTGAGGCTTGAGAACAGCATTGGCTATTTGACCTGAATGGTGAGCCAGAATGGGGACTGTTGAGAACAGGATGATCCCGGTAAGCCAGTATTCACCTGGTAGTGAGTGGAGAAGGTAAGGTTGCTCACCTTGGCTCCATCACTTAGATCCATGCTACTCAGCCCCTGCCACAGGCAAATAGTTCATTATGAAGTTCTGGTTAATAAAGTGGCCCTATGTTTAAACCCAACACTGTCTCTGTCTCTTTATTCTGGGGGTTGGCGGGCAAATGCTATCCTTTGCTGGCTTGCTAGGCCTGGCGCAACTTCACCAAAACCCTTTTGCCAGATCGTTTCAGGGTGATCCAGGATTGCCTTCAAGCCTGCCTTAACAGTCATGTGGAACAAGACCAACCATACTTTACCCAATCCTAGCAGTCTCTTACTTTGACCTGTTACCACCTCTCAATGTGGATATGGGGTTGGACTTTGAGAGACATCTGTCTAATTCAAGATATGCAAATTAGGATACAGTTATAATGTCCATATCCCAACAAAATATTGCTTTAACATTCAGATTTGGGCCTGATGTACAGATGGAATGAGAAATTGTACACAGTGATGAAGTATTTCTTTCCAATTATGCAAA
Organism: Bradypodion pumilum; assembly: GCA_035047305.1. Classification (NCBI taxonomy): domain Eukaryota; kingdom Metazoa; phylum Chordata; class Lepidosauria; order Squamata; family Chamaeleonidae; genus Bradypodion; species Bradypodion pumilum. The sequence goes on from JAWDJD010000005.1 coordinate 184,000,022, forward strand.
GTTTGTGGAGATATGCACTCCATGAGAAAGCTCATAATAATCTAATGTGATGAGTCACAGGTGCACAAAAGTTGTCACCCCAATTTTGCTTTCTTTGCAATTTTTGGTGGCTATGATTTTTTTTCATTATTCATATTTCATTGGGCATGTGGTTGCATATTTTGCCCCATTTCAAGAAAATTAGAAACTCCAACATTGTTTCAAAAATCTCACATAATTGTTTTATGTTAATTATCTACAGGATGCTGTGGCAATGAATTAATACACAAGCAATATGGAAAACAAGGGTATAGGCGGTGAATGTGAAATATAATCTCTGTCCATGTTTTGATGATCCACAGTAAAAACCAAATGCCCATCTAATGAGTTCATGTAGTGAATTCTAATCAGCAATACTCATCTAGTGCTTACTTTACATTGTGTAGAAAGCTTGTGGAAGATGTCTTTATTGGGAAGCTTCCACACCTCACCTGACGTTTGTACTTAGATCACAAAGTTTTATCACATGACATGTGTTTATTCATTTATTCATAGCCAGAGTGATTGTATATAGTATGGGCCGCTCAGTGTTAATAATATAATTGTCAGCGACACTGTTTTCTACATTGTTTTGACTTCAGGATATAAAATAGAATTTGATATATTTTTGTGTGTTTTATATAAAAAACAAACACAGAACTATTTTCACTGAAAGATGGAGAGTTTTCATCTTTATGTTTTATTTTTCTTTCAGAGAAATGTTACATGTTTGAGGCTGGATGGGGTTGTATTTTTAGTAAAATCTGTAGGATTGGAAAAATGCAAGCGCCAAAATGGCCGCCGCACTCTTTGCGGGCCCTCCCCACCCGGACTCAGACATCTGGGTTAGTTAGGGGGCGTGGCCACTCCTCTTTAAAAGGGGTGGCCACGAGGCAGCTGAGCTGCCATTTTAGAATGCGACGGAGAGGAGAAGTTTTTCCCTCCACCCCCTCCCTAGTGGACAGTGTGATTTTTTGGTCGCTTCGGGGCCGGGTGGGAATTTTTGGCTTGAACCTACAATTGGCTCTCTGGTTCTTGCTTTTTTGCCCATCCCACACTGTTGCTAGTGTTTGAGACAAGGGGTAAGTTGACTTTGGTCACTTTTGGCGGGTAGCACTGGTAAGGTAAAGATTTATGACCCATAGGTATCCAGCAGGTTCGCAATTGACTGGCCAATATGTAGACAGGTACAGGGGAAATAGGTTTGGCCAGTCAAGGGCGAACCAGGCAAGGGGTGATGTCAGGAGCTTCACAGCCTGCATCACCATAATATTTCAATGGATACACGTCATATGGTGGGGTCAGTAGATAGTTTATTGACTCCGGTCAACAATTTGTGTCAACAAACAAATTGATACAAATAGATACATGTAGCCAATTGCCATTGGCATTTTGGGAGGAACCTTACCAGTGTTACTGCGGCCTGCTTGCCTTAAAGAATTACAATTGGATGATTACACCAATTGAAAGTGATAATTCGGACTAGGGCATTATTCAATAAAAGTGGCCCGATGCCTTTAATCCATATACCGGTGTCTGAGTCTTTCTTTGGGGGGTGCGCCTGCAAAGCAGTTACTTTTGCCTTGTTGCCTTTGTGAACTAGATATAATTGCATGTATTTTGCATATACTGAAATTTGGATCATCCCGTACAAAAATCCTGACATTAACTCCTAAGAAAGCAGTACTTTCTTATTTTTCACTTACTTTCAGTGATGGGCATTGGCACATTTACAGAAGATATGCCTTAGGCAAAAAACTAAAGGGACATAGATCTGATACTACAAAGTAATATTTGAAAACCAGTAGGAGAATACTTCCATCTCTATGGAAGCTCTGTTGGTGACCTTAAGGTGGACATTCTAGAAAAAAAATCTTCAAAGTCAGGCTCCAAAAGGAAACAAGTAACAAAAGAAAAGGGTTCAACTCTATCTCCCTTAACCTAAACACAGAACAGTTTTTTAATCTCACCACATATGTGCATCAGCTGTCTGTATTAACATCACCACTGTGCATTTTATGACAAATGTCTAGAGCATTTTCTCTGCCAGTAACATCTGCATTCCTATTCCCTCCACCACCTCTCCTCCTCCTCCTTTTCCAAGTGCTGTATCCATATCCAAATATTGGCAATAACCAAGGCCACGGAGATTATCCTGAGAATATAATGCAGTAGCCTTGCCTTTGCTTTCCACACCACAGCATGACACCTGTACCACTGATCCAGTTCCGTGAGTCACTGTCTGGTCCCGAGCCCTTTTGGCACACAAAGTCCTCATCAGTCCCGGGCGAGTATTGATGAAGCTGCTGCCCTACATCAAGATGAATCCAAGTAGGATTTAATTCACTTGGGGACCATCACCCTTCCCTGTGAACTTGGGCACCCAAATCCATTAGCCCTTAGGGTTGCCAAGCTAGTTAACCACCACCTGATGATCAGCAATGAATCGCTGGCAGTAGGGTCTATTTATAGGCAATAAATATGTCTTAACATGGCTTAGATTCAGACTTTTCTGAACCATGCATAGTATAATAATCTATTTATCTACCCTTTGAGGTACTTGTTACACACCTTTGAACTCTTAACAACCACCATTGAGATCCACACTTGTTACTTACCAAGGACTGTTAAATGATTATTAAAAAAACTGGTAGCTCATGAAAGTTAAAGCTAAAATAAAACCAATTAGTTTTTAAGGTATCACAAGATTCTTGTTGCTTTTCTTCAATAGGTCAATACCATTACCCCTTGTGATAGCTTTCTAGACCAAAATCACTACTGAATACTGGACATGCAATTATATTCTGGGTCACTAAACAATGTAATTCTTTAAAAAAATATAAACTATAACAATTTTTCACATGTAATGCTGGCATGGTGAAAAGCACTGGAAATGTGAGGAGCTGTTACATGTTTCTGCCTCTATGTGATTGTTATTTTATTTGCTACATGAACACATTCTGCACATATGGAATATACCCAAGCAAAATTTCATGGAACTTTTTCAATGAGAGCAGTGTTACTTGTCTCCTGGCAAACCTATTATCGGGTATGTTTATAGGGAATCAGGTTGATCTTAACATCGCCACATGCATCATTTCTGTTCTATACAATTTTCTAATGTTGACTAACTTAAACTGCCATTTCCCGCTGTCCTATTTAACCAGATAGAGTTGTATAATGATCTGGGATCGAAGCATTTGGATGTTTATTGTCCAAACCCCCAGATGCTTAATTTCTTTTCCAAAGAATGGTATGCCTACAATGTGTTGCATATGATAAAGGACTGACATGTACTGGATTTCTCATTTCCCACATTATAGCACCTCAGATTTAATGCATTTAGATTCCCAGATGGCTTAACAATTCCAGATATTTTTTTCTATCTGGGGAGCTGTGCATCATGTTCGAACAACCTAGCATTTCTCATCCTTATTTTTCTATCCACGAGCCAAAGTATATGCATTTCCCCCCGCCCCAGTCCTTGAATCTTGATTGGTTGAGTTTACAGGGAGTTCTAGGCCTTTTATTTGTCATGCACATGAGGGAAATTTGCCATGAGCTGACACCTCTAATTGGCAGCTGCTCATATCACATGGAAGATGAATGAATAAATTAGTAAATACTCCAACAGCAAGTGACAGTCTGCTATTATTAGAAACTATCTGTTCATCCCAGATGTTCCTCTGTTCATTTTGTGCATGAGTTCAAAATGGAAACACTGCAATGGACATTGTTCAATGAACAAACAACAGTTATGATGGAGATTTACCCTACACAGCTCAAGTAGATGATGACGATGATGATGACAATGATGACAACAATAAATTCACAGTTTGAGGAAAGTGCTTCCAAGACATATGCAGGAACACATATAGACAGACACGGGGAAAGAAGGAACTGCTTTGGGGCCATATGCAGGTAGGGATGGATTATTTTTATACCCCTCCCATGTTTGATTTTTTAAAAAGTACCCTTATATATTCTTTATGAATAAATTTGTAAATGATTCTCTTTATGAATTATCTGATTGCCTCTAAATTCTTATAGAGGGAAGAAGACTTAAATGAAATTCAGTTGAAATTCACTCCTCCGCACCAGGAAAAAGAAAGTGCAATTCACACAATTGTGATGGTAAAATGTCAATAAGTTCAGGCTAGGGAGGGTCCTGTTGTACCTAACTGCCATTTACCCGTTATGACTATTAAAAAAAAAGAGTACCAGCATAAATTCACAAAATCTCATGTAGATGAATAACAGAGGTTCAAACAGAGACTTTTAAGAATAGTTATTTCAGAGTCCAGAGGGATAAACCTGTCAATTTCACTTTCTCTGACATTCAAGTTTTATTTTATTTTTTAATTTCTAAGTTCTTTCTATGCTGTTTTTAAATTACTTTACATATTTGGGAAAGTTCTTACAACACAAATATATTATCAGCTATTCTCCAAATACAAGTGCAAAAATGTCAATACATACATTTGCAGACACTACTCAAGCATATTTCTCAGTAAAGTATTGTGATTAGAATTAAATAGACCTGAGAAGGAGCTGATCGCCAAATCCCCACTGATTCAATACTCTATTTTAGTTTTCACTTACTGTGCTAAGCAACTGGTTTTTTTGTTCTGGAAGCTGTGACTGCAAATCAAATAATGTGGGATTTGCTGTGGATGTAAAATGGATATATTTTTAAAAAGGATCACATGGCGTACCTTCATAGACTGACTACTACAACACTCTTCCATCTGAATTACCTTCGTTTGTGTCACCTCCCCACCTATGCTCTTAATTCTGCTGCATAGTATTTCCCTCATCTGCCATTTTCTTTTCTTTTTCTGGTTTGTTCACATTGATCTTTGATATATTTCTTTCACTGGATCATGCCTGAGTTAGTTCTCCCCTCAAACAGGTATAATCTGTTCACTCATTGTCTTTTCCTTGTCAGTTTATATTTGACTCACTCTATTGCACATTCTCTTATCTTTACTTTGTTGTGCCCTTACTTCTTATTCCTAGTGATCTTCTCTTTAAAGAATGGGCGTGCGCTGGCATGCCCTCTGCCTGCGTATGCTTTGCCCCTGCTCCCGCCCGGAGACTGCAGCGTGCCTCACCACACTTGCCTGGCTGGGAGGAGCCATCCCCCCCTTTATAGGGGTGGCACCTCCCAGCCTTGCCATTCACCTTTCCTGCCTCTGGAGAAGCTTTCGCTTCTCCTTCAGCAGGGATCCAGGCCACGTGGCTCCAAGAACCGCCCAGTTCCCTCTGCCCCGCTGCCTGCTTTTCTGCCAGCCTGCAATGGCTCCTGCAGGCATGCAGGCTCATTCCCCCAGTGGACACTCTCCTGCCCAGGCTCCTTCGGTGCGTGCCGCACACATGTCGGCCTCCGGATGGCTGCGAACTGGGCCCCTCTTCCTCCTCTGGCTCCAGCCCAGCCTGGGCCTTCCGGAGCCACTGGCACACCCGGGTGGAGGCCCTCCTCTCCAGGGTCACCACCCTCGAGGCCTCCCCAGGGACTCCGGCCTTCTCCTCCCCCTGCCTTGTCCCCTCCATTGCCTGCCCACCCTCATGCGGGGGTGGTCGACCCAGCTCTCTCCACCTCGGATCCTCCCAACCGGGCTGCATCTCCTGCTACCGAATCTCCTGGGCCCGGTGATCTGGGCCTCCATGAGTACACTGTCACACCAAGCACATGCTCCACTGTTGTCCCTTCTCCTGGCCCCCTTTCCTCTCCGATGGGGTGGCCTTGGCCCTGGCTCACCCATGGGCTTCCACCATCATTTTACCCTATGTCTTACAAGTTTTTTTCCTAGCCACCGCCAGGCTCCCAACAGCCACACCCAGCTATCCCATGGCCGCCACCCAGCCAGGTTGGGCCCCTTAGGAGCACTGTCCCTTTAGATTCGCTCCCCCTGGTGATTCTGCCCTTCCCCTGGGTTACCATTTGCTCCAGTCTACTATGGACAAGATTGTACCGGGGGAATATGTTGACCTTTTTGGCTTGCTCAACCGCAAGTGCGTCAAGGCCGACTTTGACAAGATGGATGATAAGGACTTGGTAAGGTGCAAAAAGCCCCCCCCCCACCACCACCACCACAATGGGACAATTGGCTCCCTGCCTTCCTTATTTATGCTTCGGTATACAACTGTGCTCACCCTGCCCTTGCCTTGCCCTTGTTCAAATATCTTGACCTCATCTACTGGGCCCATATGGATTTCCCAGGCAATGCGTTGAAATCTTATGACAAGAACTTCCACATGAGGGCCACCATATGGCCTGAAATGCAATGGGATGAGCCTAACTCCCTTTTGTGCCTTCAATACATGACTCCTTCCCGCCCTGCCCCTGGTGATCATTACGATTGTGAACACCTTGTCCAGCCTCTATCTTCCATGCCTGCACTGCTTGCCCCCGGGGTTCCTACCCCATCTGCCCCCAGGGTTCCTACCATGAACCTCCACACTTATTGCTGGGAGTTTACGACCCAGGGCCATTGTGCCAAGAAACAGTGTCGGTACAAGCATGAGTGCCTGGTCTGCCTCGGCAAACATGGCACCACCTCCTGCCTTTTGCTTGCCTCTGCTTGCCTTCCAGCTTTGGTGACCAACAGCCACCCTGCCATCTCTCTGTCTGGTGCTCCTACTCCTCTCCCAACCCCCCGGTAAGGCCTGGTTTTATTCTTTGGTTACTAACATTTTTCCTATCTGTTTCTTGTTTCAGCACAGGTTTCTTTCCCAGGATGCCTGGCGCTGCTGTTCCTGCCTTGGGTGCTGCATTCCCTAGCCTTGGCTGGTTCTTTCTTTGCACTGGGGTCCCCCCAGTCCGGCCTCTGGGCTGGGTGGGGCAGGTTCATTTTCTCATCCCAATGTGGCAGTCAGTGCAGGTGTATTCCAATTTAAAGTTCTCCACCTTACTGGGTATGGGCTGGGGTTGCTGCAGGAGCTGGTATGGTATCATCTAGGGGTGCACTTCTGGCTTCTGTAGCAACCTTCCACCAGGGATGGCTTATTGGTAAGCCTTTCTTTCTTCTCTGCCACCCTGCGTGGCTTTTCTCTACCCTGGTGTGGTTGGCCCATAGTCATTTCCTCCCGGTGGTTTTGGTTACCCTTTCTCCTTTTATCACACCCGCACTACTGGCCCCAGTGCAATGTTTACTTTGCATTATCAATAAAGCGGCCCATTGTTTTATCTAATCATCGCGTAAGTCTCTTCATTGGTGAGTTGCGCCGACAAAGATTTAGGCTTGTAAACAGGGTTTCTTCTTTAACATATTAATTGCACGGCACCTGTTATTTGCCATACATTATAAATGGCATATATATAGGTGTCCTGTTCTCACAGTTTCATCACAGTGAGCAGGCTTAGTGCTTCTCCCTGTAAGCATAATTTGGGATGGAGATTGAGTTGTGTGAAAAGGAAGTTAACCAAGCAAATTCTTTTAGCACTGCCAAGAATAAATAAAACACCTTTGGCAATAAACAGGTCTATGGTTATCAAAATAAAAATTTGAACAGTGCTTTGAATGTGAAGGAGTGTTAGTCCTTCAATAATCCATTTTTGTTTTATAAAAAAGGGGTGGGTGGGGTATATTCTGCTGAGACAGTCCACAAATGTATGGTTTTTTAAATGATGTTTAATAGATTTATAGCAACCATCAAAATACAAAATTGCTCCTTAAAATACTGAAAGAAAACTCAAAACCCTGTTATTTAGTGTAGTAAATTTCATTAGACTAGCCCTATTGAATTAGTGAGGATTTGGTGAGTCAACCCATCCATATGTACTATTGATTCAAAGGAGACTATTCTAATTGCAACTTACTTTTGTATAGTAGGTGATTAGAAGAGAAAGAGTATGACAATAGCATTTCTAATGTTTATCATCCCTAAATAAATAAATAAATATAAATAAATACTCCATCACTCAACAAGCATTTTGAAAATCTGATTTTCACAGTTATATGCTAACTCAATGTCATCACCATTTCAGTATATGAGATCTAGGTTTAGGGCAGTGGTGGGCATCAGCAAGTTCGCACCATTTTGCCAGAACTGGTAGCAGAAATTCTGTCTGGTCCCGCCCATCCATGTTTTGAAATAAAATAGTCCTAATTCAGGTGCAACACAGGGCTTTCCCCCTGGCAATGCCCACCATACCACGCCTACAGTGTGGTAGAAATTTTTTTTTGGAGCCCACCACTGGTTTAGGGAGAACCAAATATTCAAATGAAGGAGTGATACATTTCTTCAAACTAAAGCACCACCACTAAAACAACAACAAAATATCTTGCAGTCAAAATGAAACTAAACCCAAATTTACCTTTCACCTCTTGCTCATGAAGTGAAACCAAGCTCCAATCAGGTCTGATCACATCACGCAGCCAGAATATATGTACGAAATCTTTCTTTTTTACAGCCACCATTCTAGCTCCTATCATCTTTGAAATGATAGATATTCTTGCATTTATATGGTATAAAGAACCACTGAGAGTTTCAAAGTAATTTTTCTTTGAATTGATTGCAATTAAGTTCTTGCTGATCATTTAACTAATCTGTTCTCAGATCTCTGTAGGCAAATATACTTATAAATTATTTCCTCATTTGTTAAAAATGAATGGTTAATGATTTCTGCAGATTTTTTATTATTATTTTTATTGTATCCATGAAAGATGAACTCAAACAGCATTTTTGAGTGGGTGACAGAACCATTAAAGGCCCTTATTTCCTCAAAGAAACATTGATCACACGACAAATCTAGAAGAAATTACACATTCTCACATCCTTCATATTAAACTAGTCTTTCAGATGTTGATGTGTGGATGTCAATGCGTGGATGAGGCGGTGGTGTAGAGAGGTGGGCTTCAGATTTGTCAGGAACTGGAGAACATTTTGGGACAAGCCAAATCTGTTCAGGAGGGATGGGTTGCATTTGAACCATGATGGGACCAGATTGCTGACACTCAAAATCAAAAAGGCTGCAGAGCAGCTTTTAAACTGATAACTGGGGGAAAGCCGACAGGAGCTGGGCAGCATCCGGTTTGGGAAAGTGTGTACTTGAGTAGTGAGGAGGATGCAAAAATTACTGAGCAGAGCAAGGAGCTAGTCACCAGCACTCTAGCAGAAGGATGCAAGAGGCAGTCTAACAATGCAACTGGACTCAAAAGATGGTATCAGGAAAGCATATATAAATGCTTGTACACAAATGCCAGAAGCCTCCGGAACAAAATAGGGGAACTGGAATGCTTAGCAATAGATAAGAATATTGATATTATTGGTATCACTGAAACCTGGTGGACGGATGATAACCAATGGGATACAGTTATCCCAGGCTACAAACTGTACAGGAAGGGTAGGAAGGGGCAAACGGGAGGTGGTGTAGCCTTGTATGTCAAAGAAGTGATAAAATCGTATGAATTGCAATATCTAGGTGATTTGGAGTCACCATTAGAAGCTCTATGGGTAAGAGTACCAGGCCACAAGGATGGTCTAACAGTAGGCATATACTATCGGCCTCCGACCCAAACTCTTGAGGGAGACTGGCAGTTGGAGAATGTTGTAAAGGAGGCATCCAAGAATGGAAGCCTGGTAATAATGGGGGACTTCAATTACCCTCACATAGACTGGGTGAACTGTTGTTCAGCACATGATAAAGAGATAAAGTTCCTAGATATGCTAAATGATTGTTCCCTGGGACAGATGGTTGAAGACCCAACTAGAGGTACAAGAATCCTTGACTTGATCCTGAGTAATACTCAGGATCTGGTGCAAGATGTTAATGTGACTGATCCAATAGGGAACAGTGACCACAACTCAATTATGTTTAACTTGATCATAGACAGCAAGTCACTGATAAAATCTAACACAGAGACCTTAAATTTTCAAAAAGGAAATTTCCCAAAGATGAGGAAACTAGTAAAAAAGAAGCTGAAAGGGAAAACTGAGAGAGTCCAAACACTCCAAGAGGCATGGAGGCTGTTTACAAAAACAATAACAGAGGCCTAATTGGAATGTATACCCAAAAGGAAAAAGGGCACTGCCAGGTCCAAGAGGACTCCGATGTGGCTTACAGGAGCTGTTCGGGAAGTGATCAAAAGCAAGAAGATGGAAGGCTTGTCCAAATGAGGACAGTAGGCAGAAACATAAATTCTGGCAGAACAAATGCAAGGCAACAATCAGGAAAGCAAAGCAAGACTTTGAGGAGCGTTTAGCTAAAAATACTCAGAGAAATAACAAAGACTTCTTTAAGTACATTAGAAGTAAGAACCCAACTAGGAAGGCCATTGGACCATTAGATGACAATGGAAGGCAAGGGGTTATTAAAGAGGAAACAGAGATTGCAGAGAGACTCAATGAATTCTTTGCTTCAGTATTCACTGAAGAAGACAGAGACCACATGCCCAAAACAGAGCCTGTCTTCGTAGGGAGGGAAACCGAAGAATTAAGCCAGATAGAAATAACCAGGGAGGAGGTCCTTGCATGTCTTGTTAAACTAAACACTAACAAATCACCAGGACCAGATGGCATCCATCCACGAGTTCTCAGGGAACTTAAAGATGAAATTGCTGATCTCCTAGCCAAAATATATAATCTTTCCCTCAAATCAGGCTTTGTGCCTGATGACTGGAAGGTAGCGAATGTAACACCAATTTTCAAAAAAGGATCCAGGGGTGATCCAGGAAATTACCGACCTGTCAGTTTGACATGTGTCCCAGGTAAAGTGATGGAAACCATCCTAAAAGATAGAATTAATAGGCACATAGAAGAGAAGGCGCTGCTAAAGGAGAGCCAACATGGCTTTTGCAAGGGCAAATCATGCCTCACTAATCTGTTGGAAATTTTTGAGAGTGTCAACAAGCATGTGCATAAGGGGGATCCAGTTGACATTGTTTATCTGGACTTTCAGAAGGCTTTTGACAAGGTCCCACACCAAAGGCTCTTGAATAAACTTACCAGTCATGGAATAAAGGGACAGGTCTTGTCCTGGATCAGCAACTGGCTAAGGGACAGGAAACAGAGGGTAGCACTAAATGGACACTTCTCCAAGTGGAGGGAAGTAAAGAGTGGGGTCCCCCAAGGTTCAGTACTGGGACCCCTGCTTTTCAACCTCTTCATAAATGATCTAGAGGTAGGAGTAAAAAGCAAGGTAGCCAAATTTGCTGACGACACTAAATTATACAGGGTAGTGAAAACTGTGAGAGATTGTGAGGAGCTCCAGAGGGATCTCTTGATACTGGGGGAGTGGACAAAACAATGGCAAATGAGCTTCAACATTAGTAAGTGCAGAGTGATGCATGTTGGGGCAAAAAAACCCAATTACATTTATAAACTGATGGGGTCTGAACTCTCTGCGACAAAGCAGGAAAGGGACCTTGGTGTCCTGGTGGACAACTCAATGAAGGTGTCAACCCAGTGTGCCTCAGCAGTGAAAAAAGCAAACTCAATGTTAGGGATCATTAGGAAGGGTATAGAATGAAAGCGCGGTGCCAAAATGGCCACCACGCTCTTTGCGGGCCCCCACCCCCACCCGGACTCAGACATCCGGGTAGTTAGGGGGCGTGGCCACCCCTCTTTAAAAGGGGTGGCCACGAGGCAGCCGAGCTGCCATTTTGCGAAAGCGACGGAGAGGAGAAGTTTTTTGCTCCGTCACCCTTCGCCTTTGCGGGGAAGCCGTTTTTGGCGAAGCTTAGCGCACTTTTCGCCTCTTATTCTTCGGCTTCCCAGCCATTTTTCTGATCCCTGGGAAGGGATCCGTCTTGTTATGCCTCCTAAAAAGAAGGCTATGGCGACTTCGGCTCGCCCGACTAGGAGGCAGCATTCGGGTCGGAGAACCGCGACTGTGCCTCCCCAACAGGACACCTTCATGGAAGCACCCACCGGGACCGGTGGGATGGGGCAGCTTAGGCCATGGCCCGCAGCTCTCCAGCCTCAGACCGGCCCTACAGGGGCTCCGGCCCCCGGCCCGCAGTTGCCGGCCATGGGATCTGAGCAGGGGGGGGCCTGGCGCGGTCGGTGCTTCGTCCCCCAGCCCGCATTTACTGGCCATGGGCTTCGAGCAGGGGGGAGGGCCTGGTGTGGGGGCACAGCAGGGCCTACCCCCGGCCCCTTATGGGCCGGAGTTTTGGGCATGGCCCTACTTAGGATCGGGCTCTCAAGTCAGGGGCCCTGGGCCATTGCCCAGCAGGCTGTCCGGCCCACCTGGCCCCCTTTATGTAGTGGGATCTGTGACAGTGGATGCTCTACTGGCCCACGTGGTGGCGCTAGAGGCATCCCTAGGGATAACCAACAACCCCATTTGGGGGCGGCGGCATTGCCATCTGGGGCCCCCTTTTGCCAGCAGGTGACCGCAGCAGCCGCCAACCTTCAGCAGGCGGCCAGTCGGGTTGAGTTGCTTGAGGCGCACAGGCCAGTGCCCTCCGCTGCCTCGCAACTCCCCGTACAACAGGCACTACAGGCAGGTAGTGGTCGGATGTGTCCTCAGAGCTCGATTTCGGTCACGAGCTCCGACGCCCGCAGTGGGCCGGAACCCCCAGTGGGGGCGGCCCACGGGAGTGCACCCAGTGAGTATCAGGTTCAAGCTAATGTGCCCACACCACACTCCACTTCGGGGGAGGGTTTCCAGTGGCCATGTCCTCGTAATGTCGGGGCTGGGGGGGCATCAGTTCCTGGCTTACCCGGGTGCAGCTTGGTCTCATACTGGTCTGACATTAGGTGGGGGGGGGGGTTTCCGCCCCCAGGACTGCAACGGGTGTCACAGGGACAGTCCAGGCCCCTCTCCTGCTGCCCCGTATCAATACCGTGCCGGTGTCAGCATTGCCGACAGCCGGGTATTCCTTGCCCCTCGGGGATCATTTGGCACAGGCCACAAGGGAAAAGATTTGGCGGGGGGAGTACGTAGATATTTTCTCCCTATTGAACAGGGAACCCACCAAGGAAGAGAAGGAGGGGCAGGATGAGAAGGATAAAGAGCAGTCTCGCTGTCGCAAGCCACCACGCACATGGGCCAACTGGTTACCCGCATATCTCATATACATTGCAGTGTATCTCAGGGCCTGGCCTGACCTGGCCATTCCTATGGTCCAATATTTGGACAATATTTACAGGGCAATGGTGGATTTTCCTGGCCCATCGTGGTTGGCTTACGATGAGGAATTTCGAATGAGAGTGCCCCTACACCCAGAGATGAGGTGGGATGAGCCCTGTCAGAAGCAGTGGCTTCTGTATATGACCCGCATGCACCCGGCGCCTGGGGAGACGTACCATTGTGGACATGCGGTCCAGTGAGCTGCTCCAACTCAGGCCCCCCGCCAGATGGCGGGGCAGGGGGTTCCAGCCCGCCTGCTGTGTTGGAGCTTCTCGACCAATGGTGCATGCAATAGAAAACAGTGCCGATACAAGCATGAGTGTCCCTCTTGCGCTGGCCCCCACGCCGCCGCTGCGTGTCCGCGAGCCGGTGGGTCACGGGGCAGAGGTAGAGGTGGACAAGGAGCGGGCAGACCTGCCGCTGATGGAGCTGGTCACTCAAAAGGCCCCCTCACCGGTTAACGTAGTTATGTTGGAGCGGTGGCTCTCTACATACCCGAGGAGGGAGGATGCTAGGTACCTCCTCGAGGGTTTCCAGCTGGGCTTCCGCATCCCATTTAGGGGGGAGTGGTGCCCCCAAGATGCCCCTAATTTACTTTCCCTTAAGGGCAGGGAGGAGGTGGCCGCCCTAAGTATTGCCACCCTTTCCCAATCTGAAGGTTTCCCCTTTAGGGTTGGTGCCCAAAAAGACCCCTGGGGAGTTTCGTTTAATTCACCATCTGTCATACCCGGCGGGCCATTCGGTCAATGATGCCATCCCTGATGACCTTTGTTCGGTCAGGTATACATCATTTGACCAGGCCCTGCGCATGGTGCGCTCTTGTGGCCCGGGTGCACTTTTGGCAAAATGTGACATTAAGTCGGCATTCCGTTTGTTGCCGGTGCACCCGGGCGACTTTAAGTTATTGGGTTTTAAATTCCAGGGAAAATTCTATATGGATAAACCCATGCCTTTTGGCTGCTCTATTTCCTGTTCAGCATTTGAACGTTTTAGCACTTTCCTTCAGTGGGCCTTTGTTCGCAGGTCTGGGTCTCGGTCTGTAGCCCACTACCTCGATGATTTCTTGTTCGGGGGTGAACGGGGCTGGGACACGTGCACGCGTCTCCTCAACACATTTCAGACGCTAATGCAGGAACTTGGTGTCCCTTTAGCGCCCGAAAACCATCAACCAAGCTCACATTTCTGGGTATTGAAATTGACACGGTTTTGCAGGCATCCAGGTTACCCATTGACAAGGTTACCCGGATCACTGCATTGATTTTGGCCTTACTGGCCAAACGTAAGGTGTCACTTCGTGAGCTCCAGGTTCTCCATGGTCACCTTAACTTCGCCTGCAGGGTGGTCGCGCCTGGCAGAGCTTTTGCTCGATGCTTGTGTGACGCCATGACTGGCCTATCCAGGCACTATCATAGGGTCTGACTGAACAAGGGCATGAGGGCTGACATGTTGATCTGGCTTAAGTTCCTTAGGGACTTCAATGGGGTGTCATTTTGGAGGTCTGACCTTTTGGTTTCCCCTAGGTTCCAGGTTCAGTCGGATGCCTCGGGGTCCCTGGGTTATGGGATTTACTTTGAGGGGAGGTGGGCCTACGGCCGATGGCCTCCAGCTTGGAGGGGCACGGATCGTTTACGCGATCTTACGTTCCTTGAGTTCTTCCCGATACTGGGAGCTTTGATGCTATGGGGTCATGGAGTTAGTGCGCCAGTTTGTTTTGCGCAGCCTACACCTCAATGTGCTCTTCAGGGCCAGACATGTGCCAGGTATCAATAATGATATTGCTGATGCTTTATCCCGCCTGCAGATACCCCGGTTCCGCACCTTGGCTCCGGACGCAGAGGAATTCCCCTCGCCGCTCCCGGACGAGATTTGGACGTTTGGCAAGGAGAGGTGAACCGGGCGATCGGCATGTCACTGGCGCCCCGCACGCGTAAGGCGTATTACCATGCATTCAGTCAATTTAAGGTTTTTTGTGTGCAACTTCGGTTGCCCGAGATTTGGCCCATTCCAGTTACACACGTTCTTCAATTTATGGTCTACCTCCACAGTCAGGGCCTAGCTCCCCGCACCATAGCATCCAGGCTGTCACCGCTGGCATTCATGGCCAAAGTGAGGGGCTCTGCTGACAGCACGAATGATTTCCGTATACGACATGTTTTGGAGGGGTGGACACGGGAACGTGGACGCCGCCCGGACAATCGCCACCCTATTTCTCCAGGGGTTCTTACCCACCTTGCACGAGGCTGGCATAACCTGTGTTTTGACAGGTATGAGGCAGCTCTGTTTCACGCGGCTACCACGGTGGCCTTTTTTGGAGCGCTCCGCATCAGTGAGCTGGTGCTACTGTCTAAGGCGGATGCGGCGCGTAGGGCACTGGAACTCGAAGATGTCTATGTTTCCTATGAGTGGGCTCAGTTGAGGATACGGTCCTCAAAGGTTGATCAGCACGGCGTAGGCAGTGGTGTAAGACTGCTACGATGTTCCATTGCAGACATCTGTCCGGTTGGTGCCCTACAAGAGTTCCTTGCACTGCGTGGTACGCACCCTGGCCCGTTTTTCTGCCACCAGGATGGGTCTCCCCTCACAAAATTTCAATTTTGGAAGGTGACCAGTAAGGCACTGTCCAGTGTTGGCCTCCCCGGGGCTCGTTACGGCACCCATTCATTTAGAATAGGGGCTGCTTCTACTGCGGCTGCATTTGGGTACTCTGAGGCTGATATATGCCATATGGGGAGGTGGGGATCAAAGTGTTTTGAATTATATGTTCGCCCTCTTCAAGTATGAGTACCAGTTAAGTCACTGTCCTGTCTCTTTTTATTTTACAGACCCTGTGTGTCGCCGCACACCGGTGGCAGTATGGCTGGTGGGCCACAGCTATGTGCACTGGGCAGCGCAGTATGCTGCGGCAACAGAGTGGGGACCCCAGCTTGGACTACGTGCGTCCGTATGTATCAGGTGGTATGGTAAGCACGGAATGTTATGGCGGGAACTGTTGCCATTCCTTTTCTCCATCAGGGATGCTGAACCGCCTGATATCCTGGTGCTGCACCTCGGGGGCAATGACTTGGGCCAGGTCACTGGCCTTTCTTTAAAACATATGATCTGCAGCGACCTGGCTTATTTGCATTATGTGTGGCCTGCCACAACCCTGTTTGGTCGGACATCATACCGCGTCACGCTTACAGGGTGGGTATCAACCTCCAGGCCCTTGACTGCGCTCGTCGCTTGGTGAACAGGGCAGTGGCCCGGTTCTTTGCTGACAAGGGTTTGGGGCGGGTCGTCCGACACCCCACCATAATCTCCAAAATTACGATCTTTACACAGGGGATGGGGTCCATCTGTCGCCCAGAGGTATGAACCTCTTTTTGGAAGATCTGCAAGCAGGCCTGTTGACCAAGCTGATGGTCTGGGGGGGGGCGTGAGTCTTTATTAACCCTCCCCGTGTGGCGGGTAGCAGTGGCAAGGTAAATATTTATGACCCACAGGTATCCGGCAGGTTCGCAATTGACTGGCCAACACTAGATAGGTACAAGTTGGTTAACGTTGTCCGGTCAACGACGAACCAGGCAATGGGGTGATGGCAGGACTCTTCAGCATGCATCACCCCGTGATTTTACGGATACACGTCAGAGGGTGGGGTCAGTAGATAGTTTATTGACTATGGTCAACAATTTGTTTGTTGTAAACAAACAAATTGATACAAATGGATACATTGTAGCCAATTGCCATTGGCAATTTTGGGAGGAACCTTGCCAGTGTTACTGCGGCCTGCTTGCCTTAAGAATTATAATTGGCTGAGTACCAATTGAAATTTATAATTCGGACTAGGGCATGAATCAATAAATGTGGCCCAATGCCGTTATCCACTTTTTTTGGGGGTGCGCCTGCAAAATAAGTCAGCAAGTGTCATTTTGCCTCTTTATAAATCTATGGTGAGGCCCCATCTGGAATACTGTGTACAGTTCTGGTCGCCATACCTCCAGAAGGACATTATGGAGCTGGAAAAAGTGCAGAGGAGGGCAACCAGAATGATTAGGGGACTGGAACACCTTCCTTACCATCTGAGGCTGCAACGGTTGGGCCTTTTCACTCATGAACAACAGCGTCTAAGAGGTGACCTGATTGAAGTTAATAAAATCATGCACGGTGTGGACAAAGTAGATAAGGAAAAACTTTTTTCCTTATCGCACAACACTAGAACTAGGGGACACTCGATGAAACTTTTGAGTACTAGTTCTCAAACAAATAAGAGAAAGTACTTTTTCACCCAGAGGATTACTGGTCTATGGAACTCCCTGCCAGAAGAAGTGGTGACAGCTGTCAGTCTTGACAGCTTTAAGAAAGGATTAGACAAGTTCATGGAGGACAAGGGTATCAATGGCTATAATTATGGATACTTAAGGACAACCTCTGGGTTGGAGAGATAGGCAGGATACTCTCAATACCATTTCCAGGGAATCCTAAGCAGGTGAAGGTATCTCCTTGGGAATACCCTGAAGGAAATGGTGAGCCTCTGTGTGAGACAGAATGCTGGACTGGATGGGCTGTGGCCTGTTCCAGCAAGGCTGTTCTTATGAAACAGATGGTATTCCTTTCTGAAAATTGATGCATCAACACTAAACTTTCCTCCTCCCATTTAAATGCAGTATATGAACTACTGGCCAGAACCCAACTGAATATTTACACCAGTGTAAATCCAACAAAAATTGTTGTAGCTGCAAAGAAGTCACAAACAGATCTGAAACCCTATGTTTGCAAAATAATGTGTCTTCCAGTAATCATTAAATAAAGAATGCCAATTTTAGACAATTGTTGCACTGTAGGAGAATTGCAGATTCAATGAACTGAAGAAGAACTTGTGATCACAGTGCTGACTAACCACGTATTATGTGACTAGTTAAAGAGGTTCTGTTTATATAGCATCACATAGGCTTCCAGACTGGGAAGATCCTGGATCAATTCATTCTCTTTTGCATGGAAGAACCAATGTCATTTTTGTCTTATTGTAGTAGATGGATTCTTCCATAATGCACTTAAATGCCCATTATGCCATGGCAAGAAAGCAGTGGCATACCCAACAGCAATGGGAATGACAATGACTGAATGACACACCTTGCTATAACAACTGTATTAGGAATCAGGAAAAAACTTTCAGTTGTTTTTATTTATTTTTTATTTGTTTTTATTATTTTAATTAATTTTTTTACAGACAAAGGAGAAGAAAAAATACAAAATACCAGCATCATTTCAATACCCAACACCACAAAACCAATATATACAAAGATCCCCTTTGTATACACACACACACACACACACACACACACACACACACACACACACACACACACACACACACACACACACACTTCAGCATACCATCTCTTCTTATTAATATTCTCCCCCCTTTTCCACTCCTTGGCAATCACTTGCTTTTCAACCAACAATAAAGTCAGCAATAATTCCTTATTTCCATCTTCCACATTCAACTGATCCAATTCCCCTAATATTGCAAGTTTTGGAAATAATACAATTGTAACACCCAATATCTTATTTAATTCTTCTTCTATTACTTTCCAGAACTGCCTTATTTTTTCGCATGTCCACCACATATGTATATATGTCCCCTTTTCCTTATTACACCTCCAACACAAATCTGATACACCCCTATACATTAAGTGAAGTTTAACCGGCGTAAGGTACCATCTCCACAATAATTTTGAATTATGTTCCTTTTCTTTAATCGACATTGACTTCATAATCCTATGAGTCCATTTCTTTTTCCAACTTGTATCTTGAATCGATATTCCCATATCCTCCTCCCATGTTCTTTTAAGTGATTGTTGAACTTCCTCGCTGGGAGATAGTAAGTGGTATATTCTTCCGATTGTACCTTTTAATTTCGTTTTTCCTTGTCTTACCTCCAATAACAACTCTTCAAATGACGTAGAAGCCCTAAATTGTAGACTGTTAATCCTTTTACTTCTATCCCATGCTTCCATCTGCCTTACTATTAACCAATTTAAATTTAACTTAACATATATGGCATTTCTATTATGAAAATTCACACAATTTTTCATCCAATCTACAAATAGTAATGATTTACTTTGTTTTAGAATACCCTTCATTTCCATTGTTGGCTCTAAAAGACAAGTCTTGAAAATCTAGAATTTCTAATATTAGGGAGTAATTTGGCACCAAAATTTTCTTTAATCCTTTCCAAATTATATATATATATTTTAATTTATAATTAGTAATTTTAACTCAGTTTTTAACAAACCTAAGAATGCTTCCCCTTTTAATTTTTTAAATTCTATTTGATCTGTCTCTGTTCCTTCTTCACTACTATAACAAAACAATTTTATTATCTTTTTCAAAATAAAAGCGTGATAATACCTTCTAACATTAGGAATGCCCAACCTTCCCAATTTATTCTTAATATACCACAACCCTTTATTAATCCTTGGCTTCTTCCCTCCGTTACAGAATTCATTAATCATCTTTTGCCACTCCCTAAGTTCGGCTTCTTTTATTCTAATTGGGAGATTTTCTAAGAAAAAATTCAATTTGGACATAATTTTTATTTTACATAAACTGATTCTCCCAAACCATGATAACCTTAATGATTTTAAGTGTCTTATAATTATCTTTAATTCACTTTTCAGTTTATTAAAGTTAATCTCATATAAATCTTTAACCTCCTTCGACACCATTATTCCTAAGTACTTCAATTGATCTTTAACCTTAAAACCATATTTTTCCATGATTATCCCTTTTTCCACCATTGATAAATTACACGTGATTGCCTCTGTCTTCCTCCAATTAATTTTTAACCTTGTCACTTCCTCAATTTTTTTAAAGTGATGTTGATTTCTACTAATATTCTGAATAGGATCTTTTATTACCAACAGGGTATCATCTGCAAATAAACTAATCTTTTTTTTTTGTCTATTCCTACTAGATTTACATCTTGTCTTATATCCATGGCCAATAATTCCATGGCAAGTATAAAAAGAGAAGGGGATAATGGGCACCCTTGTCTTGTCCCAGCATTTATGTTAACTTCCTTACTCAACCTATTATTTATCTTAATTTTTGTCACCGTTTCCTTATATAATTATCCTATTATATGCTTAAATTTGGAACCAAATTGTAATTTACTACAAATTGCTTTAATAGTTGTCCATTGAATGGAGTCGAAAGCTTTGTATATGTCCAGCGCTAGAATGCAAACTTTGTGCTTCTGGTTTTTTAACCTATCAATTATATTAAATTAATCTACTGATCAACTTTTCCATCTGCCTACCCTTCACAAAACCAACTTGATCTTCACCTATGTATAAGTTAATAAATTTATTTAGGTGATTATTTATTAAAGATGTAAATATCTTTGCATCCTGATGTAAAAGAGAAATGGGACGATAAGAATCAATTCTTTCTTTGTCTTTATCTGGCTTTGGAATTAACGTTATAATTGATCTACTCCACGATTTAGGAATGTCACCTCCTTCTAAAATAAAATTATACATTTTTTTAGTTTAGGAATAAATACCTCCTGACATTCCTTATATATTTCTGATGGAAAGCCATCTTCTCCTGGAAATTTATCATTTTTCAAATTTTTAATTACATCTGCAATTTCCTTTTACTCTATTTCCTTCTCCATAAAATCTATATGCTCTTCCTTCAAGTGAATATTTAAATTTGTATCTAAGTATAATCTTAGTTTTGATATATCTACTGGCCTTTCTTTATATAACTCCGCATAAAACTCCTCCTCTATATGAAGTTTATCTGTTATTTTATATTGCCTTATACCATTTTTATATTTCAATGCCTCAATTTGTCTCCTACTCTTTTTGTGCTTTGCTATTTTTGCCAGATTCTTCATATCTTTATTATTGAATTCAAACTCGTGCCTTTTTAAATATGCCAGATCTTTCCTTGCCTTATCTATTTCTAAGCTTGTAATTTCCTTTCTTAACACTTGTAATTTGTTCCATATCACCTCATTATTTGTTTCAGCATGTACCCTTTCAAGTTCTTTCAATTCTTGTTCCATTTTAACTACCTTTTTGTTCCTTTCTCTATCATTAATAACCTTTTCCTGTATGCATTCCCCTCTCAGGACCGCTTTCATAGCATCCCATAACATAGGAAGAGCAACCTCTCATGTATCATTAATCTCCCATTTTTCCTGCCAATTGTCCATCAATCTTTTCTTTATAGTATTATTATTGAGTAGTTTAGCATCCAGTCTCCATATGTTATCTGAAGTTACATCTTTACCAAGATTTACATCTAAACTAATCATCATATGATCAGATAACTTAAATGTTCCTATTTTAAAATCTTCTAGATTCTGTAATAAATTCTCCGATATTAGAAAATAATCAATTTGGGAATATGTCTTGAACATTGCAGAGTAAAATGTAAATGCCTTTTCTCCCCCCTTTACTATTCTCCAAGCATCCTTAACCCCCAATTTCTCCATCCATCTATCCAGTATGTTTTGTTGCCCTTTTCTATATCTAGCAAATTGCGAGACATCAGATATTGATCTTATTAGATTGAAATCACCCCTATTATCAATTTGTCAGATCTTTCCTTCTTTATAATTGGTAAGACTTTATCCAAAAATATGCCCTGATCCTTGTTTGGTACGTACATATTTACTAATGTATATTCCTCATTCCCAATCTTCCCTTTAATTAACTGAAATCTACCTTCTTTGTCCTTCACATTTTTAAACATTACAAAACCTAATTTAGATGCAATCAAAATAGCTACTCCTCTCGAATTTGATGAACCTAAACTTTTTTCATAGATGTCCATACCCTTTACATATAAATTATTCTTATTTTCAAATTTTTGATGCGTCTCTTGTAAAAATATTATGTCTGCTTCCTCTTTCTTTAACACGCCTTCCACTCTCTTCCTCTTAATTTGGTTCCCTAAGCCTTTCACATTCCATGAAATAACTTTTAACTTTCTTGACATATATATAGCTCAATCCAAATATCTTCATAACTGTTTCTCCGACGGTAAAACAAACAAAGTGCAAAAACCCCCAAAGAATAAAAATTAACAAAGAAAAAAAGAGAAAATTTGTTTTCCTAGCCTCCCCACTTTCCCAAAAAAGTAGCCTTTGCTAACAAAGAAGGGGAGGGGGGATTGCGCGTGGTGAATCAAATGTGCAGCATAAGTCCATTTCATGTTCCTTACATACTTTTTAATCATTCTTTATAACATAATTATTCCTTTATTCTTCTTGTTCACTGCCCCCTTCTGCTCCTGCAACCACTTCTTCCTCTGTTTCTACCCCTGTAGTTGGTATACCCACATTAGTCAAAGTATCCCTCAGTTGCTTCCATTCATCCGAACCTTTTCCCACAAGTTTTGATAGAACTAATTCATGCAAACCATCTGTATCCTCTTTTATCCAAAAAGTTTTCCCTCGAACTACAAAAGATAACTGTTTATACTGTCTCCATCTATACTGTATATCCTTTTCCCTCAATTTTTTTAGTGATCGGTTTCATTTGTAGGCTTCTAAAGAAATATCTTTATAAATTTCTACTTTGGTGCCTTCCATTTCCAGTATTTCTTATCCCAGAGAATTAACATGTTTCAATAGTCTTAATTTAAGACCCAAGTTATTAAATTTTACCAATACATTTCTTGATCTTTCCCATTCTTTTTTTGGGCCCAACCTATATATACTTTTACTTTCTTCTGGACCCATCTCATCTCCCAGTTTAAGTCCACTAATCCAATCCACCATCCTTTGCTTCAAATCATCTGGGCTTCTTTCTGGAACATTTTTAATTATCACATTATTCTTCCTGGCCTGATTCTCCAACCTTTCTAACCTTCTATCATATTGTTTTTGACCACTTTGTTTAATTCTAACTTGATCTTTTACTTCCTTCAATTCATGTTTCATTTCCCAAACCTCCTTCCCAATTGCGTTAACATCCTCCTTCAATTCCTCAATTTTCTTTAATAAACTAGAACATTCCTTTTTTGTATTTTTAAATACCTGAGTAATACTTTCTTTAACTTCCTTTTGAAATCTTTGATTATCTTTTATTCATTGATCTTCCAATGCCTGAAGTCTAGCATGTAATTCCTCTTCGAGCTTATCAAACCTTGCTTCCATATTTCCCCTTAAATCAGAGATATCCGGACTTAGACCCCTATCAGAACCTCCTCTTCCACACCTTTAACTTTCCCTTTATCCATTCCTCTCTTTTTTGCAGCCATTTGTATCACTTTCCCACCTAATACAATCACTTCTTGTCTATTCTTTCCTTCCTGACCTTCAAATTCTTCTTTCTCTACTATTTCTGCTTGTGACTCAAGCCTCAATCTTCTCTCCTCTGCTTCTTTCCTCAAAAATTCCAATTCCTGAATCTCGTTAATTTCTTCCCTTCCACTGATCCTCCTCCTCTACCCACTCTATTCCAGCCCAACACACTTCTCGTTTCACACTCTCAATTTTTTTACTCATTAATAAGTGATTCAGGCAAATAGTTATAATCAAGATTTAAATCTTGCCAAATAAGGAACCTAAATAGAAACTAATCTAATGGAATATATTCCCAAGATCAAAGATTCTATAAACCTATATAGTGTTGCAGTCTTAAATACCCATTTTTTTTACTAAGAAACCTGGTGAATAACAAAGTTTAAATGTTCTTTCAATGTAACCAATCCAACATCTGCCAGCCCCCAACTACATAAACACAAAAGGAGCCCCAAATTCACAATGTATCCCAGTATCCCAGTATCTGAGTGTCCTCTTAACTCCTTAACACAGTCAAATTTCAGAGGAAATTTCAGAGGAAATACTTTGTAACCACAGTCAGCTGAGGGAGGAAAATCTCACCCTTTTAAGTCAATCACTCCCTTTCCTTCTTACAGTCTCTCCCTTAAAGTCTTTTATTCTTTTATTCTTTTATTCTTATACATCTCTCCTTTCTCCTCTCTCCTCCTCCAAACCTCTTCTGGGCCTCTCAAAATCTTCTTTTTACACTTATATCCACCAATATCTCCAACTCATGCTTTCCTCGTTAATTTCTCCTTTCGCAACCAACACACTCCTCACACCGTTGCTCTCTACATAGACTCCTCTCTTCCAGCCATGTGTTTCACCTTCCAGTCATTCCTTTTCCCCTTGGTCTTCCCATCTCAGTCTATCACCAACTTCTTCTGAAGTCTCCGAGGGAAGTGAAACTCACCTTTCGCAACCGTCTATCGTAAAACCAATAATTCACACTCCTGGAATACTGCCTCAGCACCTGGCTTACTCTCCTTTCTCTGCCTTTTCATTCCTTTTTTGCCCCTATTTTTTCCACTTTATCACCTCACTCAAACCCCGTTTGTGGGCATTTATGGACGTTTAAAAGCACTTAATCCAGTTGAAATCACTTTTCCCCAACTTCGCTCTAACAATACACTGTTTGTCTACAATTCTACTTTTTTGAGTTCCGTTCAATGAATTTCTCCCCCCTCCATTTTCCAAACGTCCCGTTTAATACTGAGGATACAGCCTCGATTCAGCCAGCCTTTTACCCCCGCACCCTGACGAAATCAGTCCAGGTCGCCCTTGACTGCTTTTGTTCACGGAAGTCCGCGGGTTGTTTTGAAAATAAAAGTCTCAGACTGGTCTTCTAAAGCACCTACTGTATCTCTGTTTCTCCGTGTCTCCGTGTCTCAAACTCCAGAGGTTAAAGAAGAGGGGAGGGGGGAGCTCTAACTGCTTGTCCTTTCCCCAGCAACTCACGCCTTGAAACTAGTTGGTCAGGCTCATCGCTGTAACAAACAACTCACTATCACCTGATGGTGCATTCTTCCATTCTTTTATTTGCTTCGTTCGAATTGGGGTTAGTCTCTGCCACCGTTCCCAACAAAATAATCTACTTTTTTAATCATTATAAATCTCTTTTTTTCGCTCTTCATGACTCGCCCTTTCAGAACAAACGGAAAAAACTGCCAGTTAGTCCGCCATGATGCCACGCCCCCTCTTTCAGTTGTTTTTAATAAGAATTTGCCAAAATTCATTTAAAAAAATCCTGGAAATTGAAAGAACTTCAGAGGGTTTTTTTTAAAACCAATGCAAAATAAACAAACAAAACCAATGGCAGAAACTAAAACTGACATATTTGTTCATTCAGTTCCAGGTTTACTACCTGTTTTTGTGTTACTAAGGTTACCATCAAATCTTTGAAACATCTGATAGATACAATAGGGTCTGGTTATGTTGTAAATAGCTCTTGGATTTGGCCAGAGCAGATGGTTGCACTCCTGCGGCCAGGGGTATGCAGAACACCATGGGAAGGCGCTGGACTTGGAGTGGTGGGGGCACCTATTGGGGGGTTTGGGGGGAATCCTATATATTGCTATTGGTGCTCCAGGGCGCCAGAGGTGAGGGCGGGATGGGACAAAGTCCAATTGCCCGATATACCAGCATGCATCTGCCTGTGTCATCTCCTGCATTTATTGCCCCGATCTTATTTTGTGAAACTCATTAAGAAATACCAAAGCAAAGCCCTGACTACACGTATGTAGAATGCATGTTTTTTGCTTTCAAACTGCTAGGTTGGCAGGATCTGGGACAGAGACCGGAGTTCAATCTGCGGTGCAGCACTTAGGTCTCAAACTGCTGACCTGCTGACCTTCCAGTCACCAAGATTAGCATGTTAACCACTAAGCCACAGCAGTCCACTAGATCTATGCAAAAATGAATACTAGTCTAAATTTTTTGGAAGTTTAATTAATTAATTATTAAATTAGAGGCTTTTATAATCTGAAGTCATAAACTGTAACTTCTTTGGCTTTTGCCTTGAGACTGTCTCTACCAGAGCTACAATGAGGTAAGCAGATACAAATCTCTAACCTTCAGAAAACTAGGTTCTTTTGATAAAGTCCCGAAGAGGGGAGGGGGAGGAAAATCCTGAGGTTTTGGATTCACAGTATCTTTGCAAATGAGAATTAATAAATATTAACAGTGGCTCAAGTGGAAAGATGCTGACTGGGAGGCAGAAGGTCAGCAGTTTGATTCCCGAGTACTGCAGGACGGAATGAGTTCCCGTCCTGCCAGCCTAGCAGTTCGAAAGCAAGACATTGCAAGTATAGTAGTTAAATAGGGACCACTTTGGTGGGAAGTTAAACAGTGTTCCGTGCGCTCTGGTGTATGTGCGCTCTGGTGTATAGTCATGCCTGTCACATGACCACAGAAACGAGACAGCACTGGCTCTTCAGCTTTGAAACAGAGATGAGCACTGAACCCTAGAGTTGGATACGACTGGCTTTCGAGCACGGGAAACCTTTACCTTTACTTTGCAACATTAGGAGACAATAAACATTTGAAAAGAAATTCATCTTTAACGTTTATTTAATATGAGTGTATGGCATGACTAGCTGGCAAAGAGTAAGGTTTCATATAAATGGTAAGCAAAATTTATTAGATACACTTATGGAGCTTACATTTGTGATAGAAAGGGAAACAGTAGAAATAGCAATAACATGTCATATTTAAGAATATTTCAAATATATCAATGCAACCTAACCTGTATTACATTAACCGAGAAAGGGTTAATAAGGCTTTAGAAAGAAACCAGATAAGGCTTTGCTGAATGAAACATCAGTAGGCAGATAAAGTGAATACAAAGACAATTCTGCTTCATTCATTATACCGAAAGGTAAAGGTAAAGGTCCCCCTTGCTCAAAAGCCAGCTGTATCCAACTCTAAGATTCAATGCTCATCTATGTTTATAAAATTGTATTCTTAACACATTCTAATCAAAATAAAGTACATTAATAATGTAAAGTACAAAATAGAGAAATGAGCTACAGAACAGAAAGAAAAATTATATTTTCATTTAGCCATTTCTGATCTCAGTGAAATATCTTTATCTATTTAGAGTACAAACAGAATGAACAATACAACACAAACATGACACATCATCATATGTACCACCCTTGTAGCACTGTTGATCTTCAAGTGCACCATCGCGACTCACTTGTTATCTGTGAGGAAAGAGCTGTATTACTACATTAAAAGGATAGCATGATTCATGTCCTTTTTTATTTTGGCTGGTTTTATTTTATTTTATTTTATTGCACGCTGTAAGAGCCATAGAAATATCAATGCTAAATATATCCCTTCACGACCACATCCCCAAGGCTCAGATAAGAGAACAAAGCAGAATCAAAGAAGCTGTTGCTGAAATATCACAAATGGGAATTCTGCTGGGTTGGACGCAATGATGGATGGGCGTTGGACAGCAGCAGTCACTGAGTGGTTTCCCAGAAGAGTAAAAAGACACATTGGGGGGCGTGGCCAAGATGGCCATGGAGTAACAAGAACTTTGTTTTGCTCGCGCTGCAAAAGTGGCTTAACTTTTAAACTGATGACAACCTGTGGTAAAAAAGTCTTTAAAAAGACTTTAAAGTAAGCCTTGATCCTCCGGCTGCTGCTGGTATCAAGAGGGAGTCATAAGTGCTCGGAATCTGAAGATCGGGCGGCGAGAGAGACGTGGTGCAAGCCATGCCAATCGAGGCACCTGAGGTCAGACGGGAGCTCGGAATAGACTGACCTGGAGGTTTGGAGGCTTGGAGGCATGGAATAAAAACAGTGTGGCTGCGAGGGCGGCGGAGGATGAAAGAGTGGCTAAAAGCAGAGTTCTGTGGAGTCTTGTGGTCTCAAGGTTGCAGTAAGTGCTGAGGAAATTGAATGGGAAGAAGAAGGAAGAGGGCTGAGTAATGGCGGCGGTTCCCTAAAAATGAAACTTAAGCACTGCTGAAACCGGACTTGTGTAGAAGGATAGAGCTGATCTTTTGGTGCTGTTTGGATGAAGAGGAAGGAGAGGGGGAACAACGTGCAGATTGTCGTGGTTTAGATTCCAAATGCTTTAAAAAGAATTAAAGACAAGCCCGAGTTCCGAACCGCGGATGGAGGAGAGGAAGGCGGGGGCCGCCTCGTGACTATGCTGCCACTGCTGGGATTACAAGGAAATCTTTATGGAGGTGGAATTTGAGCATTGCTTCGCTGGTTTTGTCTGCTTGACTAGGTTTTTAAACTTTTAAAATTTGATATCTTCTTACTCAGAATCTTTTTCTTTTGAAACATATAGTTATTCTCCTCTATACTGCTATAGTGTATCCCTCTCTATCTCAAGGCACGGTAACAGTCTCATAGCTGTGATACAAATTAATCAGTCCCTGGTGGTGTGTTTTTGTCTTTCTCTGTATTTTTTTTCCCTGTTAAAATTTGTTGTTCTGTAACGAGTGGATTATAACCTTTAAAGTTTTTTTTTGGTTTTTTGGGTCTTTGCTGGAACTGGATTATAACAGTTTTTTATTGAATTTTTAATCAAGAATAAGGGATTAAAATTAACATTGGTTATTTTGGTATTATCAAGCATCATCAAATATAAGGTATGGTTCTTAACAAGTGGATTATATATTTTTGAAACCCTTCATTATTGGATATCATTTGTTTTTGGATTTTTGATGATTGTGGAATAGAACAATCAAATTTTTGCTAAATTTATAACCAAGCCAGAGGATTAATTATTATCACTGATTACAATATTTGCAATACTGGAACAGGCTCAAGGGGAGGTTTCACCGAGAGTCAAGAGTATTGCAGCATTGAAACTTTTATTCGACATTACCTTGGATAAGGTCACAAGAGGAAAGGCAAAGGATGCAAAGGAGGAGGAGCCTGTGGTTAAATCTAAGAGAAAGGATAAAGTACCAGTGGAGGAGGTGCCTTCATCGGCATCATCATTACCTGAACCCTATGATCAGACCCAAATCATGGTTGAATTTGGCAAATTGTTTCAGAAAATTGAGAAGATGGAGGAGGCAAGAGTGAAAGATAAGATTGAAATGTTGAAAAAACAGGATAAGGTGGTCTCGACTGTTGTGGACTTCTCCAAAAAAGTGGACTAAGCTTGCAAAAAATAGAGGGAAATGTTAAGCTGATGCAAAATGAAGTGAAAAGCATGAAAGGTGAAATAAAAGAGACTCAAGAAGGTGTGAGGGCGAATAAGATGAAAATGGATGAGCATGAAAAAAGGATAGATGCTATGGAAGAATTGATGAGAAAGCAGAACATTGTTATACGTCATTTGATTGAAAGGACGCCAGACCAGCTAAGAGATAGAATTGTTCAATGGCTAAATAATTTGAAAATGGGAAAGGACTTTGTTCAGGAAAATATTGTAAGTGCATATAGAATGGGCCCAAGAAGGGGAAAAGTTGTTCAAAGAAATGTTTTGGTTAAATTTGCAAATTGGGGCGATAAGCTCAGAGTAATGGCATTTTTAAAACAAGCGGGGTCTGGCGCTGTGAAAATCGATGGCTCTGATGTTGAAATTTATAATGACATTTCTATTAAGGAGCGAGCTTGGAGATATAAGATGAAACCGGTAACCAAATTGTTGATGAAAAAAGGCATAAGATATAATTGGAGATTTCCACAGCAGCTTAGATTTTTCTATGAAAAAAAATGCAGGTCATTGATGTAGGGACTGATCCATTGGAGTACCTGAGTTTGCTTGATTTGGTTAAGACGGGCTCAGAGGATTGGGTAACTCTTAGAAAAGATCTGTTGGAATCAGGTGGCATAAGAAGAGACTATGAGGGTGCAGAAGCGGGTGGTGCCACAGGCAGAGGGCAACGGGGATGAGAAGAGGAGGAGCTATCATTGATTGTGGTGGAGGAAGATAGGTAAGGGTTAGAAGGCAAAAGGGTTGTGAATTCTTATATGATACAAGGTTTTTTCTTTTTCTTTTTAAATTGGTGTTATAATGGGAAGGGTGCACTAGAGCATTAACCCCCAAGTTCATCTTGCATGTTCCCCCCTCCCCCTTTGGAGAATGAAGGTGGCTTTTTTTAAAGAAAGTGGGGAGGCTGATTTTGTATGTTATATGTTTTATTTTAATTGTTTTGGGTTAAAGTTAGCACACCCAATGGAGAGCTTTGAAGAGAGAGGAGAGGATGGTGAACTAAAATATGAGAAGCATTAAAGTATTAACGTGGAATGTAAAAGGTACAGGATCTGTTCTCAAGAGGAGGAGGTGAGAAGCGGCCATGAGGAAGGATAGACCAGACATAGTCTTTCTTCAGAAAACTCATCAGAAATCACAGGATGCAAATAGAATTTTTTTAGGGTGGATGCAACATTACGAAAAGGCATTTGGCACATCAAAAGCAAGAGGAGTTGCAGTTTTGATCTCTACTAGAATAGGATTCGAGATAACAAAAAGTATCTCGGATCCAGAAGGCAGATATTTGATAGTAAAAGGGAAAATAGATGATGAGGAAATTATTTTAGTGAATGTTTACGCACCAAATGAATGTCAAGCTAATTTTTTAAGAAAAAATTCATAAGATTGTGGAAATAGAAAAATCAGCAAAGATGATAGTGGCGTGTAATTTTAATTTAGTGAGATCAAATTTGGATTGTACAAATGTAACAAGGTGTGGGGCAGGCATTAAAGGCAAAACTTTGGATAATTGGATGGCTGCATTAGGATTGAAAGATACTTGGAGAGAGATTAGGGGGTCTGAAAGTTACATTCATAACTCCTATTCTAGAATAGATTATATATTTGTATCTAAAAATATGGTCAACAATATTGAGGAGATTGAAATTGGAATTTTTAAGGAATCAGATCATGCCAAAGTGGTTTTGGATTTGGAGAGTGAGTTTCTCCGGTGTGAGTTTCTCCGGTGTGGCGGGCGGATGGAGAGATTGGTCACAGCTGGCGGCCCGGGACACCTACAAAAGCCGCCCCGCTTTGACCGCCGCCAGAGTGAGTTTCTCCGGTGTGGCGGGCGGATGGAGAGATTGGTCACAGCTGGCGGCCCGGGACACCTACAAAAGCCGCCCCGCTTTGACCGCCGCCAGAGTGAGTTTCTCCGGTGCGGCAGGCGGATGGCGAGATTGGTCACAGCTGGCGGCCCGGGACACCTACAAAAGCCGCCCCATTTTGACCGCCGCCGGAGTGAGTTTCTCCGGTGCGGCGGGCGGATGGCGAGATTGGTCGCAGCTGGCGGCCTGGGACACCTACAAAAGCCGCCCTGCTTTGACCGCCGCCAGAGTGAGTTTCTCCGGTGCGGCAGGCGGATGGCGAGATTGGTCACAGCTGGCGGCCCGGGACACCTACAAAAGCCGCCCCGCTTTGACCGCCGCCGGAGTGAGTTTCTCCGGTGCGGCGGGCGGATGGCGAGATTGGTCGCAGCTGGCGGCCCGGGACACCTACAAAAGCCACCCCGCTTTGACCGCCGCCAGAGTGAGTTTCTCCGGTGCGGCGGGCGGATGGCAAGATTGGTCGCAGCTGGCGGCCCGGGACACCTACAAAAGCCGCCCCGCTTTGACCGTCCGGGACATCTTCAAAAACTGTTGAAGTCTCGGAGTACCCCTCATTCCTCCTGGCTGGGCTGGTGGGAGGAGGTGCAGTGTGAATGGAGGGAGGTTTGGCATCAGAAGACAACAACGACGCTTATTCAGCTGTCGCCGTTTTGCCTCTCTTTGTGGACCGGTCGGCCGTGGGAGGTAGTGGCGGTTGCTATGGAGGGTTAATCTGCTATAGTTAGTGTAGTTTAATTTAATTATTTTATATATTGTTATTCATTCGAGGTTATTGATTTTGTATTGAATTTATTTTTGTGCTCCTCTGTCTGTATTGGGGGATATTGTATTAGATACTTTATTGTATAGTTTATGTTATATTTTTGCATTGTTTATTGTATCTCTGTACTCTGTTGTAAACCGCTTTGAGTTGTCAAATGATAAGGTAAGCGGTATATAAATTTAAAGTAATAATAATAATAAATAATAAAATAATAATTTGAGGTGGCAGAATGATGGTAGAAGAAGGAGGACTTGGAAGTACAATCCCAGTTTATTTAAAGATCAAAAGAGGAAAGAACAAATTACAAAAAGCTGGATGGAAAGCTGGCAATGGAATGATAATGATGAGGTAAATTTTAACATGGTTTGGGATGCCATGAAGTCGGTTTTTAGAGGGGAATGTATAAAGTTGGCAAGTAACAGATGTAAAAATGCAGGTTGGCACAAGATAAAAGTGAAAAAGAAATAAAACAGTTACAGGAAGAACATTCAAAAAACAAAGATAAGAATTTTTTTACAAAACTGCAAAGATTGAAAGTAGAATTGGCTGGTAAAGAAATAGAAAAGGTCAAAAGAGATTTGATTTTTTTAAACAGGGAGTATTTTGAATTCAATAATAAAAATTCAAGATTATTGGCAAAAAGTGGCAAAAGCTAAAAGACAAAAAAGAGAAATGGGAGTTTTGGTTAATGATCAAGGGTAAGATGTAACAAGATTACGGACAAGTGTGAAATTGTGAAGAAATTTTATCAAACTTTGTATGCAAAAAAAGAGATAGATGAGGAGAAGCTTAAAAAGTTGTTAGAGAGGCAAACAACAAGTGGAATAAAACAGGAATATTGGGATAGTATGGAAGAGCAAGTTTTGGAAAAGGAGGTAAAAGAAGTAATAGCGGGGCTGAAGTTAAGCAAAGCTCCAGGCGAGGATGGTTTACTGGCCCATTTCTACAAGGAATTTAAAGATGTGGTGGCACCAAAATTAGCGAAATTGTATAATTATATATTAGACGGTGGGCAAATTCCGACTTCATGGTATAGAACCACAATCGTTCTGTTGCCAAAACCGGGAAAGAATTTGGAGAAGGTGGAATTGTACAGACCAATCTCTCTTATAAACCAAGATGCTAAGATCTTCACAGCAATATTGGCAAATCGTTTAAACAAGTTCATGGGGGAATATATAAATGAAGACCAAGTGGGTTTCTTAAAAGGGAGGCATATGACAGATTTGACTAGAAGAGTATTAGATTTAATAGATAATGTGAATCAAACAAGAGAAAAAGTGGGTTTAATATCTTTAGATATCTTTAAAGCATTTGATTCCCTACAATGGACCTCGATCAAGGAAATAATTAAAAGCTACGGATTTGGTGATAAATTTAGAAGAGTAATTTATTTATTATATCAGAAAGGGACAGCCAATATTAGAGTAAATGATGAGGTCACAGATGGGGTAAAGTTAGAGGCAGGCACCAGACAGGGCTGTCCGTTGTCTCCTATATTGTTTATCATGGCAATGGAAATATTAGCAAAAATGATAAGAGAGGATGTAAAAATAGAAGGGATAACGGGTAATAAAATAAGCATGTATGCCGATGACACATTGATAATTGTTAAACATCCAGAGAAGGTTATGGATAGGATCAGAATGCAACTTAAGGAGTTCGAGGATATCACGGGTTTGAAGATAAACTGGGATAAATCGGAAATGATGTTGTGTAATATGGGTGGAAGGGAAATTAAGAAAATAAAGGGACTAAGTAATATTCAAATTAAAGATAAGTTGAAATATTTGGGGATACTTATATCGAATAGTATGGAAGATCTTAAAAGATTGAATTATGATAGTTTAAAAACGGAGATTAAGATTAGAATACAAAGTTTCCAAAAGCTGAAATTGTCATGGTTTGGGAGAATTGCACCTATTAAAATGATGTTGTTACCTAGAATTAATTTTCTATTTGATGCATTAGCAATTCAATTGAAAGACAAAGAAATCAATGAGTTTCAAAAGTTGTTCAATAACTTTTGTAATGGAGGTAAAAAGTCTAGACTACCAAAGAAATTATTGTACCTACCTCAGAAAGAAGGGGGTTTAGGAATGCCAAACCTACTGGCATATTACCATGCTTTTCAAATTAAGAATGTAGTGAAGATCTTGGCAAGAGAAAAAACGATATGGGAAGAATTGGAGATGAAAGATTTTAAGAAGATAGGCAAAAGGATTTTTTTGAGAGCAGAAGTAGGAAAGATAACCATTAAAAATATAATGATGAAGGGAGTTATGGGTGTGTGGAAAAGGTTGAAGAATGATCTGGCACCAAATTTCTCCCCAATTTTGGAACTGGTAGATAGGGCCAGTTTTCCATTAAAAATAAACAAAGAAATAAAGGAAATATTGGAAGAAAATGATGTTTTCCTGATGAAAGACTGGTTACGGATTTGCAGTGTTGAAAGTAGGAAGAAAAAGTTGTTCAAACAGTTGAAATTGAATTGGTTTCAGATAATGCAGGTTAATAATTGGAATATTAAATATGCAAGAGAAATAGATATAGATAAAGAAAAGACGGAGTTTGAAGAACTAGTATTAAAAATTAGGAAAGGCAATAGAAGCATTAAGGGCTTAGTAAGTAAACTCTATATTTTAATAAATAGGGAGGGTGATCCACAGGAGGATTTGAAATTGAAGTGGGAGCAGGATTTGAATATAAAGATAGAAAAAGATGTATGGAGAAATAAATGGAAAAAGAGGATAATGAGAACTATGTCAGTTAGAATTAAAAAACACAACTATAAAATGCTGTGGAGATGGTATCTGACACCAGTGAGGTTACACCAGATTGATAACAAAAAGGACAATTTATGTTGGAGATGTAAAGATACTATAGGAACTTATGAACATATGTGGTGGGGTTGTAAAATGATAAAGGATTTTTGGGGTAGAATAGAAAAAGAGATTAATGAAATATTGGGCAAAAAGATCAAACTGGTGTCTGGTACCATTATGCTTACAGATGTGGATGGGATGAATTTAAACAAGGAAGAAAAAGAGTTATTAGAAATAATGTTAACAATGGGTAGACAATGTATTGCCAGACATTGGAAAAATGAGGCAACTATACAAACGGAGGAATGGTACAAAGAAATGTGGAATTTAGCTTTGAACGATAAACTGACATGGGAGAAAAAAGAAAAAAGAGATAAGCTGAAAGACAACAGATTTTGGAATATTTGGAAACCTTTTGTGGATCACTCTATTGCGGGCCCAGAAAGAAACAGACCTGTACCGGAACAAAGTAGCTTTTGGAGGTGAATAATGAGATACTCTGAGCTTTCCAGGGCAATGTAAATAAATCACAGGGTATATTTTATGTGTACTTTGGATTTTGATGGTTGTACTTATACTAAACTATTATTGAATGGTATATTACGAACAGATTTAGTGGTAGCAATAAATAAAGATATTTGGGAACAATTCTGGAAGTAGGTTAGATGTTAATTACTAAACCAGTTTTCAATATGGGATGTTTTATTATAAAGATAAGTATAAAAATGTATGGGATCAACTATCAAATATGTTAGTTATTTTTTGTTAAAAATATGTATTTTTATGATGTATCGTTATTGTATGTTTATATATTTTTGAAAAATTCAATAATTTTTTTAAAAATAATAATAATAAAGACACCTTGGCAGGACACCCAAAAGATGGGAAGACCCAATCATGAAAAGTTTTGGTCAAATCTGGAGAAGAAGAGCATGGCTGCAAAACAAATGGAAAATGAGTTGCGACCAGCAACTGGTCAACCAAGGAATCTGGTTCAATCAAGGAATCAAGGAATTTTATTGCATTTATATCCCACCCATCTTGGATATTTTCACAGCTTAAAACACGTTAAAAATCTATACAATAAAAAAATGAAAAATAAACAATAAACAAACTGAAAAAATATAAATAACAACAAAAATGATGCCCTCATTAAGAAAAACCACCTTGGCAATGGTAAAAGTTATTCAAAGCCATTTTTTCCTCCTCCCCTTCTTAAGTTTCTCTTTAACTATATATTTAAACAGCAGTTTTAAACTCCATATCACAATTTCAGTTACATAAATTACAATTTTTAAAATCGTGTCAGAAGCACATAAAGGTGCTTTCTGGGTTGAAAGGGTTTTTGCTGGTGGAACGCCACTTGGGGGATGCCCGAATGAGATTCCTTTCATGCCCCCAAGATCTTTTCCTACCAAAGTGGTCCCTATTGAGCTACTTGCAATTCAGGGCCATAGCCAGGGGGCTGGGGGAGGTGAAAACCCTCCTGAGCTAACTGCCAGTGGTGGCCTCCCCAAAAATATTACTTCCACACTATGGGCGTGGTATGGTGAGCGTGGCCAGCGGGAAACCCTACATTGCACTCTAATTAGGACTACTTTATTTCAAAACTTGGATGGGTGGGGCCAGTCAGAATTTCTGCTACCAGTTCTGGCGAATAAACTGGTGCAAACCTGTTGATGCCCACCACTGTTAACAGCCCCCCAACCCATCCCGGGATGCCAATGTTATATACATCTGTGTGACATTGCTGCCCCTCCTGAACAAATTTACACACACACACACACACACACACACACCAAACTAGAATCCTGGCTATGGCCCTTTTGCAAGTTCTTGCTTTTGAACTGCTAGCTTCACAGGAGCTGGGACGGGTGCTCCTTCCATCATGTAGTACTTGGGTCTTGAAGTACCAACTTGCTGACCTTCCAGCTAACAAGGCAAGCTTCTTGACTACTGAGTCACTGCAGTCCCTAAATTACAAATAAAGCTTCTCATGTTACATTTTGTACTTTGAATAACTTCTTATGGGTGAGATATAACAGCCTAAATATATGTCATAAGGTACATGTTGGTTTGCCCTAAATGGCAACAACAAATACTAAAAATTATTCAGTACAGAGTGAATAGTTATGGTATTCATGCAATTTCCATAGTGAACAAAAGGCTTGAAGGATCATAGTGCTTGCCTAATTGATCTAAATCCCTTTGCAGGCGCACCCCCCAATAAAGGACTCAGACACCGATGAAAGTGGATAACAGCATTGGGCCACATTTATTGATTCATGCCCTAGTCCGAATTATAAATTTCTATTGGTAATTGACCAATTATAATTCTTAAGGCAAGCAGGCCGAAGTAACACTGGTAAGGTACCACCCAAAATTGCCAACGGCAATTGTTACAATGTATCTATTTGTATCGATTTGTTTGTTGACAAGAAACAAATTGTTGACCGTAGTCAATATCTAACTAATGACCCCACCCTCTGACGCGTATCCGTAAAATCACGGGGTGATGCATGCTGTCTAGCTGTAGCCATCACCCCGTCGCCTGGTTCGTCGTTGACCGGACAACGTTTAACCAACTTATACCTGTCTAGTGTTGTCCAGTCAATTGTGAACCTGCCGGATACCTGTGGGTCATAAATGTTTACCTTACCAGTGCTACCCGCCACACGGGGAGGCTTCCCAAAAGGCTCACCGCCCCCCCAAGACCGTCAGCTCGGTCGACAGGCCTGCTCGCCAATCCACTAACAAGAGGTCCATACCTCCCTGCAACAGATGGGCCCCATCCCCTGAGTAAAAGCTCATAATTTTGCAGACTAATGTCGGGGAGGCGAATGACGTGTCCCCCACCTTTGTCGAAAAGGAACTGGGCAATAGCCCCGTTCACGGAGCGTCGGCTCGGTCAAGAGCCTCGCGGCCGCACGCCCCCCCTATAAACATACCGCGGTATCGTGTCTGACCAATTGAGGGTTGTGGCAGGCCACACATAACGTGAGTAGGGTAGGTCACTGCAAATCGCAAGCTTCCGCGATAGGCCAGTGACCCGCCCTAAGCCATCGCCCCCAAGGTTCATAACCAGGACATCAGGCGAGTCAGCATCCCTGATGTAGAAAAGGAATGGCAACAGTTCCCGCCATAGCATGCCGTGCTTACCATACCACCTGAGACGTGCGGATGCACCCAGTCTCAGTCGGGGTCCCCACTCTGTCGTCGCAGCGTGACGCACTGCCCTATGCAGCGTAACGCGCTGCCCTGTGCAGCGTAACGCGCTGCACTGTGCAGCGTAACGCGCTGCCCTGTGCACATGGCTATGGCCCACCAGGCACACTGTCACCGGTGTAATACGACACCCAGGGTCTGTCAAGGAAAAAAAAGGGGGGAAACAGTGCAGTGACAAAACTGGTACTCACGGTTGAAGAGGGCGAACACAAACTGAAAACATTGTGATCCCCACCCCCCAATGCGGCGTATGTCAGCCCTGGAGTACCCAAAAACAGCTGCAGTAGACGCCGCCCCTATCCTGGGTGAATGGGTGCCGCAACGAGCCCCAGGGAGGCCAACACTGGCTAGTTCCTACCGGCAACCTCCAAAATTGAAATTTAGTAAGGGGAGACCCATCTTGGTGACAGAAAAAACGGGCCATGGTGCGTGCCACGCAGTGCAAGGAACTCCTGTAGGGCACCAACCGGACAGATGTCTGCCAAAGAACACCGTAGCAGTCTTACTCCACTGCCCACGCCATGCTGATCCGTCTTAGAGGAGCGTATCCTCAACTGAGCCCAGTCTCTGGCCACCTATACATCTTCCAGTTCCAGTGCCCTACTACTTGCATCCGCCTTAGACAGCATCACAAGCTCGCTGATGCGGAGCGCTCCAAAAAAAAGGCCACAATTGTAGCCGCATGAAACAGGGCTGCCTCATACCTATCAAAACATAGGTCCTGCCAGCCCCATGCCAGTCGGGTAAGAACCCCTGGGGAAATTGGGTGGCGGTCGTCTGGGCTACGCCCACGCTCCCGCGCCCACCCCTCCAAAACGTTCTCACACGGAAGTCAGCGGTACTGTCCGCATGGCCGCCTACTTTGGCCATAAAAGCCAGCGGTGACAGCCTGGATGCTATGGTGCGAGGTGCAAACCCCTGGGAATGCAGGTCAACCATGAATTGAAGTATATGGGCCACCGGGATCGGCCAGGTATCTGGCAGCCGGAATTGGGTGCAGAATGCCCTGAAAGAATGGAATGCGTGTTGATACGCCTTACGTGTGTGTGGCGCTAGCGACATGCCGATCGCCCAGTTCACCTCTCCTTGCCAAAGGTCCATATCTCGTCCGGGAGTGGCGAGGGAAATTCCTCCGCATCCGGGGCCAAGGCGCGGAACCGGGAGATCTGCAGGCGGGACAAAGCATCAGCGATATCATTATTGACCCCCGGGACATGCCTGGCCCGGAACAGCACATTAAGGCGCAGGCTGCGCAATATAAACTGGTGCACCAGGTCCATTACCCTGGGTGATTTGGAGCCTGTGAGTTGACAATGTGGACAACGGCCGCATTGTCACACCGGAAATGAACGACCGAGTTGGCCCACTCCTCACCCCATAGCATCAAGGCCCCCAGGATGGGAAAAATTCCAGATACGTAAGATCCCACAGGCGACCCGTACCTGACCAGGCTGATGGCCACCAACCATAGGCCCACTTCCCATTGAAGTACATCCCATAACCCAGGGACCCAGAGCCACCGGACTGTATCTGGAAACGAGGGGAAGCCAGAAGGTCAGACCTCCAAAATGACACCCCATTGAACTCCCTCAAGAATTGGAGCCAGATAAGCATATCTGCCTTAATGCCCTGGGTTAGTCTCACCCTATGGTGGGGTCTGGACAAGCCTGTCATGGCGTCGCACAAGCGCCGAGCAAATGCCCTGCCCGGTGTGACCACCCTGCAAGCGAAATTAAGGTGACCATGCAGCACCTGCAGTTCCCGCAGTGATGCCTTGCGTTTAGCAAGCAAGTCCGAGATAAGGGCCACTATCCTTGACACCTTATCCCCTGGTAACCTAGAAGCCTGCGCTACCGTGTCAATCTCCACCCCAGGAAGACTAGCTGTGTAGATGGGCCCTCGGTCTTTTCGGGCGCTAAAGGGACACCCAGTTCCTCCATTAGCGTCTGAAATGTGTTGAGGAGACGTGTGCACGTGTCCCAGCCCCGTTCACCCCCAAATAAAAATCATCCAGGTAATGGGCTACAGACCGGGACCCAGACCTGCGGACAAAAGCCCACTGTAGGAAGGTGCTAAAACGCTCGAAGGCCGAGCACGATATGGAACAGCCAAAAGGCATGGCCTTATCAAATAATATTCACCCCGGAACTTAAAACCCAGCAACTCAAAGTCACCCGGGTGAACCGGCAGGAGAAGAAAGGCAGACTTAATGTCACACTTAGCCAACAGCGCACCCGGGCCACATGAGCGCACCATGCGCAGCGCTTGCCAAAAGATGTATACCTGACCGAGCAAAGGTCATCAGGGATAGCATCATTGACCGATCGGCCGGCTGGGTAGGACAAGTGATGGATCAGGTGGAACTCACCCGGTGACTCCTTGGGCACCAAGCCCAAGGGTGACACTTTAAGGTTGGGGAACGGGGGTGCAGGGAAAGGGCCAGCGACCCTG
This sequence comes from Bradypodion pumilum, assembly GCA_035047305.1. NCBI lineage: Eukaryota > Metazoa > Chordata > Lepidosauria > Squamata > Chamaeleonidae > Bradypodion > Bradypodion pumilum. The sequence continues at coordinate 184,040,269 of JAWDJD010000005.1, forward strand.
CCCGCATCAACCTCCTTAGAAATGCTGGCGGCAGCCACCTCCTCCCTCCCCTTAAGGGACAAAAGGTCGGGGGCATCCTGGGGGGACCTATCACCCTGGAAAGGAATACGGAACCCCAGTCGAAAACCCTGAAGCAGGTAAACCGCATCTGCCCCCGTCGGGTACGATGCGAGCCAACGCTCCAACATGTCCACATTAATTGGGGAGGGGGCCTTTCGGTGGACCAGCTCCCTCTGCGGCAGTCTTGCCAACCCCTTGTCCGCCCCTACCTTTGCCCCGCACCCCTCCAGGCCTGGGGCAGGCGGAGGCCGCATGGGGGCCAGCGCAAGAGGGACACTCATGCCTGTACTGGCAATTCTTCCTACTGCAGGAACCATTGGACGAAAAAGTCCAGCACAGCAGGCGGGCATGAACCCCCTGCCCCACCACCTGGCGGGGTGTCTGTGCTGGGACCGCACGCTGGACCGCATGTCCACAATGGTATCTTTCCCCAGGCACAGGGCGTGTGGGAGTCATGTACAGAAGCCACAGCTTCTGGCAGGGCTCATCCCACCTCATCTCAGAGTGCAGGGGAATCCGCATACGAATTCCTCGTTGTAAACCAACCACGACGGGCCCGGGAAGTCTACCATTGCCCGGTAAATGTTGTCCAAATACTGGACCATCGGAATTGCCAGATCCGGCCAGGCCCTGAGGTAAACCGCCATGTATATGAGGTACGCCGGCAACCAATTGGCCCACGTACATGGCGGCTTACGACGACATGCTCGTTCCTTATCCTTCTCATCCTGCCCCTCCCTCTCCTCCTTGGTGGGCTCTCTGTTAAGAAGGGAGAAGATGTCTACATACTCCCCACGCCAGATCTTCTCTTTGGTGGCCTGGGCCAAATGGTCCCCCAGGGGCAAGGTACACCCCGCTGTCGGCAATGCCGACACCAGCACGGTGGGAACCACTGGGATCCGGAAAGGAGCCTGGACCAACCCAGCCACCCCTAACACATTCCCGACTGAATAAGAGGTACCACCCAAACGGGGCCCCGGGTGAGAGGTGAAGTCACCGGGTGGGACGTCGGCGACTGAACTGTCGCACCACCCATGCGAGGCCACGGCCACTGGAATGCCCCCCCCAACGTGGGTAGGTGTGTGGGTGAACTAGATTGAACCGCATACTCACATGCTGCACCCCCATGGGCCGCCCCCACCGGGGGTTACGGCCCGCTGGGGGCGTCGGAGCTCACGACCGCAATTGAGCTCGTCGACGGGGCCTGACCAGCATCAGCCTGTTGAGTGGGGAGCTGCGAGGCAGTGGCCGAAACCGGCCCACACGCCTCAGGCAGCTCAACCCGTCGTACCGCCTGCCGCTGCCTGGCAGACAAAGGATCAACCTGCACCCCAAAAGGCACTCCCGAGTGGTTAACCCTCGCGAGGGATGCCTTGAGGGCCGCAACACGGGCCAGAAGGGCCTCAACACTAACGTAGCCCCCTAAGCCAAGTGGGGGCAAAGGGCCAGCCGGCCCACTGGCTGCAGGCACCGGTCCAAGCAGCCAGAGGCTTCCCTATGAAAGGCAAGAGCGACGGAGGTAAGAGGGAAAAACTTCTCCGCTCCGTCGCTTCGCAAAATGGCAGCTCGGCTGCCTCATGGCCGCCCCTTATATAAGGGTGCTGGCCACGCCCCCTAACTACCCGGATGCCTTCGTCCGGTGGGGGGGCCGCAAAGAGCGCGGCGGCCATTTTGGCGCCACGCTTGCATTGCTCAAAATCTGTTACAAAAAGATTTTCCTAGGGGAAATGCTATCAACTGCTAAAAGGGAGTCATATATAGTAACAAATAAACTTATTTCATAGTATACAGTACTTTATTTATGTCTGGCCAGACATCCTGCTATCGTAATGGAGTACAGCTAGTATAGGGTTGCCATATGTCCCAGCCGGTTCAAGAAGAAATGTGTAAAAGTCCCAGATTTTTAAATTTGAACAAAGGAAGCAAGATCACCCCTCACCAAGGGATTTTTGCAAAGAGTTAATTCACTGTCTCCCTGCCTTTCTTTCAATTATCCTGCTTGAAAGCAGTGAAGGCAAAACAGCACCCTGAGAAGCCCGCCGGGAAGGGAGACACTTGCAAGTGAAATAATTGAAAGAAAGGCACGGAGGCAGTGAAATAATTCTTTGCAAAAATCACTTGGTTCACTTTGAAGTTTGCGGGGATAGGAGTCATCCTCAACCCTTTCCCTAAAAGCCAGGTTAATTGCATAGGGTCAGTATTCCTAGAGAGGAAGGGAACAGGATCCTCCATCGCAAAGGTCCTCCTCCAAAATAAGTCCCTTCCTGTCTCCTGCTTTTCTCCTTCTGAAGGGAAATGAGGCGCCATGGACTGCATTGCCGTTCTGGGCCCATCTTTAGAACTTTCTTCCAAGGGACCCTCATGTGGGGTTTGAGGGTAAGTTTATTTCAGTGGGGTGTGTGTGAAGGAGAGGGTGTGGTGACCTCAGGGGGAGGAAGGGTGATTTCAAGAGTGGCCCAAGAAATGTTATTAAAAAAAATAGAACCATCAAGAATAACCTTTTGCAAGAAGAATCACATGGGGGAAAACCTCTTGACTACAGTTTATTTTAAACTGACGAAGGCTGTCCACCCCAGATGGGGATTCTGCGGGGTCTTAGAACCATGGTCTCCCTGACAGCCTTATCTGAAGTATGTGCAGTTTGAAGAATGCAATGATGTCACGTGGCTGTCCTGGTTTGGTGGGAGAGAATTATGGCAACCCTAAGCTAGCAACTCAATGCCAAGTGTTGGGTGATGATAAATAACCTGACTCCCTAAAGGGGCCAACTACTATGGACAGATGAGCCCCTTTAGGTGGGGTAATGGTCCCCCTCAGTGGTGGAAATGCCACTGGAAACCATCATATTGGGCCCAATGGCAAAATGAGCAGAGGAGGAACCACTTCCTAATAGTCAAGGAGGTGAAAAAGACCATGCCAGATGGACTGGCTGTGAAAGCGCATCTTGTCAATATCCTCAAGGCTGCAGCAGTCCATTGCAGTCCCAGTGTCAATTCCTGCATGTCTCATTTCGTACAATGCCGCAGGAGATGGCTGCATGATCATAGTGTGTGGATCACTTCATGGCAAGCTGGGATCCAATTTTTAACTAATTCACACCAATGGCATTTTCCCTGAAAACATTCTCAAGAAAAAATGTACACTTGGACACGAGTAGCAGCCGACGACGATGACTATTTTGTGAAATTAGTTCTAAGAAAGATGAGGTTATTTTTATTTGGAGTAAACTAAAGATGTGGGAATCTATCTCTCTAGTCTGTAAAATAATGTAAAGTGTCAAATGTTAGGAAATCTTTTTTCCTGTTGTATACTACAATGTTTCAGCTACTTCTTAAAGATCCGTTCAATAGAATTTACAGAGGACTACCTCATCAAATCTCCACTGAATCAATTGTGACTTGTTGTGACTTGCAACTGGATTTCAGACTTTGAAAAGTTTGTACAATTGTTCAGTCTGTGGAATTAGGGATAGTACAACATCATGCCCAGCACAGGAAACTGATTTATCAGTGATTTACGACAAGGCTTCATCACAGATTATAATCATGCAAGGTAGGGATGAAATCAGAAGAAAAAACAAAAATGCCTATATTTGAATGAAAATTTATATTGTCAGACATCATGTAATAGATTATTCATATACAAACATATATAAACATGGTGCAAACAATGAAAACAACAATTACAATTAAATCACAGATAAATTAACCATATGATGGACTTCTAACATTTTAATGTTAATTATGGAGAAAAAGCCACTCTGAGGAATGTGTTACGGTAAACTTTCTTTTTCTTTTTCCATTCATGGCTAAATACTGCAAATGTTCTCAGTGCTAAAATATTGTTGGACAGAAAGGATAAAAAGAACACTTTAGCATAAGGTTACAGTTTTTTTTTTAAAAAAATCAAAGTTTAAATGTAAGAATACTATAGATGTGTTTACCACAGTACACCATGTATTACTACTGTTGTGTTCTGTAAAGTTGTGCCTTTAACAATGTACCTTTGCCATGTGTTACCAATGTAACCTTTCTGTGTGCAACATTATAACCAGCAGCTGTATCAATGTAACCTAATAAGGGGACGCGAGCTAGTGACCACCAGAGGGCAGTAGCGAGCGTCCAGCTCCCATGGATCATAGTCACCTGTTTCAGCAGCGCGGGAAGATTCCCCGCGACCTCCTCACCTGGTCAAGAAGGGCGTGACCTCCTACGACATCACGCAGGCAGCAACCAATAGTCTGTCGACGAGCCACATTCAAATGTATAGCCAGCTGTATATATTGAGCTACTCATCCGCCTTTACCACATGTTCCTCCGGATCATCATGCAATAAACCTGTGTTAAGCCAACCCCTTCGGCTGTTTCATTGTCTTTGGTCCCTTACACTAAAACTACAGAAGCAAAATTTAATATTTAAATTGAAAGAGAAAATTTTCTTACCAGTACAGGGCATATGCTATTAAATTATTTAATGCCTCTTCCTGATTAGTTCTATGTATGATGGATATTAAGATTAAGATGGAAGTGATAAATCAGTAGATTAATAAGTGCTCTGTGGGCATTTATGAAGAACAACTGTCAGAAATGTGAAGTCAAAGTATTCACAGGGCTCAGTTCAGAGTAAAATGTGAGTAGCAGAGGCGGTAATTGCTTCTTTAACAAAAGTCTAATAGCTGCTACTTTCAACATTTTCTTTAAAAAAGTCTTCATAGGTTCAAGTGTTGTTGCTATGTGCCATCTAGTCATGAATTAATGCATTCATAACCTTCAAAAGGTCTTTCTCAGGTCTTACAAACTAAAAGTCATGGCTCTCTTTACTGAATCAAAGTGTTTTATGCTCAGTCTTCCTCTTTTTTTGCTACTTCCCATTTTTCCTAGCATTACTATATTTTCCAGTGAGTATTATCCACTTACGATATATTCAAGATACAGTTGTCTTGTTTTAGTAATTTTAGCTTCTAGAGGCAGCTCAATCTACTTGTTTGTTTTTCTGGAAGTCTCTCGTATCTCCAGATATCTACCCCAGTACCATACTGAAAATGAGTAGCTTTCTTTACTGCCCATCTTTCACATCTAAGCATAGTAACTGGAATGAAATTATGTGGATGATATAGGCCAATGGCAGCCCTCCAAGCCCTCTTGGTGGATGATATAGGCCAGATGTGGCACTATCATTAAGAGTCATTTCCAAACTGATGGCACATAAGAACAAACAGTATGTGTTAAACCTCAGTTTACCCTCTTGTCCAAATCAGTTGAGCACACTGAGTACTATTTTTATGAGTATGCCAACAGAGAAAGTAACTTTATGTTGATCACGAAGAACTGAAAACAGTCTTTCAATGAGGGGAAAAGTCTGAAGATACAAATCATAAGAGAAGCTCAAATGAGGCAGAATGTAATGCTTATGCAGTATCTACCAGACAATAAACACATTGGATTTGGCATAGGTTTCCCATTCTGACAGAGCTACACTCTCGGTGCCAAGACTCAGTGGAAAGCAGTGTTGCTTAAATTAGTGGAAATGCGCATGTCATCTCTTTGCTTGCAGTGAACTGAAGAGATAAATGTTGTCATTCAGTTCATCTGTATAACCCATGACAAGTTGAGGCTTAATAGCTTTTAACTGACAATCAATATTCCTTCCATTTAAAATGGATCATCTTTCTAACACAAGAAAAGCCACAATCGTATTGTACTTCTCAATACAACACATTTGTATTCACTTTGCATTGCTTGTTTTTCCCCCCACAGGTGTTTATTACAGACTTTGACACAGCTGCTTGCATGCTGCACATCTGTGCAAACTTTAAAAAGCCACACAGTGCTGGCCATAAATTGATGACTAAATCAAGGTATACCTAAACTTTAACACTTTCAATTTATTCCTTGTCAGCATTAAGTTGTGTAGTTCTTCTGTTGGCCATAAAATGAATGAAGACAAAAGTCATGGCTACAGAAGAACTATACAACATGAGTGCTGAAAATGAAGAAATTAAAGTTGTCCAAAGATTTTGAATACCTCAGTTCTTCTTGAATATACTGAATGCAACCCCACAATGCAATGGGTTGTTGATGTACTGTAAATTATGTATACATCCAGCCAATAGAAAAGTTCTGTATTTTCTCACCTCTAGGGTCACCTGACCTGTATTAGACTGTTTGCTATTTGGATTCCAGTCATCACTGTTTCATCATCATATTAATATTCTGCTGTTCTCTCTCTCTCCTCTACACTCTCCAATTTTCCCATACACAAAAAGTGTGTTTGTTTAAATGAATAAGGATAAGAAGGAGTTTTCTTTTTGATCACTAAAAAAAAATTCATTGCAATCTTTCATGATTCAAGATCACGTCTTCAGGCAAAGATAGGAAAACCATCAGCGGAAATCCATATTTTCATAGCATGGTATTTGCCAGGCTCTATTCTTAAAAATAAATGTGAAGTAGGAGTCCATTTTATAACCCTTCCCCATCCAACAGCCACCACCGATGGAGCCGTCACACCACCATCGGCTCTCTCCCTGGCCCGGGAGGTGCATTTTCCCCCTCAGCGGGACCTTCAAAAGCCACCACCATTGGAGCTATCACACCACCATTGGCTCCCTCCCTGGCCCAGGAGGTGGGAGCTCAGCTGAGGCGTGTTTTCCCCTCGGCGGGACCCTCAAAAGCCACCATCGTTGAACCACTGGACTTGTTGTGGACCGAAGACTATCTTCTTCTCACCACAGTCAGTTTTTTCTGGCTCTGTTATGGATGTTTGAGTCAGGGGGTTCTGTTCTGGACGTTGGGTAGTGAGGATTGTGTTTTTATCTGTGATAATTTTCTATTTTTCTCTTTATTGTAACTATATTTTTGAATTGTATTATATTATATTGTGAATTGTATTATTTTTTCATGTCGTAGGCCGCTTCGAGTCACACTGTGTGTTGAGTGAAGCGGGATAGAAATCTAAGTATAAATAAATAAATAAATACTCCCCTACTTTCTGCTAAGTGTGATTTTTTACACAGAATGTGATGATGCAAAACTAATTTTAGAAAGTGTGCCTCCACAATCAAAAGTTAATGAGAAAAATGTATAAAAGGAAGCAAGTCTTCACAAAATCTGGAAAATATGCTAAATATTACTATTTGTTTAATGATGCCCCGCCTACTGCTGTGTATATAAAACTTAACAGTTCTATCATCAATCCAAACATAGACTGCAGTCAAGAAATCAGAAGAAGATTAAAACTTGGAAGGGTAGCAAAAATATTAAAGACAGAGAACAATGTTATCTGATATTGTATATACACCACCCAGAGTGGGAATTTCCCAAAGGGCACTATAAAAATGTAATAATAAATAAATGAATGAATGAATGAATAAGATTATTAAGTGTAAGGATGTTCACAGGAGAACAAGACCAATATTTTCCACACTACTAGAATTACCTCTGTAGGGATGGGGCTGTGGTGGTTCAGTGGTTAAGAAGCTTGCCTTGTTAGCTGGTAGGTCATCAAGTCAGCAGTTCAAGAACCAAATAATGCATGATGAATGAGCACCCATCTCTGTCCCAACTCCTGCCAACCTAGCAGTTTGAAACCAAGAAATTGCAAGTAGGATGGGAAAAGATGGCATGAAAGGAGCCTCATTTGGACATCCCGTGAGTGGAGTTCCTCCAGCAAAAACCCTTTCAACCCAGAAAGCACCTTTGTGTGCTTCTGACAATATAAAAAAATCTCTGAAGGGAGACAATGGATGAAACTGAGGTTGTTATGCTTTGGGTAGGTTTGTCATGAGAAGGTAAAATTATCTGGAAAAAACAATAATGCTGGGAAAGGATGAAGGCAGTGGAAAAAACATACTAAATATGAGATGGATTGACTCTCTAAAGGAAACCACAGCCTTCAGTTTATAAAAGCTGGTGGGGAGGGCGAGAACATGACATTTTGGAAATTGCTTATTCATAAGATTGCAAAAAAGTCAACGTCTACCTGACAATATGTAACAACATCAATTCTTCTGTAGTCATGATCTTTGACTTCTTAATATTCAACTGTAATACAGATTTGGCACTTCCTTCTTTTACTTTGACTAAAATTTATTTCAAGTCATTGCTGGGTTTTGCCAGTAAGATGGTATTGTTTGTATATCTTAAATTAGGATGTTTCTTCCACCAATTTTCACTCCCCCTTCATTTGTATCAACTATGGTCCCCATATGTTTTGTGTGTATATAGGGGGAATAAAATGAACTTTTGTACAATGCTTTAGTCTATAGGAAACCACTCCATCTCTCCATATTCTGTCTTAACAGTAGCTTCCTGTTCACAATATAGGTAATGGTGTGGTATATACATACAGTCCTCATGGGAAAAAGATATTTTAGGTTATGTTTTTCTGAGCATGGTGATTAAAAGAAATAAGAGATGGCAGTGGTGGCTGGCTGCTTTTTTAGTACCCTTAGAACTTCATGAGTTGAAATACTTATGAAGACTTGCTTCCTTTTATGAATTTTCATCATTAACTTTTGTTTGTGGAGGTACACTTTCTAAAATTAGATTTGCATCATCACATTCTCTGCAAAAAAAAAAAAATTCTCACTCTTAGTAGAAAGTAGGTGAGTATACCTAAATTTATTTCAGGATGCCCTATGTATCCTTTATGCAATTATATTCCAAAATAATATAAAGGCACTATAACATGGGCACTTAGTAGTTTGTATCTACCTGTCTTTATCTCTAATTCCCCATTCTTAATTCCTGACACAAATAGGGCTTTGCCCACCCCACCCCAAACCCCTGGAATAACAAGACAGACACAGTATTGGAATTAAACTCGGGGCCACCTTATTAACATCAAATTCATAACTGAACTGTTTTGACTGTGGCAGGGGCTGAGTAGCACGGATTTAAATGATGGAGCCAAGGTGATCAACCTTACCTTCTCCACACATCTCTAGGTGAATACTGGCTTACCGGGATCGTCCTGTTCTTCAACAGTCCCCATTACGACTCAACATTCGGGTATAATGACCAGTGATGTTCTCAAGCCTTGAGGCTGTAGGCCAACAGCACGGTCACCGATCACTGAACATGCCCCCCCATCACCCGGAAGTGGAAGTACAGGTCTTCCTACTTCCAGACATTTGACATGACCAGTGCCATCCACGAATAATTCTAGGTATTCACCTACCATTTAACTACGCGCTACCCAACAAGTGACCATTTAGACCGCCAAGCCAATTACCCCAGTCCGCAACAGTGTGGAGTGGGCAAAAACACCACCACCGCACAGCCAATCAGAGATGTGTGCAAAAATTCCCACTCGTCCCTGAAGCAACCAGCTAATCCCACACTGCTATTTTGAGGGCGGGCGGGCGGGCGGGCTTTCGCTCACCTGCTGTTCTTCAGCCGTAGGCCAGTGTTGGGGAGGATGAGCCCCATATAAAGGCCTAGCTCCTCCCCTCCCCCAGCCGGGCACACCCCTGAGCATGCCCCCAGTCTGCCTCTCCCGAGAGAGGGAGGCAAAGCCACACACCCGGACAGGTGTCTGATGGCATGGTACCTTACTGAGGTAATTTGATGGCAGAATGAATTGAGGTGAAAAGTGTAGGGTTGTGTTTTGAAAGATTCAGAAAAACTTTTGCTTAGCATTTACTCGATTTTTCATGCGGTCTCTGTCAGTTTTGATTATGTGCTTTCTGTTCTCAGAGATGAACACTCTCAAGCACACATTGTTTAAAAAAATCCCCATTTTGATATCTGTGAAGAAATACAAGGCTGCAATTACAATGCAATGCTAAGCGTTGAAAGAGGGAAAAGGCTTAGCTTTGGCACTGACAGCAGAATGGTGATGAAGTGTGCCATGTCTAATGGAATTGTTCTTTTATCATGCCATCAAAGATGGCAGTGGAAGCTCAGCTGAGAGACCAAATAAATCTGTTCTCATGTCATCTGGGTTATTTAAGTAGATTATAGTATTTCTCAAGATACATATTTTCAACCAATGACAGGATGTCAGCCACTGTAACTACTCCTGGTAAGCTCTTCTTTTTTAGGTATGCAGCTATTTAGGAATCCCACAAAGTGGTTAAAGTAAATACATATAGCAGTGGTGCCCAAACCTTTTGGGCCATGGGCTGTTCACATAGTACAGAGGGCTGGTGACTATGGCCTGGGATCCAGCCCTGATGCCAATTCATCCTGCCAACAAAGCCCTCGTCGCTCCTGGAATTGGAAGTAAAATGCACTTGCTATTTCTACTTCCAGGAGTGAGGAGGGCTTTATGGGTTGGATGAATTGACACTGGGGGCCAGATCCAGCTCCCAGGCTGTAGTTTGGACACCCCTGACATATAGGAAGGAGAGCCCTAGTCCTTCATTCTCCATCCGGAAAAACTCTAGATGGGTGAAGCTTTAGGAGACCTGTTTCTATTTACAGAAAAAGGGCTGTGGTGGCTTAGTGGTTAAAACACTAAACTTGATGGAGGGAAGGTCGGAAGGTCAGCAGTTCAAGACCCAAGTGCTGCAGGATGAAGTGAGCTCCCGTCTCTGTCCCAGCTCCTGCCAACCTAGCAGTTTGAAAGCAAGAAATTGCAAGTAGATAAAGAGGTACCACTTTGGTGGGAAGGTAAACAGTGTTCCGTGCACTCTGGTGTCTAGTCATGCCTGCCACATGTCCACAGAAACATCTGCAGACAGACAGCACTGGCTCTATTGCTATAAACAGAGATGAACACTGAACCCTAGAGTTGGATATGGCTTGCTTTTGATCATTTACCTTCTACTTACAGAGCATTTCCATGCAATTGGAAATTAAAATTTATCGGGATTTTTTATCATGAAGATTTTATTATTTTTTATTTATTTGTTTGTTTGTTTGTTCAATTTCTACCCTGCCCAATCAGCCAAGGCCGACTCAGGGCAGCTAACAAACACAGGATAAAACAGCAAATAAAACAATTAAAACTAACCCCTGTCCCCCATAAAAAAGGGTGCTGGAACCGAAGGCGGGAGGCAATCTGATCTATATCAGCCAACCCAAGGTGGTCACTCTCCCACCAGTACCCCATACTTGCCCCTCCAGCCAGGTTTTAAGTTCTTTTCTGTATGGCAGCAATTCATGGATTCTCTCCATGGATAGATGCAACTCTTGAGATTTAGTTCTGAACACAGTGAGAGCTAGAGTGGACAGTTGCAGTCCTAGCACTTTTCCTCTTGTATAATTATAATTTAATCACTTTGTAAATGTTTGAATGTATTTCAGGCAAGGTGTTTCACTCTGTATTGCACTAACTGTTCATTTACAGTACCCAAGATGGAGGACAAACCCTCATTGCTTTTCTTCTGGTTATAGGGCATTTCTCCCTCTCATGTCAATGTTTACTTAACAGAAAGTTACTGTTCCTGGTGAGGTTATTCCAGTTGTACTAGAAGCTATGCAGAACAATACTTTCTTTTGTAACTTATACTTTCCTTAGAAACCTCCCACAAAGGGTGCAGATGTGGTGAAAAACCACCACTCATTTGTTTTTATGAATTTTGACTTGCAACATATTGAACAAGGCTTTTGACTGATTTGAGGTTCAAAGCACTGCAGCCTTCACACTCCATCTCTACAGGATGTAAATAGATATGGTAGGATAGGAAACAGAAATGGTGAAACAGAATGTTGATCTTGTTAAGACTTTGTTTTGATCCAACTAATTCTCTTTTTCGAAAAAATGTCATTACTTTGGCTATAGAATAGCAAATGTTTACTGTTTTGCTGCTGCATCTGTTGCTTTATATTGGGCAAACTTCTGATCTTTCTAATCATATAACCTGATAACTGGGATTTTAAGATTTGAATAATCCCATGCAATGTGTCATTGTCTGACAAGTTGCCCCTCTGAGGTGGATTGGTTTGATTTCTTTGCTGCTTTGATTTGTTTGCCTTCCTCAATCTACTCTGTGCTGGTTTCCAAGGCTATAAACCAAGGAAGAAGTGACATTTTCAGTTCCTCAAAATGCATAATATTAAAAAGGCTAACTTTGTACACTTGAAATCATAAAAAGTCAGTGAATATCATAGGCATTAGTATTCCAATATTTCATTTTGTGACATGGTTTGCAACAGAAGTAGAAAAATCCCATGGCCTTATACCATTTGTTGACAATACAATATCTGAAGAAAGTAGTTGGGTTTTACCGGGGAGGGGGAGGGGGAATCTGATTTGTGTGTCGCACATGGTTTTAAAAAGGAGACAAATATATTAATTAAAAATATATTATAGATTAGGTGTGGAAACACAAAAAAGTACGGTAATGAAGTGAAGAATATGCAACGTACAACTTTGTTCAAATGATACCTCAGGCATCAAACAGCTTATTGGCCCCTTTGGGAAAATGGAGCTACTGCTCACACAGTTGAAGTTCCAAACATTTCTCCCCTATAACTGGGAATTATGTTTTCTTCTGCCAACCTTCTCATTTTCCTCATTCCCTCTGAGCTGAGTTGAAGTCCCCACAGCAACTGTGCGAATGGAGGGGGCTTCTCCCCTCTAGTAACAATATCTTGTGAACCTTCCTGCTTATTCATTTTAAAAATGAAAAGGACCTGTGCTAGAATTGGCTTGATCATATAAATTGACACAGCTGCTTAGATTTTGGGGGCTCTCTTTTGGAATTTGGCTAAAGCCATTGAGCAGCTACACCTTAATTTTGAGACTTTACTAATGGGTTCTTCTTTTTCCATGTCTAGGTTGGACATGAAACTGTCACAATGAAGGGACCTTTTGATGAGTCCATTCCGCAGTTTCTTTTGCCTGACATAGTGTGATAAAGACTAGCCAGCAACACAAGGTTGCCATTACCAGGCTAGGCCCGATTGTGGTTAAAAAATACCTCAATCTTTGAGGAGGCTCTTTCTGTGTATCCCTGCTAATGGGTGAAGTAAAACACTGTGTTATTTGCCATGGTTGCTCTATGGAGCAAGGAAGGGAGGTATGTCTCCCTACTCTTTCATGATGAGTTTCTGCTCTCCATCCCCCATTGGATCCCATGAGTCACAGTACTTATTGCCTTAGACTTTTTCTAAAGCAGGGATTCTCAACCTGTGGCCTGTGAGCTGCATGTGGCCCATGGCACCATTTCATGTGGTCCCCCACTCCCTCCACCACACCAAGAAGTGTCATGTGATGGAGGAAGGGCAAAATGGCTATCCGGCTCCCTAAGCTGTCTGAGGGAGTGTGACCTGGCCCCCGGCTTAAAAAGGTTGAAAACTCCTGCTCTAAAAGAACTGCTGAATAATAATTATTTTCTTAATATTGTCTGCTGTCAAGTCCATTCCAGCCCTTGCCAGGGTTTCCCTTTGTCTAAAGTACTCTGTGCCTGAGTCTGTAATATGGTCTTAAGAAGGCTATTGGCAGATTAAATAAATAAAAACAACACTGTTTATTGATGCTGCTATGTTCTATTTTCTTCCCGCAGCTCAGTGGTTGGCTCAGCAAATCTTCAATAAGACATGCAGTACCTGCTCTGTGCTCATGGAACTATCTGGAATCACAATACAAATAGCGGAGTGGGTGCGTGGGCATTACAGACAAGGAAGAAAAGAAAGCGATTTCTGTTCCTATGAAAACTAAGAAAAGAATTTAGATACAGCATTGCCACTTACTAAATAGGATTTACATGCTAAATCATCCACAAGACACAACATTGCATAGCTTTCACGATCACTCGTGTCTGGTCAATGCAATGGTTTCATGGGGTTGTGGCTCAAGTGGCTAAGATGCTGGCTGGGAGGTGGAAAGTCAGCAGTTCGATTCCTGAGTACTGCAAGATGGAATGAACTCCCGTCTTTATCCCAGCTCCTGCCAACCTAGCAGTTTGAAAGCAAGAAATTGCAAGTAGATAAATAGGGACCACTTTGGTGGGAAGGTAACAGCGTTCCGTGTGCTCTGGTGTCTAGTCATGCCTGCCACATGACCACGGAAATGTCTGCAGAAGCAGACAATGCTGGCTCTTGGGCTTTGAAACAGAGATGAGCACTGAACCCTAGAGTCGAATATGACTGGCTTTCGAGCAAGGGAAACCTTTACCTTTACCTTTTACATGGGTTAAACTGAAAAGTCATATTTTGAGCAGATCCGTGAAATCAATGGTACTTTAATTAACTGAATGGATTGAGTTGTTCTCTTAGCTCTGCTATAAAAATAGTTTTAAAGCTTTTGATTTATGATATAAATGGCTAGGAGGTATTCAAAATAGTAAGTATGACAACAAAACAGGCTTAAAGGAGTAAAAACAATATTTCTCAAAAACAAAAATCTCCAAGTGAGTAGAAAGGAAAGAATACCACCAGAATAAATATTTTTGCTCTCTTTTTAAATAGGTATTTACTCAACTACTTCTCTTATCTGTTTGAAGGGGAGAGGGATCCTTCAAATCAAGCAGCAAAAACAGCAAGCTGGTACGTAGCAACATGCTTCTTTTTCTTCTTTCGTGTCCTGATCAAACCCTGGACTGTCAAAATGAAGCCACTTTCTTGGCTTTGTCATCCCCCACACACACACCCCAAAAGAAGAGCCAGACACATGATTGGAGATAATTAAGGCCACACTTTATTAATAACATTAACTGTGAAACATAACCAAACTGGGTGCTAACCCTCCCAGGTCTTTGGAGGGGCCTCACGTAGTGCAGACTGGAGCCAGGAACCTGAGGATAATGTAGAACCTCTCTACCTCTGATATGGGTGAGTCTGAGGGCCCAGGAAATGGCATCCTCAGGCATCCAGCCACCAGTTACCATCATAAAGATTACAGCATTACCCAGGAGATGCACAGTCCAGGATAAACTGTGAAAACTAAATGTCCCAAATCAACTACCTCCCAACAATGGACAGAACTCCATAATCAGCAGGGAAGAATACTACCCCACCCTGGGCTCATCAAAATGCCGATCCCTCTGCACTATCCATCATGGCTGGTGGGTGAGGCAAAGTCTGACCGGAATGCCTCCCCCACCCCCTGAAGGAAACAGAGGCCCCTCCCTAGATTGAGGATGCAAACTGTAAGTGAATTTAACCCAACCATCAAACAGTTTGGGCCAAGAGCAGACTGTAACCAGGAGGGATATGATCAAGCCATTAAAATCAGAGAGTACGTGTAGGATTAGGTGACCCAGAACCTCACAAGATTTTCAAGGCACCAACATACTACTACATTTCTTGTAACTTCAAAGCAGTGTGCCTTTGGTTATTTGGAATAATAAAGAGAACAATTCCTGAACGTCTGATGAGCCTTTTACATTGCGCTTTTAATTTCTGTTCACATCTTCTTGTTCAATTAGTACTGTTAGGCTGGAACACTTACTCAAGTTGACACACACAATACCATTTCTAGAACCTAATATTCTTGGGCTTTATAGATTTCAGCTCCCAGCTTGTCTTCATAGCTCATAACCTTTAATCCTCACATCAATCTTGGTGCTCCCTTCAATTACTATGCTGTTGTCTAGTGAAAAGGAGTAAGAGTTAAAGGGGAGTTTGTACAAACTTGCATTTTTTTCATGGGAGGGGGAAACTAGCATGGCAAAACAAAAATGATTCTGATAGTCTCTGGAATCACCACTATCCATTGGTATTGTAGTAGTACTAGCAAAATGCTATGTCTCATTATTTTACATGTTTTTTATTAACAAGAAGAGTACAGCAGTCTCCAAGGTTTCACCACTTTAGATTGATTTCTACAAATTCTTCCATAAACCGTGCAAGTATAGAACAAAATAAGTTTTTCCCCAAAGCATTCTTAGAGACCATTTCACTCTTCACTTTTTGCCAGCAGCTTTTACTGACTGAGAATCTTAGTTTATAGCTGAAAACAATGGGAATTATCCTACTCAGCTTCTGTTGAGCAAAAAGTCCCACCAGCTTATGAAGAAAAAACATCTTTTACTTGCCAATGTGAATGCAGAAGTAGTATCGTTCCCCTGTAACATCACTGGCAAGACATTCTGCTTTGAAACTCAACAGGAAATACCTGTAGTCAATGGCAGCACCAAAATGTGTAAAGGTGCTTATGCGGGGACCAACTTTCCAAGAGCATGTCTGAACAGTCTTAATTTGAATATAAACTTTGAGTTAGGAATGCCACTCCAGGGAAATTTCTCCAACTGAAATTTTTGGGCAATTAATTAGAATCTGAAGCAACTTTCTCAAATACTAGAGACTTTTGTAAATCATGAAAGAGTTTTCTTTTGTAGGTTCATCATAATGTACAATTTAATTTAATTTATTTTAATTTAATTTAATAGTCATATTTATATATGCCGCCCACTCAGGCAGAACCCGACTCAGGGCGGCATTACAACAAGTTCTAAAAACACATAAAAACACTTTAAAAGCCCCATATCCCACCCACTTTAAAAAACCCATATCCCACCCACCCATCCCACCCACTATAAAAAGAAGAAGAGAGAGTTCTTAATTGTTTACATAAGCCAGCAGGCGGGGACCGTGTTTCCATTCGGGCCCCACACCTGCCCTGCCAGCCAGGTCTTCAATCCTTTCCTGAAGGGCAGCAATTCTCTTTGAAGTCTTAGATCTATTGGCAGGAGGTTCCAGAGAGTTGGTGCGGACACGGAGAAGGCCCTCCTTCGGGTGCTGGACAAATGTGCACCCCTAACTGATGGCACCATTAGAGAGCCCCTCCGGTCCGCTCTGGTTGGACGGGCAGACACTCTTGGGACGATGCGGTCTCTAAGGTATCCTGGCCCACTGCCATATAGGGCTTTAAAGGTCAAAACCAGCACCTTGAATTGCACCCGGAGACAAACTGGTAACCAGTGCAGCTCCCGAAGTAGCGGTGAGGCATGGGCATATTGCCCACATCCCATCACCACCCGGGCTGCCGCATTCTGGACCAGCTGCAGCCTCCGAATGGTCGTCAAGGGCAGCCCCATGTAGAGTGCATTACAATAATCTAGTCGGGAAGTGACCAGGGCATGGGTGACCATAAGCAAGGAGCCCCGGTCCAGGAGCGTGCACAACTGGTGAATCACCCGAAGTTGGGCAAAAGCCCTCCTGGCCACAGCCGCTACTTGTTCTTCTAGCAGCAGCCACAAGTCCAGAAGGACCCCCAAGTTGCGCACTGGGTCTGTCTGGGGCAAAACAGCCCCATCCAGTACCAAAGATGGTAATTCCCTGGATAACACGGGGCCCATTATCCACAGCCACTCTGTCTTGCTGGGATTCAGCCAAAGCCCATTGGCCCCCATCCAGACCCCAATGGCCTCCAGGCATCCGGATAGGATTTCAACAGCATCACTGGGGTCCCCACGGGCCGAGATGTACAACTGAGTGTCATCCGCGTACTGATGGTACCGCACCCCGTGGGAACGAATGATCTCACCCAGTGGCTTCATGTAGATGTTAAATAGGAGAGGAGAGAGCACCGAGCCCTGAGGCACCCCATACTTGAGGAGCCTAGGGCTGGACCTCTCACTCTCTAACCACACCGACTAGGTACGGCCCTCCAGAAAAGAAGAAAACCAGGACAACACAGTGCCCTCGATCCCCAATCCTTTGAGCCGTTCCAGAAGGATACCGTGGTCGACGGTATCGAAGGCCGCTGAGAGGTCAAGAAGAGCAAGGACAGATGGATAACCCTCGTCCCGCTCCCGCTAGAGATCATCCATCAATTGCTAAGGTTTATCACACACTGTTTATGGAAGAGAGTGTTGCCACCGTCACGATGAAAAACAGAAATACCCAATACTATATATGCTTCACAGGCCACAACCTTAACTTGAGACCCTGGATGATTCTCTAAATTCAGGCATACCACTTTCAAATGGTAATAGTATTTGGAGGTCTGTCTTCACTTCTAATACCACTCAGTGTATCAGGAAGATCGACATGTCCTATCAAAGATAAGAAAATATTAAGTCAGGGCTAGCAGGGAGTTGCATTTTGAGGCCACTTTTGCATCTAGAATGTTTATATTGAAACCCTCTGATAAAGCTATTAAAGTAGTGTGCGTTATTACACAGAGATCTCGCTTCTTAAGTAGGACTGGAGACTAGGAGTGGGTGAATATTGTTTAAATTTGTCTAAATTACATGTCTTTTAAATAGCAACCAATTTGCTTTGAGTCTATTAGTAGCCTGCCTACTTCTATCGCACCCAACATTTTAAAATTATTAATACATGTTTTTATGTTCAAATGGAGAGGGAGGAAAGCCCTCAGCTGAAGAGAGGTGGTGAAATCCAGTGTCATTAATTACAGCTTGAACTCCAACATGCAGGCAAAATTCCCACCAATTTTACCTCCCTTCCTCCTTGCTTTCTTCTTCCCCCACCCCAGAGCCAGTGAGCTCAGTGAGTTGGGTATCTGTTTGCAGAACTAGGGCTTAGAGTCCAATTCCCTATTGTATTTCTTGGGAGTAAAGCCAACCTATATAGTGATGGAGAAGCTGCAGAGTCCCAGAGTACCTCCAGAGGAAAGGAATGGTAAACTATGCCTGAGTACTCTAAACCTAGAAAACTTGAAAAAGCTTGACATAAGTTAAAACTGACATGATGGCAAATCATTTATTTAATCAGTCAGGTGGCTTATACAGTCACAAGCAACCTATGATTTTTTTACCTACTGGCCTCTGAAGAATGTTGTTTGAATACTTCTCAAAAACATAAGTACATCTCTTTATTGTTGAATGGATTATATAAAATCTGTCTGTTTTATTGGCTTTGTGCAATTAAAATATCATGTATGCAATGCAATACAAGAGAAAAGCTGGCTGGAAAGTCTGCTCATAACTTTGAGATTAATGTGAAGGAACATGGATGGAGGGGTACCGAAACTATGAATAACTGAGATAATTTTCTCCACCAATGAAACATCAATTTTATCCACCATCTCAGAATAGATATTCCACCAGTTCTCTTCTTGTAAATGTTAAATTATTCATTCTCAATTACTCTATTCACATACCTTAGGACAGATCTGAAGAGTTCTACAGTATATTGTGTCTAGGCATTTGATTTTCGGAATTTTATAGCCTTTTAGTGGCTTTGCAAAATCAGAGTGGAACAATGCTATAAATTGTATTGACAACTTTTTGATTCTCAAGCTGACTTTTTATTGTATCCATATCCTTCCACAAATTAATGCACAAGATCCAATTAAATTAGCAAGACAGATTGTTTGATGTATAAAGGCATATTAAATGTCACTATATTTATTTTGAGGAAGGTCAATCAATATTGTTGGCTGCTGAATTCACATGAACCACACATGTTTTTTCAGATATTGAAGGTTTGATTGGAAAGTGTTGACTTCTGGATACTGGCAAAAGATGAAAATGTCAGATTCTCTAATCAACCACATAAAATGATGTTGGTACTAACGAGAAGCCTGCCATGTGTTAAACACACAATTTTACACAAGCAATGATTGGCATTCACAAAGTAATTTGTTTAAGAACAGTTGACATAATTTTGACCGATTTCCTATCTTTCTAATTTGCTTTTGAAGATAGAGGCATAGCTTCTCCTATAAGCCGAACAAAAATATCTATCTCAGTTAAACTATCTGAGCCAGTTTAACTGGTAGGTTCCCATGAAAACTGCAGTAAATGACTGGCACATGTAGGAAGTAAAATGACAGGAAATTTTTGATCTAAGATCTCAATGACATCTGAGTCTCTGTAATAGCACCAATCATAGAATATAGAAGTGGTGTTTTTGCAAGAAACCCTCACAACAGGGTAAGAAACTTCCATATTTTTGTACAGTTAAGTGTTCTTAGCTCATCCTGTGATGAAACTGGTGAACCATGTAAAGAAAGATGTGAAGAAATATGTAGTGTATGGTTGTGAGAACTTGGCCATAAAGAAAGCTGAGTGCAGGAGAATAGACGCCTTTGAAATGTGGTGTTGGAGGAGAAGTTTGAGAGTACCCTGGACATCAAGGAGAACAAATAGCTTGATTTTAAAAGAAATCAACCACGACTGCTCCTTGGAAGGTCAGATGTTGAAAATGAATCTCAAGTAATTTGGACATCAAATGAGAAGAGAGGGTTCACTTGAAAAAGCCTTGATGCTGGGAAAGGCCAAGAGCAAAAGAAGAAGAGGAAAGCAGAGAATGAAATGGTTAGATGCTATTGTTGATGCAATGGAGAATGGTGGAGGATAGGGGTGCCTGGGGTGTGATGGTCCAAAGGTTGGACTGGACTATACAACTGAACAACAACAACAAATGTTACATTACTGTATTTGAATCGATTGAACAGATGTAGGGCACATAGAAGGAAGGAAAGGAGGGAAAATGGAAGAAAGGGAGAGGGGGAAAAGAGAGTTCCTATTCAGGTGTTGCTAAGAGGGACCTAAATGGTGGAATGATATCTACCTACAGAACACACCGTCAATGAGATTTCATCAAGACCCACTTTCTTTTAAATAAGTTCATTCAGAATAAACATCATTGACACAATGTACAGAAGTACCGACTATTTTGTTATTGTGTGCTATTCTTTTATCAAATATCACGTATAAATGAAATATTTTAAACTGCAAGAATGCAAGCGCGGCGCCAAAATGGCAGCCGCGCTCTTTGCGGGCCCCCTTCCATCGGACGAAGGCATCCGGGTAGTTAGGGGGCGTGGCCAGCTCCCTTATAAAAGGGGTGGCCATGAGGCAGCCGAGCTGCCATTTTGCGAAGCGACGGAGCAGAGAAGTTTTTCCCTCTTACCTCCGTCGCTTTTGGCTTTTACCGGGAAGCCTTTTGGCTGCTGAATTCTCTCGTTTCGGCTTCCCATCGATTGGCTGAGAGGCCCGCGAAGAAGAAGGCGGCTGCGAGCGCGGCTCGGAGGCGCAATCTGGGTCGGAAGACCGCGGCTGCGCCTCCCCAGCAGCCGCATTTGCTTGCACCCACCGGGACCGGTGGAATGGGGTCTATTCCCCCTGGCTAGAGGATCACCTCTCCTGGTGTTGCCCATTCCGCTGGGCCTCCCTTTATAGGAGCGTAACTCGCTCTGAGGCCTTCCAGCCTTGGGGGGTGGTCCGGTCCCCTTCCCTGGCAGGTTGCTACATCGGCCCTAACGGGCCCGGGTGTGGGGTTGTTGCCCTATTCGGGCCCCGAGGTGCAGGGACCTGTACCCATGCCTGTAGTAGGCGGGCCGGCTGGTCCTTTGCCCCATGTCAGCGTGGAAGCCTTATTGGCCCGCGTTGCGGCCCTCGAGACATCCCTGGCCCGGGCTAGCCACTCTTGGTCTCCCTTTGGGGTTCGTTTCGACGCGTCGTCTGCTGGGCAGCGGCAGGCGACGGGACGGGTCGAGCTGCTTGAGGCGCGTGGCACGACCTGGGCCACTGCCTCACAGCTCCCCATTCAACAGACCGGTGCGGGTCAGGCCCCATCGACGAGCTCGATGGCGGTTGTGAGCTCCGACGCCCCCAGTGGGCCGGAACCCCCGGTGGGGGCGGCCTACGGGGGTGCAGCACGTTAGTATTCGGTCCAAGCTAGTGCACCTACACACGTGGCCACTTTGGGGGGTGGGTTTTCCAATGGCCTGGCCTCGCGCGGGTGGGGCGGCGGTCCAGCCGCTGATGCCCCACCTGGCGACGACAACTACCACTCAGGGCCCCGTGGTGGGGGGTGTTTTCTACCCTGTGGGGAATGTTTTGGGGGTGGCTGGGTTAGTACAGGCCCCCTTTCAGATGCCAGCAGTTCCTGTTGTGCCCGTGTCGGCCTTGCTGACGGCGGGGTATTCCTTACCGCTGGGTGTCCATTTGGCACAGACCACCAAAGAGAAGATCTGGCGGGGGGATTGCGTGGATATCTTCTCACTCCTCAACTAGAGGGCCCACCAAGGAGTAGGGGGGGCAGGATGAGAAGGATAAGGAACAGGCACGTCGTAGCAAGCCACCACGTACGTGGGCCGACTGGTTGCCGGCCGACCTCATATACATGGCGGTGTACCTTAGGGCCCGGCCGGATTTGGCAATTCCGATGGTCTAGTATTTGGACAACATCTACCGGGCGATGGTTGACTTTCCGGGCCCATCGTGGTTGGCTTATTTATTTATTTTTATTTTATTTTATTGTCAAATTTCTATACTGCCCACTCAGCCAAAGCCGACTCCGGGCGGTTCACAACAATGGGTAAAAACATATAAAAACAAATAAAACAGATAAAAACCAGCAATAAGAACCCACCCCTAAAAAGAGAGGGGTGCAGGAACTGAAGAAA
The DNA here is from genome assembly GCA_035047305.1 of Bradypodion pumilum. Classification (NCBI taxonomy): domain Eukaryota; kingdom Metazoa; phylum Chordata; class Lepidosauria; order Squamata; family Chamaeleonidae; genus Bradypodion; species Bradypodion pumilum. The sequence goes on from JAWDJD010000005.1 coordinate 184,062,544, forward strand.
CCGTGGGGCAGGCATCCTCCCCTATATTAACCACCCAACGGAAGCCACCCCTCCACCTGCACCCCAAACTTGGCCCGCCAGCCAGGTTTTTAGTTCTTTTCTAAAGGGCAACAACTCCGTCTGGAGACGCAGTTCCACAGGCAGGAGGTTCCAAAGGGCCGGTGCGGACACAGAGAAGGCTCTCCTCCTTGTGCCAGAGAGGCGAGCCCCCCTGGCCGATGGCACAATTAGAGAGCCCCTCCGGTCCACTCTGGTTGGACGGACAGACGTCCTTAGGGCGATGCGGTCTCTAAGGTAACCTGGCCCACTACCATATAGGGCTTTAAAGGTCAAAACCAGCACCTTGAATTGCACCCGGAGACAAACTGGTAACCAGTGCAGCTCCCGCAGCAGTGGTGAGGCATGGGCATAACGTCCACACCCCATCACCACCCGGGCCGCCGCATTCTGGACCAGCTGCAGCCTCCGAATGGTCATCAAGGGCAGCCCCATGTAGAGCGCATTACAGTAGTCTAGTCTGGAGGTAACCAGAGCATGAGTGACCATGAGCAAAGAGTCCCGGTCCAGGAGCGGGCGCAACTGGCGAATCACCCGAAGTTGGGCAAAGGCCCTCCTGGCCACAGCCGCCACCTGTTCTTCTAGCAGCAGCCGCGAATCCAGGAGGACCCCCAAGTTGCGCACCGGGTCGGTCTGGGGCAGAATAGCCCCATCCAAAACCAAAGATGGTAGCTCCCGGGATAAGGCGGGACCCCCTATCCATAGCCACTCAGTCTTGCTAGGATTCAGCTGTAGCCCATTTGCCCCCATCCAGACCCCAACAGCCTCCAGACAGCTGGAAAGGACTGTAATTCCATATGCGGATTCCCCGGCACCCCAACATTAGGTGGGTTGAGCCATGCCAGAGGCTGTGGCTTTTGTACATGACACCCACGCGCCCCGCGCCCGGGGAGAGATACCATTGTGGACATGCGGTCCAGCGGGCGGCCCCAGCACAGGTCCACTCCCAGGGGGCGGGGCAGGGGGTTTCCAGCCCGCCTGCTGTGCTGGACTTTCTCGTCCAATGGTTCCTGCAATAGGAAGAATGGCAAATACAGACATTAGTGTCCCCCCTGTGATGGCCCCCATGCGGCCTCTGCCTGTCCCAGGCCTGGAGGGATGCGGGGCAGAGGGAGGGGTGGACAGGGGGCTGGCAAGACTGCCGCAGATGGATCTAGTTCACCAAAGGGCTCCCTCCCCAATTAATGTGGACATGTTGGAGCGCTGGCTCACATTGTACCTGAAGGGAGAGGATGCGGATATCTCCTTCAGGGTTTTAGGCAGGGGTTACGTATCCCTTTCATGGGTGATAGGTCCCCTCAGGATGCCCCCAATCTTTATCCCTTAGGGGGAGGGAGGAGGTGGCTCCTGCCAGCAATGATAAGGAGGTCTATGCGGGCAGGGTCGTTGGCCCTGTCCCTGCGCCCCCGTTCCGGGGAGCATATTATTGCAATGATGCCATGCCTTTTGGCTGTTCCAATTCGGGCTCAGCATTCGAGCGTTCCTCCATCTTCCTAGAGTGGGCTTTTGTTCGCAGATCAGGGTCCCGGTCTGTAGCCCATTCCCTGGATGATTTTATTCAGGGCTGAACGGGGCTGGGACACGTCCACACGTCTCCTCAACACATTTCAGACGCTAATGGAGGAACTTGGTGTCCCTTTAGCGCCCGAAAAGACCGAGGGCCCACCTACACAGCTAGTATTCCTGGGGGTGGAGATTGACACGGTAGCGCAGGCTTCTAGGTTGCAGCGGGATAAGGTGTCAAAGCTAGTGGCCCTTATCTCGGACTTGCTGGCCAAGTGCATGGCATCACCGAGGGACCTGCTGGTGCTACATGGTCACCTCAATTTCGCTGGCAGGGTCGTCGCACCGGGCAGGGCATTTGCTCGGCGCTTGCGCGACGTCATGGCAGGATTATCCAGGCCCCACCATAGGGTTAGACTTACCCGGGGTATCAGGGCAGACGTGCTTGTCTGGCTACAGATCCTGAGGGATTTCAATGGGGTGTCATTTTGGAGGTCTGAGCTCCTGACTTCCCCTCGCTTTAAGATACAGTCCGATGCCTTGGGATCCCTGAGTTATGGGATGTACTTCAATTGGAAGTGGGCCTATGGTGGGTGGCCACCATCCTGGGCAGGCACGGGTCGCCTACGTGGTCTCACGTATCTGGAAATTTCCCTATCCTGGGTGCTTTGATGCTATGGGGCGAGGAGGGGGCCAACTCGGTTGTCCATTTTGGTGGGACAATGCGGCTGTTGTCCACATTGTCAATGCACAGACCTCTAAATCGCCCAGGGTTATGGACCCAGTGCGCAAGTTTGCGTTGCGCAGCCTGCGCCTCAACGTTCTTTTCAGGGCCAGGCATGTCCCAGGGGTTACTAATGATATTGCTGACACCTTGTCCCGCCTGCAGATCTCCCGGTTCCGTGCCTTGGCCCCGGACGCGGAGGAATTTCCCTCGCCACTCCCAGACGGGATATGGAACATTGGCAAGGAGAGGTGAACCGGACGATTGGCCTGTCACTAGCGCCACGCACGCGTAAGGCGTATCACCACGCATTTAATTCTTTCAGAGCATTCTGTACCCAATTTCAAATGCCAGGAACCTGGCCGATCCCGGTAACCCATGTTCTGCGGTTCATGGTTTACCTGCATGCCCAGGGCCTTGCACCTCGCACCATAGCATCTAAGCTGTCAGCGTTGGCTTTTATGGCCAAAGTGGGAGGTCATGTGGACAGCACCACTGACTTCTGTGTGAGACATGTTTTGGAGGGGTGGGTGCACGCGCGTGGGCGTTGCCCGGACGACCGCCACCCGATTTCCCCAGGGGTTTTTACCCAATTGGCCCGGGGCTGGCCTGGCCTCTGTTTTGATAAGATGAGGCAGCCCATTTCATGCGGCTACAACGGTGGCCTTTTTTGGAGCGCTCCGCATCGGCGAGCTTGAGATGCTGTATAAGGCGGATGCAAGTCGTGGACAGCACCACTCACTTCCGTGTGAGACATGTTTTGGAGGGGTGGGTGCGCTCGCGTGGGCGTTGCCCAGACGACCGCCACCCGATTTCCCCAGGGGTTTTTACCCAATTGGCCCGGGGCTGGCCTGGCCTCTGTTTTGATAAGATGAGGCAGCCTATTTCATACAGCTACAACGGTGGCCTTTTTTGGAGTGCTCCGCATCGGCGAGCTTGAGATGCTGTATAAGGCGGATGCAAGTCGTAGGGCACTGGAACTCGAAGATGTCTGTGTGAACAATATTGGGCTCAGTTGGGGATACACTCCTCTAAAACGTATCAGCACGGCGTAGGCAGTGGAGTAGACTGCTACGATGTTCCTCGGCAGACATCTGTCCGGTTGGTGCCCTACAGGATTTCCTTGCACTGTGTGGCACGCACCATGGCCCGTTTTTCTGTCACCAAGGTGGGTCTTCTCTTACTAAATTTCAATTTGGAGGGTGCCGGGAAGGCACTAGACAGTGTTGGCTCCTCTGGGGCTCGTTGCGGCACCCATTTGTTCAGGATAGGGGCGGCTCCTACTGCAGTTGTTTTTGGGTACTCCGGGGCTGAAATACGCCGCACGGGAGGGTGGGGATCACAATGTTTTCAGTTTTGTGTTCGCCCTCTTCAACCGTGAGTACCAGTTTAGTCACTGCACTGTTTCTCCCCCCCTTTTTTCCTTGACAGACCCTGGGTGTCGTTTTACACCGGTGACAGTATGGCTGGTGGGCCGTAGCCACGTGCACAGGGCAGCGCGTTACGCTGCGGCGACAGAGTGGGGACCCCGACTGGGACTGGGTGCAGCCGCACGTCTCAGGTAGTATGGTAAGCGCGGCATGTTATGGCGGGAACTGTTGCCATTCCTTTTCTACATCAGGGATGCTGGCTCACCCGATGTCCTGGTTATGTACCTTGGGGGCGATGGCTTGGGGCAGGTCACTGGCCTATCGCAGAAGCTTGCGGTTTGCAGTGACCTGCCCTACTCACATCATGTGTGGCGTGCCACATCCCTCAATTGGTCGGACACGATACCGCGGTACGCTTACAGGGGGGCGTTCGGCCTCGAGGCTCTTGACTGAGCCGACGCTCCGTGAAGGGGGCTATTGCCCGGTTCCTTTTCGACAAGGGCGGGGGACGCGTCATTCGCCTCCCCGGCGTCAGTCTGCAAAATTAAGAGCTTTACTCAGGGGATGGGGCCCATCTGTCGCAGGGAGGTATGGACCTCTGGTTAGTGGAATGGCGAGCAGGCCTGTCGACCGAGCTGACGGTCTTGGGGGGGGCGGTGAGCCTTTTGGGAAGCCTCCCCGTGTGGCGGGTATCACTGGTAAGGTAAACATTTATGACCCACAGGTATCCGGCAGGTTCGCAATTGACTGGACAACACTAGACAGGCATAAGTTGGTTAAACGTTGTCCGGTCAACGACGAACCAGGCGACGGGGTGATGGCTACAGCTAGACAGCATGCATCACCCCGTGATTTCACAGATACGCGTCAGAGGGTGGGGTCATTAGTTAGATATTGACTATGGTCAACAATTTGTTTGTTGTCAACAAACAAATTGATACAAATAGATACGTTGTAACAATTGCTGTTGGCAATTTTGGGTGGTACCTTACCAGTGTTACTTCGGCCTGCTTGCCTTAAAGAATTATTTTTTTTTAAATAATTTTATTTAAATCTACACATTACATAATAACAAAAAAAAATACATCAACTTAATAGAGGACATTCACCATGTGCTATTTACATTGCCATATGGGACAGAGTTACTTAATTCTTATATGATTCCTTTCCAAAAGGAATGCTGATCCGGCGTTGGCTTCTGACCTTGATCCTTATGCAGTATATAGTCTGTGAAACATCTCCACGTGTCCTGAAATTTATTTTCTTTTATTAGTCCTTTTCTTAAATTTATTTCCCAGGTAAGCTTATCGTTTAAAGCAATAGTCCATAACTCATTGTACCATTCATCGATTTTTGGAGTGACATCATTCTTCCATTGCCGCGCTATACAGTGTCTGGCACCTGATAACATGACTGCCATTAATTCCCTTTTACTATATTCCACCTTATCAACATCCGTTAGTAATACTATAACTGCATCCAATTTAACCTTTTCATTCAAAATTTTCCCAATTTCATACTCTACACTCGTCCAAAATGGCTTCAACTTCTTACACCCCCACCACATATGCTCATACGTTCCTATATCCTCCTTACACCTCCAACATATATTTAATTTTGTCTTGTCAATTAAATGTAATCGCACAGGGGTCATATACCATTTCCATAATAACTTGTGGTTATGCTCCTTAATCCTTACTGATAACGTTTTCATGATTCTTCTTTTCCACTTTCTATTCCAACATTCATCTGTGATTTTAACATTTAAATCTTGTTCCCATATTCCTCTTAATGCTTTTTGGGATTCGTTAGAATCATCCAATACTTTATATAATTTACTAACTAATCCTTTAATTTCTATTTGACCATTTCTTAACTTATATACTAGCTCCTCAAATTTTGTCATGTTCCTGTCTAAGCCTATTTCTTCCCTATATTTTTTATTCCAACTTTTCATTGCAGCAACTTGAAGCCAATTTAGTTTCAACTGTTTACACATTTCTGACATTTTCTCCTCATCCTCACAAACATCTAACCATTCCTTTAATAAAGTTACTTTATATCCTTTCATTATTTCTTCAGTCCTATGGTCTAAGAGTAGTGGGAATGATTTTAAATCCCTTAACTCCAAAATTGGTGATAACCCTGGGGATAATTTGTTTTTCAATAGTGTCCATGTTCTAAAGAGTGTCTTTAGCATTTTATTCTCGGTATTAATTTTAACAGTTTCTTTGCCTAGAAATATTAGTGATTCATCTCCCAATTTTTCACGTAATTCAATCTCCCCCCATATCAATTTTTTCCTTATTAAAATTTTACAAATATTTTTCAGTTGAAATGCCCAATAATAATTTGTGATGTTCGGGATTCCTAAACCACCCTTTTTTTGTGAAAGATACCACAACGTTTTCGATATTCTAGCTTTTTTCCCGTTATTGCAATAATTATTTATTAAATTTTGAAATACATTTAGTTCCTTCCTTTTAATATTAATTTGGAGAGTATCAAATAAAAAATTTATTTTAGGTAACAATTTCATTTTACACAATGATACTCGACCAAACCAGGACAAATTTAATTTTTTGTATCGTATAATCTTTTCCTTTAACTCCTTTTCCAATTTGTCATAATTCAATCTCTTTAAATCATCGTACTTGTTTGAAATGTTTATTCCTAAATACTTAATACTAGACCTAATCTGTAATTTAAATCTGGATTTTATAACTTCTTGTGCTTCAACATTCCCATTAAAAAAAATTGCCTCTGATTTGTCCCAGTTAACTTTAAGCCCCGTAACCCTATAAAATTTTTCTAAGTGTGCATATACTTTTTCCAATGACTTTTCAGGATTTTTTAACGTTAATAATGTGTCATCTGCATACTGGCTAATTTTTATCCCATTTAGACCTATCATGTCTGTATCTTCTCTTACCACGTTAGCAATTAATTCCATGACCATTATAAACAGTGAAGATGATAGTGGATCCCCTTGTCTTGTGCCAGCTTCCAACTTAATTTCCTCTGTTAATTCATCATTTATTTTTACTCTTGCTGATCCCCTTTGATATAACTGCCCAATTACTCCACAAAATTTTGAACCGAATCCATATTTTACTATAATTTGTTTTATGGTAATCCACTGGATGGAATCGAAAGCTTTGAATATATCTAATGAGATAAAACCTGTGTGATCTCTTTGCTGCTGTGCAATGATTGACATGTCAAGTATCCTCCTTGTCAGGTCCGACATGAACCGACCTCGCAAAAACCCTGCCTGATCTTTTTGAATATAGTTACCTAAAAATTTATTTAACCTATTGGCCAGAACCGCAGTAAAAATCTTCACATCCTGATTCATCAGCGAGATCGGTCTATATGATTCGATGTTTTCCACGTTTTTTCCTACTTTTGGTATTAAAATAATAACTGAGTTATACCATGATGCCGGTACTATACCTCCATCCATTACATAATTAAATACCCTTTCAATTCTTGGTATCAACACTTCCTTGAAATCCTTATAAAATTCCACAGACAAACCGTCTTCACCAGGGGTTTTACCCACCCTTAACTTATCTATAACATCAGTAATTTCTTTAGAGGTTATTCTTTCGTCCATGTAATCCCTATGTTCTTGATCCAATTTTATCCTTGACCATTTATTTAAATAACTTTTTAACTCAACATCGCTTATCTCTTTTTTAGAATAAAGCTCCCTATAAAAATTACTAGCAATATGTATCTTATCTTTCATTTTATTACATCTTTCCCCATTACTATTTATCAAAATCTGAATATTTCTACTATTTTTCTTTTCCTCTGCAACTTTAGCCAATAGTTTAGAATTTTTATTACCATACTCAAAATAGTTTCTTTTAAGATAAATCAAATTCTTTTTAACTTCTTCAATATCCTTTTCAATAATTTTCATTTTCAAACCCTGTAATTTATTAAACACATTTCTGTCACCTGATCTTACATGTTCTTCTTGCAACTTCCTTACTTCGTCCTCTATTAATTTTAAATTTTTATTTTCCTGTCTATTATGCCTACATGAAAGTTTTATACTTTCCCCCCTGAAAATTGCCTTCATGGTGTCCCATAAAACTCCATCATTAACATCATTAGTGTCATTTATCTCCCAGCATTCATTCCACTTTTTAATTATTATTTCCTTACTCTTTTGATCCCTAAACAATTTTGTATCATATCTCCATGCTCCAATACATTTTTTCTTACCATCAATTCTAATTTCTAAACACATTTCAGCATGGTCCGATTCTTTAAATAATCCAATTTTAATATCTTCAACTTTACTTATCTTGTTTTCTGAAGTCAAAAAGTAGTCAATCCTTGAATAGGAGTTGTGAGCTTGTGAAAAAAAAGTAAAACCCCTTTCTGAACCCCTGATATCTCTCCATACATCCCGTAATCTCATTATTTTTAACCACCTATCTATAACAGAATTATGCCCGTGTCTCAACACATTTGTGGTGTCTAGACCCGATCTAATTAGATTAAAGTCTCCGGCAATGATTAATTTGGTTACATTTTCATTTCTTATCTTTTGAGATACACCATCTAAGAATTCCTCTTGCTTCTCATTTGGTACATAAATATTAGCAATTAATATTTCCTCCTCATTAACCATTCCTCTAATTATGACATATCTCCCTTCAGGGTCTATAACAGACTTTAATTTTGTAAAACCCAATTTTTTAGAAATTAATATTGCGACCCCTCTCGACTTTGAATTACCAAATGCTTTCTCATAATGCTCTATTCCCCTTAGATACAAGTTGTTTACATTATCGTTTTTCTGATGGGTCTCTTGTAAACAAATCACATCAGGATTATTTCTCCTAATAGCCGCTTCCACACGTTTCCTCTTAATTATGCTGCCAATGCCTTTAACATTCCATGATACAATTTTAATTTTCTTCATACTTATTTATGTTACATTCTACTAACCCAATCCCTGTCTCCCATTGGCAAGTGCTCGACATACTACATAACCCATCCCACAAATAATACAATAACTGAACACAAAACATATAACAAAACTTCTTCACCCTCCCCACCTTTCCTAGAAAGAACACCCTTGAAAATCAAGGAGGGGAGGGGGGGAGTGTGCAATTATGTGAGCCTAGCTCCTAATCATCCTGCATAACATCAACTTAACTCTTAAATCAACTTTACATGCCACATCCATATACTTTATCCTCCCTTCTTAATGTGTGCTTTACATGTCTCAAATATAATGTGCCTAGACAATTTATTCCTATTAACAATTCTTATCATGAGTCATATACATTCCTGATAATATCAACTCATCTTTAAGGTCTTTCCATTCCTTGGTGTTACTTTCAATTATTTTCGCGTCCACTAAAACATCTAAAACATATAATCCTTCTTTTATCATATATGACTTTCCAGAATTTACAACTTTTAATTTTTTTGATGAGAGCCAAAAATATGAAATCCCTTTTTCTCTTAGTTTTTTTGTAATTGGTTTTAACTGCATTCGCCAAGTCCGTTCTTCAACAGAAATATCATTGTAAACCTCTATGTTATTTCCCTCTAACTTCAATGCCTCTGAACCGGAATTCCTGATATGCTGCATTAAGGTCAACTTCAAACCTTCACTCACAAATCTCACCAACACATTTCTGTTTCCACTGTTATGCTTCTTTGCACCTAGCCTATGTACAGTTATTATATCCTCAGCCACAAAGCTCCTCCCCATCTTTAAATCATTTAACCATCCCAACAATCTGATCTTTAACTGATCCGGTCTGCCCTCAGGAATATTTCGAATTATCACATTACATTTTCTATGTTGATTTTCCAAAAATTCTATTCTTGCCTGATGGTCATCTACCTTCACTTCCTCTTCCTTCACTTTTTCTTGCACCACCTGTACTTCTTTGGTCAATACTTCAACCTCTTTTGTGCTCATGCACATCCCTTCCTTTAATTCAGATACTTCTTTCATAATACTTGCTACTTCAGCTTTGGTAGTTTCCATCAACCCTGACATCATCATCAACATTTTTTGTTGGAATGCATTAAAACTTTCTTGTTGTAGCTTAATATATTCTTGATTGTCTCGAACTCGCTGCTCTTCTAATGTTTCAAATTTTGTTTGGAGAAACTTCTCCAACCCTGCAAGCTTTACTTCAATGGAACTCCTAGAGTCATTCATATCTGTTTCCTGAGTCTTATCCCTTTCCCTAATTTCAAGCACCTTCTCTACCATTACTTTCTTTTTTATAGCCCCCTGAGCTCTGTCTTCTTCATCAGTATTCACCTGCTCAATCTGTTCTACTTCTGATTGTTGTTTAGATTGTTGCTTGTCTTGACACTTCTTCCTTGCTTCCATATCTGCTCTAAAAATTCTCAGTTCTTCAGCTTCTTTGATCTCGTCCCGTAAAGATTTCCTCCTGCCTTCACTTTCAGCTCTTACTAGCCTACCTGTCCTTAACCAAACTGGGTCTAATATCTCTTGCCCTAACAATTTACCCTTCTCTCTACGATTCATCCGAATTTAATAGCAGATAATTCTATAATACTACACTACTTTATCACCAAACAGTATACAATATTCTAATTTCACTAATCTAACCCTTATACACAATTAACAATTTTATTCTCCATACACCTATCTAATCAGATGACGCGGTCAACCATTTACTCTGCTTAGTATTGCAATAATATATGACTTTCTATTTTCTGTTTTCAAAATGATTCTAGGACTGCTCAGCTTTCTATTTAAGTTGGCACTCTCGAAATAACTTTGTAACACAGCTGCGTTTCAAGATAAGATAAAATAGAGAGCTGTCCTTGAGTCTAGCAAAACCCTGAAGACACCAGCTGTAACATGCTTCAGTGATTAACTGCTGTTATCTGAAGAAAAATGCTTCAGTTTCTTCTTTCTTCTTAACGATGAAATACTATAACCGTCTCTAGTTCAAAACTTTATTCCTCATTCTCAGCACCCCTTTATTCCAAAGAAAAATGTTCAAGACTCCCAGTATTTCCCCAATTTCTCTCAGTATTATGATTACATTAACCACTTAAGCAATGAAGCAAAATGCCTGTATACTTTGTCCATTTGTCCATTCAAATCAAAGAAGCACCAAAAAGCACCAGTGGAACCACAGGATCTTCCTTCTTTACAGTCAAACAGGATGGTATGCGAGTCAAATTTAATAGTACTCTTTAAATTCCAAAACCACACTGCACTCCCTCACCGCTCTTCAACTCACAGAATAAAAGTTCAGGTGACAGTGTGCTTTATTCCTCGGGCTACCCAAAATGACTGCTCAGGAATAACAATAATAACAACAGGGGAGGAGGAGGGAGCAAATCACGCTCAGCCCACAACACCAAGAGTTCCTGTTCCAGCAACCCGGGACCAATTTAAAAAAAAATCACTCTTTGTCAACTGTTTTCCACCTCCTTCTCAGTGCCAATTTCACCTTTGTTCCAGTTCTGCCTTTAATCCTCACTCGCCGCGTCTCTCCTTTCAAGTTCAAGTTCATCCACCTCGCCTCACCTCCCCAACAGCAGGATCCAACACAGCCTTACAGCCTCCAATCTTTTTTTAAAAAAGTTTTGTTTTCTTTGTTTTCACCCACTTATTGGAGTACACTGCCAATATCCCTTGGAAAAAAACTCACAATGCTGATAAACTGCCACTGCGACCTCTGGAATTCCAAGCCTCTGAGTCTCCGAGCCTCCAAGGCTCCCGACTTGCTGTTTGAGCGCTTGGGCGTTTGAACGCACCAACTCCGTCCCTGGGCTCCGCAGCTCTGCAGGTTCTACAGTACAAGTTTTCAACCAGGAAACTAGTATTTTCAGACCACTAACATCTTTAGACACTTCTTCCAATTATTCATTCCAAATTTTCTTGAGTTTTGCACACATATATCCACATTTGTGGCTCCCCTTTTCCAAGCAGAGACGAAGAAACGCTGCTGCTCAGGTTGTCTCCATGCCACGCCCCTGCCTTAAAGAATTATGATTGGTCAATTACCAATAGAAATTTATAATTCGGACTAGGGCATGAATCAATAAATGTGGCCCAATGCCGTTATCCACTTTTACCAGTGTCTGAGTCCTTTATTGGGGGGTGCGCCTGCAATGCAAGCGCGGCGCCAAAATGGCAGCCGCGCTCTTTGCGGGCCCCCCATCGGACGAAGGCATCCGGGTAGTTAGGGGGCGTGGCCAGCTCCCTTATAAAAGGGGTGGCCATGAGGCAGCCGAGCTGCCATTTTGCGAAGCGACGGAGCGAAGAAGTTTTTCCCCTCCACCCCCTCCCTAGTTAACAGTGTGATATTTTGGTCGCTTCGGGGCCGGGTGGGAATTTTTGGCTGGGACCCACAATTGGCTCTCGGGTCCTGGTTTTTTCGCCCATCCCACACTGTTGCTATGGTTTGATATAGGGGTTTTCTGTTGCTGCTGTTGACTTTGGTCACATGGGCGGGTATCACTGGTAATGTAAACATTTATGACCCACAGGTATCCGGCAGGTTCGCAATTGACTGGACAACACTAGACAGGCATAAGTTGGTTAAACGTTGTCCGGTCAACGACGAACCAGGCGACGGGGAGATGGCTACAGCTAGACAGCATGCATCACCCCGTGATTTCACGGATACGCGTCAGAGGGTGGGGTCATTAGTTAGATATTGACTACGGTCAACAATTTGTTTGTTGTCAACAAACAAATTGATACAAATAGATACATTGTAACAATTGCCGTTGGCAATTTTGGGTGGTACCTTACCAGTGTTACTTCGGCCTGCTTGCCTTAAAGAATTATGATTGGTCAATTACCAATAGAAATTTATAATTCGGACTAGGGCATGAATCAATAAATGTGGCCCAATGCCGTTATCCACTTTTACCAGTGTCTGAGTCCTTTATTGGGGGGTGTGCCTGCAAAGATAGATATCAATACATGAAGAAGAGAAAATGCTAGCCTTGCCTCCATCTTCTACAGCTGACTACCTGTAGACTAAAAGTCCAAACAGGATGGCACCTTTTATCTGAGGAAGCTTTTCACATTTGGGAACCTTGATTTTATATAGCTTCCAATCACCTAAAAACTTATACACATAACAGAAGGACAGTCTTCCCAAAGTGGGCAGCAGTAACAGAGCTAGCACATTTCTCTGCTCAAGTGCTGATTTTAGCGCTTTGCTTTCTCTAAATGCTTGGGCAACTGTGAAAAATAGGTTTGTGACTTTAGCTCAAATATTGATATTTCAACCTTTAGCATTCTGTTTGTGTCTGTCCTAGACTCATCTTCTCACCATCAGTAAACAAACAAGAATATTGGCACCTGAATCTTTTCCTTTTCCAATTCCCAATGTTATATGGGTGCAGGGGTGGGATAGGGATACATCTGTCAAAGGCAAGTTAAAGAGAACAAATGAGTTAAGTGGGATGAGGGTGAAATCATGGTTGTAAACATTTATATAAATTTGCACTGATCAAATAACAAATGTGCACAATTTATTTTAATTTCATAATCTGTGTAACTGAACATGGAAACCTATACTTCCTTGGTTATTTGATCTTTGCTTCTGAAATTTCTCCCTGTGACTGACATGCAAAACAGCACATAAAGGAAATGCACAATGACTTCTGATCTCCACTCTATTATGTCTTCAGAATAATATTCTAAGGCCTCGAGTACAGTTCTAAACTATTGTTAAATATTAAATGTTTGACACTAGCAGTAACAAACAGGATCATTGCAGGAAACTGCATATGTATTGTACACCAATGTTAACTCAATGCTTTTCTAAAAAAATAAAAATCCCCTCTGATCTATGAATGTGGGTTATTGTGCTTCTATATCAATGATGGATTCCAATCCCAAAATGGTAATGCCAAAGAATGTTCAAATTATCGAATAATTGCACTACACGGTAGCAAGGTAATGCTCAAGATAATACAGAATAGACTGCAGCAGCACGTGGAGAGAGAATTACCAGAAGTGCAGGCTGGGTTCTGCAGAGGTAGGGGAACTAGAGACCACATTGCCAACATATGTTGGATCATGGAGAAAACAAAGGAATATCAGAAACATATTGACTACACCAAGGCTTTTGTCTGTGTGGACCACAACAAAATATGGCAAGTAATTAAAGAGATGTGAGTACCAGAACATCTTACATGCCTCATGAGAAATCTGTACATGAGTCAAGAAGCAACAGTTAGGACAGAATACAGAATGATGGAGTGGTTTGGAATAGGAAAATGAGTAAGACAAGATTGCATTTTATCACCCTGTTTATTCAACTTATACACAGAAGCACATAATGCACAATGAAGGGATGGAGGAATCACAATTCGGGATCAAAATTGCTGGGAGAAACATCAACAATTTGAGATACACAGATGATACCACCCTAATGGCAGAAACTGAGAAAGACCTAAAGAAGCTCCTGCTTAGGTTGAAAGAAGAGAGTGCAAAAGCTGGCTTGAGACTCAATATCAAGAAAACCAAGATAATGGCAACAGGCCATATCAGTCCCTGGAAAATAGATGGGGAAGAAGTAGAAGAAGTGACATATTTTACTTTCTTAGGATTTAAGATCACTGCAGATGGCGACTGTAGCCATGAAATAAAAGGGCAACTGATTCTTGGGAGAAAAGCTATGAGAAACCTGGGAAACATAGTGAAAAGTTGAGACATCACCTTGCAAACAAAAAATTCCATAGCAAAAGCAATGGTATTCCCAGTGGTAATGTATGGTTGTGAGAGCTGGACCATTAGGAAAGCTGAGTGCAGAAGAATAGATGTCTTTGAGATGTTGTGTTGGAGGAGAGTTTTGAAAGTCCCCTGGGCAGCGAGGAGAACAAATAGGTCAATCATAGAAGAAATCAACCCTGACTGCTCCTTAGAAGGTCAAATAGTAAATATGAAGCTAAAGTACTTTGGACATCAAATGAGAAGACATGATTCACTTGTGAAAGCCTTGATGCTGGGAAAGGTGGAGGGCAAAAGAAGAAGGGGGCGGCCAAAATTGAGATGGCTAGATGGTATTGTAGACACAATGGACACAAAGCTGGTCAGATTGAGGAGGATGGTGGAGGACAGAGGTGCCTGAAGGGTAATGGTCCATTGGGTCACAAAGGGTCGGAATCCACTGTGTGACTGAATAACAACAAATCAATTATTCAAAACAGCAGGAAATGGCCCAATACTGTTGCCCAATATCATGCCTTGTAGAATGTTGTTTGCAGGCGCACCCCCCAATAACGGACTCAGACACCATTGAAAGTGGATAACGGCATTGGGCCACATTTATTGATTCATGCCCTAGTCCGAATTATAAATTTGTATTGGTAAAACGACCAATCATAATTCTTAAGGCAAGCAGGCCGAAGTAACACTGGTAAGGTACCACCCAAAATTGCCAACGGCAATTGGTTACAATGTATCAATTTGTATCAATTTGTTTGTTGACAACAAACAAATTGTTGACCGTAGTCAATATCTAACTGATGACCCCACCCTCTGACTCGTATCCGTGAAATCACGGGGTGATGCATGCTGGCTAGCTATCGCCATCACCCCATCGCCTGGTTCGTCGTTGACCGGACAACGTTTAACTAATTTATTCCTATCTAGTGTTGTCCAGTCAATTGCGAACCTGCCGGATACCTGTGGGTCATAACTGTTTACCTTACCAGTGCTACCCGCCCATGTGACCAAAGTCAACAGCAGTCATAGCAGAACCCCTATATCAAACCATAGCAACAGTGTGGGATGGGCAAAAAAACCAGGACCCGGAAGCCAATGTGGGTCCCAGCCAAAAATTCCCACCCGGCCCCGAAGCGACCAAAATATCACACTGTTAACTAGGGAGGGGGTGGAGGGGAAAAACTTCTCCGCTCCGTCGCTTAGCTAAAATGGCAGCTCGGCTGCCTCGTGGCCACCCTGCCCGCAGTAACCTCCTTATTAATGCTGGCGGCAGCCACCTCCTCCCTCCCCCTAAGGGACAAAAGGTTGGGGGCATCCTGAGGGGACCTGTCACCCATGAAAGGAATACGGAACCCCTGTCTAAAGCCCTGAAGCAGATAATCTGCATCCTCCCCCTTCGGGTACAATGCGAGCCAACGCTCCAACATGTCCACATTAATTGGGGAGGGAGCCTTTCGGTGAACTAGCTCCATCCGCGGCAGGCTTGCCGTTCCACTGCCCACCCTTCCCTCTGCCCCGCGTCCCTCCAGGCCTGGGACAGGCAGAGGCTGCGTGGGGGCCCGCACAGGTGGGACATTCATGTCTGTACCTGCAATTTTTCCTATTGCAGGAACCATTGGACGAGAAAGTCCAGCACAGCAGGCGGGCTGGAACCCCCTGCCCTGCCGCCTGGCGGAGAACCTGAGCTGGAGCCGCTCGCTGGACCGCATGTCCACAATGGTATCTCTCCCCTGGCGCAGGGCGCGTGGGCGTCATATACAGAAGCCAAAGCCTCTGGCACGGCTCGTCCCACCTCATCTCGGGGTGCAGGGCAATCCGCATGCGGAATTCCTCGTCATAAGCCAACCACGAGGGGCCCGGAAAGTCGACCATCGCCCTATAGATGTTGTCCAAATATTGGACCATCGGAATAGCCAAATCTGGCCGCGCTCTCAAGTACACTGCCATGTAAATTAAATAAGCCGGCAGCCAGTTGGCCCAGGTACATGGTGGCTTGCGACGACGTGCCTGCTCCTTATCCTTCTCATCCTGCCCCTCCCTCTCCTCCTTGGTGGGCTCTCTGTTTAAGAGTGAGAAGATATCGACATACTCCCCCCGCCATATCTTTTCCCTGGTGGCTTGCGCTAGGTGGTCACCCAGTGGCAAGGAATATCCCGCCGTTGGCAAGGCCGAAACTGGGACCGCAGCCAGCGCGGGCATCTGAAAAGGGGCCTGTGCTGGCCCCGCCACCCCCAATAAATTCCCGGCAGGGTAGGGAACACCTGTAACCCCAGCAAGCTGTGCAGCAGTCGACATCGCCGAGTGGGGCGCCGGCGGCTGGGCCACCACACCACCCGCGCGAGGCCAAGGCCATTGAAAGGCCCCCCCAGTAGTGGCAATGTGTGTAGGTGTATTGGCTTGCACCGGATACTCACATGTCGCACCCCCGCAGGCCGCCCCCACCGGGGGTTCCGGCCCACCGGGGGCGTCGGAGCTCATGACCGCCGTAGAGCTCATCATCGGGGCCTGACCCACACCTGCTTGCTGGCCGGGGAGCTGCGAGGCAGTGGCTGAAGATGCGCCACGCGCCTGCAGCAGCTCGACCCGTCCCGTCGCCTGCTGCTGCCCGACCGACGGCGCCTCAAAATTAACCCCACCAGCAGCCCCAGCGTGGCTGGCCCGAGCCAAAGAGGCCTCAAGGGCCGCCACACGGGCTAGTAAGGCTTGCACGCTAACCTGGGGCCAAGGGCCGGCCGGCCCACCTGTGAGAGGCGCGGGTACAGGGCCCTGTACCCCAGGACCCGGGTAGGGCCATTGTCCCACACCGAAGCCCGGGAGGGTCGGTGCCGGCACCTGCCAAGGCAGAGGGCCAGACCACCCCCCGAGGCTAGAAGGCCCCGTGGGGAGCTGCGCCACCGCTGGTGCAGGCCCAGCAGAATGAGCAGATCCAGAAGCGGTGTCCACCGCGTGCGGGGCGCGGGCCGCAGCTTCCGGCCAAGGGGTGACCGACCCCATCCCGCCGGGACCGGCGGGTGCCGGCAAAGGCGGCTGCTAGGGAGGCGCCACCGTGGTCCTCCGACCCGGATTGCGCCTCCTGCTCGTACGAGCCGCACCCGAAAGTGCCTTCTTCTTCGAAGGCATCACGCTCAAGGCAAAGGAAGCCGAAAGAGAAGATTCGCCGCCAAAAAGGCTTCCAGGTAAGGAGCGACAGAGACACAGGGAAAAACTTCTCCGCTCTGTCGCTTAGCTAAAATGGCAGCTCGGCTGCCTCGTGGCCACCCCTTTTATAAGGGAGCTGACCACGCCCTAAACTACCCGGATCATTCGTCCTGTGGGGGGGGGCCGCAAAGAGCGTGGTGGCCATTTTGGCGCCGCGCTTGCATTGCAGGCGCACCCCCCAATAACGGACTCAGACACCATTGAAAGTGGATAACGGCATTGGGCCACATTTATTGATTCATGCCCTAGTCCGAATTATAAATTTGTATTGGTAAAACGACCAATCATAATTCTTAAGGCAAGCAGGCCGAAGTAACACTGGTAAGGTACCACCCAAAATTGCCAACGGCAATTGGTTACAATGTATCAATTTGTATCAATTTGTTTGTTGACAACAAACAAATTGTTGACCGTAGTCAATATCTAACTGATGACCCCACCCTCTGACTCGTATCCGTGAAATCACGGGGTGATGCATGCTGGCTAGCTATCGCCATCACCCCATCGCCTGGTTCGTCGTTGACCGGACAACGTTTAACTAATTTATTCCTATCTAGTGTTGTCCAGTCAATTGCGAACCTGCCGGATACCTGTGGGTCATAACTGTTTACCTTACTAGTGCTACTCGCCACACGGAGGGGCTTCAAAGAAGGCCTGACGCCCCCCCCCAGACCGTCAACTCGGTCAACAGGCCTGCTCGCCAATCACCCAACAGGAGGTCCATACCTCCTCGCGACAGATGGACCCCATCCCCTGCATACAAATCATAATTTTCTAGTCCAATAGCGGGGTGACGACTGACCCGTCCCCAAGCCTTGTCGGCAAGGAACCGCGCCACCGCCTTATTGACTGCGCGCCTAGTGCGGTCAATGGCCATGAGGTCAACTCCTCCTCTGTAAGAATGGCGCGGGACAATGTCCGACCACACCAGGTTTGCGGGAGGCCAGACGTAGTGCAAGTAGGCGAGGTGCTCGCAAATCGCATGCTTGAGCGACAAGCCAGTGACCTGACCCAAATCGTTGCCCCCCAAGTGCATGATGAGAATGTCAGGCGGGGCAGCACTTCTGCCTGAAAACAGGAAAGGCAGCAGCTCCCGCCACAACATCCCAGGCTTACCATGCCATGTGAGACTGGCGTGTTCACCCAGTCCCAGTCGGGGTCCCCACTCTGTCGCCGCAGTGTAACGCGCTGCCCTTTGCACGTAGCTGTGGCCCACCAGCCATACTGTCACCGGTGTAATATGACACCCAGGGTCTGTAAGGAAAAAACGAGGGAAATGATGTAAGGTGACTGGGTTGGTACTCACGGGGGGAGTGGGCGCACATAAAACTGAAAACATCGTGAACCCCACCTTCCCATGCTGCGTATGTCAGCCCCGGAGTACCCAAACGCAGCTGCTGTAGAGGCTGCCCCGATACGGAATGAATGTGTGCCATAACGGGCACCTGGGAGGCCCACCCTGGCGAGGGCTCTGCCTGTCACCTTCCAAAACCGAAATTTAGTGAGGGGAGACCCATCTTGGTGACAGAAAAACGGGCCATGGTGCGTGCCACACAGTGCAAGAAACTCCTGTAGGGCACCAACCGGACAGATGTCTGCCAAAGAACACCGTAGCAGTCTTACACCACTGCCTACGCCCTGCTGATCAGTCTTAGAGGAGCGTATCCTCAACTGGGCCCAGTCTTTGGCAACATAGACATCTTCGAGTTCCAGTGCCCTACAACTTGCATCCGCCTTAGACAGCATCACAAGTTCGCTGATGCGGAGCGCTCCAAAAAATGCCACCGTTGTGGCTGCATGAAAAAGGGCTGCCTCATAATGATCAAAACAGAGGCCTGGCCAGCCCCGGGCCAACTGGGTAAGAACCCCTGGGGAAATAGGGTGCCGGTCGTCTGGGCGACGCCCGCGCTCGCGCACCCACCCCTCCAAAACATGTCTCACACGGAAGTCAGAGGTGCTGTCCACATGACCCCCCACCTTGGCCATAAAAGCCAACGCTGACAGCTTAGATGTTATGGTGCGAGGTGCGAGGCCCTGGGAATGCAGGTGAACCATGAACCGCAGTACATGGTCCACCGGGATAGGCCAGGTATCTGGCAGGTGAAATTGGGCGGAAAATGCCCTATAAGAATTAAAAGCTTGTTGATACGCCTTACGCGTGCGGGGCGCCAGTGACAGGCCGATCGCCCGGTTCACCTCTCCCTGCCAATGGTCCATATCTCGTCCGGGAGTGGCGAGGGAAATTCCTCCGCATCCGGGGCCAAGGCACGGAACCGGGAGATCTGCAGGCGGGACAAAGCGTCGGCAATATCATTATTAACCCCTGGGACGTGCCTAGCCCTGAACAAAACGTTGAGGCGCAGGCAGCGCAGCACAAATTGGCGCACTAGGTCCATAACCCTGGGTGATTTAGAAGTCTGTGCATTGATGATGCGGACAACCGCAGCATTATCACACCAGAAATGCACGACCGAGTTGGCCCATTCCTCGCCCCACAGCATCAAAGCCCCCAGGATAGGAAAAAATTCAAGGTATGTGAGATCCCGCAGGCGACCCGTGCCTGCCCATGCCGGTGGCCACCCACCATAGGCCCACTTCCCATTGAAGTACATCCCATAACCCAGGGATCCTGAGGCATCAGACTGGACCTGAAAACTCGGGGAAGCCAGGAGGTCAGACCTCCAAAAGGAGACCCCATTGAACTCCCTCAGGAACTGTAACCAGACGAACATGTCTGCCCTGATACCCCGGGTAATCCTGACTCTATGGTGGGGCCTGGATAACCCTGCCATGGCATCGCATAAGCGCCGGGCAAAAGCCCTGCCCGGTGCGACCACCCTGCAGGCAAAATTAAGGTGACCATGTAACACTTGGAGTTCCCTCAGCGATGCCTTGCGCCTGGCCAGCAAATCCGAGATGAGGGCCACTAACAGGGACACCTTATCCCCCGGTAACCTAGACGCCTGCGCTACTGTGTCGATCTCCACCCCCAGGAATACTAGCTTGTTAGATGTGCCCTCGGTCTTTTCGGGCGCTAAAGGGACACCGAGTTCCTCCATTAGCGTCTGAAATGTGTTGAGGAGACGTGGACACGTGTCCCCGCCCAGTTCACCCCCGAATAAAAAGTCATCCAGGTAATGGGCTACAGACCGGGACCCTGACCTGCGCACGAATGCCCACTCCAGGAAGGTACTGAAACGCTCGAATGCAGAGCATGATATGGAACAGCCAAAAGGCATGGCCTTATCAAAATAATATTCACCCCGGAATTTAAAACCCAGCAATTCAAAGTCGCCCGGGTGCACAGGCAAGAGGCGAAAAGCCGACTTAATGTCACACTTAGCCAGTAGCGCACCCGGGCCACATGAGCGCATCATGCGCAGCGCGTGGTCAAAAGACGTATACCTGACTGAGCAAAGGTCATCAGGTATAGCATCATTGACCGATCGGCCGGCTGGGTAGGACAAGTGATGGATAAGGCGAAACTCGCCCGGAGATTTCTTGGGAACCAAGCCCAGGGGCGATACCTTAAGGTTAGTGAACGGGGGTGCAGGGAAAGGGCCGGCGACCCTGCCCGCAGTAACCTCCTTATTAATGCTGGCGGCAGCCACCTCCTCCCTCCCCCTAAGGGACAAAAGGTTGGGGGCATCCTGAGGGGACCTGTCACCCATGAAAGGAATACGGAACCCCTGTCTAAAGCCCTGAAGCAGATAATCTGCATCCTCCCCCTTCGGGTACAATGCGAGCCAACGCTCCAACATGTCCACATTAATTGGGGAGGGAGCCTTTCGGTGAACTAGTTCGGTGAACTTGCCGTTCCACTGCCCACCCTTCCCTCTGCCCCGCGTCCCTCCAGGCCTGGGACAGGCAGAGGCTGCGTGGGGGCCCGCACAGGTGGGACATTCATGTCTGTACCTGCAATTTTTCCTATTGCAGGAACCATTGGACGAGAAAGTCCAGCACAGCAGGCGGGCTGGAACCCCCTGCCCCGCCGCCTGGCGGGGAACCTGAGCTGGAGCCGCTCGCTGGACCGCATGTCCACAATGGTATCTCTCCCCTGGCGCAGGGCGCGTGGGCGTCATATACAGAAGCCAAAGCCTCTGGCACGGCTCGTCCCACCTCATCTCGGGGTGCAGGGCAATCCGCATGCGGAATTCCTCGTCATAAGCCAACCACGAGGGGCCCGGAAAGTCGACCATCGCCCTATAGATGTTGTCCAAATATTGGACCATCGGAATAGCCAAATCTGGCCGCGCTCTCAAGTACACTGCCATGTAAATTAAATAAGCCGGCAGCCAGTTGGCCCAGGTACATGGTGGCTTGCGACGACGTGCCTGCTCCTTATCCTTCTCATCCTGCCCCTCCCTCTCCTCCTTGGTGGGCTCTCTGTTTAAGAGTGAGAAGATATCGACATACTCCCCCCGCCATATCTTTTCCCTGGTGGCTTGCGCTAGGTGGTCACCCAGTGGCAAGGAATATCCCGCCGTTGGCAAGGCCGAAACTGGGACCGCAGCCAGCGCGGGCATCTGAAAAGGGGCCTGTGCTGGCCCCGCCACCCCCAATAAATTCCCGGCAGGGTAGGGAACACCTGTAACCCCAGCAAGCTGTGCAGCAGTCGACATCGCCGAGTGGGGCGCCGGCGGCTGGGCCACCACACCACCCGCGCGAGGCCAAGGCCATTGAAAGGCCCCCCCAGTAGTGGCAATGTGTGTAGGTGTATTGGCTTGCACCGGATACTCACATGTCGCACCCCCGCAGGCCGCCCCCACCGGGGGTTCCGGCCCACCGGGGGCGTCGGAGCTCACGACCGCCGTAGAGCTCATCATCGGGGCCTGACCCACACCTGCTTGCTGGCCGGGGAGCTGCGAGGCAGTGGCTGAAGATGCGCCACGCGCCTGCAGCAGCTCGACCCGTCCCGTCGCCTGCTGCTGCCCGACCGACGGCGCCTCAAAATTAACCCCACCAGCAGCCCCAGCGTGGCTGGCCCGAGCCAAAGAGGCCTCAAGGGCCGCCACACGGGCTAGTAAGGCTTGCACGCTAACCTGGGGCCAAGGGCCGGCCGGCCCACCTGTGAGAGGCGCGGGTACAGGGCCCTGTACCCCAGGACCCGGGTAGGGCCATTGTCCCACACCGAAGCCCGGGAGGGTCGGTGCCGGCACCTGCCAAGGCAGAGGGCCAGACCACCCCCCGAGGCTAGAAGGCCCTGTGGGGAGCTGCGCCACCGCTGGTGCAGGCCCAGCAGAATGAGCAGATCCAGAAGCGGTGTCCACCGCGTGCGGGGCGCGGGCCGCAGCTTCCGGCCAAGGGGTGACCGACCCCATCCCGCCGGGACCGGCGGGTGCCGGCAAAGGCGGTTGCTAGGGAGGCGCCACCGTGGTCCTCCGACCCGGATTGCGCCTCCTGCTCGTACGAGCCGCACCCGAAAGTGCCTTCTTCTTCGAAGGCATCACGCTCAAGGCAAAGGAAGCCGAAAGAGAAGATTCACCGCCAAAAAGGCTTCCAGGTAAGGAGCGACGGAGACACAGGGAAAAACTTCTCCGCTCTGTCGCTTAGCTAAAATGGCAGCTCGGCTGCCTCGTGGCCACCCCTTTTATAAGGGAGCTGGCCACGACCTAAACTACCCGGATCATTCGTCCTGGGGGGGGCCGCAAAGAGCGCGGCGGCCATTTTGGCGCCGCGCTTGCATTTGCTCGGCTAGCACACTAAGATCACTACACTCACTTGCAGTGATAATAAAGCAATACACATTGTATTACAAAACAGCTAAAAGCTTGTGATGTTTTAACTTATGGACTGGACTTGTTCTTGCTATACAGCAAAGAAAGCAGCAGTAGTGGGAAGGACACTGATATTTGGTTCATTTCAGGTTGTTTGGGGGATTTCACATTTATCTTCACAGGCCAAACAATGTTTTGGCTGCATGGTCTAAATAATTTTAGAAAGAAATCTTAGGTTGAGAGAAGAATGAGACTGAATTGAGAAGGGGCAGAAAGATGAAGGTACAGAGCTGCCCATCCCATGACTTTTGAAAATAAAGAAATTGACAGAACAATGGAGCATTCTGGCATCAGCCATGGTGGGATGGTTCGTACCAACTAGTCTCAAGATTTTCTCATTACACTAGATGCAGGAGCTGGACTTTCCAACGACTTACAGTCACAGTCTCTAAAATGTATGCTTTGCCCATAAAGTTCGTATCTTCAGTTCTTCTTCTGTGTCTAGCTCAGACATAAAACTGCCAAAATGAAGTCACCTTTGGTGAATTCATTGCTACAGTTCCTTTCATCTAACCCAGTGTGAGAAAGATTATCCAGCAACACAAGGTTACCATTACCAGGGTATGCTTGTTTGTGGTTCAAAAATACCACAATCTTTGAGGAGGCTCTTTCTGTGTGCCCCATGTCTTCAGTTGAAATCTTGCCATAATTGGGAGCACATCTTCTTGGACACAGCAAGAATCAACTACTGAAACAAATGTGCATTGGACAACCCTGTTACTATTTCTTTAAAATACTATGTGCATGCATGCACATGCATGTGTATGAGTTCACAATGTATGCATACTGCATGCATGTGCAGAGTCACACAGATGCATTGCAAAAACTTGTGGTTTCTGATTGAATAAATTACATGATTAAATCCTAAACTGGATGCGGAACAATGCACATTATACTAAAAAGTCATTACACTTGTAATGCTAGGTAAGGCATTGTAATTAAAAGGCAATTGGATGAAATTAGCTTTGAGATGACATGCTTTTAAGCAGGATTTGCTAAATGAACATTAACAGTTAACATGTGCATTTTATTAGCTCATCTACCTTCTCCCACGCACATCAGAAATCCATAGCCAAAGTTAAAAAGCTTGAGTGTCACTGAGACAGAGCACGAGAGAAAACTGCACTGGGCTGCCCCATTGTGCCCCAGTTTCCAATCTTAGCCCCTGCGAAACCAAACTGGAAGATAAATTGGTGCTTGCCGCAGTGTATGCCTTGTTCTTGTACTATTTTGTCCAGATTTTGTGTATAATGGAAAATTACACATTTGCTAAATGCAACATTCCAACTAACTACAAATGAAAAGTGGGCCTTTAGCAACCCGATACTACAGAGGAGAAATTTGGTTTCCATTTTCACCATTGCATTCCTAACAGGCAAATCTCACAAGTTGAAACAGGTTGTGGAAAATCTCACACCAGGGACTAGAGAAGTAGGCTTTTGGCAGTTAACGAGCTTTTAATCTGGATGGAGGCTGAAGCAATCCTTTACATTCTATTAACAACCTTATGTCCAATTTTTGGATAGGAAAGATGAGAAGGAAACCTAATAATAGTGAAAAGATACATAGTGGCCCGAATCCTGTTGCTTGCTTAAATTGGTGAAAGGACAATGGCATAGCATGCAGTGGCAAATAGCCACTAACTAATAAGTTCCAGATTCCTTGACTGACACAGTAAACAACTCAAACAGGGGCTCATCAATTATTGGCAATTTTCTGCTTTAAGTTACATTAGTGCCCTTCTGTCACTGTAACTACTCAGCATGCTTCTGGTAAGAGAACAACATTTTTAGGTGTCTACCATTTATGGATGACCTGGTCAATCCTGGTTAGGAATTGGAGTGAAAACTATAAGCATAAGGTCTGTCATTTCCCAAGAAACCTGAATTAACTCATTTTCCCACTCCCTTATAACCTTCCAAATCACTAGTAAGTGCAGTGATTCTCTCTCTTCTACTCTTGTCTTCATGGTGCCAGGCCAAAGAGAAATTGCTATCTCTATTCTACCATTATTTCCCCTGACACCTAGAATGTTCCTCTACTATAGATGTTGAAGCAAAAGACTGACCTCCCTATAGCTGACTATGAGCATAGATAAAGTGTAAGAGGAAGCAGAATGTTTCTGGAAAAGAAGCAAAATTGTTAGGTGATATGGTTGAAGATTTCTTGCCTACCTTCCTTTCTAAAATAGCAGCTAATTGATAAGTAAGAAAAATAAGGGGATTCCCCCCCCTTTTTTAAAAAGTTTTCTTTTCTTTTCCATTATTTTTTTTTGCTTTTGTTTACCTCTGTTTACATGAAAATCTCAACTGGAAAAGAACCCAAGACATAGTGCCTTTACAAATGGCCCTAAAGTAGTTCCAGGAAATGGCCCTAAAGTAGTTCCAGGAAAACACAAATCCATCCCAATTTTCCACCATGGTAGCTGACTTGATCTTAGGCATCTGTTAAAAAAAGATGCATTTCATTTTTGATGCAATAGTGACAAGACCATATTGTATAAATCCACCAAAGCTAATTGAACCACAGGAGTAATGAAGGAACAGTTTTACAAAGCCAAGCTAAGAGAAGCACCAAAGGCAGGCGCTGTAAAAGTTTGGGCAGCCACATCTGTCTGTCTGTCTGTCTGTATGGTCCACAGTGAGGTAAAAACACTGTGCAAATAATCTTTCTTTTTTCAAAAGTTTTCCAAGTTGTTTGGGTAGCAATTACCAGAATGATCTTTCTTCACAGGGCGGTATAGAAATCTATTATATTAAATTAAATTATTAAATTTGTGTGGAATACAATTTGATGGAACACAGCTACACACACGGGTGGCTACTTGTACACAGCAGTAGAAAAGCTTGCAACATCACACATGCATCAGGGCCTATATGTTCTCTAGGGAATCCTGCAAAGTTGAGCCTGAGATAAGGCACTCCTTATCCAGTTAAATATTCATACTAGAACCTATTCTGGATAGACAACAGGGATGAAAATGAATTGTGCTATATCTGTGAAAGAAATTTCTGTGACTCAGTGAAGGTAGTCATTTTGAGACCCCTGAAACTCATTACAAAATACTCTCTGCTTTCAGAAAGCTCATGGTATGTTTCAAGGAAATAATGCCTACAAAACAGCATGCCAATTTTGAAACCCAAATACTGTAGCTAAAAGGTGTGTGAAATAAAAATATCATACATGCAGAATCAGGCTTTAGTCATTATAAGTCAAAATTGATACATTTCCAAACACATGCATGCATGCACGCATGCATGTGCGCACACACACGCACAGAGGTAAGATCTGAACTCCCAGTTCCAATGACTTCCACCTCCTCACTAACACAAATGGTAATTTGAACAGTGGCAGGTGGGGTACAAGGTCCCACCTTCAAGACTCTACTATGCAGCAACAAAAATTGGGGTGGGGGAGCAGAGAGAAAAGGGGGGTTTCCAACAAACCCCTCAAGACCTCACCCAGGCATGTAGGCTATATTGTCACCAAACCCATTGAGCCACTGCCAGCTTCTGAATGGGGGGAGGGGATTTGGCCTGCCTACCAAAAAAAACCCTCCCCTAGCGCGCTGTAAACCCCTTCTGTTACCCAGCAGCAGTGCAATACCACAGTAGCACAGGGACAAAGAGAAAGCACAGCTTGGAATACAAATAGAGCTCAAAACAGACTCACTATGGCCTAGCTGTTCTATCCAATTAGGTGGTTTTTGCACTAGAGACAAGCATTTGCAGGCGCACCCCCAAAAAAGGACTCAGACAACGGTATAAGTGGATAACGGCATTGGGCCACATTTATTGATTCATGCCCTAGTCCGAATTATAAATTTCTATTGGTAATTGACCAATCATAATTCTTAAGGCAAGCAGGCCGAAGTAACACTGGTAAGGTACCACCCAAAATTGCCAACGGCAATTGCTACAATGTATCCATTTGTATCAATTTGTTTGTTTACAACAAACAAATTGTTGACCGTAGTCAATAAACTATCTACTGACCCCACCCTCTGACGTGTATCTGTAAAATCACGGGGTGATGCATGCTGAAGAGCTCCTGCCATCACCCCATTGCCTGGTTCGTCGTTGACCGGTCAACGTTAACAAACTTGTACCTATCTAGTGTTGGCCAGTCACTTGCGAACCTGCCTGATACCTGTGGGTCATACATATTTACCTTACCAGTGCTACCCGCCCATGTGACCAAAGTCAATAACAAAACCCCTATATCAAACCATAGCAACAGTGTGGGATGGGCAAAAAAGCCAGAACCAGTGAGCCAATTGTAGGTTCCAGCCAAAAATTCCCACCCGGCCCCGAAGCGACCAAAATATCACACTGTTCACTAGGGAGGGGGTAGAGGGAAAAACTTCTCCTCTCCGTCGCTTTCGCAAAATGGCAGCTCGGCTGCCTCGTGGCCACCCCTTTTATAGAGGGGTGGCCACGCCCCCTAACTACCCGGATGTCTGAGTCCGGGTGGGGGGGGGCGCAAAGAGCGCGGCGTCCATTTTGGTGCCGCGCTTTCATTGGTCCATCTAGAGACAAGCATTTGGTCCATCTAGAGACAAGCCTTTGGTCCTGGACTCCCCTCGCCCGGGCTGACCTGGAGGGGAGAGAACAGCTGCAGGGCTCGGCTGCGCTTAAAATGCCGACGCCACCCTCGACTACCACCGGACTCCCCTCAGCCAGCCCAGCCTGGAGGAGGGAGGGCAGTGACATGGCTCAGCAGTGCTTAAAATGTCGATGCTGCCCTCCACCACCACCGGACTCCCCTTAGCAGGGCCGCCTGGCCTGGAGGGGAGAGAACAGCTGGGCAGCTCAGCATGGATCGAAAATGCCACCACCGCCCACCACTATCACCGGACTCTTCCCCTCGGATGACCCGGCCTGGAGGGTAATGAACAGAGTGGTTCGGGCTGAGTTTATAATGTATTTCTGAGTTTTGCTCTTGAAATGTTTTGTAATTACTTTATAATTGTAATTGTGATATTTTGTAACTGTGATATTGTAATTGTATTCATTGTAACTGTGATATTTTGCTTCTTTGTTAGCTGCCCAGAGTCACATTGCAAGTGCGGTGGCATACAAGTTGAATAATTGAATTGAATTGAATTGAAATAGTGGGGGGTGTTGATCTACCACTGAAAAAAAAAGTGGGTATCCAGCACCCACACAAAGCAAGTGGAGGATGCCCTGAGGAAAATGCCACAAAAGATGCTCATATTTGGGGAAACACATGCATATGAATCTGAATGCATGAACAAAAATGTCTCAACAGAAACAAAGGGTGGGACAAGAATGCAGGCTGAATTGGCAAAAACACATTTAAATTGTGAATGAGAATTTTTTTTGGTTCACTCTTAATAAAGATAAAACTATTACCAACACTCAGGAACTAAAAAGCAGATCCACCTTTAAAACTGCAAGAAAAATAAACAAAAAGAAGCAAAAAGACAGAAAACAACCCCAATAGCTTCTAATGCACACATTTTTACTGACAGTGGTAAATACACACAAGGATATGCTGTCTTGCCTATGAATAGACTACAGTAGGGAAAGGGTATACAGTATTAGGATCAAAATGACCAAAGTGGAAACTGCTGCTCCATTTCTTTTCATAAAGTAGCTTATTCCTGTTATTTCTTTGCCAGTAAAATACATTTTCCATTCATTTTTTTCTGCCAATGTATTCTAAAATAAGCTTGACTGCTATTGCACTTACTATCTGTCACTGACCAAATCATTCACTGTGGTAAATGTGGCTTAAATCTGCCAACACATATTTTCTGTTTAGAAATTTCCATGTACAGTACTTTTCTCCTGCAACCCAGGACTGAAGGATCACTGGGGGAAACAAGAACATGTGGAGAGCTTTGCTGGATCAGACCATCTAGTCCAGGAGTTCTCAACCTTTTAAAAGCTGGGGGCCAGGTCACACTCCCTCAGACAGCTTCGGGAGCTGGATGGCCATTTTGCTCTTCTTCCACCACATGACACTTCCTGGTGTAGTGGATGCAGTGGGGGACCACATGAAATGGCTCCGTGGGCTGCATTCAGCCCATGGGCTGCAAATTGAGAATCCCTGATCTAGTCCAGTATTTCCCAATCTTTGGTTTTGGGACTGCAATTCCCAGAGGTTTACCTCAATTCTCCAAAGCACTGATCAATCAATGTACTGACTTATGCTTCTGGTAATTGAAGTACCACATGTGGTGTGTGCCCCACCCTGGGAACCACTCATCTAATCCAACCACCTGTCACCACCTGTGGCTGGTCCAATGCTACTACGAAGCCGAAAGGCAGAGCATGAAGCAACTAGCTCAGGCATTGTCCTCAGCACCTGATCTTCTTGAATAATAATAATAATTTTGTGTCAGAAATTATTCTGGGTTGAAAGGAATTTTGCTGGAGAAACTCCACTCAGGGAATGCCCGAATGACACTCCTTTCATGTCCCTAAGATCTTTTCCCACCAAAGTTGTCCCTATTCATCTACTTGCTTTCAATCTGTGAGGTTGGCAGGAGCTGGGACAGAGACAGGCACTCAATCCATCATGTAGTACTCAGGTCTCAAACTGCCAATTTGGCGGTCTTCCAGCCAACAAGGCGAGCTTCTTAACCACTGAGCCTCTGCAGCCCCAGTCTTCTTGAAGCTGACCTGAGACAGAGGTGCCTGAGACAGAGGACAAAAGTGTGACTTAGTCACCTGTTTCAACTGATTGGACTGGCAGATGAACCGTAATGTTAGCCTGGAAAAAGACTCACACTTTCCACATCAGCAGAGAGCATCAGGCTAGCTTAGGTGAAAGAAGCCAGGGCATGTAGAACACAGCGCTCTGTACTCCTAAGAAAAATGAAATGGCATGGATGTCGCTGCCTATTTCCTCCAACTTCCCAGCAAGGTGGCCTCTCATTTTCTTTAATCATGAGGACTGCTCTGGCAATTTGGTTTTAGAATCTAGATGTTTCGTTTAGCTCTTGTGACCAATAGCAATTCAAAGTTCTCTAGTAGCAGGTTCATTGCAGGCGCACCCCCCAATAAAGGACTCAGACACTGGTAAAAGTGGATAACGGCATTGGGCCACATTTATTGATTCATGCCCTAGTCCGAATTATAAATTTCTATTGGTAATTGACCAATTATAATTCTTAAGGCAAGCAGGCCGAAGTAACACTGGTAAGGTACCACCCAAAATTGCCGGCGGCAATTGTTACTATGTATCTATTTGTATCCATTTGTTTGTTGACAACAAACAAATTGTTGACCGTAGTCAATATCTAACTAATGACCCCACCCTCTGATGCGTATCCGTGAAATCACGGGGTGATGCATGCTGTCTAGCTGTAGCCATCACCCCGTCGCCTGGTTCGTCGTTGACCGGACAACGTTTAACCAACTTATACCTGTCTAGTGTTATCCAGTCAATTGCGAACCTGCCGGATACCTGTGGGTCATAAATGTTTACCTTACCAGTGCTACCCGCCCATGTGACCAAAGTCAACAGCAGCAACAGAAACCCCTATATCAAACCATAGCAACAGTGTGGGATGGGCGAAAAAACCAGGACCCGAGAGCCAATTGTGGGTCCCAGCCAAAAATTCCCACCCGGCCCCGAAGTGACCAAAATATCACACTGTTAACTAGGGAGGGGGTGGAGGGGAAAAACTTCTCCGCTCCGTCGCTTTGCAAAATGGCAGCTCGGCTGCCTCGTGGCCACCCCTTTTATAGAGGAGCTGGCCACGCCCCCTAACTACCCGGATGCCTTCGTCCGATGGGGGGGCCCGCAAAGAGCGCGGTGGCCATTTTGGCACCGCGCTTGCATTGCAAGCGCACCCCCCAATAAAGGACTCAGACACTGGTAAAAGTGGATAACGGCATTGGGCCACATTTATTGATTCATGCCCTAGTCCGAATTATAAATTTCTATTGGTAATTGACCAATTATAATTCTTAAGGCAAGCAGGCCGAAGTAACACTGGTAAGGTACCACCCAAAATTGCCGACGGCAATTGTTACTATGTATCTATTTGTATCCATTTGTTTGTTTACAACAAACAAATTGTTGACTGTAGTCAATATCTAACTAATGACCCCGCCCTCTGACGCGTATCCGTGAAATCACGGGGTGATGCATGCTGTCTAGCTGTAGCCATCACCCCGTCGCCTGGTTCGTCGTTGACCGGACAACGTTTAACCAACTTATACCTGTCTAGTGTTGTCCAGTCAATTGCGAACCTGCCGGATACCTGTGGGTCATAAATGTTTACCTTACCAGTGCTACCCGCCACACGGGGAGGCTTCCCAAAAAGGCTCACCGCCCCCCCCAAGACCGTCAGCTCGGTCGACAGGCCTGCTCGCCAGTCTGCTAAACAGAGGTCCATACCTCCCTGCGACAGATGGGCCCCATCCCCTGAGTAAAGCTCTTAATTTTGCAGACTGATGGTGGGGAGGCGAATGACGCGTCCCCATCCTATTCAAAAAGGAACCAGGCAATAGCATAACGCGCTGCCCTGTGCAGCGTAACGCGCTGCCCTGTGCAGCGTAACGCGCTGCCCTGTGCACGCGGCTATGGCCCACCAGCCATACTGTCACCGGTGTAATACGACACCCAGGGTCTGTCAAGGAAAAAAAGGGGGGGGGAGAAACAGTGCAGTGACTAAACTGGTACTCAGGTTGAAGAGGGCGAACACAAATTGAAAACATTGTGAACCCCACCCTCCCATGCAGCGTATTTCAGCCCCGGAGCACCCAAAACAGCTGCAGTAGAAGCCGCCCCCCTTCTGAACGAATGGGTGCTGCAACGAGCCCCTGAGAGGCCAACACTGTCTAGTGCCTTCGCGGCACCCTCCAAAATTGAAATTTAGTAAGGGAAGACCCACCTTGGTGACAGAAAAACGGGCCATGGTGCGTGCCACGCAGTGCAAGGAAATCCTGTAGGGCACCAACCGGACAGATGTCTGCCAAAGAACACCGTAGCAGTCTTACATCACTGCCTACGCCATGCTGATCTGTCTTAGAGGAGCGTATCCTCGACTGAGCCCAGTCTTTGGCAACATAGACATCCTCGAGTTCCAGTGCCCTACGACTTGCATCCGCCTTAGACAGCATCACAAGCTCGCTGATGCGGAGCGCTCCAAAAAAGGCCACCATTGTGGCTGCATGAAATGGGCTGCCTCATATCTATCAACAGAGGCCAGGCCAGCCCCGGGCCAATTGGGTAAGAACCCCTGGGGAAATCGGGTGGCGGTCGTCCGGGCAACGCCCACGCTACCGCCCCCACCCCTCCAAAACATGTCTCACACGGAAGTCAGCGGTACTATCCACATGACCTCCCACCTTGGCCATAAAAGCCAACGCTGACAGCCTAGATGCCATGGTGCGAGGTGCAAGGCCCTGGGCATGCAGGTAAACCATGAACCGAAGTACATGGGTCACTGGGATCGGCCAGGATTCTGGCAGCCGGAATTGGGTACAGAAGGCTCTGAAAGAATTGAATGCATGGTGATACGCCTTACGCGTGCGTGGCGCCAGTGACAAGCCAATCGCCCGGTTCACCTCTCCTTGCCAATGGTCCATATCTCGTCCGGGAGTGGCGAGGGAAATCCCTCCGCATCCGGGGCCAAGGCACGGAACCGGGAGATCTGCAGGCGGGACAAAGCGTCAGCGATATCATTATTGACCCCCGGGACATGCCTGGCCCCGAAGAGGATGTAGGGGCGCAGGCTGCGCAACACAAACTGGCGCACTAGGTCCATGACCCTGGGCGATTTGGAAGTCTGTGAGTTGACAATTTGGACAATGGCCGCATTGTCACACCAGAAATGGACGACCGAGTCGGCCCACTCCTCGCCCCATAGCATCAAAGCCCCCAGGATAGGGAAAAATTCCAAATACGTGAGATCACGCAGGCGACCCGTGCCTGCCCAGGCTGGTGGCCACCCACCATAGGCCCACTTCCCATTGAAGTACATCCCATAACCCAGGGACCCCGAGGCAGCAGACTGGATCTGAAAGCGAGGGGAAGCCAGGAGGTCAGACCTCCAAAATGATACTCCATCGAACTCCCTCAGGAACTGGAGCCAGATAAGCATATCTGCCCTGATACCCCGGGTGAGTCTAACCCTATGGTGGGGCCTAGATAAGCCAGTCATGGCGTCGCACAAGCGCCGAGCAAATGCCCTGCCCGGTGCGACCACCCTGCAAGCGAAATTGAGGTGACCATGTAGCACCTGCAGTTCCCTCAGGGATGCCTTGCGTTTAGCAAGCAACTCCGAGATAAGGGCCACTATCCTTGACCCCTTATCCCCCGGTAACCTAGAAGCCTACGCTACCGAGTCAATCTCCACCCCCAGGAATACTAGCTTAGTAGATGGGCCCTCGGTCTTTTCGGGCACTAAAGGGACACAGAGTTCCTCCATTAGCGTCTGAAATGTGTTGAGGAGACGTGTGTACGTGTCCCAGCCCCGTTCACCCCGAACAAAATTCATCCAGGTAATGGGCTACAGACCGGGACCCTGACCTGCGGACGAAAGCCCACTGAAGGAATGTGCTGAAACACTCAAAGGCCAAGCATGATAAACTCGCCCGGTAACTCCTTGGGCACCAAGCCCAAGGGTGACACCTTAAGGTCAGGGAACGGGGGTGCAGTGAAAGGGCCGGCGACCCTGCCCGCATAAACCTCCTTGTTAATGCTGGCAGCAGCCACCTCCTCCCTCCCCTTAAGGGACAAAAGGTTGGGAGCATCCTGAAGGGACCTATCACCAACAAAAGGAATACGAAACCCCAGTCGAAAACCCTGAAGCAGGTAAACCGCCTCCTCCTCCCTCGGGTATAATGCGAGCCAACGCTCCAACATGTCCATGTTAATTGGGGAGGGGGCCATTCGGTGAACCAGCTCCCCCTGCGGCAGTCTTGCCAACCCCTCGTCCGCCCCTCCCTCAGCCCCGCATCCCTCCAGGCCTGGGACAGGCGGAGGCAGCATGGGGGCCGGCACAAGAGGGCCACTCATGCCTGTACCGGCAATTCTTCCCTTTGCAGGAACCATTGGACAAGAAAATCCAGCACAGCAAGCGGGCTGGAACCCCCTGCCCCGCCACCTGGCGGGGTGTCTGTGCTGGGGCCGCTTGCAGGACCGCATGTCCACAATGGTATCTCTCTCCAGGCGCAGGGCGCGCGGGAGTCATGTACAGAAGCCACAGCGTCTGGCAGGGCTCATCCCACCTCATCTCGGGGTGCAGGGGAATCCGCCTACGGAATTCCACATCATAAGCCAACCACGATGGGCCCGGGAAGTCGACCATCGCCCGGTAAACGTGGTCCAACTACTGGACCATCGGAATCTCCAAATCCGGCCGGGCCCTGAGGTAGACCGCCACGTATGAGGTAGGCCGGCAACCGGTTGGCCCACGTACGTGGCTGCTTGCGACGATGTGCCTGCTCCTTATCCTTCTCATCTTGCCCCTCCCTCTCCTCTATGGTGGGTTCTCTGGTAAGGAGGGAGAAGATGTCCACATACTTCCCACGCCAGACCTTTTCCTTGGTGGCTTGGGCCAAAATGGTCCCCCAGGGGCAACGAATACCCCGCAGTCGGCAATGCCGACACAGGAACGGCGGGAACTGCGGGCATCTGAAAAGGAGCCTGGACCAACCCGGTCACCCCTAAAACATTCCCAACTGCGCAAGTAGTACCCCCCACACCGGGGCCCTGGGTGAGAGCTGGAGTCACCGGGTGGGCCGTCGGCGGCCGAACCGCTGCACCACCCGTGCGAGGCCAAGGCCATTGAACCCCCCCTCAACATTGCCGTGTGTGGGTGTGCTAGATTGAACCACATACTCACATGCTGCACCCCCATGGGCCGCCCCCACCGGGGGTTCCGACCCACTGGGGGCGTCGGAGCTCACAACCACATCTGAGCTCGCCGACGGGGCCTGACCAGCACCGGCCTGTCGATCGGGGAGCTGCGAGGCAGTGGCCGATGCCGGGCCACGCGCCTCAGTCAGCTCGACCCGTCCCGCCGCCTGCCGCTGCCCAGCAGACGATGGACGAATCTGCACCCCAAAAGGGGTCCCCTGGGTGGTTACCCTGGCCAGCGAAGCCTCGAGGGCCGCAACGCGGGCCAGAAGGGCCTCCACACTGACGTAGCCCCCCAAGAATAGGATTGCTCAGTATGGGGCCCAGAAATTTCTGATGGCGGCCCTGTCAGTCCGTCATGCAGTGCCCGGGAATCAAACTCCGACCTTCCAGTCGGCAAGTTCAGTGTCTTAACCATGTGAGCCACCGCAGCCCCCCAAGAGGGGGCAAAGGGCCGGCCGGCCCACTAACTGCAAGCGCGGGTCCAGATCCCTGGACCCCTGGGCCCATATAGGGCCATGATCCCAGGCCCGGCCCCAGGGCCGGGGAGAACCCTGCCAGGGGAGAGAGCTGAAACCCCCCACAGGCAGCTGCGCACCAACGGGGAAGGCCCCACAGAATGGGCCACGCCAGAGGCAGTGGCCACTGCTTGCGGGCCAAGGGCCGCGGCCCCTACAGGGCCGGTACGCAGACCTCCAGCCCCAGGCTAAGGGGGGAATCAACCCCATACCACCGGTCCCGGTGAGCTCGGGCAAAGGAGGCTGCTGGGTAGGCGCGGCCATGGTCCTCCGACCCGGCTGGCGCCTCCGCGCAGAACGAGCCGCGTTCGCAGCCGCCTTCTTCTTCGAGGGTATCGCAGCTAACCGATGGGAAGCCGAAAAGGAGAAAATTCAGCAGCCAAGAGGCTTCCCAGTGAAGGTAAAAGCGACGGAGGTAAGAGGGAAAAACTTCTCCGCTCCGTCGCTTTGCAAAATGGCAGCTCGGCTGCCTCGTGGCCACCCCTTTTATAGAGGAGCTGGCCACGCCCCCTAACTACCCGGATGCCTTCGTCCGATGGGGGGCGCAAAGAGCGCGGCGGCCATTTTGGCGCCGCGCTTGCAATTGCTTTGTAAAATCCCAGATGGCAGTGGCTGCCACCACATCTTGTGATAACAAAAATTCACAGATGTTCAATTAGCGACTTCACTTTTAGGCACTGTTTTGGAATAAACCCAGTTGAACTCAATAGGAATTGCTGTTGAATACTCAAGTATGCAGATGTGCTATTAGTGCAGGGATATAAATTGTGACCTGATTTATAGGTAAAGGTGAAGGTCTCCTTTGCTCTAGGGGTGGGTGTCTATCTCCGTTTACAGTCAAAGAGTCAGTGCTGTGTGCATCTGTGGTCATGTGGCAAGCATGACTAGATGTCGGAATACACAGAACATTGTTACCTTTCCAGCTGAAGAAGTGCCTATTTATCTCCTTGCAATTTCTTTCTTTTGAACTGCTGGGTTGGCAGGAGGAACTGATTTATACTTTTGCAATAAAGTAGAAAATAAAGGACAGGTTTTTTCCTCACAGCAAAAAGACCATATTTATTCATAATTAATTTTTGAGAGAAATGCAACTCCACTGTGCTGCTTTTCAGTGACTATACGGTTATTTAAAATTTGAAAAAAATATTTGCTGCCTTACTGTTGCATTGATCTGCAAAAACTGAAAATACAATATAGGTTCTTTGCTTCTTTGAAAGCAATCTGCCTCTTTTTTACACTTACTGTCTGGCTGCTGACAGAAAACCAAAAAGGGGAAAGGCACATGAGATATTTTGTGCGAATTATACAAACCATGACCAAAATACTGTTTTGTGTTTTGCCCGTGCTCTGGAGGTGAGATCTCTCATGGATCTTATAAATCATTGACAAGCTATCTTGCCATGCCACTTTCACCTTAGATTTAAGTTAACCACATTTCAACTTGCCGAGTTAGCAAAACTGTCAGGTACATATTTTTATGTATAGAAATACATCTCTAGTACCAAGTCAACAGAGACAGAGTTTTACATGGGGACCTTTGCTCGAGAGATTGGAGTTTTAACCTATTTTTTTCTTAGCTGGTGGAAAAAAATCCCTTTACTCCAATTAGACTTTGGAAGAAAGAGTCCTATTGGCTCCTGTTACTAGCTTTTCAAATTCCTTCAGCAAAGCTGCTAATTAGGCAATTAAATATAACATCTGGTTTTATGCTTGCACTGGATCGTAGCCACACAATTCAGATCTGAACCTAGTTCTTCCATCTAGTCAGTTCCAAGCCTGAATTTCCCAAGGCACTGTTATTTATCATCCCCAGAGATGTTCTCATTGTGCCCTAATCGGAAACAGTGACTCTCTCCAAATTCTGCCACCATGCGGCTTGGAAGGAGGGGGTACCTTCCCCATCACCAACACTGTAGAAGCAGGAAGAGCAATTGATGCAGTAGAAACACTGTGGGTAGGCTTTGAGGGCAAAGCTTGGTGGCTAGATAAGCTGAACCCACCCCAAAGCTTTGCTTTGGCTGAACTGATAGCCCAACCACCCAACCTGTAGGCCAGAGTTACGTTGGTCAACAGTTCAGGCCAGATAGAAATTTTGGGCTTGGTCACATTGATTGACAAAGTTAGAAAAAGGGTCCAGGCCAGGTGATTCTTGATTATCCTACTCTAATTACATTAGGTCATTATTGGCTGATCAGAAGATGGGATTCTTTTAAATAGATCACAATTTGATATAGGTTGATTGGTAGAGCTACAGGATATCATGTGACAAGATGCATCCCCTGACTGAGCAACCAGGTTTGTGGCACACTCAGGGGACATTATGAGGCATTGTTGTGGTACAGCCAATATCCATTTATGTGAATAGAATTGAAGATGGCCACAAGGATATCTCTCTACTTGAGCTGGCCTGGGCAGGGCTGATGAGATCCAGCACTGAATGAGGGCTAGGGACTGACCCATCTAGACCAGAAAGGGTCAAAGAGATCTACCTGGTCTGATATCAGGTTTCAGACAATACCATAGGCCCAGTACAAGTTAGAGGTGTCAGGGTTTATTTCTGCCCGCCCTGGCATCCCAACTGCTTCTATTTCCAATCTTGGGCCCACTTAGATGATGTAACCCTGTCTGTTGGTCTGTGGTTATGCTAAGAATGTGGCCCTATTTACTGGCCCGCTAGGCTGGCAGGACATTCTTTTGTCCAGTATGAACTGGCTCATAGGTGGGAGGATGGCAAACCCACTATGTTGCAGGTATCTTGGTAGCTATTTGGGATGGCCAATTAAAACGTCTCAGTCAGCCACCTCCTACAACACAACCACACTCTCCATGGTGAAGATAAGGCCCTGCAAAGGGGGAACATTGGGGTGATAAGAATGTTACCTTCCCTTTAATGAAACCTTCCTCGCACTGGTGACACCTACAAGGTGAAGAAATGCAACTTAATGAAGCTCCACTTCTGGCATCCCCAAAACACAGAAGGCTTCAAGGACTGTATCCCTTTGAAGAGCAGGTGCCCTTATCAGCACTCCACCAAGTTTACTCCCTTCCCTTGAGAGCAAAGAAACCACTGGAAACAAATATCCCTTAATAGGCTTTATTGAGCATATTTGTATATCCAACGAATAAAAGGAAAAATAATCCAATTGTAAATCCATGTAGTAATTCCCAATTGTAAATCCAAATTGTAAATCCATGCAGGCAGATTTGCCCTCATGCAGTTGAAGAGTGGATCATGTGTCCAGGTGAGAAGGCTTATCTGATGATCTTTATAATCCCCAAATGATCTCTAATGGACCCCAGATTTGATGTCAGTTTATATAGGGTTTTGGGGTTTCCGCTCCCTCCCCCTGGAATTCTAAGGATGTCTCCTTTGCTATTTGTTATGACTGTTATTCATGCCAACCAACATTCTCAGGTGTTGCTTATCTGATTTCTACATCTTAAGATGTCCATCACCTGTCTGGTATTTTAGAATGTGACCTTGGTAATTGCAAGCTGTCTGAAATGATGATGTACTACTGTGGAATGTGAGTGCTTTTGGAATGCAAAATGGAGTCACAATTGTTCATTCTAACTGTTAGACTACCTAAATCTATAAAAGAAAGAAATTTAACTATCTTACCTACATGAATATAAATTAACTTAATAAAAAGTAATGTCCCTCAAGGTTCCCCTGACAAGAGGATGTTCTTAAACTCAACTTACTGTGTCTCAACTCTTTATCTGCTGGGTTGGAGGCAATGCACATTTACATTTTCTGTTTGAACATAGTCAAAGTCCTAGAATTTCTGTTGAATTTTATGTTGCTATTGGGGGTTGCAAATAAATATACCTTTTTTTCAGAAGTAACATAAGGTTTCTTTTCTTAATTTCTATCAAACATCCAGAAACAGAAAGAATAACCACAATATTAAGATTCATGACATTGCCCACGAAGGAACCATAGATGTATAGGACTTGAGAAAAGCTTTCAACATGACAAATCTCCCAGTTTAAGATTGTAGATCAGTCTCTGCAGCAATTTCTGTATTTGCTACCACTGCAGAGATAATGAACATTTGCATGCCATTTCATTTGCAGTCACAAAACATGTTGCCTTTAGCAAAAAGTGCCACTGCAAACTCAAAAAAGCCTTGAATATAGATGGCTTCAAGATGGATTGTCTGACCTTGATTTCAGCAGAGTACCGCATGTTCCCAATAGACAAATGAATATGGCTTGGTTTTTTTCAAGCAGAGAAGTAAACATACAGAATTACAAGAATATGACTTCACTAATTATTTTCTTCTTAATGAAAAGTTGATAAAAGAAACAAAAACAAAATCTGAGGGATGGGTTGAAAATAGGTGAACAGGTGAGCAGGCTGATAGATGGGTGCCAGTACATTTTGAAAAAATCAAGAAAACCAGCATGTGGCAAAATCAAGAAGAGCACAATAACTGGGCTGTCCCACATATCTCCCACAATGCCTCAGCCATGGACCTTTCCACCTAATTCATAGAATCATAATACAACTCAGTTGGAAGGGGCCTCTGAGTTCAACTCCCTGTTCAATTCAGGAATCTAAATCAAAGCAGATCTGACAGATGGCTGTCCAATTTCAGCACTCACAACCTCCTGAGGAAATCGGTTCCATTCCTATACTGCTCTAACAGTTAAGAAGTTTTTCCAGATATTCAGTCTTTATCTGTTGTTGTTTTTAATTGAGCCCATTATTACATGTCCTGCACTCTGGTATGACTGAAAACAGATCCTGTCCATCCTCTTTATGACTGTCTTTCACGTACTGTATTTGAAAATTACTATTCTATCCCCTTTTGGTCTCTTTTTCCTTACCCAGTTCTTTCAGGCTTTCCTCAGATGATTTGTTTTCCAGCTCTCTGACCATCCTTCTTGGCTTCCTCTGAACTTGTTAGCATCCTTCTTAAAGTTACATATCCAAAATGGGACCCATTTTTCTAAATGTGATCTAACTATTTCTGAATACAGGGGACTTGTACCTCACAGGTTTTGAAAAGTATAATTCTGTTATTTCGGTTGGAAACAGTATTTGCCCTTTTGCAGCCACATAGCAGTGCTGACTCATATTCAGCTTGTGATCTACAACAATTCCAAGATCCTTCTCACTTGTAGCATTAATGAGCCAAGTATACACCATCTTGTAACTGTATATTTGTTTCTACCCCGAGATTTAGTACTTTGCACTTATCCCTCCTAAATTTAATACTGTTGTTTTCAGTCCAGTGCTCAAGCCTATCAAGATATTTTTAGAGGGGAAATCATGTCTTCCCAGGTATTAGCTATTCCATCAATTGTTGTGTCATCCCCAAATTTGATATCTATTCCCTGTATTTCCAGCTCCAAGTCATTAATGAAAATGTTGAGGAGCACAGGACTCAGAATTGAGCTTTGTGTTGCCCTACTTGTAACCTCTTCCCAGTTTATTTATTTACCTGACACTTGTGCTGTCCAGACCACACCTAGTCAGCTTGCTAATTAGTTATTGCCATCCAGAGCTGCTTGCCACAAGCAATCTCTTTGACCTTAGCTGCTCTGGAAGAAGGGCTGCCCACCACCATTATTTAAGGTCACCTGAGTGGGGCTCAGACAAGTATGGAAGACCATCTGTCAGGATAGCATAACAGTAATGAGAAGCACTTGATATGGGAAGGTGAGACCATAGATCAGGGTATAAAAAGGGGGAAAGTGCAAAGATGAGGGTTAATTGCTGCCAAGGGGTCCAGATGATGATGGGACTAGGAGGAGGAAGAGAACTGGGTTGATGCTTTCAGCTGGGATTCCCTGGAAGAGGAGATACTGAATGGTATTTACACCATGACTGGATCATCCCTCCATGGCTGAGGCTGATCGCCTTATGGCTTTATAAGGCACCCTTCTGAATGTCTGAGTCTTAATCCACCCTGATGCAGAAGAGACATTAGAAGGGAAAGAAACAGACTCAGTGACTCCATCACCAGGGTGGCAAGAAACAGTTTGGTATGAAGTTTGGAATCTCCTGTCTCAA
Organism: Bradypodion pumilum; assembly: GCA_035047305.1. Taxonomy (NCBI): domain Eukaryota; kingdom Metazoa; phylum Chordata; class Lepidosauria; order Squamata; family Chamaeleonidae; genus Bradypodion; species Bradypodion pumilum. Next base: position 184,104,283 of record JAWDJD010000005.1, read on the forward strand.
GCCAGTAAAGCCTTGAGACAGGAAATTCCAAATTTTGTACGAAACTGAATTGTGCACTGAACTCATGGTGCAGTTGTGGGAATGTGATTTGAGTCACCACCTGACTGGGCACAAATAGACTATGGGCAGAGAGCCTGAGAAGGCAAGCCTGGAGGTTTAGAGCTATCCTGGAAGTTGAAAATGGACTTGTAAGTCCCACATCAGTCCCTCAGGAGTCCTTTGATATTTCCTGCCCATAGAGGGCCTGGAAACATGCACATATTATGCCTTGGCATAAGGATATATATGTATGGGTAACAGTTGTGTTCCTTCATAATAACTATATTAATGTATAAATAAAACAGGAACACATCTATTAGAAGACTGTCATCCATTTTAACCTTAACAGTATTGTTGTTTTTTATTTAAAAACTTGATTAAATTATTGGCCTCAGCAATATAGACATGCATATATCCTTATGCTGAGGCAGTGATTGGAGCCCAGTAGTAAGTTGCAACAAGAGTAGGCCTTCTGAATCAGTGGAAATTTGGTGAGTTAACGCCCCCATCAATTCAATTGATTCAGTGGGCCTACTCTTGTTGCAGGTCCTGTCCATTCAATTTGCATCTGAATCAATAATTTTAACTCTCATTTTAAAAGTACTTGTCCTGTGTCCAACAGACATCTTACACTCTCTGTAGTAAGTTTTTTTTGCTTTTTTTCTCTTTAATTTGGGAGATAGGGCATTGCCGATCTGTGACAATTTCTGAACAATGGCATGTCAATGGAGGTAGAAAGACAGCATTTATGTGTCTTTGGCATATTTCATTACTTCTGTACTTTTCATGAAATCTGCGTCTGAGAATAAGTCATTATGTTTCTTTTTTTTCTGGCTGATAGCTAGAACGCTAGTGACAAGGGAACAATTGCTGAGTTTGTCAGATAACAGTCACTGATTCCATCCTTGGATAGACAAATACAGTTTCACTCTGAAATCAAGAGACTGATACTCTGAGTTGTGCTGAAACAGCAGCTCATAAGATACCAGTTTCAGGTTACTAGACTTTAGAACACAAGGCTAAATTTAATTGAGGATGCTTATCTTAGGTGCAAAAGATATACAGTGGAACCTCATACAACAATCGCCCTGTATAGCAACGGAATCGCATACCAATTAGGTTTTGGGGGGAAATGGTGTCCCGCATAACATTTTTCCCTACGGAAAAAAACATGCCATAGGGGAAATCGCTGTACAATGCATGCATTGTATAGCAATTGTTTTGTACAACAATTAGCCCCATGGAATGGAATAAATCATTGTATGAGGTACCACTATATTGCCTTTTTCACCAGAACACCTCCTCCCTGCTGAATGTCATGGCTATGGAATTTTCTAAATGTGCAGAAATGGAAATATAAGCACGGAATCAGTAGGTGTTGATACAAATATACTGGAATAAAGAAGCGGAGCTTCTGGCTTTCTGGTACACAGAAAAGTGCCAAAGTATGTAAGCAAGCTGGCAGAGGAATTCAGGCACCTGTAGTTTTTTAAAAGTTAGCTTTTGAAGCCTGTCACAGTCTATGGCTTACATCATTGTCAGCGTTTTTGCCCTTACAACCCTTAAATATAAATATGTTAAGTATTTGTGGGCAATTATATGTGTTCTGTATTAAAGACTTGGCAATCAAAATTGTAAATTATTAGCCTTTCTCAGAATACATACTTAGTCTAAGGATAGTACTTGAATAAATATTTTGAGATATTTTAATGGCAAAATGCTCTTGAGGCAAAAACCTCAAGATATAGATGGAGTAAAGTACAGTGGACAGGCTGCCTAAGCAGTTCTAGGCTATTTTTATTGCCCCATGAAGGTTACCAATGCCATGGGCCTTCATTCCTTCCTGTATTGTATATTAGTTGTTATTAAAATCTGGGCATTCCAAGCTGATGGGACTCATTGGCTGGAAGCTCATGGTAAGCTGCAACAAGAGTAGGCCCACTGAATCAATTGAATTTATGGAGGCGATAACTCGCCAAATTTCCACTGAATCAGAATTGCAATTTACTACTGGGCTCCAATCACTGCCTCAGCATAAGGATATGTGCATGTCTATGTTGCTCCAGGGGACTGTGGTGGATTAGTGGTTAAGACACTGAACTTGATGACTGGAAGGTAGGCAGGTCAGCAGTTTGAAACCTAAGGGCTGTATGATGGAGTGAGGCCTGTCTCTGTCCCAGCTCCTGCCAAACTAGCAGTTTTAAAGCCTTCCATGAAATACAGCCTATTTCACTGAATGTTACTTCTAATATCAGAGGCACAATAACTTTGCATACCAACTGCTAGAAAATATTACTGCATTCATACCACAGGGATACCTCATACAACGTCCAAACTTGGTTCCACAAGTTTGGACTTTATACGAATTTGGACTTTGTATGAGGCATGCAAAATCCTAGCTGTGATGTCTCATACAACGTCCAAATCCTTGCTGTGATGCCTCATACAACGTCGTTTCCATAGAGATACATTGTACTTGCAACAGCACAGACGTCAGGGCAAAGTCAAGGAAAAAGACAGAAAACTGACAGAACTTTAAGAAATCATTGTCTAGAAGTTAAATACATTACAAAAACATGTCAAACAACCCTGATTTTAGGGGACAAACCATACAAGTTTTTAACTTTTGAAAACTTTATGAAGTGCAGGTTTAAAAAGTTAACATGTCCCATCATGCAGCACAGTGTTAATCTGCAGTGATGCGGCCGATCATCCATTTTGTACAAGCTACTGTAAATAATTACTGGATGGAAGCAAGGACAAAATGGATGCCAACATGTCCCATCATGCAGCACAGTGTTAATCATTCAAACAGCAGCAAACACAAAACAATTGCCCACCCCACCAAACAGTGCCCCCACAAAAAAAAAGACCAACATAGGAAAAATTATGGAATATGCAATCTCTTTTTTTAAAACCACAGCAGCAAACACCAAAAAATTGCCATCCCCCATCCACCTCCCCACCCCAAGCCAATCAGAAACATAAAACCTAATTTACCTACCTTTCCACTGTGCCAAGAATGGTCCAAGAACCTGAAGAATGCTGCAAAAATCCCAGGAATGCTTCCAAAAATTCTGATGAAAAAATTCAAAAAAATCCAAAGTCGTGCTCAAAATGATTTCTAAACACTCTTCGCCTCATGCACAACCCACAAGAGCAACGCAAGCATGCGTTCCCCCTTTTAGACTGCCCAGGCACAATGAAACCTGGGAAAACCCCCAATGCCTTGTACTTTCCCTAAAAGTCCTTTGATTTTTTTTTAAAAAAATGACATTTGCACTAGAGCAGCCTTTCACCTTATTACTGGGTTAATAACTGAGCAGATTGGGTAGCCACAGGAAAAAGGGGAAGAGTTTTTCAGAGGCTTCTCTCTTTATAAAGAAAAAAAGATACCACCTTACAGAGAGATATCCAAGACATTCAGTCTGTGAATAGAGAGGCAGAGCGGATGGGGACTTTCGTGTTCAGGGAATGAAGAAGCAGACAAGTGAAGTAGTGAAATTCAGCTCTTTATTAGTGAGGTCTGAACACAGTTTGGATGGGGCAAAACTCGGACTTATATACAATATAAACAGTAACAGTAACAATAATACAACAAGCCCATTGGCTAACAGAGTGTGTACATTTTTGATCCATTTATTTGCATAAGAATAGATACATGAGAAAAGATACATTCCGCTCCTATAAACAGTAACAATAATACAACAAGCCCATTGGCTAACAGAGTGTGCACATTTTCAATCCACTTATTTGCATAAGAATAGTTACATGAGAAAAGATACATTCCACTCCTATAAACAGTAACAATAATACAACAAGCCATTGGCTAACAGTGTGCACATTTTCGATCCACTTATTTGCATAAGAATAGATACATGAGAAAAGATACATTCCGTTCCTGTCAGAAAACACTGTTAACATACATAACAGGGACCCACTAGTGTGTTGAGTGTGTGTGTCTTTGCACATCTCAAAGTATCCATTGCTGCAGCCCAAAAGGGAGGAGAGGAACAGGGTTAAATGTTTGGCAGTACTTTCAGCAGAGGTTCAAATGGGGGGGGGGGATTAGCAATAGCGCAGCCTTTTATCTTGTTGCTGAGTCAATAACTGAACAGGTTGGGAAAGCATAAGAAATTGGAAATAGTTTTTTTCAGGGAATTATTTCTTTATTGACAGAAAAGGTGCTACTGCTTGCCTGCAAATAGAGAGAAGAAGGGAGAATCCCAATTTAGTATGTTCTTTCTGTGTGTGTGCATTTCAAAGCACTGACAAAGAAACATAAAAAGATTTGCAGTGGTGGAACCAGAGGACAGAAGGGGAGGCTATGGGCTGGTGAAAATTGTAAACTTCAAAATCACTCCGCAGCCCTTATGTACTGTAAGCACCAATTGCAATTTCAAATGTAATGCACATTGCAAATCAAATTGCTATAAAGCCAAATAGTTCTAATTCAGCTTTCCTAACATGTATGTTCACTGCCCACAATGGGATTACTTTCTGCTGCAATCCAACTCCAGTAGCACACCACCTGAGAAAGCCAATTTAGAATATCTACTAGTTCTTCTCCCTCACCAAAACTGGAATATGTTGGAGCAATGGAGAAGTGTGCCTTCCCCCAAGGTCCCTTCGGTTCTTGCGCACCTTTTAGGGGTGGGTTTTTTAACTTTTAACTTTGTTTTATTATGTGTCTTTTATGTATTTACTGTCCGCTATGTAAACCGCCCTGAGTTGGGTTGTACCTGAGTGGGGGGTATATAAGCGTGAAAAATAAATAAATAAATAAATGGATCTAAACTGTTTGCTTCCCCCTCCCTTTTCTCCATCACCTCACAGTTTGCATCATATTCTACACTGAAGGAATCTAATGATCTTGAATATTGGGACAACCTCCTTCTCCTGTTGCTGGTCTAACAGATGTATTCCTCTAATTTGATGCATGTTTCTATGAACTGCTCTTTAGAAAAAGACTACATTTTTTTCTATGGACTACTTTCCTCTGAGGGTTATCTGTTGGAGCCACATGTAAGTCATAGGTAGGGCAAAAGCAATTGATGGACACAGGCTGAGCTTAAAGTAGACAAGCTAGCTTCATCCTTTCTCTATCTCTCTTTCTTTCATCCAGTGCCTGCTAAAAAAGAATAATTCATGGCTGCAGACTCCACTACCAGTTTACAGATGAGTTTTGAAATCTGTGTGCAATGAGTCACAGCACTGAATTCTCCTCCTATATCACTTCAAAGTTTTTTTAAAAAATGAAAGAAGAAAAATACTTGCTAATGGATCTATTAATACATATAGTGATCTATATTTAATAATCTCCAGTGCTACTTCAGTCCATGAACCTGTAGTATATAAACTGGAACTTTGGACACACAGTACGATACACTACTTTTCTCCAGACCAATGTTGCAATGTTTCCTATAACATTCATAGCCCTTTCAAGTTCTGGAAGTTGCAGAAATGACTTCAGTCTCAGGTAGACAGATTTTCTTGCAGTTCACTCAACCTTATGGGCAGATTGAAGGGGGGGAATGAAGATTGAGGACCACCAAATTAACTGGCTCAATGAGGAAGAGTAGGAATCCTACCCAGTGTGGTGTAGTGGATGAAGTGACAAACGTGGAGGCTACAAGTACCAGCTTAGCCGTGGAAACTCATTGGGGTATGAGAACTGGTAAAACCACTCCTTAAATATGTCAATTACTTTAAAAGTTCTATTAGGTTGATGGCATATGACTAACTAACCAAGGAAGAATCCAGTCTAGGCAACATAATGGAGCTCAAAGAGCATGCAGGAGTAGGGAATTTGGACTGTAAGAAGGTGACACAAATGTTTGGCTATGGAAATTGGGTTGTGTTAAGTCATAACTTTCTCAGCTGTGCCACCCAGTTGTGGAATGCCCTCCCCTTGGGGGCCTATATGCTGCCAACATTGCCTTTATTTAGACATTAATTTGAGGTCTGGCTATTCCCCAGTGCATTTGGCACCTGGGTGGGTCACAGCTTGAATGTTTCAATTTGTTGGTTTCATTTTGTTTTAACTAAATGGATCTAAACTGCGCGCCACTGCGGCCTCTCCGCGCCCGTGGGGTTAGGTCATCCCCGTGGTTCACAGATGAACTGCGGGATCTCAAACGGGCAAAGAGACGCCTAGAGCGCCGCTGGGTGAAGACCCGGGATGACTCCGATTGGACACTGGCTAGAGCTGCTATTAGGGCCTACCTAGTGGCGATGGAGGTGGTGAGGCGTCAATACTTCACCACCCTTATTGCCTCCGCTGATAATCGCCCAGCCGCTCTGTTCCGGGTAACCAGGTCCCTCCTCGGTAGGGGGAGATCGGTGCCCGGTTGGCAGGGTTCGGCTGAGGACTTTGCTGACCATCTGGTGGAGAAAATCAATCGGATTCGTTCAGGACTGAGTCCCGGAGTGGATGGGGAGGGTCGGGGGGGTGCCGGAGCACAGTCTTGCTGTACGATCTGGGATCAGTTTGATCCTGTTGTCCCTGATGAAGTGGACAGGCTCCTTGCAGCTGTACGTGCCACTACATGTCCTTTGGACCCCTGTCCCACCTGGTTGGTGAAAGCCTCCAGGGTGGGGACAGGTGGCTGGGTTGGGGCGATAATAAATGCATCCTTACGGGAGGGGGTATTTCCTGCACCATTAAAACATGCTTTGGTGCGTCCCCTCCTGAAGAAAATATCCCTTGACCCAGCTGTCCTTAACAATTACAGGCCGGTTTCCAACCTGCCCTTTTTGGGTAAGGTTTTGGAGAAGGCGGTGGCGCGCCAGCTGGAGAGTGTCCTGGAGGAAGTGGATTATCTAGACCCCTTTCAATCAGGATTCAGGACCGGGTATGGTACAGAGACGGCATTGGTCGCACTAATGGATGATCTCTGGCGGGAGCGGGACGGGGGTTATCCATCCGTCCTTGCTCTTCTTGACCTCTCAGCGGCCTTCGATACCGTCGACCACGGTATCCTTCTGGAACGGCTCAAAGGATTGGGGATCCAGGACACTGTGTTGTCCTGGTTTTCCTCTTTTCTGGAGGGCCGTACCCAGTCGGTGTGGTTAGAGAGTGAGAGGTCCAGCCCTAGGTCCCTCAAGTATGGGGTTCCTCAGGGCTCGGTGCTTTCTCCCCTCTTATTTAACATCTACATGAAGCCACTGGGTGAGATCATTCGTTCCCACGGGGTGCGGTATCATCAGTACGCAGATGACACCCAGTTGTATATCTCGGCCCGTGGGGACCCCAGTGATGCTGTTGAAATCCTATCCGGATGCCTGGAGGCCATTGGGGTCTGGATGGGGGCCAATGGGCTTCGGCTGAATCCCAGCAAGACAGAGTGGCTGTGGATAAGGGGCCCCGTGTTATCCAGGGAGTTACCACCTTTGGTACTGGATGGTGCGGTTTTGCCCCAGACAGACCCAGTGCGCAACTTGGGGGTCCTTCTGGATTCACGGCTGCTGCTGGAAGAACAAGTGGTGGCTGTGGCCAGGAGGGCTTTTGCCCAACTTCGGGTGATTCACCAATTGTGCACGCTCCTGGACCGGGGCTCCTTGCTTATGGTCACCCATGCTCTGGTTACTTCCCGACTAGATTATTGTAATGCGCTCTACATGGGGCTGCCCTTGACGACCATTCGGAGGCTGCAGCTGGTCCAGAATGCGGCAGCCCGGGTGGTGATGGGATGTGGGCGATATGCCCATGCCTCACCGCTACTTCGGGAGCTGCACTGGTTACCAGTTTGTCTCCGGGTGCAATTCAAGGTGCTGGTTTTGACCTTTAAAGCCCTATATGGCAGTGGGCCAGGATACCTTAGAGACCGCATCGTCCCAAGAGTGTCTGCCCGTCCAACTAGAGTGGACCGGAGGGACTCTCTAATGGTGCCATCAGTTAGGGGTGCACATCTGTCTAGCACCCGAAGGAGGGCCTTCTCCGTGTCCGCACCAACTCTCTGGAACCTCCTGCCAACAGATCTAAGACTTCAAAGAGAATTGCTGCCCTTCAGGAAAGGATTGAAGACCTGGCTGGCAGGGCAGGTGTGGGGCCCGAATGGGATCACGGTCCCCGTCTGCTGGCTTACGTAAAGAATTAAGAACTCTCTCTTCCTTTTTTAGAGTGGGTAGGATGGGTGGGTGGGATAAGGGTTTTTTAAAGTGTTTTTATATGTTTTTAGAATTTGTTGTAATGCTGCCCTGAGTCGGGTTCTGCCTGAGTGGGCGGCATATATAAATACGACTAAATAAATAAATAAATAAATAAATAAATAAATAAATAAACTATAAAAATGTTCAAAGTGTTCTTTTGAATGTATTTTTCAAAGTGCTCAAATTCTTAAGAGTCTTCCATGAGAATTTTATTTTTTGCAACCAAAGCCTGAGATCTGCAGATGAAGGATGCATTAGAAATCACTTAATTAATAAATCAATAAACTCAGACCCAATTGCCATTGGATTTCACTTGATCATATTTCTAAGTACAAACATATGTGGATGCACCTGTATAGAAAACCACATTGGCTCCAGTGAACATAATTGCTAAATCAGAGTTTCTAGGATGATCACTCTTCAGCAATATAATTATTAGGGGGGGGGGGGACCTGAATTCTAATGTTGATTCATTGGTGGAGGTAAATTTTAATTTATATAAAGCTATTTCTATTCTTCTGACTTTCTGATAACAAGGTATCACAAAGGAAAATATTAAAAATGGCCTTTCTTTCTTCATGCTATTATCAAAACCTTCCAAATGAAAAGTAGGTCATTTTGGTATTTGAGAAAATTGCTTGCATTGAAGTCCAGCTTTTCTTACTTAAAGGTGTGTGTGTGTAGGGGGGGGGCAGAGGAGGAAAATGAATCCAATTTTAAAAGCAAATACTAAACCAAATATATCATTAGGTCTGCAATTTTATATCTTCTTTGTTGTGAGAAGGCCCAGTTCTGTGGAATGGCAGTAACATTTGAGTATATTTTTCTGTAAAAAGAGAATATATATACAGTATTCTCTTTTTACAGAGTGTATACACACACACACACACACACACACACACACTGTATTTGCTCAATCTCAGCAAAGTTCCCCATAAACATTTTAAAGAAATCTATAATAAGATGTGGAAGTCACATTAAAAATATGAATTATTGCTATCAGTTGAACTTGGTAATTATTATTCTTATTAAATGTTCACTAAAACTAAAAGTTCTGAGATCAAGATTGAACAATTAGGACAATTAATAAATAGTAACATTGTGGAAAGATTGCTTTGACTGTTTAAGTCTGTTTCAATCCCATTCAAACAGGGAACAATGCAAGTCACAGGGAAGAATATATAAAGCATTCATCAGAATGGTTCATTGGTAAGCTCTTTGAGAAGCTTTGCTTAGGGGGAGATTTTAGAGCATGGGAAATGTTGTTTGATCTCACTGTGATTTGCAGTTTATCAAACCGGGTTTCCAACGATGAAATCACTTTAGCCATCTAGATGCCAGTTTGAATGGGTTAGCAAAGGGAGAGGCAGAGAGCTCAGCTTGCCTGCGGCTCCAACAATAGAAGCTGCAATAGAAGCTGCTTTAAGGTATTTTCGTAAGGTTGACCTTGCTTGAAAGCCAGTCCTATTTGACTCCAAGGGTGTGGTGATCATCCCCATTTACAGCCAAAGAACTAGCGCTGTCTGTGTCTGCAGACATTTCCATGGACATGTGGCACTGAAGCTCATGGAATGCAATTAACTCCCCATTGAAGTCATACTGATTTATCTACTTGCAATTTCTTGCTTTCGAACTGCTAGGTTGGCAGGAGCTTGGACAGAGATGGCAGCTCACTCCATCATACAGTACTCAGGTCTTGAACTGCTGACCTGCTGACTACAATCCAGTCATGTTCAGCATCTTAACCACTAAGCCACCACAGTATTCCCTTAAGATTCTTACAATGCACTAATTAGGAATTTCCACATCTCTCTCTCTCTCTTTTGTTCTTCTAAGTGACCTAACAAAGTTTGTTCCAGCACTTAGTTGAAACTTGTTTTTAAATGAACAGTTTGTAGATTAAAGGTATTTTTTTGGAGGGAAATGGGAACACTCCTGTGAGCAGGTCTTTGCACCAGACCAGGGAATCACACTTGGTACAAGGCAAACAAAAGCATGTCAACTCTATGGGGAAAAATTAAACCACTCCTGCTAAGAAACAGCAACAAAGATGATTTCCTGCTCAGGCGAAATTATTCTATAATGGATTTCCCTGCTACTTCAGGTGGTAGCTAGGTTTTAACTCTTTTATTCTGTGCCCAATCCAATGTAGTTGCTCTTGACAGTTAAAGTCCCTGGATATAAAACAATGTTGCTTTTCCCACCTGACACACAGTACATGCATTTCAACTCAGTGTTCATCACAGCTTTCAGCAATCAGTCACTTTTATAAAAAAAATATGTTTAATGGCATGGGAAACAGGGGGGAAAAACTTTCCAAAAATAATACCTTATGAGAACTTAATTTTCATAGGACACAGAGCTGTTTTTTGTTTGTTTGTTTGGTTCCTGTTGTCGTCAAAATCCTTAAGGGAAGCCAATTTTATTCAAGTTAGTTTGTTTTAACGTCAGTTACACTGTAGTCTTTTTTTTATGAATCTCTGTAGTCTAGTTAGGCTATTACTGAGAAGCAGCAGTAACGCCATTTGCATTCCAAAACAAGCACACCACACTCCATATTAACATGTCATTAAAACACAGGCTTGCCAATTAAGCAAGACCAGACTCTTGGATGCCAATCAAGAAAGGGGCATCTTAGATGGAGCAAAAAGATAAAGTAACACCTGAGAATGTTAGCAAACAAGACAGTGGTCACAACACATAGCTTCTGGAACATCTTTCACATTCTAGAGGGTGGGAGTGGGAGCCCTAAAACTGTATTTAAGATCTGAGATTTCGGATGTCATGAGAGGTTTTTTGCGATGCCAGCAGAAATCTTTCTCAGTTGAAATAATGGCTTAGCCGAACTCATGTCTTGGATGAGGGCTAATAAGCCCGCCCAAATCCATACCTTGATTAAGTTAGCTATTTAGCTATTTTGTTATTTTATTAAGTCCGTGTTTCAGTGTAGTTTAGGTGAGATCTTTGCACGTTTACCTTGCATATTCTGGATACAGTAATTGCTATGCTATAATAAATCCGCTAAACTCCAATTTGCAAGCAGCATCATGACTCTAAAAAGGGAGTATTTACGGGGTACTGATAAGAGGCAACAATAAGTCTCTTCTCACACCCGTCTACTTCGAGGGGGTGTTGAAGGAATCCTAAAGGGAGGATTGGTGACTTTCATTTCCTTGGCCAGGCAGCATTACCAACTGGGACAGTTTCATTTCAAAGGTAAAACATTTCTTACCTTATGGAGCTTTGCTTGGGCCAAATCTTCTCTGTGACTTTGTGTGGTTGTATTCTGTTGTGTTCTGTAAAGCTGTGCCTTTAACAATGTACCTAGCCATGTGGTAACAATGTAACCTTTCTGTGTGCAACAGTATAACCTTCAGCTGTATCAATGTAAACCTGATAAGGGGACGCGAGCTAGTGACCACTAGATGGCAATAGCGAGCGTCCAGCTCTCATGGCTCAGATTCACCTGGATCAGCAGCGCGGGAAGATTCCCGCCACCTCTCACCTGGACAAGAAGGGCGTGACCTTCTACGACGTCACACAGGCAGCAACCAATAGTCTGTCGACGAGCCACATTCAAATGTATAGCCAGCTGTATATATTGAGCTACCCATCCGCCATTACCACATGTTCCTCCGGATCATCATGCAATAAACCTGTGTTAAGCCGCCCTTCGGCTGTTTCATTGTCTTTGGTCCCTTACACTAAATTGGCGACGAAGGTGGGATAATGGCAGCCCACGGGACCAAGACATGCGCCGGTTTCGAAATCAGGAAACCGGGCGACTGGGAGATCTTCGAAATGGACTTCCAGGCAGCACTGATTGAGTCTGAAGTCACGGAAGAGGCAAAGAAGAGGGCCATCTTCACCAGGATGCTCGGACAAGAAACCAAAAGGACCTTGGTGGACCTGATCGCACCGAGGAGGGTGAGCGAATTCAAGGCCAAGAAACTCATACAGATGCTGCGTGAGCACGTCCGGCCCGCCACGGCGATGTTTCCCGCTCGGAGTGCGTTCTGGAGGCGAGTCCAAGCGCCCGGGGAGACGGTCGCCGCATTCGTGGTGGCCCTGCGGCTGGCGGCCGGCCCGTGCAAATGGGAGAATGTCGAAATCACCCTCTGGGACTGTGTGCTGTGCGGCCTGAACGACGCCGAAACCCAGCGCACGTTAATGAACCAAGAGCCGCCTCCCACATTGCAGGAGGTTGTCAGAGCGGCACAGGCCGCGGAAGCTACAAAGGCTGGGGTACAAGAACTCCAGGACTGGCGGCCGAGGTCGAGCAAGGCAGAGACTCCGGTGCATGCAGCCCGGCGAGCTTCGAGCTCGTCTGCGGAGAGCAGCGACGACGAGGACGTCCGGAGGGTCCGGAAAGAGAGCCGGCGGTGCGACGGCTGTGGAGCGACCCACGACCGCCTAAAATGCCCGTTTCGGAAGGCCGAGTGTCACAACTGCGGCCGCCGCGGGCACATCGCCAAGGTGTGCAGGAAGAGGCGCGAGACCCGGAGAAGCTCGGCAGACCGTTCCGCGGGACAAGACTGCTCAACGAGGCCCAAGGACGGCGCTCAGGCCACGCGGAAGCAGGACGGCGTGGGCCGCATCCCCGACGGCAGCGAGGACGACGCCCCAGTATTCAGCGTGTCCGTAGGACACCCCCGCTACTTTGTTGAGGTACTAGTTCAAGGGGTTCCCATTAGAATGGAAATTGACTCGGGGTCCTCATATTCAATCATTTCCCAGAGGAAGTTTTTGAGAATTGCCCCCCACAGGCGACCCAAGCTCAAAGCGTTGAGGTCCACACTACGGGACGTGCAAGGGAACAGCATTCCAGTGTTGGGGGTTGGAGAATTTCAGGTTAAATTCAAGAAGCATGCCGCGTCTCTCCCTCTAGTTGTGCTTAAAGGGGGAGATTGCAGCCTCCTCGGGACTCAATGGTTTCAGCCCCTGGGTTTGTTTATTGGGGGGGGTGCATGCCGTTGGGATGCACGCCGTTGGGACTGACCCGATTCAGGAGGTGTGCGAGGCGCACCCCGAAGTTTTCAAAAAAGGACTGGGGAAATTCAAGGGGCCCCCAGTGACATTCGACCTAGACCCGGAGGTCCGCCCAATTCGACTCAAACCACGCCGGGTGCCGTTCACACTCAAGGACAAGATAGAGGCAGAACTGGACAAATTGGTGGGCCAGGGAATCCTTGTGCCTGTTGATTCTGCGGAGTGGGAAACTCCAATTGTAACCGCACTAAAGGCCAATGGGGAGGTCCGCATATGTGCCGATTACAAGTGCACCATCAACAAGGCGATCCGCCCGAATGCGTATCCGGTGCCGGTAGTCAGCCATCTGCTGGCCAGGTTACACGGGGGAAAGTGTTTCGCTAAGCTCGACTTAGCACAGGCCTACCAGCAGCTTACGGTGTCCCCTGCCGCAGCTGCTGCGCAGACCATAGTCACCCATAAGGGGGCGTTCCAGGTGACGCGCCTTCAGTTCGGCGTAAATTCGGCGCCCAGAATTTTCCAGACACTCGTGGAATGCCTCCTGAAGGGGCTAGAGGGGGTGTTGCCTTATTTTGATGACGTGTTAATAACGGGGGGGGGGGGGAGTCGGGTCAAATTGGCCAAGAGGCTGGGGAAGGTCCTGACAATATTCGAAAAAGCGGGGTTGAGACTGCGAAAGGACAAATGCGTCTTCTTCGCGACCGAGGTTGAGTTCCTAGGGTTTTGTGTGACTCCTGAGGGGATAAAACCATCCAAATCCAAGGTGGCCGCCATTAAGAAAGCCCCCCGCCCCACCTCCAAGCCCGAGCTGCAGTCGTTCCTAGGGCTGCTCAACTTTTACCACTCCTTCCTCCCCCGGAAGGCAGCAGTGGCTGAACCGCTACAGAAACTGCTTAAAAAAGACCAGACATGGAAGTGGGGCGGTGACCAAGAAAGGGCATTTAGCGAACTAAAAAGTCTCCTAGCGTCTGATGCCATACTGACCCATTTCAACCCCAAACACCCGGTAGTCCTGACCTGTGATGCATCCCCGGTGGGGGTGGGGGCGGTGCTGTGCCACGTGCTGGAAGACGGAAGGGAGGCCCCGATAGCATTCTACTCCAGGTCCCTGTCCCAAGCGGAGAGAAATTACGCACAGACAGACAGGGAGGCACTAGCGATAGTTGTGGGGACGAAAAAATTTCACGATTTTCTGTATGGCCGCCCCTTCACCATTGTAACGGACCACAAACCCCTGCTAGGCATTTTTACCGCAGATAAGCCCACGCCACAGATCCTGTCCCCGACGATGCTCAGGTGGGCTATTTTTCTCAACGCGTACCAGCACGCGTTGGTCTACCTGCCCGGGAAAGAGATCAGCCATGCGGACACTCTATCAAGGTCTCCCCTCCCCCTGACGCCCAGCCAGGTGAGCAAGGGGGAGCGAGACCATCAGGTTCTTATGATAGAGGTGCTGGATTCGCCCCCCGTAGTGCCCGCCGACATTGCCAAAGCGACAGAGAAGGACAAGACGTTAGCGGCAGTTAGCTCCTGGGTGCAGAAAGGGTGGCCAGCGTCCTCCCCAGCGGAGGAGTTCGCCCCATTTTTCAGGAAAAAGTTAGAGCTGTCCCTAGAGAGGGGGTGCCTCTTGTGGGGGCAGCGGGTGGTGATTCCCACTTCCCTTCGGCCACGGGTGCTCAAACTGCTGCACGTCAGCCACCCCGGCATCGTGCGATCCAAAGCGCTGGCCCGGAGCTACTTCTGGTGGCCCCAGTTGGACGCCGACATCGAGCACATGGTCAGCACTTGTGAAAGTTGCCAATGCTCCAGACCAGAGGAGGCCCGCCTTCCCCACAGGGAGTGGGATACGGCTAAGGGGCCGTGGTCCCGGGTGCACATTGATTTCGCGGGCCCGTTCAGAGGCACCCTGTTTCTTCTTGTCGTGGACGCCTTCTCCAAGTGGTTGGAGGTTATCCCAGTCACGAGCACCTCCTCGGCCCAGACCATTAAGCATTTGCGGAGGCTCTTTTGCACGTTCGGCATACCCAACACATTGATTAGCGACAACGCTAGTTGTTTCACGTCCTCCGAGTTTAGGGCATTCATGGAGATTAACGCCGTTCGGCACATCACCTCCGCCCCGTTTCACCCAGCCACCAATGGTCAAGTGGAGCGCCTCGTCCGCACCACGAAGGACGCGTTGCGGCGCATGGGCCCCGGGGATCTGAACCTACAAGTGTGTCAGTTTCTGCTAGGGTACAGGGTGACCCCGTTGGCGTCAGGATACTCCCCCGCAGAGCTCTTAATGCGTAGGAAACTGACCACCATCCTTACGAGGCTAGACCCCACGAGGGTAGAGGACAAGGGAAGGAACATTGGGCTGGAGGCCACAAAGAGTTTCAGTGTAGGCACCCCCGTGCATTGCAGGAATTACGCCAGCACGGGCCCAGCCTGGGTACCGGGCGTAGTTGTGGAGCAAACCGGCCCCGTGTCGTACCGCGTGGAAACCAGCACAGGGCTACTGTGGAGGCGGCACGTGGACCAGCTCCGACGCAGGGTCCCCGATGAGCAGGGCGCAGACCAAACAGAGAAAAAATCAGCGTTAGGGTTCTCCCCCACCCGTTCAGCCCAAGGGGGAGGAAAAGGGGACTGCGGGCCCCCACCAAGTGGGGAGGAGGAAAGGGGGGATGTTCTCGTAGATATCCTGGGGGATTTTTCTGAGGAGGAGGAACCCGACCCCATACATATCTCGCGGAATTCCCCCACAAATGCGGATACCCCAACTGAGTTAGAATTTGATTTTCAGAACCGGGGGAGTTTTTCGGAGTGGTCCCCCACCCGTCCAAGCGAGAAGAGGGGTTTTTCGTTAGCCCCGATCGCCCCCGGTCTGCCCACAATGGAGTTTTTCCCTTCCCCTAAGGCCGCCAAACCGCGGCAAGCCACTAACGAGTCTCCCTCTCCCATTACAGGACAAGGGACCAGGGAACAAAGAAGCAGTAGCGCCCCCGGGGGGGTCAGCCCTCATCACGGCCCAAACGCACGTGCAATAAGCCATCTTGGCTGAGAGACTTCGTCTCATCCTAGGGGGGAGGGATGTTGTGTTCTGTAAAGCTGTGCCCTTAACAATGTACCTAGCCATGTGGTAACAATGTAACCTTTCTGTGTGCAACAGTATAACCTTCAGCTGTATCAATGTAAACCTGATAAGGGGACGCGAGCTAGTGACAACTAGATGGCAATAGCGAGCGTCCAGCTCTCATGGCTCAGATTCACCTGGATCAGCAGCGCGGGAAGATTCCCGCCACCTCTCACCTGGACAAGAAGGGCGTGACCTTCTACGACGTCACGCAGGCAGCAACCAATAGTCTGTCGACGAGCCACATTCAAATGTATAGCCAGCTGTATATATTGAGCTACCCATCCGCCATTACCACATGTTCCTCCGGATCATCATGCAATAAACCTGTGTTAAGCCAACCCTTCGGCTGTTTCATTGTCTTTGGTCCCTTACACTATATATTCAGAAGGTGGCTTCTTGATGGGACTTTTAATTTGTCATTGCACATCGCTACAAGACACTTGCTATATCATAAGCATTGCTATTTTCCAACTTATGAACCAGTTTCACTGGGAAGAGGTCTGGACCGCCGTCAAAACACCCAGAGCAGAGGAAAGCCTCTAAACTCAGCCACACACCACTAGCGCGGCCAAGAGCAGTCCAAGGGCCATGCTGGGCCACGAGTAAAACTGCTATACCTGTGTTCACCATTTCCAAACCCATCTGCAGGGACTCCACACATTTATTTTGCAGCAGCAGGAGTGCTTCCCTCAATGTCATGATTGAATTCATTTCTTGTTCACTACCTATAATGCAGGCAGTTCACTCATTTGTAACATGTTGAACACAAAGGCTTCAGATAGAATTTTTAAAGCAGTATGAATTGAATTTTCATTTTTATTTACTCCAATCCCTAGTCAATGTTGGTACTGAGCTGTTTAATCTCTTTCTAAGGGCCCCTCAGATCTTGCCAATAAATCTCTGTTTTAGAAAGGTCGGGTCAACAGATCATTAAAAATACCCCCTCAGCTGCTGGGGCTTCAAAGAATTGGCTCATCCATACAGTTTAAACAAGTAACAACTAGGAAGGCCATCTATTTATCTATGGTTGTGTCTTATCCAACAATACACATGAAGATTCCTTTAAAAACACCAAAAAGATCACATTCAAAAGAAAATACTTTCCATGTAAATTTGAATTAAGATAATTTGATCTTGATGTTCCAGGCAACCTGGGTCTAAGAAAGAGATTTGAAATAACCCATTACAAGTAGTGCGGTCACTAAAAATGTGTTACTTTTGAGCAACACTATTTTTCTGGATATTCTATGTTTTCTTCTCCAGTATACATTCTGATATTAATCCATTTTTACAGCATCTCAGCCAGAGTTCTCTGGTCCCCCTGCAATTAATCATCAATGAGATGGAAGTAGATTCTAAATGATTTTTATTGTCAAGGTAGACAAGTGACATCATAGATGGCGCAAATGTCAATCCACCTCCATTAAAGATGAGTTGATATTGAGTTTTGTTGGCTTTAGCAACTGGGTTGTTCAATATCTGCCTTTTGGAGGCCCAACTGGTGTAGCAGTTTTATTTATTGATTTTATATGATTATATTCCCATAAAATCCATACAAAGTTTACAAGTTAAAACTGAAAATTCCACAATACTCAACATTGAACAATATGTTGATTGATACCAATAAAGAAAATAAGAAAATAATATTGATATTGATATTAACAGCATCCAGAAAGATCAGTTGCAATTTTGGTGAATTCTGTTTTCACCAGTTTCCTAAAAATAAAGGAGGAGGGAAGAAGGTGTATCTCCATTGGTAGCTTATACCAAAGTCTGGGGGTTACCACTAAGGAGGCCCAATTCCTTGTTGCTGCCTTTTTAGCCATTCACAGTGTTGCCACTTTTAGCAATATGGATTGAGAGGAGCAGGTAAAATAAACAGGTAATTCTGAAAGAGAAGATTCAACAAGTATTGAAGTCCTAATCATTATTTAAACTGTTCTTGGCCATTGAGCTGAGTATTTGGCAGCCAGCGACATCATGGTTTGGTTTTAAATTATTTAAATTGGTACAATGTTTTAAGAATTTTAAATTATTTGAATTTATGCTTTTAAAAATGTGATCTTATTAGTTGTATTCTATTCTGCAATCTGTTAGTAGAGATTTGGTTCTAAATTCTTTAATTAGTCAGTCAGTGAGCCTTGACCTTGGAATTCCATAAATATGTAAAGTTTCATCATCATTTTTTCTGTTTTGGAACTATTCACCCAGGAATCCAAAGATGCTCTTTCTTAGATCTTCCATTCCACAAGTAACATTTCAGTTCAAAGACTTTATTGAACTGGAAATGGCTGAAATTGTATTTGTCATATTGCAACTTTACATGTTGTAATAGAAGGAGATTGATGTCTTGCTAGTCAAAAGGAAATGCTCAGGAGAAAGACTATTTTTAAAATAATTGGTACTTTAGAATAAGGTTCACTTTTTAAAAAACTGCTTACATTTTTCCAAAATGAATATTTAGTTGTTGGACTGGATCCAACCCAATTTATTCAGGAGAGCATTGTTTAATAAAAGCTCCAGTTAGTAGCTAGAAACTGAGTACTGTTTTTCATTTTATTGATCACAGTGGATTAAAGGTCTAGTGAATATATTGTGGTTATTTTTTTCAAGAACTTTTCTTGGTTGAGATAATTTTAATAGTTTTGCCATTATTTTGTTCCCTATAACTTATGAAACTAAAATGCAAATACAAAGACATCTTTTGACTGATTGCATCTACTCATTTTTCTTGTACTAGTTTCAAGAAATAAAAGAATCTTGTGTTATTAGTTTTAGAAAGTCAAATAATCAAATTTCTTCAAAGCAGTACTCTAACTGCAAGGTCTTCCATGCCACCATTGTTTCATGTGTGTCAGCATTTCTATGCTCACTTTTACAATTTCACTATAAATAAATGATAAATGAATAGCAAGATTGCATGAGATAACTGATGTCAGATACTTTGGCATTTCTCCCCTAACTAAATACAGCAATTAAATAAGATAAAGACATCGTAAAGTAAGAACCTTGGAGCTAAATGTATGGGTCATTCACAGGTCTTTCTATATCATTTAGAGGCATATTTGGAGCTTCTAATTAGATCTTGATTCAGCCAAGTGTATGGGTTCCTTATTGATTTTTATGCCTCACATGAACTTTTATTAGAAAACTAAAAGAACTGCAACATATTTGTTTTTGCATTGCTGTGCATGTAGGATTACCAGATTTCCCTCTCACAAAAACGGGACAGAAGTAAAGGTTTCCCTTGCTCGAAAGCCAATCGTATCTAACTCTAGGGTTCAGTGCCCATCTCTGTTTAAAAGCCAAAGAGTCAGAGCTGTCTGCTTCTGTAAACATTTCCGTGGTCATGTGTCAGGTGTGACTAGACGCTGGAGCACATGGAATGCTGTTTACTTTCCCACCCAAGTGGTCCTTATTTATCTACTTGCCATTTCTTGCTTTTGAACTACTAGGTTGGCAGGAGCTGGGACAAAGATGGGAGCTGATTCCATCCTGTTTGTTTAATGACACCAGAAGAAAAGGCACATGGCCTTCCCCTTCTTTATTCCTTGTTCACTGCTGCTCACTGCTGCCACCTACTGGTGGATCCAATGGAAGTGCATGAAAAATGTGTGGTTTCCCCCCCCCCCCCCAAATCAAGTGGTTTGAAAACCATGAATTTTCAATGTTTTTTATGGACCCGAGCGGGACAGTTATAAAACATGAAATTCATGGTTTTCCATGGCATATGACAACTCTATGTACATGAAATAAATGAAATTGCTGTACATGAAGGTCAAGGACAAAAGAAGAAGGGACAGCAGAAAATGAGATGGCTAGATGGCTTTGTTGACACAATGGGCACAAAGCTGGGCAGGCTGAGGATGATGGTGGAGGATAGGGGTGCCTGGTGTGCGGTGGTCCATGGAGTTGCAAAGGGTTGGAATCGACTTTGCGACTGAACAACAACAACATGAAATATGGCAAATTGCAGATCCTGAGGAAGGTAAAGGTCACCCTTGCTCAAAAGCCAATCATATCTGACTCTAGGGTTCAGTGCTCATCTCTGTTTCATAGAGAAAGAGCCAGGAAGGTAGTATTTAATAATAATATTTGTGTGCTGTCAAATCAATTGTGACTTATGACAACCCTTTCCTGTTTTTTTAATGTAGGGAATAAAAAGAAAAGTTTTTCCGTTCTCTTCTTCTAGGGGTTCAGCTTCTTCTGTGCAGCTTAACCTTGGCTCTTTTTCCAGAAGATACCATGGGGAAGCAAACTCTCAACATCTGGCTTAAGCCACTGAGCTCTCCAGCCAGCTCAGTGGCTGGATAACTCTGCCAAATTTCAGACAGCTAGCTTCAGGGATTTGCATACTGCTTAATATTAATGCTCTCCCCCCACCCCAACCCAAAAAAGGAAGCAAAATGGATTTAAAAGGGTTGCAGCTGTTTCTACACACCCCCATCTGATTCAATTTGTGCTGTGGATAAAAAAGGATATTTACATTTGCTTTGCTTCTCTCTGAAACAGAAGCTACCCATTCTGTTTCAACCTGGACTTCACACAAATCCATCCAAATGAAGCAAATTTGGTGAGTAATTCAGGATTCATATGAATCTGATACACAACCCTACTCTAGGCTATTATCATAAATTGCTTTTCACTGCAATTGGTTTGACTGAGCATTGAATAATGATGTGTTCCTGTTGTTCTGTGACATCACAGTGCTCTCATACTTTGTTCTGTTTTCAATATGTTTATTATCCTATTTTTCACACAAAACTAATGTTTTAATGAGCCTGGATTTTGGTAAAGATTACCATACATTTCAATGTGTTATTGAATAAATTCATAGGTCGAGTGTATTCATTGAATGCATTCATAGGTCGATCTTAAAAGAAATCAACCCCGACTGCTCCTTGGAAGGTCAAATATTGAAGATGAAGCTAAAGTACTTTGGACATCAAATGAGAAGAGAGGATTCACTTGAGAAAGCCTTGATGGTGGGAAAGGTCGAGGGCAAAAAAAGAAGGGGATGACAGAGATAGTATTATTGACACAATGGGCACAGAGCTGGGTGAGCTGAGGTGGATGTTGGAGGATAGGAGTGCCTACTATGTGATGGCCCATGGGTTCACAAAGGGTCATACTCAACTAAGTGACTGAACAACAACAACAACAAACAAACAAACAAACAAACAAAAATTCATCCATGATCACAAAATACATTTCTTTGAATGATGGTAGTACCTGAGACTTCTACTTGTCACTTTAATTCTCACAATAGTGCTTAGAGAATCTGCATTGTAGGTTGATATGCTGTCCCAAGAAGAAGAGGATGATGATGAAGGAGCTACCTACCAGAACCAGAACCAGAACCAGAATCACACACACACACACACACACACACACACACACACACACACACACACCTTGAAGGAGGTGGGAAAGAATGTGATGAAGATAAGGAGGAATGTGACTGGAAATCTACTCTTGGAACTGAGGAAATCTGCTTGCTGCAACTTCCCAGGTGGTAAACACCATTACCCGGAAGCTGGGCGAGTCAGCGAGTGTAGTGAGTTGAAAGGATGAGAAGACAATTGAAATCCAGAACCATGATAAGCTGACTAAGACAGAGGAAGTTTGTGAAGCACTTGGCAAAGAGTTGGAGGTAGCCATAGAAGCAAAGGCTGTCAAGTCCATCAGGAAGGTGTACAATAGCATGCAAACTACTGTGGTCCATTTACCAATGGACCTAGCCAGGAAAGTGATGGTCAAGGTCCGGGTACACATCGGCTGGGTGATCTGCTGAGTTAGGGAGAAGATTGATGTGTGGAAATGCTTTAAGTGCTGGGCTTTTGGACACCTGGCGCATGACTGTAAGGGAGTGGACAGGTCCAAGTGTTGTCTCTGATGTGGTGAAGCTGGCCACACCTGTGAAGCATGTAATAGCAAGGGAGCGAAGTGTGTCCTGTGTGAGGCTCAGAAGAACCACCTGACAGGGAGTTTCAGGTGTGCAGCCTACCAAGCAGCAGTGAAGGCAGTGGTAGACAAGGGATGAGGATCCTCCAGCTAAACCTTAATAATTGTGAGACAGCACAGGACCTGTTGAAGAAAACTGTGCGGGACCTGGATATAAGCATCATTATTTTGTTGGAGCAGTACAGGGACATTGAGAGTTCACAAGCCTGGATCTCTGACGTGTCTGGCCACACAGCTATCTGGGTATGCAGGCATAATTTTCTCCAGGAAACACCACAAGTACTAAGAAAAGGATTCACCTGGGTCGAAATGGATGGCATTTACATATACAGTTTACACACACACCCAGTGCCTCATAGGATGAATTTGAGGCTCTGCTGAACCATTTGGCTGAGGGTGCAAGAGGTCGACAGCCACCCATCATTGCAGGTGATTTTAATGTGTGGGCCATAGAATGGGATAGCAGAGAGACCAATAGGAGAGGTGAGACCCTCCTGGACTTTGTGGCCTCTTTAGAATGAGTCCTCCTTAATAATGGTTCAACTCCGATGTATATACATTATAGACATGACCTTTTCCAGTGAAAGTATACTTTCATGAGTTAAGACGTAGCAACTGAGTGACTACTACACCTACAGTGATCATCAAGTCATCATTTTCGAAATTTCCGTGCAGGGAGGTCGAAGGATGAGTGAGTTAACAGATCAAGCCAAGTGGAACGTCAGGTTCTTTGACTACAAACCTTTCATTATTATGTTGCAAGAGAACATCCAGTTATTTGGCTCTGTGGAGCATATGTCCTTGCAGCTCATGTCCTTGCGGCCATGAAGAAAGGTTCCGGGAGAAATTGCCACACACCGGTCTATTGGTGGAATGAGGAGATCGTCGAATTCAAGAGACTGTGCCACTGCACTCGGCAAAAGGCACAGCGTGCCCGAGGTAAAGAGGACTATAAGGCTCTGAGGCTTTGACATTGGGAGGTGCAGGGACCCTTGAAGAGAGCAATCAGGGACAGCAAGAACTGCATGTGGAAGGAGTTGTGTGATATGGTCAACACTGACCCATAGGGTAGGCCATATAAGATGGTAATGTCCAGGTTAAAAAGCTGTACAATAGCCCCACCATCTTACCCAGAGTTACTTGAAAAGATAGTTGTTACTATCTTCCCAGGCCGATGGATACTTGCTTATACCAAGGATGTATCGGCTGATTGCTGTTTGACATGCCAACTATTTCAGAAGAGGAGCTGATCAGGGCCTGTAGTAAGTTCAGGGATGTGAAGGGCCAAGGCCCGGATGGTTTCCCCAACATTGCTCTTAAAACCGCCACCAGGTCCTGACTAGAAATTTTCCTAGAGATCTATAACATGTGCCTCTCTCAGGGAAACTTCCCAAGCTGGTGGAAACTGCAGAAATTGGGAAAAGCGACTGGACGTTTCATCATCTTATCTACCAATATGCTGGATACACCAGGTAAGGCTCAGTGAAGGAGCTCATGGATTGTCTGAAAGCCAACATAGATTCTGGCAGGCGAGATCTACTGTGGATGCCATCAACGTAGTTGTAGATATTGCACGCAAGGCAATGGAAGGCAAACATTTGATGAGAGGTGCCAAGAAGTACTGCACTATCATCGCCTTGGACGTATTGAACACATTCAATTCAGCAAACTGAGATCGTATCCTGGATGCACTTAAATTGATGGAGGATCCAGAGTACATCAGACGCATAATCATGAGCTATTTCACAGATCAAACCTTGATGTATGACACCAATGCCGGACTTCAAACCTATAACATCACAGGAGGTGTTCCACAAGGCCTGGTGCTTGGTCCTTTATTATGGAATATTATGTATGATGGGGTGCTTCAGTTGCCTATGCCAGTAGGGACAAGGACAGTTGGGTTTGCAGACGGTGTGGTGGTAGCGGTTGTAACCAAACATCTGGAGGAAGTTGTCCAAACCGCAAATGAGTATGTTGCCAAAATTTGTCAGTGGCTCTCGTCAGCTGGCTTGAACCTAGCAGATCATTAAACTGAGGTAGTTCTTATGACTAGTAGGAAAGTTAGTGTTGGAGGTTGTAGTATACTTTCACAGCCGTCATTACAATATTTGGGTGTCCAGATAGATGCCAGACTATGCTTTGATGAGCATTTGCAAATTGTGAGCACAAGGGCCGGAGCAGTATGTAATGCATTGACAAGGATCATGCCAAATATTGGAGGCCCACGGCAGACTCGCCAAAGACTCCTCTTGAGTGTTGTTAGTTCCGTGTTACTGTATGCAGCCCCGATTTGGTCAGAAGCCATGGCAGGGACATCATACATGTGACAAATAACTTCAATATACTGTAGGAGTGCCATGCGGGTGGCTCGGGCATTTCAATCAGTCTCTTATGATGCCATGTGCATCATTGCCGATATGATGCCGATCCATCTGATGGCAGAGGAACGGGCGGAGATCTACCAGCGGAGGCGAGAAAATCAGGTGATGTAATGATGCACAATTGCCAAGGAAGTCAGGATAGAGAGGTCAGCGTGATGGCAGCAGATTTGGGATGCATTGACCAAGGGACGGTAGACTCATCGCCTCATCCCAGACATTAACGTGTGGTCAACAAGACAGCATGGAGAGGTCGATCATTACCTCACACAGCTGTTTACGGGACATGGCTGCTTCAAAGCCTACCAACACCACTTTAGGCTGGATGATGATGCTTTATGCCCCGTCTGCTATCCTGTGCAGGAAGATGCGGAGCATGTGTTTTTTCACGGTCCACACTTTGATGCAGAACGGGAAATTTTACAGAGGCATCTTCGATTACAGTTGTCTCTGGAAGACATCATCGGCAAGATGTTGAGCAGAAAGACAACCTGGGTTGTGATGTCTAATTATGCGGCCGGGGTCATCTTGGAACTCAGATGTGTGGAGAGACTAAGAAAAGGACAGCCAGATGCATAGAGGAGGAGGGAGAGTAGCCAAATTGGAGGAGGGTTTTTAACAGCCAGTCTGCCCACTGCAAAGTAATGCCTGACAGCAGTTCCGCTGAGTGACGTGGCGTAATGGGAGGTGGTTTTAGTGGGTAAAAGTCCCACATGCTGTGAAGCTTCTTAGGGTTCCACAGTGTCTTTTGAAGATTTCTACCTGCCCTTAAACACACACACACACCTCTTACTATAGACATGAAACATATATGTAGCAACTACTTGAAGCAGAGTTTTTGACCATTCATTAATAGCTTTGTCATGAAGACTCTGCCTCTTTCTTATTCTAGAACAATGTGGTCACCATCACTTCCAATTATCGTTGACACTGCAGTCTTTTAAAACCCCTAACTGTCTTTCAGACTGATTTGAGATGTCAGCTCCAGGTAAAATTAAGACAGATTTGAAGTCAAGATCTGAGATATTTGAGCAGCCTAAATGACTAGACAGACAGAGAGGGAAAAGGAGAAAGGGGGCGGGGGGAGGCACTGAAAAATAGCAAAAAAAAAAAAGAGAGAGGAGAAAATTTAATTTCCTTTCACCTCTTGCTTGCTGAAAGTTCCATGTTCCCTTAGTCAAAGTGGTTCTGCTCCTTTTCAGTTCAAATAACTTTAGTTCCTCAGGCTAAGTACTTTTCAAGTTGACATAAAGACATTTAAAAAACAAACTCAAAGCCACCTGTGGCACATAACTAGAAATTCAGCATCTGCAGCATGGAAGAAAAATTGTATGACATGATCCTAAATTTATTTGGTAACTTGATGCTGATATTGTATAACTGATGTAATGTTGTGTTTGTGGAGTATGTTCATCACAGGATAAGGAAATCACAGGAAAAGGAAATGAGGTTGTGTTGGGTGACATGTTCTGAATTAAGGAACAGAAACAGTAATTTGGAAAAACAGATAAAGAGAAACTTTTCCAAAACATGCTAATGTACCTTCATTTCAGCAACCCCTGGCAATAGGAAATACACTTCTGAAATTTTGAAGTGTGAACTCTAAACTTAAGAACAGAGGTTGGGATCTTGACATGAGACCTATGTAGCTCCCTCTTTTTTAAGGATAAAGAGAAAAAAAATACATGTACAATCTTTTCCCCTTGGTCTTCTTTTTCCATGTCTAGGCTAGACATGAAACTGCCAAAATAAAGGCACCTTTTGGTGAGTTCATTCTGCAGTTCATTCCACCTAGCCTAGTGTGAAAAAGATTAGCCAGCAACACAAGGTGGCCCTTACCAGGGTACACCCGATTGTGGTTCAAAGATACCACAATCTTCAAGGAGGCTCTTTCTGTGTACCCCTAACCGGTGGGGGACTGTGGAGATAAACCTTCTGAATTGACCCTGTCACTAAAACTGGTGAAGAAGACAGTCTCATATTGCTGTGCTATCCTCAGCAACTGATTTCAGGTATACTAAAGTGGAAAACAGATTTTAAGGGCACCATTCTGATTTTCTGAACAGTGCAGCTGTGAGTTTTTCCCCAGTGCCAAAGATGATGTGTACAACTTCCTCAGATTCAACTTTTCTTATATGTACTTATATGTACTTTGTACTTGCTCAAGTTTTAGAGCTGTACCACTAAAAGGTCATAGGAAATACATATGTGTGTGCATCTTATATTTCGGAGGAGGGAATATCCAAGTACCTTTGCATGCACACCCCCCAAAGAAAGACTCAGACACCGGAATATGGCCGCCGCGCTCTTTGCGGGAGCCCCCCCACAGGACGAAGGCATCCGGGTAGTTAGGGGCGTGGCCAGCTCCCTTATAAAAGGGGTGGCCACGAGGCAGCCGAGCTGCCATTTTGCGAAGCGACGGAGCAGAGAAGTTTTTCCCTCTTACCTCCGTCGCTTTTGGCTTTTACCGGGAAGCCTTTTGGCTGCTGAATTCTCTCGTTTCGGCTTCCCATCGATTGGCTGAGAGGCCCGCGAAGAAGGAGGCGGCTGCGAGCGCGGCTCGTGTGGTTCGGAGGCGCAATCTGGGTTGGAAGACCGCGGCTGCGCCTCCCCAGCAGCCGCATTTGCTTGCACCCACCGGGACCGGTGGAATGGGGTCTATTCCCCCTGGCTGGAGGATGGTGGCCCACACACGGGGCCAGTAGGGCCTGCGGCCCTCGGCCCACAAGCGGTGGACACCTCTCATGGTGTTGCCCATTCCGCTGGGCCTCCCTTTATAGGAGCGTAGCTCGCTCCGAGGCCTTCCAGCCTTGGGGGGTGGTCCGGTCCCCTTCCCTGGCAGGTTGCTACATCGGCCCTAACGGGCCCGGGTGTGGGGTTGTTGCCCTATTCGGGCCCCAGGGTGCAGGGACCTGTACCCATGCCTGTAGTAGGCGGGCCGGCTGGTCCTTTGCCCCATGTCAGCGTGGAGGCCTTATTGGCCCGCGTTGTGGCCCTCGAGACATCCCTGGCCCGGGCTAGCCACTCTTGGTCTCCATTTGGGGTTCGTTTCGACGCGTCGTCTGCTGGGCAGCGGCAGGCGACGGGACGGGTCGAGCTGCTTGAGGCGCGTGGCACGACCTGGGCCACTGCCTCGCAGCTCCCCATTCAACAGACCGGTACGGGTCAGGCCCCATTGACGAGCTCGACGGCGGTTGTGAGCTCCGACGCCCCCAGTGGGCCGGAACCCCCGGTGGGGGCGGCCTACGGGGGTGCAGCACGTGAGTATGCGGTCCAAGCTAGTGCACCTACACACGTGGCCACATTGGGGGGGTTTCCAATGGCCTGGCCTCGCGCGGGTGGGGCGGCGGTCCAGCCGCTGACGCCCCACCTGGCGACGATAACTACCACTCAGGGCCCCGTGGTGGGGGGTGTTTTCTACCCTGTGGGGAATGTTTTGGGGGTGGCTGGGTTAGTACAGGCCCCCTTTCAGATGCCAGCAGTTCCTGTTGTGCCCGTGTCGGCCTTGCTGACGGCGGGGTATTCCTTACCGCTGGGTGTCCATTTGGCACAGACCACCAAAGAGAAGATCTGGCGGGGGGATTACGTGGATACCTTCTCACTCCTCAACAGAGGGCCCACCAAGGAGTAGGGGGGCAGGATGAGAAGGATAAGGAGCAGGCACATTGTAGTAAGCCACCACGTACGGGGGCCGACTGGTTGCCGGCCTACCTCATATACATGGCAGTGTACCTTAGGGCCCGGCCGGATTTGGCAATTTCGATGGTCCAGTATTTGGACAACATCTACCGGGCGATGGTTGACTTTCCGGGCCCATCGTGGTTGGCTTATGATGTGTAATTCCATATGCGGATTCCCCGGCACCCCGACATTAGGTGGGTTGAGCCATGCCAGAGGCTGTGGCTTTGTACATGACGCCCATGCGCCCCGCGCCCGGGGAGAGATACCATTGTGGACATGCGGTCCAGCGGGCGGCCCCAGCACAGGTCCACTGCCAGGGGGCGGGGCGGGGGGTTTCAGCCCGCCTGCTGTGCTGGACTTTCTCGTCCAATGGTTCCTGCAATAGGAAGGATGGCAAATACAGACATTAGTGTCCCCCCTGTGATGGCCCCCATGCGGCCTCTGGCTGTCCCAGGCCTGGAGGGATGCGGGGCAGAGGGAGGGGTGGACA
This sequence comes from Bradypodion pumilum, assembly GCA_035047305.1. Classification (NCBI taxonomy): domain Eukaryota; kingdom Metazoa; phylum Chordata; class Lepidosauria; order Squamata; family Chamaeleonidae; genus Bradypodion; species Bradypodion pumilum. The sequence continues at coordinate 184,133,096 of JAWDJD010000005.1, forward strand.
GGGGGCTGGCAAGACTGCCGCATATGGATCTAGTTCACCAAAGGGCTCCCTCCCCAATTAATGTGGACATGTTGGAGCGCTGGCTCACATTGTTCCCGAAGGGAGAGGATGCGGAGATCTCCTTCAGGGTTTTAGGCAGGGGTTACGTATCCCTTTCATGGGTGATAGGTCCCCTCAGGAGGCCCCCAATCTTTATCCCTTAGGGGGAGGGGGGAGGTGGCTCCTGCCAGCAATGATAAGGAGGTCTATGCGGGCAGGGTCGTTGGCCCTGTCCCTGCGCCCCCGTTCCGGGGAGCATATTATTGCACTGACGCCATGCCTTTTGGCTGTTCCAATTCGGGCTCGGCATTCGAGCGTTACTCCATCTTCCTAGAGTGGGTTTTTGTTCGCAGATCAGGGTCCCGGTCTGTAGCCCATTCCCTGGATGATTTTATTCGGGGCTGAACGGGGCTGGGACACGTCCACATGTCTCCTCAACACATTTCAGACGCTAATGGAGGAACTTGGTGTCCCTTTAGCGCCTGAAAAGACCGAGGGCCTGCCTACACAGCTAGTATTCCTGGGGGTGGAGATTGACACGGTAGCACAGGCTTCTAGGTTGCAGCAGGATAAGGTGTCAAAGCTAGTGGCCCTTATCTCGGACTTGCTGGCCAAGCGCATGGCATTTTGCTGGCAGGGTCGTCGCACCGGGCAGGGCAGTTGCGCGGCGCTTGTGCGACGCCATGGCAGGACTATCCAGGCCCCACCATAGGGTTAGACTTACCCGGGGTATCAGGGCAGACGTGCTTGTCTGGCTACAGATCCTGAGGGATTTCAATGGGGTGTCATTTTGGAGGTCTGAGCTCCTGGCTTCCCCTTGCTTTAAGATACAGCACGATGCCCGGGATCCCTGAGTTATGGGATGTACTTCAATTGGAAGTGGGCCTATGGTGGGTGGCCACCATCCTGGGCAGGCACGGGTCGCCTGCGTGGTCTCACGTATCTGGAATTTTCCCTATACTGGGTGCTTTGATGCTATGGGGCGAGGAGGAGGCCAACTCGGTTGTCCACTTTGGTGGGACAATGCGGCTGTTGTCCACTTTGTCAATGCACAGTGCTCTAAATCGCCCAGGGTTATGGACCCAGTGCGCCGGTTTGCGTTGCGCAGCCTGCGCCTCAACGTTCTTTTCAGGGCTAGGCATGCCCCAGGGGTTACTAATGATATTGCTGATGCTTTGTCCCGCCTGCAGATCTCCCGGTTCCGTGCCTTGGCCCCAGATGCAGAGGAATTTCCCTCGCCACTCCCGGACGGGATATGGAACATCGGCAAGGAGAGGTGAACCGGGCGATTGGCCTGTCACTAGCGCCACGCACGCGTAAGGTGTATCACCACGCATTTAATTCCTTCAGAGCATTCTGTACCCAATTCCAAATGCCAGGAACCTGGCCGATCCCGGTAACCCATGTCCTGCGGTTCATGGTTTACCTGCATGCCCAGGGCTTTGCACCTCGCACCATAGCATCTAAGCTGTCAGCGTTGGCTTTTATGGCCAAAGTGGGAGGTCATGTGGACAGCACCACTGACTTCCGTGTGAGACATGTTTTGGAGGGGTGGGTGCGCGCGCATGGGCGTTGCCCGGACGACCGCCACCCGATTTCCCCAGGGGATTTTACCCAATTGGCCCGGGGCTGGCCTGGCCTCTGTTTTGATAAGATGAGGCAGCCCATTTTATGCGGCTACAACGGTCGCCTTTTTTGGAGTGCTCCGCATCGGCGAGCTTGAGATGCTGTATAAGGCGGATGCAAGTCGTGGACAGCACCACTCACTTCCGTGTGAGAATGTTTTGGAGGGGTGGGTGCGCGCGCGTGGGCATTGCCCGGACGACCACCACCCGATTTCCCCAGGGGTTTTACCCAATTGGCCCGGAGCTGGCCTTGCCTCTGTTTTGATAAGATGAGGCAGCCCATTTCATGCGGCTACAACGGTGGCCTTTTTTGGAGTGCTCCGCATCGGCGAGCTTGAGATGCTGTATAAGGCGGAGGCAAGTCGTAGGGCACTGGAACTCGAAGATGTCTGAGTGAACAATATTCGGCTCAGTTGGGGATACGCTCCTCTAAAACGTATCAGCACGGCGTAGGCAGTGGAGTAGACTGCTACGATGTTCCTCGGCAGACATCTGTCCGGTTGGTGCCCTACAGGATTTCCTTGCACTGTATGGCACGCACCATGGCCCGTTTTTCTGTCACCAAGATGGGTCTCCCCTTACTAAATTTCAATTTTGGAAGGTGACGGGCAAAGCGCTGGCCAGTGTGGGCCTCCCAGGCGCCCGCTATGGCACTCATTCATTCCGTATAGGGGCGGCCTCAACCGCAGCTGCTTTTGGGTACTCAGGGGCTGACATACGTAGCATGGGACGGTGGGGTTCGCAATGTTTTCAGTTTTATGTGCGCCCACTCCCGCCGTGAGTACCAACCCAGTCACCTTACCTACTTTCCCTCATTTTTCCTTACAGACCCGGGGTGTCGTATTACACCGGTGACAGTATGGCTGGTGGGCCATAGCTACGTGCACAGGGCAGCGTGTTATGCTGCGGCGACAGAGTGGGGACCCCGACTGGGACTTGGTGCATACGCAAGTCTCACATGGCATGGTAAGCCCGGGATGTTGTGGCGGGAGCTGCTGCCTTTCCTTTTTTCAGGCCAGAATGCTGACCCGCCTGACATTCTGATCGTACACCTGGGGGGCAATGATTTGGGCCAGGTCACCGGCTTGTCGCTGAAGCATGCGATTTGCGAGGACCTCGCCTACCTGCATTACGTCTGGCCCGCCACAACCCTTGTTTGGTCGGACATGGTCCCGCGCCATTCCTACAGAGGGGGTGTTGACCTCCTGGCCCTTGACTGTGCTAGACGCATGGTGAATAGGGCAGTGGCGCGTTTCCTTGTCTACAGGGCTTGGGGGAGGGTCAGTCGTCACCCCGCTATTAGCCTCCAAAGTTATGACTTGTATGCAGTGGATGGGGCCCATCTGTCGCGAGGAGGTGTGGACCTCCTGTTGGGTGATTGGCGAGCAGGCCTGTCGACCGAGCTGACAGTCTGGGTGGGGCGTCGAGCCTTCTGTGAAGCCCCTCCGTGTGGCGGGTAGCACTGGTAAGGTAAACATTATGACCCACAGGTATCCGGCAAGTTCGCAATTGACTGGACAACACTAGACAGGCATAAGTTGGTTAAACGTTGTCCGGTCAACGAGGAACTAGGCGACGGGGTGATGGCTATAGCTAGACAGCATGCATCACCCCGTGATTTTACGGATACGCGTCAGAGGGTGGGGTCATTAGTTAGATATTGACTACGGTCAACAATTTGTTTGTGGTCAACAAACAAATTGATACAAATGGATACATTGTAGCAATTGCCGTTGGCAATTTTGGGTGGTACCTTACCAGTGTTACTTCAGCCTGCTTGCCTTAAGAATTATGATTGGTTATTACCAATAGAAATTTATAATTCGGACTAGGGCATGAATCAATAAATGTGGCCCAATGCCGTTATCCACTTTCACTGGTGTCTGAGTCCTTTATTGGGGGGTGCGCCTGCAAAGGCATTGGGCCACTTTTATTGATTAATGCCCTAGTCCGAATTATAACTTTCAATTGGTGTAATCATCCAATTGTAATTCTTAAGGCAAGCAGGCCGCAGTAATACTGGTAAGGTTCCTCCCAAAATGCCAATGACAATTGGCTACATGTAACTATTTGTATCAATTTGTTTGTTGACACAAACAAATTGTTGACCGGAGTCAATAAACTATCTACTGACCCCACCCTATGACGTGTATCAATTATCAAGGTGATGCAGGCTGTGAAGCTCCTGCCATCACTCCTTGCCTGGTTCGCCCTTGACCAGCCAAACCTATTTCCCCTGTACCTGTCTACGTGTTGGCCAGTCAATAGCGAATCTCCCGGATACCTATGGGTCATAAATCTTTACCTTACCAGTGCTACCCGCCAAAAGTGACCAAAGTCAACTTACCCCTTTTCTCAAACACTAGCAACAGTGTGGGATGGGCGAAAAAGCAAGAACCAAAGTGCCAATGTAGGTTCCAGCCAAAAATTCCCACCCGGCCCCGAAGCGACCAAAAATCACACTGTTCACTAGGGAGGGGGTGGAGGGAAAAACTTCTCCGCTCCGTCGCATTCTAAAATGGCAGCTTGGCTGCCTCGTGGCCACCCCTTTTATAAAGGAGTGGCCATGCCCCCTAACCCACCCAGATGTCTGAGTCCGGGTTGGGTGGGGGGCCCGCAAAGAGCACGGTGGCCATTTTGGCGCTGCACTTTCATTATTCTTGGTAGCAATAACCCCTAATATAACGTAGTTTATGCACACTATTCCTTAAGATGAATATTTCGCAAGCACATTTCCTGCTGTACACATTTTGCTGTTCCTTAAAAAAAAAAAAACTGCATCACAAAATTAGGAAATGAATAAATACTGCTGTAATCTTTAGTTTGTTGCTGTTATGTTCTGTCAAGTTGTAACTGACTTACAGTTGCCCTAATAGAGCTTTCAAGGTAGGTGAGATGTTTGAGGAGTTCTACACACCCAGTCAGCTTTCATGGCTGAGCAGGGATTAAAACCCAGGCCTTCTGAGTCCAGGTCCATCACTCTGTCCAATTCTCTGCACTGAGAATCCAAATGTAGGTTCAGAAAATGCTTGGTTTGTAAATGGAAAAATATATATCATGATCAATGAGCCATGTAAACTGGTTCCCTTCATTAAAACGAACAAGGACAATGTCATTCAGGATACCGTGATGTGTAGATCATATTTCCCATAAATTATCATGATGCCAAAAGCCTATTGTCTATGACTGCTTATGCAACAATAAATTTATTGGCCATTAAGTTACCACATGTTTTTCTGCAAAAGACATAACATGGCTTTCACTCTTCAATAACTACTATAATGCATATTTATTTATTATTATTGTTCAAGTACTGTATCTGATTCTGAAAATTTGCCATCATCATAGTGATCAGCCATGAAGATTGTCCTGAGAACAATATAATGCAGTGTCCTTCCATTTGTCTTCCACATAGTTTCATGACAGTCATACACTGATGCAGTTCCACAAATCACTTTCTGGTCCTGAGCCCTTTTTGGCCCACAAAGTCCTCATCAGCCCCAGGCCAGTATGGATGAAACTGCTGCCCTCCATCAAGATGGATTCAAGTGGGATTTAATCCACTGGGGGACCATCACCCTTCCCTGTGGACATCACCACCCTAGGCTGTTAGTCCTGATGATAAGCATTAAGCGTTGAGTCAATTTCAGTCTATTTCCCTCTATAGGTTTAGTATTTACAGTATTTCAAAATTTCTCCAGAGCATTCCCATAATGATATTCTGGTAACATAAACTTGGATGCAACATTTTGGAGTCCAAAACAATTCCAAACATTTCATTTCTCTTTCAGGAAGATTGCCATAATTTTTTTTAATGCTGCTAAGCAAATAGGATGGTAAAACATATCCACTTTTAATTTGAATAACAAAATCCTAAAAAAAAATACAAAGATACAAAAAGTACATGTTTTGAACAAAATCAGTCTTATTTGGACAGACTTGTATGAGGCCTGGTTCAAAGCAAAATGGTCTTATTTTAGTTTCAGGATGAAGAGTTAATTTGCTACAATTGTCAGAATGCCTCAAGTGAACATATTCTACATTTACACTATTCAATGCAAGGGCAACCTTTACCTTTAGAAAGATGACTATCCATATACAAATACTGTACAGTAGTACCTCATAAAATAATTTTAATCCATTCCATGGGGCTCGTTGTTGTATGAAACAATTGCTATATGATACATGCATTGTATAGCGATTTTCCTTATGGGATGCATTGTACAATGATTTTTTTTTGTTAAGTGGTTTTACCCATTGAAAAATTGGTGTATGATTTTTTCCATAGGGAAAATTGTTATGCGGGATGCCATTTCCCCCCAAAATCTAATTTTTATGCAATTTCGTTGCTATATGGGGAGATTGTTGTATGAGGTTCCACTGTACTATGTAACTGAATGGGGCCCTAAGTACATTTTTTCATTATGCATCTGTTGCCAGGAGAAAATAATCATTGTATTTTCCCTTTACTTAATAAAATCCTGTCGGAACATGAAGCTAGGGTGAAGGACAGAAAGATATTTCAATATGAAAAAATAGGGGAGAGAAAAGATGGCATAAGAATAGTGACTGGCACTCAGTAGTAAAAGTTACATTAAGAATTTCAGACAGTTTGGGAATCAGTTGGCTTCTATAATTTAAGCTGCCTTTTTGAGCAAAATATTTGCCCTCTGAACACACAGAAAGAACAATCATTGACCATTTGGAATCGGATCTTTCAGTGAAGTGAGCAAATGAGACTGCTACTCACTGCCTGAAAGCATAAAAGAATGGACACATTATTTATGACACAACATCCTCTTTATGTGATTTAGTTGAAAGGAAAATAGTTAATCTTGTGTTCAAAGAAGCTGTCTCTGGCCTCAGTTAAGCAAGCCCTAAAATTCATGGTACTTACAATTCTCCTTCTGTACTCTCCATTTCTTCAAAAAAAGACTGCTGTGAAAAGATTGCTAAACATGAATTCAAATTAGGGTTATGCACAGGTTCCCCAATTTGATTCGGAGGCCAATGTGGAATTTATGAATGGATCCTGATTTAGTCAAGAGTGATTTGTGCCCTGAATCTGGACTAATTTATACCGTCACTCAATTTCTTTCATTGGACAGCCTAAACAAACAGGGGTGTGCTGGCTACACTAAAAGGGCACTGGACATGGAGTGATGAGGGCGGTTAACCCTGACAAAATATATACGTTCCCACTCACCTTCAAATTTCAACTCCCCTCTGGGGATTCGAACCAACAACCTCCAAGCCACCTCCAAGCCACAGCAGATGCACTGTAAACAGGACTGTTTTTTATAATCTTATCTTTGGTGGCAAAGGAGGAGAAGGCAGGCAGATGAACACAGACTCCTGCTCACTTGCTCGATCGTTCCGGGCATCACAGCTTGGCTCGGCTCTTTGGGTTGGTACCCAAGGGGGGTGCCATTGTACTGGGGGCCTGGGGGTGTCCCTATGGGCCTGCCCACAACTGTAAACCATAGCTTATTTGTTTTTGCATACTGTATATGTATGTTTAATTTAGCTGACCTGATAGTTCAGTGATCTGGCTGATAGCCAGAGGCTGGGAGTCTGATTCCCCACTATGCCTCCTGGGCTAGCCTATATAGTCTTGGGCAAGGGACATAGACCTTGAGTACCTCCAAGATGGTAATGGTAAATCACTTACAAATATATTCTACCTAGAAAACCATGGAAAGAGTCACCATAAATCTTTGTGTACTGTACAATTATTACTATTCATTTTTGTAGAATTGGGAGATATGGTAGATCCTGAAGTGAGAGGTAAACTTGTCAAGTTTCAGACAGTATACATTACACAGTTGTGTATTAAAGGTAAAGGTAAAGGTCACCCTTGCTCAAAAGCCAGTCATACCTAGCTCTAGGGTTTGGTGCTAATCTTTGTTTATAGCCAAAGAGCCATCGTAGTCTGCATCTGCAGATGTTTCTGTGGAAATGTGGCAGTCATGCCTAGACACCAGAGTGCATGGAACAGTATTTACCTTCCAACCAAAGTGGCCCCTATTTATCTACTTGCTATTTCTTGCTTTCGAACTTCTAGGTTGGCAGAATCTGGGACAGAGATGTCATCAAGTTCAGCATCTTAACCACTAAGCCATCACAGTCTCAGTTGTGCATTAGATTCCTTTAAATTTGCCTTAAAAACAAAGGCTGGAGTGGTTTCTATCCCATCCAATTAGATTTGTATTACAGATTCACATTAGTTTACAGATTTCCTTTGCTTCACCCCCAGAACCAGATTTATCCATTTTATTTTAAACTGAATCTTCCTCAAATCAGTCTGAGTCAGGCCAATCCAGTTATTTTTTTTGGGATTTGGCCAAATGTATGTAGCACTAATTTAAATTGTTCACATGACTTGGCTTGATTGCCAGGCTTTTCACTGAATCTGTCAGGAACACTTCATCCTGCATTTAGAGTTTGCAAACCTAATTTCTTTATATACAGAATATGTGATTTATGAAATTTGAGGCATTTCAAAAATGAAGTAAAGTACCTGTCCAAAGTCAGTAGGAGCATCTTAAGGGAAGCATTAACTATTTAACCCCCCAAAACCCTGGCTCAAGTTTATTTCTCTTTGAAATAAGATGAAACCTGCAGCCCATTGTCCCTCAGTCATCTCTGAGAGATGGGAGTATTTGTTTCAAGTGCCCACAAATCACATGTACCCCATTGTCTCTCAGCCATCTCTGCCATGAGTCCCATCATTTTAACTCGATCTTTTGCTAGGTATCCAGATTCTTTCTTTTCTTTTAATGTTTAATACTAAAATAACTCAAAAGGGTAAGCACCCTAATTAGTGTTGCATCAGTTTAGTGATAAACTGTTAAATTAGGAGATTTTTTAAAAAAAAATGTGATTTAATAATAATAATAATAATAATAATAATAATAATAATAATAATAATAATAATAATAATAATAATAATAATAATAATAATAATAATAATAATAATAATAATAATAATAATAATAAATTTTAATTTATATCCCACACTTTCTTCACCAAAGCTGACTCAAGGCAGCCATTACAATATGTAAATACCATACAATATAATAATGCAATAACAAAGAAACATGAAAAGTAAATTCAAAACAATAATCCATACTCAGTAATAAACATAAATTAATCACAATATAAAGTATAAATTAAAGAAACAATAGCAATGACAATTAATCAATAGGTAAAGGTAAAGGTTTCCCTTGCTCGAAGGCCAGTCGTATCCGACTCTAGGGTGCAGTGCTCATCTCTGTTTCTAAGCTGAAGAGCCAGCGCTGTCTGCTTCTGCAGATGTTTCCATGGTCATGTGGCAGGCATGACTAGACACCAGAGGGCATGGAATGGTGTTACCTTCCCACCGAAGTGGTTCCTATTTATCTACTTGCAATTTCTTGCTTTCGAACTGCTAGGTTGGCAGGAGCTGGGATGAAGACAGGAGCTCATTTCCATCCTGCAGTACTCGGGAATCGAACTGCTGACCTTCTGCTTCCCAGTCAGCATCTTAGCGACTTGAGCCACTGCTCAATCAATAACAATAACAATTAATCCTCCAAAGCTTGCTATGCCACTACCTCCCACGGCCGACCGGTCCACACAGAGAGGCGAAATGGCGACAGCTGAAGGTGTGTCAGTTCCTGGTGCCGAAACTTCCACAAATCACACTGGACCTCGTTGCACTGGCCCAGCCAGGAGGGAAGGGGGGCACTCTGAGACTCCAACAGTCCCTGAGAATGAGAATGTCCTAGGCCACCAGCTGCAGAGAGTCTCACCAACCGCCCGCTGAGCTGGTGGAACTCACTCTGGCGGCGGTCAAAGCGGGGTGGCTTTTGAAGATGTCCCGGGCCGCCAGCTATAGTGAGTCTCACCATCTGCCCTCCAAGACTCACCATCCACCTGCCATTTGTACAATTTGTAAATTGTACAATTTACAAACTAAATTGTAGTTATAGCCCTTGCCAGTTTTTTTTTTAAATCATGTCAGAAGCACACAAAGCTGCTTTCTGGGTTGAAAGGATTTTTGCTGGAGAAATTCTGCTCAAGGAATACCAGAATGAGACTCCTTTCATGTCCCCAAGATCTTTCCCCACCAGAGTGGATCCCTATTTATCTACTTGCAATGTCTTGCTTTTGAATTGCTAGGTTGGCAGGAGCTGGGTCAGAGATGGGTGCTTATTCCACCATGCCCTTGCCAGTGAAAGCAGAAGGAAGAAAAAGGGTTCACTCCCATATTATGCCACACTCTACAGATCATGAATGGAGTCATTTAGATATAATCAGCAGCAGTTCCAAAGCAACCACCCAAGACACTGAACTCTGTTTTCTATCTGGTCTCTGAGTGGATCTATACTGGAACTGCGTGGTCTGTTTTGACAAACCCAAGTACTTGTTCCTATGACAGTAGTATTTTGACTAATTGAGGCAGTGAAGCTGCCATCCAAACTTCCTGTAGCAGATGTCACCATGTCTTATTTATTTATTTGATTTATACTTTAATATCATTCCTATAAGAACATACATAATTCAGAAATAGAGCCACATTTCAAGTATACAAATTAAAAACACACAATTTTCATGAGAGAGGTTGGGAAGTGGTTGACACTTGAAGGTCGTGGTTACATAGTCCGTGTTTTGCATACATTAACCTTGTCCACAGACCAGACAGGCTTTAAAATGTATTTTATCTTCACAAATTATCATATACAGTGACCTGAGACACACTTTCCACATTAATGTGTGCACAGTATTGTATTCCTTTGGAATTTGTGTATCTGAGTCTGCAACACAGACCTTGTCCGCTATGCGTTTAAAATTATAAAGATAAAATACATTTAGAAAAATATACGGTACAGTACTTTTAGATACTGGCTGCAATCCTTTTGCTTTGTGCAGCAAACCACATTGAATCACTGGGGTTTTGGTGACTCAATTCCTTCATAACTTCCATTTGAATACTTACTCTAACCGTGTCTTACTTTAGTATGAGTACACAGAAAGAGCCTCCTCAAAGATGGTGTTATTTTTGAACCACAATCGGGCATACCCTGATAACGGTAACCTTGTGTTGCTGGCTAATCTTTCTCACACTAGGTCAGGCCAAAGGAACTACAGAATGGACTCACCAAAAGGTATCTTCATTTTAGCAGTTTTACGTCTGGCTTAGACATGAAAGAAAAAGAACTTTAGGATAGTAAATCACAACTAGAATAAGCCCATTTGAATCAATGGAAAATGAAGAAGAGTTGACTCACAAAATCCATACTGATTCAGTAGGCCTGCTTTAATTAATTTACTACACTAAGCAATAGAATTTTGGCCACTGTATGCTTTGGAATGTCTATTTGGTGGGGAAATAGATTGCAAAATAATATGTAAATGCTGAGAAGAATGTCCTGCCTTCAGTGCAACCTAAACGTGGTCATCATACGAGCATTGTTCTGTCACACAAGTAGAGTCCTGTTGTTTTCCATAGAGTTCACTGCTTGTGCAATTGTGACAGTGTCCAAATGACACAACTGGACACTAGAAAGCTGGTGAAACTTTCTGCTTATTAAAACCCCAAATGGGATCCTGATTACATTTGTATGTGTTTATTATTATTTTTCATTAGATTACTGCAGAAATTGAATGGACCCTTTTTAGAGATAAATATAGATAAACATAACATTGGCAAAACAGCTATCCCCACTGCAGCCATATCAGCTTGTTTGGTCTGGAGCTATCCCTACAGGCCATGCTGACTACAGTATATCCTTCCCAGCCTTCTGCAGTGCACCGAAAAAGCCATTACACAGCCTTTTGATTAATTCTATAAATAATAAAATGTTTTAAAAACATTAAAGTTTTATTTTGGTATTAAACTTTATATTTCTCTCTCTGATTGTTAAACCAGCAGGATGGAAAATAGTTTATCACCTTTCCCATAGATGTTCCCATAATGTTACTGTCCCAAGTGACTTCACTTCATATAGGTAGTAAAATTAGAAACTCAGTGTCTTCTGCCATTTTTTTGCAAGCCAATTTCCATGGAGTTGCTTTTGAATAAATGGTTGTACACTTATGGCATATGTTCAATAGAAGAGGTTTTGTTTTTTGTTTTTTGCATTCTTTTCAGAGTTCATTCCTAGTTGTATACAATTGTTATCCACAGCTATCAGGAAGTCAAGTGGAGGCTGCTTGTTGTTGCTGTTTTTTTAAATGTTGCTATATTTCAATTTTAGGGAAAGACAAAAAAGCCACAAAGAATCATGTGTTGTGTATAGCCACATTAATGCAGTCATTACTAGCTGTTCAGTTTTAATTTATGCAGAATATTTATTTATAAATATTTAGTTAGGTTCGTGAGTCATGATATCATACTACAGGGTATTGTAGCTATTTCTCTTCAACTCCCATATTCTGAGGGTGTTTTTTCACTTCACAATGGAAGGGCATATATAACAGAACAATGACAGGCTGTGCCCAGTTACATGATACTTTCAAAGGGTAAGTACTTCAGTTCTTGTTAGGCCCAGCTAGAATGGGCAATGATGAGATATGACAGGAGTTATAACATCTGCAATTATGTTCTTCCTTTCCCCCTCTGCTAGACATTTATGCCCTAGAGCCGTGGTGGCCAGGGCTGTGCTGGGCACCATGGGAGGGTGCTGGACAGGGGCAAGGGGCAGTGACCAAGGGTAGGGGGAGAAGGCTGCCCCTGGGAACTGCTTGGTCATTGCCCCTTGCTTGCTCGGCCCAGTGTGTGGCACTTTAGAATAAACCATTGCTCCAAACTGAAGGAGGGAGCTTGGAGCAATGACTTAATATAAAGTGCAGTGCACCGGGTGGATAAAATAATAATACAATTATTATTTGCACTCCGGGGCACCATAGATGAGGGTGCACCAGGATGAATTCCCCTATCCCAGTGGCCCAGCCCATGCCTGGTGGTGGTGAACCTATGGCATGCATGCCAGAGGTGGCACATCCAGCCTTCTCTATGGGCATGTGCACCATTGACCCAGTGAGGTGAGGTGACTAGACACCCACCACACCCCTTCCTATACTTAAATTTGTGTGTGTGTGTGTGTGTGTGTGTGTGTGTGTGTGTGTGTGTGTGTGTGAGAGAGAGAGAGAGAGAGAGAGAGAGAGACCAAGGAGGAAGAGGAGGCAGTATGTAGGTAGGCACTATGCATGTGCATGCACTCATCATGCCCACACACTGCTTCCACCTCCTTGGGCACCAATTCTCTTAAAGGTTCGCCATCACTGTCATATAGAAAAAAGAAGAATCTCCCCAGGAGTTTATTCCAGTAAAATCCAGGCTGATGGGTATGGGTTTGTTTTGGGACTGGATAGGCTCTGGATTCACATCCTTTCTCTTTCTGTCCACTACCACCCCAACATGTAAAACTGGATTCCCACTCCTTCCTGTGGACCTTGGAAATGGTGTTCTCCAAGCCAAAGGGTTGCTGTCTTTGAATTATTTTAGAAGGTTTTTGAGGTAAAGAGCGGTGATCCTTTTCTTTCTCACTGCTTTTTCTTCTTGGAAGATGAGCAAATTTTAATGGGAAAATCACAAATGCAGTAGAACTTGTTCCTCCATTGCGGTCTCCTCCTTCAAACTGTGGTCTCAGTTGCTGCATAAATTAATTAATGTTGTCAAAGGAAAGAAAACATTCTAAAATGTGCCATAGCACAACATGCATTTTATACTTTCTTCTTCTTTATTCATTACTGGAGCATTCCACAAATCAGCAAGTTTACTGTGAGCAAGAACACACACTTGTTAAATGCAACTTAAGTTTAATATTAGGTAGGGGTTATTAGTATAGTAAGCAACTGGGAGCAACAGTTCAGCTATCAAATCCTGGAAATAAGGAAATGAGACACAGGGTTTCATTTGAACCACAACCTTAATAATATGCAAACTGCAACCTCTCTCATCCTACAGATAAGTCTTTAATAGTGTGGCTATGTAGGTCATGAGCTAGGGGTTCCTCCTTAACTCTGCACCTGACATCAGTGGATAAGTCACAACCCCTGGATTCATGCTGTCCCAAAGACAAACTATTCCCAGTTGGCAAATTATTAGATGACCCTCTCTAGCTGCCAGCTGACCAAGTCTTGTGAACTTAGACAAACAGAGGCCAGGCCATTCACCTATGCAACCCCATCTTGGTAATATAATTTTGGTATCTGAGGTGTTGAGACAGTTGCTATAAGTGTGTGCTCTTTGGGAACTCATCAATACTTGCATCCCAGTCCTCATGACCCACTATTGTGTTCTACCATCCAGAACACCATCCCCTATCTGCCCATGTATGCAAACAGCCAACAAAAAATCCCTGCCCACCTTTTGTTCAACATGCCATTCAAATGAGACAGGCTCCAATCCCTTTCCACCTCTGAAGTAACTAGTGATTTTCATACTGAACCCACATGGCAAGTGGGTGGGTTGATCGCTCTGATAAGTAGCTAAAATGGGAGTGGGGCTGTCTTATATAAGAAACCACCACGAGGAGTTTTAAAGCCCTATGAGATTCTTCAGCTCTAGTAACAAATAAGATGAGAAGCTGAAGTCTTTCCTTGTCTGTAATGTGCATAAATAACAGGGAAGGATAGCTCAGTACTTTGCGCAGGCTAAGAGCAAACAAACAAACAAACTTTTTATGCAAATATATATATATATATCTGTTTTCACCAATGTGGTATTATTATTATTATTATTATTATTATTATTATTATTATTATTATTATTATTATTATTATTATTATTATTATTATTATTATTATTATTATTATTATTATTATTATTATTATTATTATTATTATTATTATTATTATTATTATTAATAATAATAATAATAATAATAATAATAATAATAATAATAATAATAATAATAATAATAATAATAATAATAATAATAATTCATTCATTCATTCATTCATTCATTCATTCAATTTGTACACAACCTGCTCAGCATACAACGTCTCAGGGTGGCTCACAACAATCACAATATAACCAACAATACAAATAAGTACACAATAATAAATACAGTAATACCGCATACAAAGTCCACGTCGTACAACATCAAATTCATACAACATTTCCTAATTCCTTGAAAAAAGTTGGCTCATACAAAGTCGCTGCGACTTTGTATGAGGCATTGGGGTTTTCCCAGATTGCATTGTGCCTGGGCAGTATAAAAGGCAGAACGCATGCATGTATTGATCTTGTGGGTTTTGCACGAGGCAAAGAGTGTTTAGGAGTGGTTTTGAGCATGATTTTGGGTTTTTTGAATTTTTTGAATTTTTTGACATGTTGTTTGACATATTTTTGTAATGTATTTAGCCTTTAGACAATGATTTCTTAAAGTTCTGTCAGTTTCCTGTCTTCATCCCAGCTCCTGCCAACCTAGCAGTTCGAAAGCAAGAAATTGCAAGTAGATAAATAGGGACCACTTCGGTGGGAAGGTAACAGCATTCTGTGCACTCCGGTGTCTAGTCATGCCTGCCACATGACCACGGAAATGTCTGCAGAAGCAGACAGCGCTGGCTCTTCGGCTTAGAAACAGAGATGAGCACTGCACCCTAGAGTCGGATACGACTGGCTTTCGAGCAAGGGAAACCTTTACCTTTACCTCCTTGACTTTGCCCTGAACTCTGTGCTGTTACAGTATAATGTATCTCTATGGAAATGACGTTGTACGAGGCATCGCACCAAGGATTTGGACATTGTATGAGGTATCACTGTATGTAATATACAGAAATTGAATCTATAAAAAGCAACCTATTATCACAACCAAATAGGAAAAGTTCCCAACTGGGCTGCGGTGGCATTTATCCTTCTCCAGGCAGGTGGAGTTAGGCAGGTGGGCGTGTCCTGCACTGCCCAAACAGCCACAGTTGATCTGGTCCTTCTCCTCCAGGAGATGACGGGGCCTGAAGTTGAGCAGGCAGGAGCGACCACAGGTCCTGGGCTGTGGTGGCATTTATCCTTCTCCGGGTGGGTGGAGCCTGGATTAGGCAGGCGAGAGTGTCCTCCACTGCCCAAGTGGCCACAGCTGATCTGGTCCTCCTCCTTCGGGAGATGACGAAGCCTGAAGGTGAGCGGGTGGGAGCAACCACAGGTCCTGGACTGCAGTGGCATTTATCCTTCTCTGGGTGGGTGGAGCCTGGAGTTAGGCAGGCAGGTATTTCAGAAACGAAACATACCAGGAAATTCCTTATTTATGTAAGAATGAGACAAATGAGAATTTGCATTGCTGTTCGTGATACTGAAATATTAATGCTGAAGTGTTAGTTTTCTCAACAGCACCCCTAAATTCTGGTTTTCTGGAAAGGACACTATGGCAGTTAGAGATGCATCAAGAATGTAATCTTTTCAAATTCTGATGGGAATTTGTATTGCAAATAGATTGTGTCTCCATGGTGCAGTGGTCGAGCCAAAACTCTGGTCATAATCTGAGTTTGATCCCAACAGGCACATGGTTGACTCAGACTTCCCTCTTACGAGGTTGTTAAAATAATCTCTGATGGGCAGCTTGCTGGTGGCAAAATGCTAATTACCTTGTGAACATCCAGAATTTCTCATATATATATTCTGTACTACTTCTACATTAAACAGTAATGTTAAAAAAGGCAACAAATCACATTTAAATATTTATATCTCGAGCAATTAGGAATGGA
Source organism: Bradypodion pumilum (assembly GCA_035047305.1). Lineage (NCBI taxonomy): Eukaryota > Metazoa > Chordata > Lepidosauria > Squamata > Chamaeleonidae > Bradypodion > Bradypodion pumilum. The sequence continues at coordinate 184,149,451 of JAWDJD010000005.1, forward strand.
AAAACCAATTTATTCCAGCTAGGTGGACAAGAAACTGAAGCTCATCTTTTTTACTTTTTACAGTCTATTGTTCCATTGAATAATTTGCACCATTTATTCTAGAACAATGATGGTGAACCTTGGCACTCCAGATGTTTTGGAACTTTAATTCCCACAAGCCCTGATCAGCAGGAGTATTGACTTGGGCTTCTGTTAATTGGAGTCCAAGAATACCTGGAGTGCCAAGGTTCGCCATCAGGGATCTAGAACATCTCAGGAGACCAATGTTGGTTGGCTGGAAATCTCAGCTGTCATTATTACCACAATACTGTACATTAGTGTGGCTGATAGCTTCCAAGTGGAATTAGAAATTCCAAATAATCAAGATATAAATAAGCAGAGGCTTTACATATCGGAGAAAAATACATTCCTTGCTGTCCATTAAGTTATTAGGAGAAAGCCCTCTGGGCATGTCAGTTGATATATAATTAATAAACCTCTTCATGTACTTGATGTAATTCTCATCCAACTCTCTATTTTTGAAAATAACTTCTAAATGAATAAAAAGAGTTATGCAATTGCATGATAAATGCAAAATAATTTATATTGCAAATAAATGGGAACAAGGGAAGGATTTTAAAATCACCCTCCATTTAATCATCCCAAGGTCTTTAGTCTATGCTCTAACCTAATTGCAAAATCTTCTTATCCTCTTAAAAATAAGTCATTTGATGACAAAATCCAGCCTATTGTGGAAGAAATGGGTGGCATTTCTTTTTATAATAACAGCCAAGAACTCTTTTAGATATTTCCTTCTGTCCCATCACACCCAGTGCTATTAACAAAATAATTATTTCATTCAGTGAGCTTCAGTAAGGTATTTGTAGTACTGCAGTGGCTTAATGGTTAAGATGCGGAGCTTGGAGAATGGAAGGTCGGGTTTTGATACCCGAGTGCTGCACAACAGATCTTGGGGAGATGAAAGGAGCCTCATTCAGGTGTCCCCTGAGTGGAGTTTCTCCAGCAAAAATTATTTCAACACAGAGTAATTTCTGACACAACATTTAATTATTTAGTAGGACATTTGACTTCATGTTCCATAATGACAAGTTTCAGCTGATTGAAATAAAATAACTCCCTAAAAGAAGGCACCAACAAAGCATCAAGTAAAATGCTTGGCAATACTGAGCTATATATGAAGAATTTAGAAGTGAGCCTTCCTTTAACATAGCATCTAAGGGAATTCTGCCAAAAAAGTCACCTCCATTATCACATAGAAAAAGAGAACAAAAAGCCAGTGAAACCGCTAGCAAAATTGAAGTTTACTTCAAGGATTTGTATATAAGTATACTCACTGGAACTGCCAACTTCAACTTGTTCTACCATAGCTTTCATTTGGAGATGAAGCAGACAGCTACTCAAAGTATTTCAGCCTTCCAGATTTTGTCCGCAGAACTGAAAACACAACACATGCCAGTGATTCTGAATTGTGTAACAATTGGGTAGTTGCAAACATCAGTCTGTAATTGAAATGGTAAATTGAATTAACAGTTTTCTTGGTTAAGATGCTGAACTTAACAACTGGAAGGTTGGCACGTCAGCAGTTTGAGACCTGAGTGCTACATGATGGAGTGAGCTTCCATCTCTCACCCAGTTCCTGCCAACCTAGCAGTTTGAAAGCAAGAAATTGCAAGTAGATAAATAGGGATCACTTCAGTGGGAAGGTAAACAGTGTTCCATGCACTAAATCATGGTGTCTAGTCATGCCTGCCACATTTCCATGGAAATGTCTGCAGATGCAGACAGCGCTGGCTCTTTGACTATAAACAGAGATGTGCACTGAACCCTAGAGTCAGATAAGACTGGTTTTCGAGCAACAGTGACCTTTATTTGTACTTACCTTGTAAGAAAACACGTGTTGTAAGCTGAGGCTTTTTTTTGAGGGGGGGGGGGGGCGTTAAAATTATAGCCACCCTTTAAGCTAGCTCTTCAGTTTTGTATCTAATTAAGGTACAGATCAGGAGAGATATAGTAAAGGTAAAGGTTTCCCTTGCTCGAAAGCCAGTCGTATCCAACTCTAGGGTTCAGTGCTCATCTCTGTTTCAAAGCCGAAGAGCCAGTACTGTCTGCTTCTGCAGACATTTCCGTGGTCCCTATTTATCTACTTGCAATTTCTGGCTTTCGAACTGCTAGGTTGGCAGGAGCTTGGACAAAGATGGGAGCTCATTCCTTCCTGCAGTACTCAGGAATTGAACTGCTGACCATCCGCCTCCCAGTCAGTGTCTTAGCCACTTGAGCCACTGCAGATACTACAGAGAGATATACAGAAATGTAAATCAGTGTCACGGGCCCATCTGTGCCTTCCTAGGTCTATGACAGATTCTCTTTTCAATGCCACACATTGTAAGTAGACCAATCACAAGCTCACTCCTCCATTTGATTATGATCTTGGGTACATGAGAATATAAAAAAGGCTGCTGTGAATTATTTTATTTATTTTATTTAGTCGTATTTATATATGCCGCCTGCATATATGCGAGCTGACAGCCATCCCTGTGACTCTTCCTACTAGGGCAAAGAACAATGTAAAATCAGGATTAATTGCTTCTACAAGGAGCTGGAGCGTGAGAACAGCAGAGAAGTGACCCAGTTAGTGTGACTTCTAAAATGATCTCTACAAAGCCACTATTGCTGTAGAGTGTAGGGGAAAAGTTGAAAAGTGTATAAAATTATGTGTGATGTGGGTAAAGTGAATAGGGAGATGTTTTGTTTATTCCCAGTGGTAATGTATGGTTGTGAGAGCTGAACAATAAGGAAAGCTGAGCGCAGAATAATAGATGCCTTTGAGATGTGGTGTTGGAGGAGAGTTTTGAGAGTCCCCTGGACAGCAAGGAGAACAAATAGGTCAATCTTAGAAGAAATCAACCTTGACTGCTCCTTAGAAAGTCAAATAGTAAAGATGAAGCTAAAGTACTTTGGACATCAAATGAGACGAGAGGATTCACTTGAGAAAGCCTTGATGCTGGGAAAGGTGGAGGGCAAAAGAAGAAGGGGGCGGCCAAAAACGAGATGGCTAGATGGTACCGTAGATGCAATGGGCACAGAGCTGGGCAGTTTGAGGAGGATGGTGGAGGACAATGGTCCATGGGGTCGCAAAGGGTCGGAATCGACTGTGCAACTGAACAACAATATGTTTTGCTCATTTTCTCACAAGAGTTTGAGATTAGGCAGTGAAACCAGAGAGCAGGATGTTTAGAAGAGACAGAAGTAAATATTGCTTCACATTCTTTATTTCTTCTCCAGCTGCTATCTTCTTAAGTTCTTACTCAACCTAAAAATAATTCATTAATGCTACTTTTAAAGTGTTATTTTTAGAAACTTTGGGGGATTATCTTGCTGGTACTCTTATTTCAGGTTAATGGTCATGCTAGTGTGAACATATAAATGATAATACAGTATGTTACTACTGAGCTGTGCTGAAACCATCTTCACTACCTATTTAAGCCAATCATTCAATTATTATTATTCCAAGACATATAATGGAAAAACATATTCAGCAGCTTTTAAAAAATATTTCAGGCAGTTCGAATGAAGAAAAGCCAGTTGTGAACATTATCAATTAACAAGTAGCTGTGGTCCCTGGTATAGTCCCCTTCTATTAGTCTCCTTTACTATGTTTTTATTCTTTCCTAGTCAGTACATTCTGTAATTAGTGCTGGGGCAGGGAACAACATCTGCGTCGGGTTCTTCTAATTGGGCAGCATAGAAATTTGAACTATAAATAAAACCTATTAATGACCAAGCCTTTGGCCTATGGTATGGTGTTGGGTTCGGTACTTTTGCTATGCTATTTAGCAGCTACATGACATTTATGGGGTGAATAATCAGGATGGTTGGTGCTTATTGCCACCAACATGATGATGATGATGATGATGATGATGATGATGATGATGATGATGATGATGATGATGATGATAATAATAATAATAATGATAATAATAATAATAATAATAATAATAATAATAATAATAATAATAATAATAATAATAATAATAAAAGTTCATGTCAGAAAGGATTTTTGATAGAGAAACTCCACTCAGGGGTCACCCGAATGAGGTTCCTTTCATGTCCCCAAGATATTTTCCCACTGAAGTGATCCCTATTTATCTACTTGCAATTTCTTGCGTTCGTACTGCTGGGTTGACAGGAGATGAGACAGAGGCAGATGCTCAAGCCATCATGCAGTACCCGGGTCTCGAACTGCCGACTTGCTGGCCTTCCAAATAACATGGCGGGCTTCTTAACCACTGAGCCACCACAGTTACAACATGCTGATGACAGTAGGTCTTTGACTCTGTTACATCTGAGATGGAGGAGGCTGTGAAAAGTCCTCAGCCAATGTTTGTAATCAGATCTAGATTGGGTGGAAGGAAATGGAATTTGCACAAATCAGAACAGGCTGCAAAGACTGATGGTCCTGTGTTTCTGCAGCAGTGTAAGACTCACATGAAGATTTTAAGTCATACTCTGGTGTCCAATGGAAGTTTGTTCTATGATGTTCCAGCAATGACCAAGCCAGAGGCACTTATGCTTAATTAGACCTGGCTATTGGCCAACCATACTTTACATATGTTAAGACTTGACTAGACAGAACTGACTTGGAAGACATTGTGAAAATGTATATTGCAACAAGATCTTAGCATTATATATATTTAGGAGGCATTCCATATTATTTTACTAGCAGGGGTGCCTGGTGTTGTCCAGGGCCAAATTTTCACCAAGACACATCACACACCCATACAACACCCCCCCACAACACCCCCACCCTCCCACCAACCCCACACATACCACACATATATAACACACACATGGCACAAAACAAATGCATCAAACACATAACCCACACCCACCTCAGCTACACACATGACACAGCACAATTGCACCACACACACACCCCGCAACACACAACACACAACCTGACATTAAATACCCCAATACACAACACCCACCCATGACACCCATACACATCACACATGACATATCACACCCACACAATACCCCTTACACAATACATCACACACCTACACAATAAACACCCACACATGACACACCCACACAATACACCCACACCCACACAATACACCCACACACAACACAAATTTGTCACAAAACACATGCACCTGAAACACAACCCACACCCACCACAGCCAAACACATCACACACAACACAACACACTTGCTCAACATACTCACACACCGCCAATTTCCCGGCCTTGCTGCCACCGCACGGTCTACAGTGCTGCCCCAGCCCAGGTCGTCCCAGTCGGTGGAGGCCATGGGACACCCCAGCCAGTGGGAGCAGCGGAGCAGGCCCTGGGCTGGGCCTGGGAGCCCTGAGCGGGATGCTGCGTGGCGTAGGAGGGAGACCCTCCCTGTGGAGTTAAGGTGGGCATGGGCCAGGGTCTGTGTTGGGGGAACCCCCATCACAGTCTGCCTCATTGGCCCATCTGAGGGGCACCCGGGGGGACCCACATAGGGGGGAAGTGGCCACCGCCGTCTGCAGGCCTCGCAGCCATGCCTACCCAAAGGACCCTTCTGTATGCCTGCTCAGGAGGGTGGAGGAGGCCAGCTGCCCTAAGGGAGGGGGCATGTGGAGTCCTCCAACAGCCCCCCCATGTGGTTCTCCCCCACTACCAATGGCTGCCCTCAGAGGGCGGTGGAGGCAGGGCGCAATGGAGGTTCCCCCAACATGGTCCCCGGCCTTGATCCACTTACCTCCACAGAGTGGTTCTCCCTCCTCCACCACCCAGGCTCCCGGTCAGGCCTCCCGGCCTTGCGCCTGTTCTGCTGCTCCTGCTGGCTGTGGGTGTGGCCTGCCCTCTCTGGATGGCATCCAGAAGGCTTTCCCCGGTTCCCATGGCTACTCCGCTTCTTCTTCCTCTCTTCCGATGAGGGGAACCCCCAAGGGCACCTACTCCATCTCCCCATCACCCCTAACCCAGCAGTCGAGTCCTGGTCAGCCTTGCGAAGGCTCCCACTCCTGGGAGTTTGTATTTCTGTGGGAGGAAATGTGGCCCCGTTGTATCCCAGGAGGTGTAGTTCTTTGGTTGGGCGGCTCCCATTGGGAAGAATGGGGAGTGGAACTACAGCTCCCAGCGGTCTCTCCTTAAACTCTGTTGTCATCCCGCCTCTTGGGAGGGTTGTGCTGTCCGAGAGTGCAAAGGCAGCTGGGAGCTGTAGTCTCGCTCTCCATTCCTCTCAATGGGGGCTGGCCAGGATCGCCAGGATGCACCGGGGTCACTCTGCCATTGCTGTTTTGGTTTCTGGCAGGGGAGCGGCTTTGTGGCCCATTTTCAGGGTAACAAACCCCAAGGTGGTGTGGTGTTTAACTAACAAACGCCGTGACACTTTGGTTTTAGTTATATAGATTAAATTATCAGTTTATTTCAAGAAAGTCAAGAAGATTCTTATTCACAGCTGACCTAACATTCAGCAACATCAAGGACAATGTGGAAGGTTTATGACCTTGAGGACTGCCTTGCATCTGAGGAGTGGGTTGACACCTGGAATGCAAGACGTCTCAAATACCTGTCACCCATTCCTCTATAACTGCCAGGTCTCCAATCCACAACATATCTTCCTCTACCTATAAGCACTGGTATCTTAATACCACAGCCCTCCATGACTCCTAAACCTGCAGTGTGATACCCACCAATTGAGGAAAAAAGAGAGAGAGAGAAAGAGTGAAAACAAGAGACCCAAAGTAATTAAGAAAAAAGTTGTGATGCTACACCCCTGCCATAATAACTCACCCACTAAGAAAACTGCCCACCCACACCCCTGTAAGACCTCAACTCTATTCTAATTTAATTAAGGGAAACAATAAAAACCATTCAAATATTAATAAACCAATCAATCAAATCAACCCCAAATAAATCATAACATGCTCACTAGGAAAGAAAAATAGACAGGCAGACACACACACACACAGTCATTCAAACGTGCACACACCTTTTACTGTACAACACAGCTAGGTTTGAGCATTGATATGGTGTCAGCCTTGTAAATCTGCCAGGCTAAATCAGGCATCACAAGTTTTTGCTTGGAAAGAACAGGATCTCCTTTTCGAGTCACTAGGAATTGTGTGTCTAATGTAGCCTTTGGCTAAGAATAAATGTACTTTTCTCCAAAGTGCTAAAATTTTATGTCTGTCTACACATCTGCATCTGTGAACATTTGCATGCAGACAAATGTCTGCCTTGTAATTAAAGTTGTGTGCAAGCAGCCTTTTAAAATTCTCCACATTATTTGTGGGCACAGAAGTAGGGAAGGACCAGCTCATCAAATTTCTTAAGGGGCTGGAGAAATTCTTCAACAGTTTCTCTTGGGTGGGCATCACCATTAGCAGTAGCTGTGGCAGAACCTCAAAGTCCCAGTGCTCCATACTGCACATGCAACAATCCACTTCATGGGTAGTGGGACTTTTTCCAAGAATATCAAAGAAAATGAAAACAAAAATGCTGTAGCACTTTAAAGACTAACTGTTATATTTTAATGTGAGCTTTCATAGATCAAGTTGACTTTGTCAGACATGGGAGTGAGACTTCATGACATCAATTTATATATATCAGATACAGAATCGCAGGGTGTTTGGTTAGCATGACAAATAAGTATGGCTTTAATGTGGCGTGTAGTGCCGTTGGGTCCAGTAATACTGTTTCCAGAGTGAATGTGGGTGCAAAGCTTAGTTTGCAGCAGGGTTTAGTTCCCATCTCTGTTTCACTTTTGTGTAGTCTATTGTGTGTCAATAGTTGTTTGAGATTAGAGGGTTGTCTATAAGTAAGTAGAGGTCTGTTACCAAGGACTCTGGAGAGAAAAGTACTCTTGTCCAAGATGTGTTGGAGATTTTTCATTATATACGTGAAGGGTTTAAGTTGAGGGCTGAAAGTGACAACTAGCAGTGTTTGATTGCTTTCTCTTCTGGGCCTGTCTTTTAGTAAGTTATTTCTTGGTATTCATCTAACCCGGTTGATTTGTTTATTAACAATATTGGATGTGTATTCGTTGTTTCCAAACATTATATTGCTTTTACTCTTAAGATGCCATTAAGTCTTTGCAGCAAAGAAGCACCCTTTCTCTAAGGTGCTAAATTCGTATCACTGTCAATGAAAGCTGATTGGCTCTAACACAGGTTTCCCGCATTTCAGTTACCCGGACAAATGTATCTCTGTAACTGCTGTTCTGTCTGTATATAAGTTGCCACCTCATCCCCTTATTCCCCAGTCCGTACTGAGCTGTAAATAAATCACTTTTGGTTAACCCCAAGCTTGCTGTCGTGTTGCATATTATTATCGGACTCAACAGTATTGTAGTTTGAGAAATGCATTTTGCAAGTCCTTCAGCTTGTGTCCGTCTCATGGGTCTGAGCAGATGTGGTTGTACCTGAGAGCTTGGTTGAAGACAATGGATTTTGTTGCATGTTCTGGCTGGAAACTGAAGGCATGCAGGTAGGTGTATCTGTCCATGTGATTGCAATATAGTGTGGTACTGAGATGTCCATTTTGTAATTTCACAGTGGTGTCTAGGAAATTTAATTGTTGTGTAAACTGGTCCAAGCTGAGTTTAATGTTGGGATGAAAATTACTGAAATCCTGGTGGAATTTCTCTAGGGTTTCTTTTCCATGTGTCCAGATCAAAATATGTAATTGATGTACGTTAAATAGATGAGTGGTTTATGGGTAGAGCAGTTTAAAAAATGTTGTTCTACATCAGCCATGTATATATTAGCATATTGTGGAGCCATTCAAGTACCCATGGCAGTTCCATTGATCTGGAGGTAGGTTTTATTATTGAAGGTGAAGTAATTGTGTGTAAATACAAAGTTGCACAGGGTGGTGACTGTGTTGGCTTCATCTTTGTTTTGAATGGTGTTCCTGATGACTTTTAATCCATTTTTGTGTGGGCTGTTGGTGTAGAGAGCTTTCACATCCATTGTAGCTAAGATGGTATGACCTTAGAAAGTCTGTGGTATCTCTTTAAGAATGTATCATGTACTTCCTTTTGCAAGCATAAACCTATTGAAAGCATACATTTCTTTCTTTCTTTCTTTCTTTTTTCTTTCTCCTGCACTATAGGGAGAGATTCAACGAACCCTCCACTTGCATCTTCCACATGCTTTCAGCCAGGTGTCACTTTAAAGCATAATGGAAGTACAGCAGAACCTCAGATAAAGTCCAAACTCCATCCCACAAGTTTGGACTTTATCCGATTTTGGACTTTATTTGAATCAAATGGCCGATGCATTGGATAGCGTCCAAAAATGGACATTATCCGAGGTTCCTATACTGAATACCTCGGATAACGTCCATTTTTTTAGCGGTTCTGGACTTTATGCAATGCATCATATGTGCATGAAAACCGCAACTTTATCCATGTCAAGATTTCATAGCCAGGGAAGAATAAATTTTAATTCTTTATTCTGTTTGCTTATTGCTTAGTAGGCTCATGTTATTAATCTGTTTTATTCTGTAAAAATGTTTAGCTTTGAATAGCTCAAATGGATCCATTTTGGAAGGCTGCTGTATGCAGAAGCCAACTTCTGTCCAATTAAAAATGGCAGGTCAGCCTGCTCTCTGTTCTCAGACAGTGAACCTGAGAAAGTGTCTATTCTCAGACTAAGCACCTGGGAGAAGCACGCTTCTCAGATGAACCACCTGTTGGCAGATGTGAGACACACACCTTTCTGATGGGAACGCTGATTAAATGTCCTGTCTCAGACTGGACTTCAAAAATGGGTGTCTGTCACTCAAAACACCTACACATGCTTTCCCACTGAAATCTGTATAAATATCAGAGCTCAGAGCCCCGTAGTAGAGAGAATCAGATGTCCAATCTTGATTTCATCAGGAAATGCTGCTGTTCGTCTTCCAGACCAGATCCAACCCATAAACACCTTATCGGCGGCTCACTAAGCCGCACTTCTTTTAGATAAGTATTGCTTTTCCAAAATGCTTTCTTATTTTCTTAGAAAGTAGTTTAGTGAGGATTTTTATATGTTGGAATTCTCTTTTTATTTCAATAAACCATTTTAATGATTTCTTCATCAAGTGTGGTTATTCTGCCTCCTTCCTGCCATGAAGGAGCAGAAGGGGAATTTTTCAGATAAGGCCATTACTTCAAAACATGGACTCTTTGTTTTTCCAGCCAGAGCAGGTGAAGCCGCTAATCAAAGGGAACTAGAGGGGAGAGATTTGGGAAGTCGAGCCTTCCCAGGACAGTGTTTTCCTCCCCCTTACCTAGCTGCAACTTTGAAGGCCAAATTCCCATAAGAAAACCGTGATAAGGGTGAACTAGTTCTGATGTGTGAAGCCGCTAACAGTCCCAGAGGGCTTTGCAGAGTTTTTCAAACTATGTCATTTTTAAGGCGTCACCATTACCCATTAGAACCCCATCTTTCTCGCTAGTTTTCCCTGACCGGGTTAACTTAGTCAAGGCACACTTTTTGCAACACTACCAAAAGTACGCTTTGCTTTCTTTCTCTGAGTCAGCAAACTGTTCCGTTAGTCCAGGAACGAGGTGAACAGACCATGCGATCAGGGGGAGCAGGTGAAGAAGTGGCCACCACTAGGCCAGGTCTCAGGCAAGCCAGTGTCGGAGCAAGCCGGGGCCTGGTCGCCATGTGTGATAATCCTAATTGGACTTTATCTGAATCGGATTTTATCCGAGGTACCACTGTAGTAGAAATGGGGTGGGTGAGAAGAAACTAGGCCCCCAAAGGATGGAGAAATGTTGGAAATAATTCTACAAAATGTCCTATTTCTCGGGAACTAGGAGGGAAAAAACACAGAATGTTTTTGAAGAAATAAATGGTCTTTGGTTTAGTACTTGTTCTAATTCTTCATAATTTAGTACCCTTCCCAGGGTACCCAAAATGTTAGATTTTGGAAAGGTCATGGCAGGTAAATGTTGCTTCTACTGTAATTGCCTACAACATAAATCATTCTTACTAAGTTATACTGTATGTCTTGTAGAAGGATTGACATTGTTTTTTCTAGCTCCAGGAAAGTTAGCTGAAATTGTGCAGAGCCAAAATCTGTCTTCCATTTCCCCTAAAGTTCTATTTCTCCATTAAAGAGTCATGTATTTTTTTTTTGCTTCATTCATAGGTCTTTTTGAGTCCCTTACAATTATTTTTCTTACCTTACCACAACATTTCAAAGTAAGAAAGGGTATTGCCTTTGTTTTTTGTTTTGTTTTCATTCTAAACATCAGTACACATTTTAGTCACTCTGCAATTTCCCAGGTTCATGCTTCCTAATCTGCAAAAGCCCTGTGGGAGAAAATAGTTCATACTACCTAGGTAAAGGTAAAGGTCACCCATGCTTGAAAGCCAGTCATATCTGACTTTATGGTTATGTGCACATCTCTGTTTGTAGCCAAAGAGCTAGTGCTATCTGCATTTGCAGATTTTTTCATGGGCATGTGAGAGGTACGCCTAGACACCGGAGTGCACGGAATGCTGTTTACCTTCCCACCGAAGCGGTCCCTATTTATCTACTTGCAATTTCTTGCTTTCAAACTGCTAGGTTGGCAGGAGCTGGGACAGAGATGGAAGCTCACTCTGTTGTGCAGCATTTGGGTCTCACACTACTGACCTTCCAGTCTTCAAGTTCAGCATCTTAACCACTAAGCCACCGCAGTTCCATTATACTACTTACCTACCCTAGACTTTAACTCAAAGGTGGAAAGTTCAGGAGACTGTTGTTGTCACGGAGATGATTAGAATATAAAAGCAAAGAGATTCACAGAGTCTTAAGATGCCTCACAAATAAAGTAAGCAGGAGAATCTTGCACCTCTGTCAACAGGATGTATTTGACGTTTCTCCTGGTTTGAAATTCTTGTTAGATAGAATTTATCTATCAAAGTCTATAAGATTAGTTGCAATTCACAGAGTTTTTCAGCTTGGTGTTATTAGAAACTTTGGGCCAAATCCTGCTGAATAAAGGTAAACAGGTGCAAACCAGTTATACCTCCAAAATAATTAATTTAAGCTAAATTTAATACTTACTATCCTCCCACTTTTTTAAGGCTCTGAGGATCCATAGGGGTTTCTTTAGGCCCGGGGGAAGCCTTTAGGAGCCTCAGGACATAATGGAGTATTTCATTGTCTGTGTGTATGTTGAGGGGGGACACTGAAGCTAAAATGGAGACTACACCTGTGATCCATAGGCTATTAGTGTCTTTAAAAGCCCTCCATCTCAAGAGACCAAAAGACTTACACAAGGGAAAATGAATCCCTTTGGTTCTGAAACAGGGGGACAGGAAGTTTCAAGTAATTTCAATTAATTTCTGGTGCCGAATGTGATCTACACTGACATAATTTTATGAAGCATTATTTTATTTATTTATTTATTTGAGTTTATACCCCACCCACTTGCCCTAGGGCAACTCAGAGTGGCACACTTATACATAAGAATCTAAAACTCCCCTTAAAAACTGCCATAAAACTCTTTTTAAAACTCTTAAAAATCAACTCCCAGTTAAAAGACCATCCCTTCCCACCCATCAGTAAAAAGGGACGTATACTTCTAGTAGAGCCAACGAGCGGAAGTCAACACCCCGTCAGCCCCCCCATACTTGCCCTGACAGCCAGGTTTTCAGCTCTGTCCTAAATGGCAGCAAATCCGTCTGTAGCCGAAGGTCTACTGGCAGGAGGTTCCACAGGGCTGGGGCGGACATGGAGAAGGCCCTTCTCCTAGTGCTAGAGAGGCAAGCCCCTCTAGCTGAAGGAACACTGAGGGAGCCCCTCTGGTCCACCCTGGTGGGATGGGCAGATTCCCTTGTGACGATGTGGTCTCTTAGGTAGCCTGGCCCACTACCATGAAGGGCTTTAAAGGTCATTACCAGCACCTTGAATTGTACATGGAGACAAACTGATAACCAGTGCAGCTCCCGAAGCAGAGGCGAGGCACGGACATAGTGCCCGCTCCCCATCACTACCCAGGCCACCACATTCTGGACCAGCTGTAGCCTCCAAATGGTCATCAAGGGCAGCCTCATGTAGAGCGCATTACAATAATCAAGTCTGGAGGTAACCAGAGCATGTGTGACTGTGAGCAAGGAATCCCTATCCAGGAGTGGGTGCAACTGGTAAATTACACGTAACTGTGCAAAGGCCCTCCTGACCACGGCTGCTACCTGTTCTTCTAGCATCAGGCACATGTCCAGGAGGACCCCAAATTGTGCACTGGGTCTGTCTGGGGCAAAATAGCCCCATCCAGGACCAAGGATGGCAGCTCCTGGGATAGTGTGGGACCCAGAACCCACAGCCACTCAGTCTTGCTTGGATTCAGCTGTAGCCCGTTGGCCCTCATCCAGACCCCCACAGCCTCCAGACAACTGGACAGGACATTGACAGCATCACTTGGGTCCACACTGGGCGAGATGTACAACTGTGTATTATCCGCATACTGGTGATATCGCACCCCGTGGGAACAGATGATCTCAGCCAGCAGCTTCATGTAGATGTTAAATAGGAGAGGAGAAAGCACCGAGCCCTGAGGCACCCCATATTGGAGAAGCCTAGGGCTGGACCTCTTGTTCTCCAACCACACCGACTGGGTCCAGCCCTCCAGGAATGAGGAAAACCAGGACAACACAGTGCCCTGGATCCCCAACCCTTTGAGCCGTCCCAGAAGAATACCTTGGTCGACGGTATTGAAAGCTACTGAGAGGTCGAGGAGAGCAAGGACGGATGGATGGCCACCATCCCGCTCCCTCCAGAGATCATCCACAAGTGCGACTATTGCTGTCTCAGTACCATGTCCAGGCCTGAATCCTGACTGAAAGGAGTCCAGATAATCTGCTTCATTCAGAACCCCCTGCAGCTGCCGTGCCACTGCCCTCTCCATTACCATCCCCAAGAAGGGGAGGTTGGAGACCAATCTATAGTTAGAAAGGACGGCTGGGTCAAGGGAGGTTGTTTTTAGGAGTGGGAGCACCAAAGCATGTTTTAAAGGTGCAGGAACCACCCCCTTCCCATAATGAAGCATTAATTATTGCCCCAACCCAGCTACCTGACACCTCCTTAGAGGCTTTCATAGCCAGGAGGGACAGGGGTCCAATGGGCAAGTAGTGGCACAAGAAGCTGCAAGAAGCCTGCCCACGTCATCAGGGCCCACTGGGTCAAATTGGTCCCAGATGACCCGGCAAGACTGCGCTCCAATACTCTCCTGACCTACTGACCCTCCCCAACCATGCCAGGGTTGAGCCCGGAATTTGAATTTGTCCTTTAAGCTTTTCAAAGTACAGTACTGGAAGGATGTATTGTTTTGGCAGCTACGTTTTCTCCCTTCCTCAGATTGAATGAACACATTAGGGTTCACTGTCTTACTTCTTTACTTCATCAATTCATGAAATATGAGTGAGAGAGGTATAGGGATTTTGCCCTGGCAGGCACGTCTACACACCATCTGGCATGCAGAAGAATAAGCTGTATCATACCTGCCAACCTTTCCGGATTGGCCGGGATTTCCCATTTTTCGGTGCTAATTTTCACCATTTCCTGCCCGGAGCTGCCGAAACCCTGGAATTTGGCAGTGGGGGGAAAGGCGTTACTGCGCATCCCTTCTGCGCAGCTCGCTTCTATGCATGCGTAGAAGGCTTTTACGCATGCATAGAACTGCATAGGACTGCAGTGGCTCAAGTTGCTAAGACGCTGACTAGGAAGCGGAAGGTCCGCAGTTCGATTCCCGAGTACTGCAGGACGGAAATGAGCTCCCGTCTTCGTCCCAGCTCCTGCCAACCTAGCAGTTCGAAAGCAAGAAATTGCAAGTAGATAAATAGGGACCACTTCGGTGGGAAGGTAACAGCGTTCCGTGCGCTCCGGCGTCTAGTCATGCCTGCCACATGACCACGGAAATGTCTGCAGAAGCAGACAACGCTGGCTCTTCGGCTTAGAAACAGAGATGAGCACTGCACCCTAGAGTCGGATACGACTGGCTTTCGAGCAAGGGAAACCTTTACCTTTACCTTTAGAACCCTTCTACGCTTGTGTAGAACCCTTCTACGCATGCGTAAAAGCCTTCTATGCATGCGTAGAAGCGAACTGCGCAGAACGGTTCTGTGCAGGTCCCGGATTTTCCAGAGCTGCGGTTGACAGGTATGAGCTGTATATGTGCAGCATTGTACATCCATGTTAGGGTGGAGGTTCTTTATATATGCATGTCAAAAACCCTAAACCTCCTCCACCCACTGCCACTAACGTTAAGTGTAGAACCTTCCCTTGTTTGGCTCCAATGCTTGGTGGATTATCTATCTAATACTCACTTTCACCAATTTATATATGCACATTTCAGGAAATACATTTTTAAATCCATGTCCAGTTGCTAGAAAACTAAACCAACATTTCAACAAGTTTCAGTGTAAACTTTTCAAAGGCTTCAATGGCACATTAAAACGTCTCTCTTATGTTTTTATTAAAATATATTTGTGTATTTCACTTCAATACCATACTGCCCTTTCTTTGGCTACTCAGCTATGAAAGGAAGAAGAATTCTGAAATTTATCCTGAAAAATTTTCTCAATTTTTTTCCACATAAGGGATTCTTTTCAGGAAGAATTTCTTGCTTAAGGAGCTGAATGAAATTTTTTGGGAAGGTAGAAGACATTTTCAATGTAGCACCAGATTTAAGGAACTTGAGCTGGTACTCCTGTGCTGTGAAGGGACAAAGATGTGTTTGTTAAAGACATTTCATTGCTACCATATGTACAAGAAGTACACTTCATAACCTCCCTATCACATATTCTCCTGGGAATATTGTAGACAGCTTTGAGATATGTCTTGAATATTTCCATTAAAAACCTGCTGCACTGGAATATAGATATCTGATGCTAAAAATATCCAGAACTTAAGTGGGGCAGGGAATCTCCAATGACATCCAAACTGAAGCAAGCAGAGTAGGTCATTCTACTGATAAAAATACTCCAACACCATCTCCTCACCACATGCATTAAAGATGTGCCAAGGAAGCTGTCCCCAACTGGGGTGGAGGGGGAATTGTCTGAGTCAACTGTCCTCAGACCAACTCCATTACCGTTACCCTAGCTGTTGCTGCTTGAGCAAATCTGCTGTGTCACCTTAGATAATCACAATTTTTATGGCAGAACTACTGTACATTCTGACTAACTAATGAGGCAGGCAGAGTGTGGCAGTTTATAACACAAGGTGGCACACTCCATGTCTCAGGCCAGATCCAATCTTTGTGGATTCCATTTGAGGTTCCTGAGTTGGACTCTCAAACTCCCTCATGACACCATTGTTCTGTCTTTCTCTGATGTCTATAAAGGTTTTACCCATATAAATTCATTTTGAATGTATGCTAACATTATGCCAATACTTTTGGGGTTTTTTTCCCTTTGGAACCAACCAGTATTGTAATACACCTCCCATAAACTCCTCAAAATTCAACTTTCAGACTGAAAGACATGGGCCTTCTTAGCGGTAACCCCCTCTGTCAGGAATTAATTTCGAGGTGATATCTGCCAAATGACTGCTTTTCAGGTATTAAAGAAAGCATTAAAGATCCACCTGTTTGAGGAGGCTTTTGGTGGCCTACTTCCTTAGAGAACCAAGGAAATCTGAGCTTTACCTGACTCTTAATATGTATTAGATAATTACGTACTGAAGTAATTTTTTCTGCCATCGAGGTTTTGCCATTTTTATTGTCCTTGTCATATCTCTTTATTGTACTTGTTTTGTTTATGATACTTTGGTTATAAAATACAATGAGCAATGCCAGCACTAAATATGAAAGTACAGTGAGTGAGTGAGTGAGTGAGTGAGTGAGTAAGTGGCTCCACATTTTTAGCTTATAGCATTGGTCTAACCAACATTATATAAATAAATAAATAAATAAATCAGCCATTAAAAAAATTGGAGATAGAGTAATATACATGTAGCCTCCCATCCTTCATAAGTCGGTAAAATGAGTGCCCATTGTGTTAGGGGCAAAACTGCCAAATACAGTGCCAACTGCTCAGAGAGTGCTTTAAGCACTACATGGTGGTATATAAGTAGTATTGCTATATCAATTTATCTCCCAAAATCGTTATATACAGACTTATTAATATACATAAAAGAATATAACTGAAATATGCTTCCTGTTGAGTTT
The DNA here is from genome assembly GCA_035047305.1 of Bradypodion pumilum. Classification (NCBI taxonomy): domain Eukaryota; kingdom Metazoa; phylum Chordata; class Lepidosauria; order Squamata; family Chamaeleonidae; genus Bradypodion; species Bradypodion pumilum. Next base: position 184,166,602 of record JAWDJD010000005.1, read on the forward strand.
CTAAACCTCATTAAATTCCTTGTTAAGAACTCCCCTGCACCACTGAAATTTACTGACTTCCTGGAAAAATAACAGAGTAAACAAAACAAAACATCAAAAAAGGCAAAAAAAGTTGTGGCACCTTAAAGACTAACTGCTGTATTTAAATGTGATTTTTTGTTGATCAAGTTCACTTCATGAGACACAAGAGTAAAAACCTCATGGCATCAATTTATACACAACAGGTACAAAGGTACACAATACTTCATTTTACTGACCATGGAAGGATGGAAGGGAGTCAACCTTGATCCCCATAAGGATCAAACTCATAACATTAGCAGTACAGCAATTTAACCACTGTGCCATGAGTCATATTTAACCTACTCTGTATCTCCACCACATCCGGCTGGCTATGGGGAAGTTGGAGCAGCTGTACTGCAGCTCTGTGGCTATAAGAACTTGCCGCTGCAGTGGCCACCACACCGCGCTCCTTCCCCCAGCCTGGCCAGCCGTGGGAAAATGGGTGCAGCTGTGTTGCCACTCTGTGATCATAAGAACTCACCGCTGCCACAGCCACCACACTGGGCTCCTTCCCCCAGCCTGCCTGGCAGCAGGGAAGGGGGAGCAGCAGTGCTGCAGCTCTGCGGGCATAAGAACTTACTGCTGCTGCGGCCACTGCATTGGGCTCCTTTCCCCCGGCCAGTCCGGCTGCAGCCACTGCACCAGACTCCTTCCCCTGGCCTAGCAGGCCATGGGGAAGTGGGAGCAGCTGTGCCACCGCTCCTTGGCCATATGAACTCACTGATGCCGCAGCCACCACACCGGGCTCCTTCCCCCAGCCCAGCTGGCCATGGGGAAGTGGGAGCAGCTGAGCTGCGGCTCAGCAGCCCAAAAGAAATTGCCACTGCCAGGACCACCGCACTGGGCTCCTTCCCCCAGCCCGGCCAGCTGTGGGGAAGTGGGAGCAGCTGTGCCACAGCTCTGTGGCTATAAGAACTCACCACTGCCGCAGACACCACACCGGACTCCATTCCCTGGCCTGGCCAGCTGCAGGGAAGTGGGAGCTGCTGTGCCACGGCTCCTGCAGCCATGGAACTGCCGATGCTGTTGGTGCCAAGGCTCTTGAATTTTCCCTCGGTTTGTTGGCCTAGTGGTGAGGGCTGGGTCTGAATTTGTGTATAACTGGATACATTGTTTTTGATATGTTTTGCTGCTGTATTGTTGTGGGGTGATCAAATTTTGTATATTGTATAATTGTGGACCTTACTGTATTGCATTTTTGTGCTTGTGTTAGTTATATTGATTATACTGATTATATTGTATTATTTATATTTTTTGTATTATGGTGTATTTACTTTGTACATTGGTGATTTATGTTATGATTATTGTGAGCCACCCTGAGTCGGCGTATGCTGAGTGGGCGGCATACAAATCGAATAAATCAAATCAAATCAAACAATCATGCACCATCCACATGGCAGCATCAGAAGATATACCTGTGTATATCTAATTGAGGTTAGCTCTTCAGTAACACATGACTGAAGTTAGCTCTTTGTAAGAACCTCCCTCACTAATCCAGCCCTCTTGTGTGTCTCTGTACCTTAAAATGGTGGGTGCAGCTCATTCTCAGACCACTATTGGACCTCAAGCCAGGCAGAAGTGCCAATGTACTGCACTGATCCTGCTGCTGTGTGCTCTCTACTTCTCCATAGTAACAGTTAGAAAGGCTAACATTGGGGAAGGGACAGCTTTTAAACCTTTCTATCCCACCCCAAAAACCAATAGGGCAGTAATGCAACTGAGTTATCAACCTGCCCCTCTTCATTATTGGACAGAGGGAAATTTCCCACTCCCTCCCAACTACATAGCTGCCAGAGTACCCAGGCTGCATAATAGACACTTAAAGGCAAATGCGTACTCCCAAAGAAAGTTGAGAGTTAAATTTAGCCAGCAGGTGATGAATTGATTTTCTGTCAAGCTTTGAGGCTAGTATTATAAACATCTAAAATTCAGGGCTTGTTTTTTATGTCTCAGTTCATAAACAAGTTCATTCATTTTATTGCCTCATTACTGGAAACTGACAATAAGTCATTGCGCTCAATATTCTTGTCAATACCCGCTCCTATTTTTGGAGTTTTATAACCTATTGTTTAAATACCACAAGCAGGGGGTTGGGGTGACATATCACTTCCCTGATCCAAGGAGAGATAACAGTACATTTATTGCAGTTACTCATCCTCTTAATTTGCCTATTATTATTATTATTATTATTATTATTATTATTATTATTATTATTATTATTATTATTATTATTATTATTATTATTATTATTATTATTATTATTATTATTATTATTATTATACCACCTTTCGTGCCCAACGGGCAACTCAAGGTGGTTCACAACAGTAAAATAAACACTAAAACAAAATACAGCATTACAATATCAGAACAAATAGCAATAACAATACAATAATCAGCAAAATAAAAGATAAATAAATACAAAATAATACAGTCAAAGGTTATGGGACAAAACATATCTACAGATCTCATCCATTTAAGCTCAAGCAATCTGTATTCCTCCTCCTCCTCCTCCTGCCATATATTAATCCGAATATTGACAATCATTATGGTGATCAACCATGAAGACTGTCCTGAGAATATAATGCAATGGCCTTTCATCTGCCTTCCGCATTACAGGTGACACCTGTACCACTGATCCAGTTCCACAAGTCACTTTCTGGTCCTGAGTCCTTTTGACATGCAAAGTCCTCATCAACCCCAGGCCAGTTTTGATGGAGCTGCTGCCCTCCATCAAGATGGATTCAAGTGGGATTTAATTCACAAGTACCATCACCCTTCTCTGTGGACTTCAGCACCCAAAGCCTTTAGTCCTTGGGGGTGTCAGGTTAATTAACCACTGCCTGACACTCAGCATTGAGTTGCTGGCAGTATGGTCTACTCTATTACCATAGCAGGATAACCTCTTTAAAATATGGGTTTGAACCCTAGTGCTTGGAAGCCTTCTAGTTGCTGTCTTAAGGTTGCCCCCCATTTTTTAAAAAATGCTGTTTTTAATAGCTTCTATTTTGTGGGAACCTTGATGGATGCTTCCACAAGGGATGCATGCACATGTTTGTTTGTTTATTTGTTGTTGTTGTTTTTTGAAATTTGATTCTTCTTATCTGTAGGAGAGGTAAAACCACTTTTATCTATTTTCATTTCTTTAAAATATTTTTTCTCATATCAAATATACATTTCACTGATTTTGTTCAGCTTTTCAACACAAACGGAAACAAATTTTTCACCTATCTCCATGGACCAAATTTAACAAGTATAACTACTTACAAGATGGAAAGAGGCATGTTGCTGCACAGTGACATATGGCTCCTGACTAGTCCTTATATTGCCCCACAAAGAATCTAAGCCTTGAAGTGCTATTAGCATTGGTCGCGGTCAGGCATTGGCCGTGGGAGAAGTGGGAGCCAGTGGAGGGGTGGCGGGGTGGTGGGGACTTTAAAAACTGCCCCAAATGTGGACGCCGCCACGGCTCCTTCTCCCGGTCAGGCATTGGCCGCGGGAGAAGTGGGAGCAGGTGGAGGTGTGGCGGGGACTTTAAAAACTGCCCGAATGCAGACATCACCACGGCTCCTTCTCCCGGTCAGGCATGGCCGCGGGAGAAGTGGAAGCAGGTGGAGGGGCGGCGGGGACTTTAAAAACTGCCTCGAATGCAGACACTGCCACGGCTCCTTCTCCCGGTCAGGCATTGGCCGCGGGAGAAGTGGGAAGATGCCGATGTTTCTGCTCCTTGGGACTTACTATGGTTGAGAGGGGGCTATATTATTCTGTGTAACTTTGTAATTGTTGTGCATTTGGATATATTGTATTTTAGATATTTCTATGTAGCCTTGCCTCCAGCTAAGACACATTGTATTATTGTATACTTATGTATTTTACTTGTATATTTTTTCTATATATTTTGTACTTTATATGTATTTGTTTTGCATTTCATATTTTGTATGTAAACCCTTTGTGGGTATGTATATGTTGTTAGCCGCCCTGAGTCGGCCTGTGCTGAATAGGGCGGGGTATAAATCAAATAAACTAAACTAAACTAAAACTATTAGAGGGATAATCTTGTGTGTTGGTTACACACAAAGAGTTGTGTAATTTGGGAATAATGGGCTGGGCATGTTGAACCCCTGCTTTTCTTTATGTAAATTGTCTTTCTTATTTATTTGCTACATTAAACTGATAAGACAAATACAGTACTATACTGGATCTTAGCCGAGAAGCCACATTAAAAAAAAATACATAGAGTAGACCAATATTTCTTTGATCCAGTTTCAGTTCAAATGGAGATTAAACTATCACAAATTTAGAATGACTTAGTTGTGAAACAAACAATGACATATTATGAGAGCCTTTCTGGTGCTGTAGTTAAGCTGTTGCACAACAACAAAATTATGTTAACTATCTGAGTTTGAGCCTTGCAGGCACAAGGTTGACTTAGCCTTCTATCATTCTGAACCCAGTAAAATGAGTACCCAATATTTTGTATGAACAAAATGTTAATTAATTTGTGAATTACACAGAAAGTGTTCTAAGCACTATGGGGCGGCATATAAGTTTAATTGTTATCACTATATGTTTACCATTGGTCAGGAGAAATATCACAGAATGGAGTGGTTGAGAATTCTGGACATACTTAAGATTTCAAATATTGAAATATAATTAGGAAAATAGAAGGATTTTATTTTTATAGTCCAACATATGAAGATCAATATCAAAACTGAGAAAGCAACCCTTATCACATTTCTGCATGAGGCAACCTCTCGATACTGACCATGAGGCACTTACAAACTTTCTTTTTGTTTATTCTTTTTGTTTAATTTCGTATTGTATAGATTTTTAAAATATGTTGTTAGCCAACCAGTGTGGGAGAATATCCCAGATGGGTGCGGTATAAATGCAACAAATAAATAAAGAAATTACATTTGTCAAAATTTCATTCATAAGGTTAAAGGTAATATTAATTAGCAATTATAACTTCAGCAAGGCTGCCAATGGTGTTTCAGATACAAAATGTCATGGGCAGAAAAATAACACTTTAATAATAGTAATAATTGCATTTTGTTACATCCATTTTGATTTATGGCAAATCCTTAGTATTCAGAAGTGGTTTAACATACTCTTATTTAGGCAGATCATTTCTGTCAGTAGTACACTATGGTGGAAATTTTCATGCACAGCTACAGAAACTAAGAAACTTTTAGACATATGTTAAGAAATCTTCATAGACATTATCTGTTGCATCTGAATTGTCCAAAAGATGTAGAGTTTTCTTAACAGCAATTCACATCTACCTGTAACAATTACATGTTATGTCTTCCTATTGCAAACTTATTCAGCTCAGAGGCCCTGAGGTTTATTGTCTCTATTTCTCTCAACAGTTTGTGTAGGTTTAGAGTTAGACCTTATTTCCCGTTTAAATGAATGTAGTAGGACAAGATGAAACCCATGTGGAAAATCTGGTCACTGAAGCAATTTCAGACAACTTCGGTTAAACAATCACATAGTTTTAATTGAAGTGTGGTATAATTTCACAAATCAGGCAATTTTCATTCCTCAGGAAAAAGCAAAGTGCAAAAAAATGTTTCCAAGTTGCAGACAAGATTGATTCAGTAGCAAAATCAGCAAACGCCACTGGGGCTCTACAGAAAATTGTAATTACCATGTTCAGAAAAAAAGAATATGCTTAACACATGATGCTCAGAACTAATATGAAGTGAAAATAATTTATTTACAGCTTTTCTACATCGTGGAATGGAAAATGTGGCTTTCAACATTCATTTAAAATATGTTAAATTGGTTTTTAAAAACTCATTTATTTTTAGTCAAAGTCCAGACACAAATAGCTGCTTATACGGAGATAAGGTGTTGCAAAAACCTCAAGCAATACTGGGTGATCCAGCAATTGTAGTCATGCCTTGAGGGGTGGGGGGAACCCTATGGATATACATTTGGAATAGGAAATATTCAAAATTCACCAAATACTATCATATTTGTATAGTTCCGAATATATCCAAACCAGAATTTGATATTTCTGCCTATCTGCAATAATAATTCCTAATATTCAGAGATCTATAAACAAAGACAGTCATACGATCCTTATACAATTGCAGGAGCAATTGTTTGAGGGAGTGTGAACCAGGCTCTTACTTGAAAAGGTTGAGAAGCCCTGTTCGAAAGTACTGGCGTGCAAGTTAACAGAAGGGCTGCATCTCCATATATGAGCTTTCCTGATTACTGACTTTCAAGGGAGACCTTTCTTTCTGCCATATTGCCCCTCCAGACACACCTAGTGAGGACACAAGAGAGGGTTTTTGCAGTAGCTTCTTCCTGGCTATGAAACTTCTTTCCATGGGAGATGAGATTAGCCCTCTCCCTGCTATCTTGACACCAGCAGGCAAAGACCTGTTTTGCTAGACAGACATTTAGTCACTGAGTGCCAAAGATGGGGATTTAATACAAAAGCTGTTTTCTAAATTTTTAAGATGTACTTTTAAGTAGTTCTAAATAATTTTTATGCAGTAGCTTAATTTCTTTTGTTGTAAAATATATATATTAGATTTTTAAAATGCTTTGTAAGCTTTTTGGGGTTAAAGGTGAGTTATTAAATAGATAAATAGGAAATATCTGTTGCTTAAACAATGATCGTTCTTTTGATTCCAGAATAGAGTTTCATTATCAGCCAGTTTGCATATGTAATGTTTCTTAGATGACAGTGGCATCAATTTCATACATTGACTGTAAATTATAATGGCAAGATATACATTTCACGAGAGATATAATCTCTTTATATCTCTCCTAATTATTCAAACATGATGCTTTTCAAAGACACATTCGAGTAGCAGCCTAAATAAATAAATTGATCTCCATGCATGTGTGACCCAGGTCATAGATTAGCTTCATTTGAAGTTATGGTTGGGTTTGATTTTGAAATTTCTCTTTTCTACTGATGGAACATTTTAAGTGACTTCTGCTCAGAATACCCTCCACATTATTAAATACAGAGAGGTGAACTGCTGTTTATGTGCATTAATGATGACAGATACTTAAGGAACACAGGTACCAAGGTACAAGATCACTTAATAAAACATGATAGGAGACAGGTATAATTAAAAGAGGGCTTCTGGCACTTGGAGTCAATTTCACAACTAAAATGACAGATGGGCTGAAACTCAGAGAACTTTGTTACATTTCCTTGGATGCTAGGGAAACAACAATAGAGGAAGCGACAGCAGGGAAGGAAGATAGTGAGCCTAAGACCCAGAATCCAGAACAATTAATTTTTAGAACTGTAACTCCCAGAATTTTGGGGTTTGCAGCTCACAACCTTGACTTGCCCAAGCTCTGGAGTACCATAAGAAGTGTTTTGTTGGGTCACACCAAATTTAGAATCCAATGGCTTGCTCAGAGCAGGACTATGATGCAATAGTATTCTCTTGCTATCTTTTCCCCAGCAACTGGTATTCAGGGACATAGGTGACTATGTCTTATCACATCATTAACATGAGCCACTGTGCCCTCCTGGCCCCGTCACCACCAAGAGGATAAAAGGAGCTCCCCGAGGCTGCAGGGAGCTCAAAGACGCCACCGCTACCGAGCTGCCACGTCCTCCCGACCCCTCTATTGGCCAGGAGGAGGACAAGGGCAGTTGATTGACTTTGTGCTTGTTGCGGTTCTGTTGCTGTTGGACTTTGTGGGCCTTCTTAAATGAGGTTTCCCCTTCTGTTCCTGTAATATTGTTGATATTGTGCATTTTGATGTTTTTATACCTTGTAATTCTAATTATAATTATTGATACATTGATTGCTGATATTTTGATGTTGTGCTGATACTTTGTATTATTGTTGAATTTATTGTAAGTGCATTGCCTATTTATTTTGTATCATTGATTGTTTGTATCACTATATTGTTATATTGTATCTATATTAATTTGTTGTATGCCGCTTTGAGTCAGCCTGTGCCAAGTAGAGTGGGGTATAAATCTAATAAATAAATGAATAATGAATAAAGGGAGTAACCTGGTTTTAAAGCTTCCTCAGCTAGCTAGCACCAATACATCTTTCTTATTAAGAAATGCCATACAATCGTTAAGCATCATATAAGAAATATTTTATCTTTTCTCTGTCTGTCCTGATTCTTCTGTAAATCAGATTCATTGGATGACCCTGGCTGCTGGATGATGGTAACTTGTTTCATTTCTTTTCTATTATTGTATAGTAATACTCCCACTTTCAGCCAATAGCCCATCACTTACAGTTCAGATACTGCGACTCCAGGTACATCGTTAGATTTGATGACATCTGCTTTATATACTGGAGATATTGTCTGTTTCAACAGCCAGGAATCAATGGAATGCTTGCAGAATACATGTTTGAAAAGCAGGCTTCTAATGGTAACTTTTGGTTTATCATTTCCAATCTATGTAACACAAAATTCAACATCCATTCCGAACCCTTATCTTCATGTTTTTCAATATAAAGCAGCAGCTAGCCAGTTGCTTTCATTGTTTCTTCTCTGAGATTCTGATTTGTAAGCTGTGATCCATTATAAAGAAAACAAGGCCTGAAATCCTGTTGTGCTGGCATAATGTTTGGAGGTGAACTGTTAAAAATCTCTGTAGATATTTTCGGCTGCACACCTACTCAGTATGCAACAGATAATGCCTATGGAGATTTCTTAACTTGAGGCAACTTAACTCCAATGTACCAGGGTAGTGACTGTGTGAGTGTGTGTATGTAGAAATGTTAGCCTCCATAAAGACAATACTCACAAAGGTGACAAACCAATAGTCAGGATCACAATCCAGGACTTTTTTTTTTGGGGGGGGGGACTTTTCTTATAAACCCAAAGCTATTTTTAGAGTTCTGCATTGTGGACCCTGTCTTCTGCCTTGCAAACACATCTTCTGTTTTCACATACAAACATATACCTACAAACATATGGTGTCCCATTTTTGTTCATGACTTTAAAATCTCCAAATTTCTTAGGTTTTCCTCATTTAAAAAAAAAAACATCTTAGGGACCTCCTGCTCCCTAAGAATAAGCCTTTTCTTTGCTGTCTTTCCACCAAGTGCTCATTTAGCTGCCATGCCTGTCATCACTTTAGGTGCAAATGAATATAGCTCGTAGCACTGCAAATGTGTTTTGAGTCCTTTTTTCTTCAGGCATTAAAAATAGAACGTGTCCTAAAATGACATCTTGAAAAGTTCTCCTATTGTGTGATTTCACTAAAAATATTTAAGTCTACACTCTTATGTGCACTTACTTGTTGCTAGGTGCCTTCAAGTCAGAACTGACTTACAGTGACCCTGATAGGGTTCTCATGGTAAGTCAGGTATATGAGTAGTTTTATCAGCTCTACTACTCCAGTGAGTTTCCATGGCAGAGCCGGGCAACTGAACCCAGGTCTCTTGGGTCCTGGTTCTTCAATCTAAACTCATGAGTACACATTTGTATGCCAGGACCCTGATAAATAAATGTCTTTGAATTTTTTACAAGGAATTTTGTGCTAAAACCCTACAATCCAGCAAAAATTTCAAAGCATTTAAGTACCTTGACATCAATGGGCTTAAAATATGCTTGTGCTGGATTGTGACCTAAATATTTGAAGGATATAGATAAGTAGCATTAAGATACTTGTATATGGCAAATTAAAATATATGAAATATTTCTGACAGCCTATGCCTTGCTAAGGGATTAAGAGTTGCATCTGGCAGTGAAATAGTAAGATCTTGGAAGAAAATAAAATCATATAGCAATTGCATTAACATATCAAACATGTCAACAGTGTGGATGTCACTTTTGAACTGAAGGTCAGATAGTTGACTTAAAGAAAATGGTCTGGAAGAAATAATTAATGGAATATTTTACCATGGCATTGAGAGTTTATATTGGTTTACGTAAGACATTATATCGTGCAAAGAGCCAATCTGTTCACATCTTTATTGGCTTTCCATATCTTGCATTAAACAAATCATGACTTTTTAATGTATGCCTCTTTTTATTGCTTTAAAAACATTGATTTCCTTTAATTTAAAAGGAATAGTACTCCATGGAATAGCCACATAGCAGCTTTTAAAAGGGAGTGTCCCCCAGCTCCAGAGTGAAGGAGAGGCAGGTTTTTAGGGTGATGCATTGCCTGGTGATGGGGGCAGGGCAAGGCACAGAGCTTACTTGAGTGTGCTTCATCTGAGCTCCTACCTATTTCTCTGGAGGGGAAATGTCAATGACCCGCCTGCCCATCCTGTGACCTATAGAAACTTTGGGGTTGCCTTTTAGGGGATGGATAGGAAATTTTTAGCTTCATTTCCAGATTCGCAATGCAAAGTGGGGTAGTTTGTCACCTATCCTATTTTGGGTTTGCAGGAGTTTGCTTAAAGAGGGTGTAGAACTATAAATAGGTCAAAAGTTTGGGGTGAGTAATGTTGAGTGGATGGGGTTAGCAGTGAATCCTTTAGAGCATCTATTGATGAGGTGGCTCTGATTGCCTGGCATGATTCATGTGAATCAGTTGGGCATACAGGTTACTTAAGAGACCAGGTTACTTAAGAGACCACGTTACCCCAAGAACATCTGCCCGTCCCACCAGAACAGACCAGAGGGGCTCCCTAATGGTTCCATCAGCTAGTGAGGCGAGCCTCTCTAGCACTAGAAGGAGGGCTTTTTTGCATCTGCTCCGACCCTGTGGAACCTCCTGCCAACTGAGCTGCACCTCCAGGCCGAGCTATTGACCTTTAAGAAAGGCCTAAAAATTTGGCTGGCACAGCAAGTGTGGGGGGCTGACAGTGGGGCAGCCCCTCTGCTGGCTTATATGAAAGGCTGTTTGGGTTTTAGTTTTAACTTGTTGTGATTGTTAGGAAGGCATTTAAATGTTGTTTAAATGTTAAATAATGTTATGATTTTAATTGCCATGGGGATGTTTTCATATCTGAGTGTTTTTATGGTGATTGTGAGCCGCCCGGAGTCGATTTAGTGAGGGGGCAGCGATAGCAAAATAAATAAATAAATAAATAAATACAACTTTGAGGTATGTCCAACATTAATTCATACAAACAGAGTTGGAGATGGCCTCAATGTTGTCTCCCTGCATAACAGCCAACCTGTGTAGTAGCTGACAAGGATCAGCACATCGCAGGGGCAAGGGTTAACCCATCTGGGCCAGAAAGGGGTGGATTAGCTTTCACCTTTTCTAGTACCAGGTATAGCACTACCAGGCCCTGCCACAGGTTGGGGATAATTGTTTAAATAAAACTGTGCCTTTGGGCAAAGATTGAATTATCATGTCTCTTTATTTCACTGGTAGGGGGTGGAGGGAAGATGTTTACAGACTTATACTGAGGTTAGCAAATCAAATTATTAGTTTAACTAACAACCTTTAAAACCTTTCTAGCAGAACTGTGTTAGACCCCTACTTACATTTGATAAAGAAGTCAGTGTGGTGTTTCCTTCTGACAAACAGATCAACTGAAGTAGTTCATCTACAAAAATAGAGGATATTTCCATTAAATGCCTTTTTGTCATAAGCAACAGTTTTGTAAGTCTAATGATAAGCAATCACATTCCTTTTGTTGAATAATGTTTCCATTTTAAAATCACTTTTATACTTACTTGGCCTTAGTACTTAGATGTGTATTGTATATTGTGTTATATGCCGTTTAGTGAATTCCAGTCTTTTTTGAGTTATGTGAGATATTAAAATATATTTTACCATTTCCCACCCACCAGCAAGTTTTCATGTGCAATGAGGGAATTTGAACTGAGGTCTCCTTAGTCCAAGTCCATCATCCTACCAATAGGATTGGCTCTCAAAATGCAGCTATAGTGGCTACTAACTTTGGGATAAGTGTGACTTGGTACAACATCTGTAAAGCTTTAATTTTTAAAGGAATGTTTCCTTGCTTGTACACATCAGTTGGACATCACTACTTAGGTTACTGTGTAATTTTCTGGTTCTTTGAACTGTAAAGGGATATTGTAAAGTGAAAATGACTTGACAGTACCAAAACAACAGTAACAAAGCTTTAAAGGGGTGAAAACAAGCTACCAAAATTACTGAAGCTGGAACAGATGTTTTGAAAAAAAGTGTACAATATACAGGGCTGTTTAGGATAAGTAAAAGTTTACCTAAGCTAATAGTTCACCTAGGATAGGATGAGGACTTGGGAAACTTGGATTCAAATCCCTGCTCTTTACAAATCTTACTTTCCTTGAAAACTCAGTTAGGGTCACTGTAAGTTGATTTCAGTTTGATGGCACATAACAAGAAAGGAATATAATAGAGGTGTATAACTCTATGTATGATGTTATATGCATGATATTATATGAAGGCTTGCCATAAATTGGGACAACTTGATGATATGTATCAACAACATCAAATGGTGTAGAGAAAGAGAATAGGCAGACTTTTTTTTCCTTTTTCTCACAAATAACACTGGAACGTAGGGTTGCCCAGCAAAGCCAAATGGTAGGAAATTCAGGATAGATATGTCAATAGTATAAAGAATAAGAACTGTTTAAGACCATTAAGCAAAGAAAGTGCCAATGCCTTGGGCTTATCATGAGGAACAACATAATGTATAGAATACTCCAACTTGCTCTGCAAGGAAAGATCTTTGGAAGAGAAGCCCTGAACATAGGCAGACCTCATGGCTGAAGAACCTGAGAGATTGATGTGGCATGTCCTCAGAAGAACTGTTCCGAGGAGTTAAGAATGAGAAGACTAGCAGCGTGATGATAGCCAATATCTGGAATGGATACGGCACCTGAAGGAGAAGATGTCAATAGTGACCTGGTTCACCTCAGTGCACTGAATGAGGAAGTGCAAAAATATTTCATCTCATGGCAAGAGGCAATAAAATTGGGTGTGTGTGGGTTTAGAGCTATGAGGAATATGTGCCTTTGTGAAATCAATTATTGTATGTGTTGTTGCACAAAATTTAAATAACAATTGCTCCTGCCTTGATGCACAGACTTTTACAAAGTAGAGTCATTAGATGGGTTGTTTGAATCACTGTTAGCAAATATCCTGATTTTTGTGCTTGTGCTAGTTGTATGCAGAAAAGAAAAAGAAGTTACAGATATTTTGCTCACATAAGCCATAAGATCTGGAAAAAACGAATGGTGTCTTGCTCTCACACTGATGAGAAAACTCTCTCAGCAACTGGAGAAGCTGTAACAAAAGAGTTGCTATTTTGAGACACTTTTTGTAACATTACCAAGGTTTGTTCATATCTATCTGGGTCAGACAAAACTAAATTCTTCTCCATTTCATTGGCAAGATATCTTCACATTCATAAAACTGGTGAGGTTTCCTCTCATCTCTAGCAGCAGATAGACCTAAGGACATATTTCTGGAGACAGTGTATAATTTAACTAAGAAATTGGTTACAAATTATGTGATAATTGCTGCAGCCTAAGCACAATAAGTGATGGCTAGCTGCAGTTTTTGAAAAAGCACTAGTATTTATTTATTTTTCAAATTTCTATTGCCGCCCAACTCGACACCGTCTCTGGGCAGCTAATAACAATTAAAACTAGCATTACCAACATGACTAAAACCCTTTAAAACCCATTAAAAGTACCCATGAAATTACCCACATAATAATGAGGGAAACCCCACTTCCAGAATTAGAAGCATGATAGCTCTGAAAACCAGTTACTGGTTGAGAGGGATGGTGGAGGATAGAGGTGCCTGGCGTGCAATGGTCCACGGGGTCACAAAGGGTCGGAACCAACTGTGTGACTGAACAACAACAAAAACCTTGGAAGACACATATTGCTTATCTTCCTTGCTGACTTCATATCAAAAGATACGAGAAGATACTGAAATCTGTTCTACAAATTATCGCTATTGCAGGAGCCTTAACCAATTTCACATCTGGTTGCTAGATGCCACAGGCTTTTTTTTTTTTTTGAGCAGGATTTTTCTGATGTCCCTATGCATTTGGCATTCATTGGGAAAGGACAATTACACAATCCTTCTCCTCATGGCTATTGCCTTCCACCAAAGACAGGTCATGATACTGTGAGAAGCATTGTTCAAAGTAGGAGTATAAATCTTATAGCCTCTTGCTCTTACTGAGAAATTGAGGGGAAAGGAAACCCTCTTTTCCCCTTACAGTGACATTTCTTTGAGCGAGAGTTATATATTTTCTGGAAGAAATGCTAAACTGAGCATAATCATTACTATTTCTGTGTTAAACAGCATCTTTCCTGCACAGGATTCACCCAGAAAGGGCAGAAGAAACAAAAAGCTACAGTGGACTATCATAATTCTTGCACACAGTGGCATCTTTTCTGCACATGAGTCACTGGAAAGGGCATGAGGCTATGAAGAATTTGGCAGTTCGTGATTGATAAAATGAAAGCATAGTAAAACTTTGCAAATCACTAGGAACAAGATATTTCTTCAAGCAGTCATTCTGCCCCATGTTTTGAGCTCCATACATGGGAAAAGAAGGAGTTTCTTGCTCCCCACTATTTATAACCATGTGTCTTCACATGGGTTGAGTAGTTTGTAGATGTTCTACAGACCACTAGTAGAGATACATGATTCTCCAGATATTCTTGGTCTTCAAAACTCACCAGTCCCTCCTACGAAACAGAGCAACAGTGAGAAAAGATGAGATATGTTATCCAATGACATCTACAGGGTGGCACATTGCTCACCTGTGGTTTCAGAAGGTAGAATATTTTGTTTTTGTTTTATATTTGAGACTCAAAGTGTCAATCCATATGTGATCTTACAAAGCATGGATCACATTGCCTCCTCCTACTCACCCTTGATCTCTTGATCCTTCCCTTGATCCTTCCACAAGTTCCTTTTAGCACCCTCTATGGTCTTTGTAGTTCAAAGAGACAGTGTGTTTCAGAATTTTATTAAGTTCACCAAGCAATAGTCCTGAGGTAGAACTCTAGCAAATATTATCTGATCAGGCACAAAAGAAAGGTATTTTACAGTTCTGAGTGTTGCTTGGTACTATGTGAAAAAATGAATACATTGCCTATGAATCTTACAGCAACTTAAAATAAAAAGAGTCAGAAATCTAAAACTTTATACGATACCACTCTGGCTGTTAAGCTTAATGGATGCTGTCTGTGGAATGAATCACTCAGATGATACATGGACATAAAGTTTCCTCTCCTGGGCCATGAATTATTGATTGGATTGATGTCAGTTGTTACATCTTCATCACCCACTAAGGGGGGAAATGGATATGAGGAGTGGGCTCAATGTGCATGTAAGAACAGAGCCAACACTGAACTCAAATAAAGCAGGATTTATGAGAGATGAGCAATGATACAATGTCATCCCTGCTATCTATTAAAACATTATTTGGAGCATTAAATATTCTGAATTCTTACAGTCCACATACACACAGAGCTAGCCACAGCATTTTAATATGCCAAGCCTATCTTTGAAATGAGCAAACATATTTCATTTATACATATGTGTGTATGTATTTCTGTAGTGATCATTGTTGTTGTTATGTGCCATCAAGTCAAAATCAACTTAGTTAGTCTTTCAAGGTAAATGAAATGTTTAAGGAATGGTTTTGCCAGTTCCACAACCCCAATGAGTTTTCATGGCTGAGAAAGGGTTTGAACCCTGGTCTCCTGAGTTCTAGTCTGTGACTTTAAACCAGGGGTGCCCAAACTACAGCCCGTGGGCCCAATTAGGCCCACACATATAATTAATTGGGCCCACAGTGAGAACCCAGGCACTTATGGACACGCCCCCTACCCACCCCCTTTCTCCCACCACAGGAAACTACAAAATGTTACTTACTGCAGTGGTGGTGACAATTGTGCCTGCTGCTTTGCTCTACAGCAGCAGGCTGTGTTGGGCATGGTCACTTTGTTTTCAGGCTTTTTGGATGCCCGTTAGTGCTGCAGAACGGCTTGCTTTCCCTGCTGCAGTGCCACTAATGGGCATCCAAAAAGCCTGAAAACAAAGTGACCATGCCCAACACAGCCTGCTGCTGCAGAGCAAAGCAGCAGAAGCTGTGGAAAGAGTCCTCAAACAGGCACAATCGCCGCTGCCGCCACCATCAAAATAGCATTGGGTGCAACCTGCCCCCGGCCCCCACAGCTGCATGCTGGGAGTGGGACTGACCTGCTTGACAAAAGGTTTGGGCACCATTGCTCTAAATACTAAACTAGGTATCATAGTCATAACTATAATTAAAAATATAATTATGATTGCACCTAGGACTGTAACTAGAGAGAGAAATAATGTGTGTGAGAGAACTATACAGGCATTCTATTAAAAAAGGCTGTTTTGAAAGTGTGAGCAGGGAAAGAATTATACTGTACCTGTCATTCTTTCCACATGAAGAAAGACAGTCCTGAAGGGAGAACAGTTTGCTACATATGGAGCGTGAATGTCATATGAAAAAGTCCCCAAATGATATTTAAGAGTGGGAAGGGTTAGCAAAAAGCCCTAGGCTAAGACAGTATTTTAAGAAGAAAAATAATGGCTTATGAAAAAGCTGATACTGTATTCTATTTGCAAATTACAGAGGTATTACTTTATATTGACAAGCACCACTTTTGATGTTCCTAGGGTGACTGTAATTCACAAGAGCTATCCATGTCACCATGGCAGTGAGAGAGCTACCCTTATATTCATTTTAGGATTTTAGTTGTTGTTCTTGTTGTGTGCCATCAAGTTGGCACTGAGTTACGGTGAGCTTATGAATAAGAAGTCTCCAAAATGTCCTGACCTCAATAGCTCTGCTCCACCTCTGCAAATAATAGCCCGTGGCTTTCCTATAAGAATCAATGCATCTCACATTTGGCCTTCTTCTTTTCCTGCTGCCTTCCACCTTTCCCAGAATTATTGTCTTTTCCATAGAGCCTTGCCTTCTCATGATGTGTCCAAAGTAAGGACAGTATCAATGTCATCATTTTTGTCTCCAGAGAACCCACTTGTTTGACTTTTTGGCAGTACATGGTATCCTGAAAGATCTCCTCCAGCACCATCTTTCAAACAATTTTTCCCATTGGTTTTCTTTCCTGTCTAGCTTTTGCACCCATACACGGTAATCGGGAATACAAGAGTGTGAATGATCTTTGCCTTTGTCTCCAATGACAGATCTTTACAGTATCTGTCATTATCTTCAATACAGTTTTGTTCTTCCCTCTTAGATACTGTTGCGTCTGCTGTCCTACATCATATACTGTATTCCCATTCCCAGCTGCTCCCTGACTCCCATTTTATAATCTAACGAACCACATCCTTGCATTACCAGACAAATACCTGAGTTTACAATATTTTCTCAGATACTTAAACCTGGCACTCAATGAAAGGAAGAGACAGGATAAATAGAATGGGAGAAGGAAGCTTGTGAGTTGATGAAGCATAGGGTACTCAAAGAGTACAAGAATCCTACTTGCATACAATATAATCAGAAGGTTGACAAACTATATATGAGGAACTCAACCATCCAAGTTGTATACATCAGCTTTGGCCCTGAGCATCTCCGCGGCAGAGTGTGCTGCTCCAGTATGGAACAGTATCCACACATGCGAAACAAATTGACATTGCTGTTAATGAAACAATGTGCATAGTGGCAAGATGCCTCAAACCTACACCAGTTGAGAAAATATATCCTCTTGTTGGTATCATTCCACCTAAGATAAGGAAATAAGTAGTGACGGATGCAGAGAGAACTAAGGAAGAAAATGACCCTGGACATTATCTGAATGGATATGAGCCTCAAGTCGACCGACTCAGATCCAGGAAGAGCATTATGGCAAGAACAAACATTCTTGAGGGCACGCAAGAGCAAAATCAAATTAGAAGATGGAGGATGGAACTCACTGGACAAGGAATAACATTAAAGGAGGATATGGCTGAGGAACTCAACCTCTCCAGTGTCACTTGGAGGATTCAGAATAGGCTGAGGTTCAGAGTCCCTAAATGTAATACTGACATGTTCAAGTGGGGGGCTGCTGGAAGATAGCAACATGTTATGTGAATGTGAAAATATACAAAATCCAGCTCATTTGCTTGTCTGCTGGTTACTACCAGAAATGTGTACTGATGAGGATTTAAGTTTAGCCAACAAGAAAGCCAAGAAGGTGGCTTCATTTTGGCAATTTAAAGTCTGACCTGGGCATGAAAGAAGAACCTGCATATAGAAGCATCAGCAAAACGTTTAGTAGCAATAGTGATGATCATCACCACCACCTTCCTTCTAAGGTTCTTATAACCAATACCAGCTTAGGCCATATTAAACTCATGCCAAATTATTGAGAAAATCTAATGTGGTGAAAAAGCAAAAGAATAAACCCCATCTTTCTCCTGACTGGCAGAAGCAAGTTGATCAATTAACATGACTAACCTTAGAATCCGAGAAGAAGATGAGATAACCAAGAAGCCGCAAAACAATCCCTTATATTCTATCCAACATGCTAGTAAAGAGTGGCATGTTAAAAACATTATGCATAGAATGATTGACAGTATAATTATATTCAGCTTTAGCTTTAGGCTTTAGTTTGAAGTGAGGGGCCCCCATGAGTTGAGACCTGGGTCAAATGACCCTGTTGCTACTCTTGTATAGCCTGGTAAAGTGGAAGGCTTTGACAAAAGAGGAAGCATAAAAGAGTTTCTTCTCTCCAGGTACTTCTCTCTTATACCATTTTTGTTGTGTAAGGCACTGAAACCAGCTCACAGCAGGGGAAGAAATGGGACTTTAACTATTAACAAGCTGCCAGCAATAGAAAAGACATCTGGGAATAAACTGTTTCAAAGGAGAAATCATGGGCTATGGAAGAGCTGAACAGATACTAAAAGCGCTCGCTCTATTCTGTTTTTCACCTCCAATTTTACAGACATTTGGCATAACTCGATTTCTAAAGGATTGGTTGTGCTGTTGTAACATACAGTTAGATTATTAGAAGAGACGGGTCCTGACATTAGCTTTAAATCCAGAACAGAGATCAATAAAAGTGAAAATGCAGTGGAAAGTGGCAGCATATGATTGTTTTCCTCTTTACTTGAAGTGATAACCAGCTTGTGACTATTTGGAGGAACTGTAGAAACATGGATCCAATTTAAAGGCATTTTAAGAATCAGTAACACTTTTGTCTTTTTATTCGGAATAATTTATATTGTTTGTGGAAATGGTTTTATTCATTTCCAGAATGTGGCAGTTCTCTT
Organism: Bradypodion pumilum; assembly: GCA_035047305.1. Classification (NCBI taxonomy): domain Eukaryota; kingdom Metazoa; phylum Chordata; class Lepidosauria; order Squamata; family Chamaeleonidae; genus Bradypodion; species Bradypodion pumilum. The sequence continues at coordinate 184,185,815 of JAWDJD010000005.1, forward strand.
AAGCTGTCACTGATATGTGTGTATCATATTTACCTGAAAGATTCTAGAAGATGTAATGTCAAAAAACAAGATATATTCATAAACCAGAGACAAGATTTATAGAAAGGTGGAGATAACACTTTAAAGAACTCCTCAACCCCATAGGAGAGTGCCACAGCGAAACTAGACTACAAAACAACACTAGAACCGGATATATTAATTGAAGAAGTAGCAAGAGTAATTAAACAATCACCTAAACACAAAGCACTAGGAATAGATGGACTACCAACCGAAATAATCCAAGCAGCATGGGAAAGCAACATCAGATGGCTGCACAGAATCTTCAATGCAATATGGACACAATTCACTGTACCCACTGATTGGTAAGAAGCAATAATAATATCATTGTGTAAAAACAAAGGGAACAAACAAGTATGCACACAATACCAAGGTATCTCACTCTTAAGCCATGCAGGTAAATGTATGCCAAAATAATAGAAACTGAGACCAGTTATAGAACCACAACTAGCAGAAGAACTGATGGGCTTCAGAAGAAACAGAAGCTGTACAGATGTAATTTTTACATCTAAACAACTAGTAGAGAAACAATATATAGAAAACAACAAGAATATTTATGTTGCATTTTTGAACAAGAAGGCATTTGATAGAAGTGACAGGAAACTACCATGGCAAACATCGGCCCAATATGGAGTAAGTGAACATTTTATCAGATTATGTAAAAGTTTATATAGTGACTGCAGAAGTGTAGTTTGAACAAGCCAAATAATAGCAAAACTCTTTGCAGTAACATCTGGAGTGAGACAGGGATGTGTATTATCACCACTATTATTTATCACCTACAAAAACAGCATAAGCAAAAAAGCTAAGCCCATGAATGGAGGCAATAACAAATAATTACCTTTTACAGGTGATCAGACATTGATGGCCAGTACAGCTAAGAACTGCAAAAACACCTTTCATCCATCAACTGAGAATGTAAGATATATAATATGAGAATCAATAAAGAGAAGACTAGCAATTGGAAGGAAACAACATACTCTAGATATCGAGATAGAGGGAACAAGTATAAAACAAGTGGCATTTATTGAAAATGTAAAACAGGCAAAGAGATTAACATACAGTGCAATAAGTCAAACCAAATATTGGGACAGTTAGCTCCGCTATTACAACATAAGGCAATACCTAGCTCTGCAAATCACCCAGGATGCTCAAGCATTAGCAGTTGTTCCACCAAGCTAAGGAAGGGGTCTTGTGAGACAGTACCTATGCTAACCCTCTTACATTTTATGGGGTACAGAGATTATTATTATTATTATTATTATTATTATTATTATTATTATTATTATTATTATTATTATTATTATTATTATTATTATTATTATTATTATTATTATTATTATTATTATTATTATTATTATTATTATTATTTATTCATTTGTATCCCGCTCTTCTGGCACAAGCGCCATCCAGAGCAGCTAGCAACATATACATAAAAATACATACAGTCACAAAAACATCTAAAAAACCCAGCCCAGACCCTCCCAAACCCCTTAAGAAAAAAATAAAAACAGTTAAAAAAACTAACAAGCTAAAACCATACAAAAAGTGCATAAAAACAGCTACATAAAACATCTGACAACTCCCAGCAATGACCTGTAACCTTAGGCAACTAGACTAGCCAGCGGACCTGGGCCGTACCACAAGAAAGATCCCAGACCCCCTGGCACAGCTAGGTCTTGAGTGCCTTCCAAAAGGGGAGCAGCTCCATCTGGAGGCACAGTTCTGATGGTAAGAGGTTCCACAGGGCTGGGGAAGACACTGAGAAGGCTCTTCTCCTGGCCCCCATCAAGTGAGTTTCTCTTGTTGAGGGGATCACCACAGAATCTCTCTGGTCTGCCCTCGTAGGGGAGATGTGGTCCACTGCCATGTAGGGCTTTAAAGGTCAAAAACAGCACCTATCTTTAAAGGTCAAAACCAGCTTAACTTGCTGTGAGGCAGAACAGTGGGGATTTTGTATTTTGATCTTTTTCTTTCATTGTTTAATTATAAGAAGTGACAAAACTCTTGAGTGGCAGCCTCACTGCAGTTGGTCATGCATTAATCCAGTGCATTGTAGGGAGGGAAATGGCCATTGATCACATTTCAGCTGTGGTGGAGGAACAGATGTTAGGTTGAAGGAAGGAAGAGAAGTAGAACTAGTTATGAGAAGCAAGAAGTTTTTTTGTTGTTTTGCTATTGTAAAGGCTAACAAATTTTATTTGACACAATCTTTTGTGGATTATACCCCCTTTTTTCGTGATGCATGTGAAGAAGTGGGCCATAGATCAGAGGAATGTATGCTGGAATTTTACACCTCTTTGTAAAACAAACTCAAGTTATATGAAGATGATTGTGGTTGGTGGGTGATAAACTTGAAGTTGAGATCAACAGGCAGCACTTCAGTGAAATGAAATGTGCAAGAGGCCCTATATATTCTCACATTTGTTATGTTAATGCAAGATGTAAAATTAACACTCATTCTGCTGATCTGATTATACTTTTCCAGATGTCACATATAAAATACTCATCTGAACATGACTACCATCTGTAGAGTGAATCACATCCCTTTGTATCATTTGAAAATGAACTTAGCAGATATCTGCAACTTTTAAACAAGCCAAGTAAATGTCTAATTATTTGTATTGTTTCTTGGGGCTTTTTCAACATGCTTAATTTTTGATTGAATTTTAAGCAGACTAAGTAACAGAAGAAAAGTACTTGACACTGAACTACAGCAAGTTAGTACTTGAAACAGAACATTGCTGAGGTATTAATTAAAATATACCAGAAAGTATAGAAGAATAGCCTGGTCAATTATAGAAGGGAAGAGGTGTATTCATTTTTATATTTGGCAATAGGAAACAATGACAGACACAAATAATTGTTATTGTGACAGAGAGGATACCAACAATCTCCTCTGTGATCATATTGAAAAGCTTTCAAGTCAGAAGCCTGTCCAAAGTGTCAAAAGGTGTGAAGATTTACAGAACTGTGATCAACAGTTCTGGAATTTCCCTGGACTTACCTTGAATACATTGGAGCAGTCATTCAGCGAGGAGTTCACACATTAGTAGATGTCTCTATGATGACATTTCACACATGTAAATAGACTTGAGAAATCACATCACCCGCTGTCTAGGCGGACCATGCCGTGTCCCCTCCACTTTCACCTGGCCCAGGGGATCTGACAAAGGACACTTTGGAGAGTTTTAGTCCCAGCCTAACATCAATGACGAGATATGGGCGATACTGCCTAGTTAGAACACTCAAGCTCCTGCACCCCAAAAAGGCTCTACAGCAGAGAATTTTAACTGCCTTACTTGAACAACAAACTCCAGGATTCTGTAGGAGGAACCATATTGGCAAAACTGGTCAGAAACTCCTCTGACTATGCAGTATGTGTAGGGAGAGTATTAAAAAAAAAATCACTATTACCAGAGGTTCCTGGCAAAAACATGCCCCTGCATCATTCAGCTTTCACAATTCAAGCCTCCCATCCCTATATTTTCCCCTGCTGATTCTCTCATTTTTCTTTGATACAAGAAATAGCAAAACTATACATAGTTCGTTGTTTTTCCCCAAGAAATCTTGTGCAGGGGGGGGGGAATGCTATTTTGTGTCAGTGTTGTAATCATTCTGTGCAAATAAATAAATAACTCTGAAAGATATCCTGTGAGATTTCTCATGACTTTGCACAGAGACATCTCATTACTCGAAGAAAAATGATTTTTGTCTTGATTTCCCACCATGAATGAGTGACTGAAAGATCTGCATACCTACTGCACACTATAAACACTTACTTTGTCTGTATCCTTGAGCCCAGCAATTTCCTGCCTGTAGTCCCAGGATGCCCTGCATGATGATTTTGCTGATGAATTTGCAGAGAATATTCTCTTTCAGGCTTCCCTTGGAAAATGCAATGACACTGTTGAATATAATTTCTTTTATCCCTTCCTTTCCCTATATTTAACATTTCTTTCACTATCAAAATAAGTGAATCCAAAAGCACACCCAAACTACACACCTGTTCCTTTATCCAAGGCAGGCAAATTACCCAGCTCCAGGACTCCTGGACCACCACAAATAAGGACTTAATTTTCCTAGGATTTAACCTCAATGTGTTTACCCTTATCTAGGTTACCACTATTTATTATAGTGTATGGCACACCGGAGCCTGCTGCAACAAAGAAATGGTGTAGATGACAATCTACACCGGTGTTCTCAACATTTTCCCACCACAGGCCAGACCACACACCCTCCGTCAGCTGAGTAGGCTGGACATGTGTCCCGTGTCCCATCCCCCCCCCCCGGTGTAAATGCTGCCATAAACCACAGTGGGTGAGTTTGCATAGAAGCAGGCATGTGTGTGTTTACGGCTGTCGTAAACATGTCCCTTCCACTTCTGGGGGTCGTCGCTGTGGGCCGGATGGTTTGCCACTATGGGCTGAGTCCAGCCCTCAGGGCGTAGGTTGTGAATAGCTGATCTACACAATGAGGATGCCTCATCACAAATTGTCTGAAGTTTTCTTTCTTCAGCTTTTACATTATTAAAAAAAGCTTTGGATACAAAATTGTGACATATGACATCCCAGAACATGAATGCTGCAGGTAGAGAGGCATTCCTCTGTGTCACTTTCTAGAACCTGTCCTGCATGTAGGCGCGAGAACCACTGCAATAAATTGTCCCAATATTCCAACTTCACACTCCTGTTGCAAGAGGATAACATGAAGGGGAGAAGAATCATACCTTCTGACTTCTCTCCAATCTTCTTATCAAGACAACCAAGGCTAATTCCATGGCAAATTCAGGCCTGAACCCAGACTAAAGGGGGGTTCATATAATTCATTCTTTTCAGAACATTTGCATCTTTATGCCACCACCCTCCAAGTACTATAGCCAAAAGGAAAGGGCAGGTTTATAACTGAAGTGATGTGTTAGGAAATGCTCGATCCAATGACTAGAGCGATGAACTAGGAGTCAGGAGACCTGGGATCAAAGTTCTGCTTAGCCATGAAAGCTCATTTGGTGAACTAGTAAAACCTTCCCTTAAAAATCTCACTTGTTCTGAAAAATCTTATTAGGATAGATATAAGTTAGTTTCAAGTTGATGATACACACCATAACAAAAAGAAGCTGGCATCAACCACATCATTAGAAGCTCCAAATATTTTATGGAAGGGATGCCCAAACTATGGCCCATGGGCCAGATCTGGCCCATGGGTCATAGCATCTCGCCCACACTGCCCACACTGCTCCTGGAAGCTGAAGTAAAACACTCACATGCATGTGCAAAATGCTGCCATAAATGACATTTACAGCAGTGTTTTGCACAAGCACGTTTTCCTTCTGCTTCTGGTGGGCGGAACCACGTGACCAGCCTGTGGCCCAAAAAGTTTGGGCACCCCTGTTCTAGGGGACACAGGAAAAAAGTCAGATGGTTAATGCAAAGGCATTGTTTGTTTATATAAAAGTTTGGGTAAAGCTAAATGTAATGTTTTCCACAGAGTGCCTGGGGAAACTGCCACTTAGTTTTGAGCTCTTCGTCACTCTTATAAGATCTAATCAGATTAAAACATGACATTGATTTTCCCCACAGTAGGAACAAATACTGGTGTTCAGCACCTGAATCTCCAAGTTATCCTAATATGGGCACACCAATTCCTTTCAATATTTGTACATTCATGAGGAGGAACTTTGACATACCCTAAATTCAATGAAGTGGGGAAGGAAGGTAAATCCATTTAAATGGGATTTTTGACAGAAAGACGAGAACTGGTCAGTGGGATGTTTTTTTTGGGAGAAAAGTTTTGGGAGTGCCACATCCAGTTCCATACTAGTGGATGTTATATTTTTAAAAAGAGAAATACATGAAAGAACACCAGTTGAAAAATGTTCTTCTTCCTTTTTCTAAAGATCCTTTCAAGTGTCTGTTTTGCTTTGTCTGTGCTGTTTTCTGTATTCTGCTCTTTCTCTGGCCCTTCACACATCTTCCTTTACTTCAGTGAACTGAAGGGGAAGAACCCTGAAATCAGCCTATTTGCTGGTGATATGTTATCACAAACAACAGCCACCATCACGCTTGGCCTTCATGTTTAACTTTCTGTTGTGAGAAAAAGAAATATAGCAATGGCAGAGAAAGGCCTTCACTTTTGCTTCTCTTGTGTATGAATGCTTTCAGCTTTCTTTCCATCCTATTGAACAAGTTCGCTGGGCTTCAGGACAAAGATAATTATAGGAACTAAACCTTTGGACAGAAAATCGTGATAAGGTTCTCAAAAACACAGGAGTTTTGAATGTTTTGTCCACTTCAAGACACTCAGGTCAAATTTCCAGCCTAATAAGTTGGCCACATGCATATAATTTTCCTTTCCTAATTTCTGAGATAACAATTAAGGTACCTGTGTCTTTACCAGGGAAATGAGAATGTTTCCGGTGGGGAATGAAGTGTGCAAAGGAGGACAACCAGATGTGAAATAAAATTATCCCCATTGCAGCTTGAATTGGAGGAGGGCAAGAAAAATGCCCCCCAAATGCTTCAGTTCTCCTTAAACCACTGCTTTCACTGTGAAGTATAAAGTGGGTGCTTCTTATTATTATTCCATGTCTAGGTCAGATGTTAAACTGACTAAATGAAGCCACCATTTGGTAAATCCATTCCATAGTTCCTTTCACCTGACTTAGTGTGAGCACAACAAGGGTGCCATTGCCCAGGATACACCCAATTGTGGTTCAAAAACACTAAAAACTTTGAGGAGGCCCTTTCTCTGTACCTCGATAATTATGCAAGAAATTGTTAATTGTTTCTCTTTTTCACACCATTATATCAAATTATTGGTTTTTTTTAGATGAACCAATTTGTCATTTGCCATGAAACATCAGAAACTGAACTATGTGAACTGTTGTGATGAACCAACAATAACAACAACAACAACAACAACAACAATTCTGGCTTATCATGACTCTTTTCAAGGTTTTCCATTCAAAGATAGTTTGCCATTCTGGGGAGAATCTGGGACAGTACCGTTTGCCCAGGGTCACAGAGGCTGACTCTTCTACCAAAAGACACAGTGGGGAATTGAACTCCCATTTTCTGGCTCTATAGCCAGATACCTAAACTACTGAGCTAGCCAGACGGCTTTAAATATGATTTATTATGTTGTTGTTGTTCAGTCGCACAGTCGATTCAGACCCTTTGCAACCCTATGGACCATTGTACTCCAGGCACCTCTGTCCTCCACCATTTAATAACTAATAATTCTGCAAGTCCTTTTTACCCCAACCCCCAAAAGAAGATGTTGGTCTAACCCAGGGGTTCTCATCCTTTTTGAGTCATGGGCTGGGCCATGCCCCCTTAGACTTTTGGCGGCACCATTATGCTATAGAGCACCATTAGGGACACACCAAGCCAACTGGAGGGGGAAAGGGTTGAGGAGGAGGCAGAAGTGGCGACTACAGCAAGGGTGCAGGCCACATGAAATGGCACTGCGGGCTGCATCCAGCCCACAGACCATAAATTGTGAACCCCTGGTCTAACCTCTAGAAGTATTAACTTACTGTATCATAGTCCCACAGAAAACATGACAGAAGGCCTGACTACTTAATAGCTCAGTGAATTACTTATCTGTCTGGGGAATAGATAACTGTACCATACAGAGTATAGCCAGCCTGTGTGGCCTTGAGCAAGCAGCTCAGTCACAGGTTGACCCAAGAGAAAGGGACTGTTAAACCAATTATGAATATTGTGTACCTAAAAAATCTCAGCAGGAGTAACCATGAGTCAGAAGGGACTTGATGGGTAATTATTATAATTACTAAGAGCAGTTACATTAAAATACTTCTCTGTAAGAAGGTTTTCATCTCAGGTGTCAGACTAACTCTCCCCAGCAAGGAGAGTTACGTGTGAGTTAGGTTTTGGGCAGAGTTTCATGTGATACTGCCTAGACTACTGTTCAGCCAGTCAAAAAGATAATTTACAGCTTGACTACATGGGAAAAGATGTAGGAGCTACTACAGCTTTGGGTGTTCTGTTTCACAGTTTTCCCCATTGATCACATGACATAACAGAAAATGTGAATCAGCCCAGAATCCTTCAGCTCCAATCCTTCATTTTCATTCCCCATTTGAATAGAATAGAATAAATCTTTATTGTCATCGTCCCCTGAGTGTTCATGCAAAAACACACAAAGTGGTGCTTTGGCAAAGCACCTACCCTCTTACCTCATGAAGGAGAGCACCTGCATGCACACACACGTGTATACAAGCAGTGCTAGTACTCACCTTTCTCTGCAAAGCTTCTCTCTCTCAAGACACTTTTTTATTTTTTTGATAGCTTCTCTTAGGGCAGTGATGGTGAACCTTGGCACTCCAGCTGTTCTTGAATTTCAATTCCCAGAAGCCCTGATCAGCAGGAGGGCTGACTTGGGCTTCTGGGAATTTACATCCAAGAACAAGTGCCAAGGTTCACCATCACAGTCTTAGGACAAAGTTCCTGTTTATTTGTTTATTATCTTTCCAGTTTCCAGGTGCCTCCACCAAATGTTAAAGGTTCAATATTTTGACCATATTACCAATGAAGAGCTGCTTTGAAGGAGTGGCTCATGCAAATTACATAACATTGTTGCACGAAGAAGACTCCAAATGGCAGGTCATGTTCTTCATATGGAGGAAAACAGGATCCCTAAGGTGGCAATAAGTTGGACCCCTCCTAATGCCAAATTACAACAAGGATACGCTCGGAATACATGGAGAAGAACTTTCATGACAGATTTAAAGATCCTGAAAATGACATGGGAGGTTGCTGAAGTACTTGCCCAAGCATGAAACCATTGGAGATCCCTTGCTGCTGGATAGGCTAGATAGCATGAGAGGGTCTATGTCTAAGTACATTTCCAGTTTAATGAGGGTAAAATGAGGAAATTGGTAAATTGAGGAAATAGGTTCTTAAGGCAGTCCTTTGAAATAAGCCATTTCCAGATGCTTCACTAGAACTGTAATTAGAAGACTTTTACTCCTCTGCCTAGGTGGCCACTAAAATCAAAGATGTTGCTAAAAAGGTTATTTTCCTTTTGATATGCTACAACTCAGGTGATAATCTGTCAGAAGGATGACTTCTTTATTCTTTGGGAAATGGGTGGCAAATTCCTCTGAGAAGATAAGGTATGATGATATTTGCATGACACTGTGATATCTTACTGGGGGGAAAGAAAGCTTCCCAAATGGGTTCCACATTGGAAAGCCAATCCTTTTCAGTGCTATGCTATGGATACCATACAGCAGTAATTGCTCTGGTTGCTTAGTGGTTAAGGTGCTGAGCTGGAGACTGGAAGGTCAGGTTTTGATACCCAAGAGCTGTACTTAGCGACATGAATGGAGCCTCATTCGTGCGTCTCCTAAAAATCCTTTCAACCCAGAGTAATCTCAGACACGAAATTATTATTATTTTAAAAAATAATGAACCATTAAAACTTATCCCTTCACTGGCTCACGTATGACTCTGCATTTCCAATTCTTATATTAATAGCAGGGAAAGGCACAATCAAGGTGTTTGGGTATGGGGAATTTTATTCAGCCTTAAAGAAAACATATTTATCCGCTCATTTGAGAGTGATAATTCAATCCATTTAATTTAACACAAGTGATAAATTACACCAATAAATCTGGAAATAAAATTGTATTGGGAATAAAGTCTCTGATACAAATAATTAGCATCATTATCTTTTTATGTTAGATTTCCACATGATATGATGTTGTCAGCTATGTCAGTCTGGTTAATATAAAAGAAAATAACAGAAATGGTATGAAACATATTTCTGAAATATTACCTGTATCTTGTAGTAGCATTTAATGCCCATGAATGCCATCGTATGCATTTTCTAAATTTAATAATACCCTCATTTTTGGTCAATGTATAGCAGGATTAAGGAACAGATGCCAATAAAGTTCAACTTTGATCATATACTTCCACTGACCATGATGCTAATGCTGATGGGAAATGCAGCTCATAATTAACTTTAACATAATTGCCTTTAGACAATGATTTCTTAAAGTTCTGTCAGTTCCCTGTCTGTTTCCTTGACTTTGCCCTGAAGTCTGTGCTGTTACAGTACAATGTATCTCTATGGAAATGATGTTGTACAAGGCATTGCTGCAAAGATTTGGACGTTGTTTGAGGCATCGCGGCTAGGATTTTGCATGCCTCATACAAAGTCCAAATCCGTATAAAGTCCAAACTTGTGGAACCAAGTTTGGACATTGTATGAGGTATCACTGTACTATAATATAGATTCTATAGTGTTCAATGGCTTCTATTAATTATGGGTAGATTTTTTTTTATAGAAATGAACGTAAACTTTTTATTTTAGTTTAAAAATCAATTGGCATCTAGAGCAGAGGTTTGCAACCTACGGCCCATGGGCCAGACCCAGCCTGCGGCACCATTTCATGTGACCCATGTCTCTGCTGCCACCGCCACAGGAAGCAGATGCATTTACAACAGCTGTAAATGTGCCCGCAGCTGTTGTAAACAAGCCTCTTTGAGCCACAGGAAGGTAAATGGGAATGCTCTGGGGTCCGCTTGTTCCTGAGCCACAGAGTCAGAGTGCTGGGAGGGAGGGAGAACTCCCCCCCCCAAAAAAAAAGGTAGCCGAGGTGGGTCCACTTGTCTCTCTCTCTCTCTTGGCACCTCAGGCAGCTCCCCCTTCCCCCAGGCTCCCCCTTGACAGTGGGCCATGGGCAGTGACTAGGCGGCCAGGCAGGAGGAGCGTATGCCAGGTGAGAGGAGCTGGGTGGGCTGGGTGAGGGCGGAAGGAGATCCGGCTGCTGTGTGTGTGTGTGTGTGTGTGTGTGTGTGTGTGTGTGTGTGTGTGTGTGTGTGTGTGTGTGTGTGTGTGTGCGTGCGTGCGTGCGTGCATGCATATGTGCGGTGGTCGGGTGAGAGGAACTCTGGTCACCGGGTGGGTGTGCGCATGCATATGTGCATGCATGTGCGTGCATGTGTGTGCATGTGCGCATGCATGTGTGTGCATGTGCGTGCATGTGTGTGTGAGTGGACACCGGGCAAGAAGAGCTCCAGACACTGGGTGGGCTGCACAGATGCCAGGCAAGGGCAGGAGATGCCAGGAGGTGGGAGCCATGGCAGGCATAAAGGGATGGAATCCAGAGCAAATGGTTGGAGAAGGGGGCGAGAACTGGAGCCATAGTTTACAACAGCTGTAACTGTGCCTGCAACTATTGTAAATGCATATATGACAGCCGCAGATGCATTTTATGGCATGTTTATGGTGGGAGGGAACCACCAGTCAAGCCTACTCTGCTGTCTGAGGAGACGTGGTTTGGCCCACAGCTTGAAAAGGTTGAGAACTCCTGGTCTAAAGCCTCTCACTGCAACCAATTACAGTGGTACCTCGAATAAAGTCCAATTCAGATAAAGTCTGATTCGGATAAAGTTCTAAACTGCTAAAAAAATAGATGTTGTCCGAGGTATTTGGCATAGGAACATCGGATAACATCTATTTTTGGACGCTATCTGATGCATCACCCATTTGATTTGGATAAAGTCCAAAATCGGATAAAGTTCAAACTTGTGGAATGGAGTTTGGACGTTATCCGAGGTTCTACTGTATCTTTAAAGTAACAACTAAACTAACAAGGAATGTTTTTCCTATGTTGCATGTGAAAACAACTCCCTCCTATAAATCTTAATTCAACACAGGCAGCTACAGGCAGCTACAAATATTTTATAAGAGGGAGGGAGAACATTACAAAAAACAACAACAAGTCATACACATCATGCTAAATATTCAGTACAACAAAAGTTAGTAAATTGAGGAATATTGTATGGATTTAGATGGAGAACAGAAACTTACAGCTGTCTGCATTTTTCTAAGTACCTGTGAGCTGCTTTAAGTGGATTTGACATTTTGCCTATGCAATTTATCTGTCTCCAATAAGCTAGTCTTTGTCCAACAATAAAAAACATTCATTTATTACAGGGCCAGTTATTCAACATTGGCAGGAAGCATGCTTTTTAATGGATGTCTAGAATAAAGAGTGTGCATCATTAAAATGGAAAACTATTCATCTGGAATACTTATTGATTCAAATTCATCACATAATGCAATACGTATTATTTTACAAAAGAGGAGCCAACAATGCTTTAAAAAACCAATTGTCTATCTGTGCGATTCCAACAGTAATTCCTAGAGAAAATCTTTATGCTATAGAGAGGCAGCTAGTCATATATATCTGTATACATACCAGTCAAATCAGCTTATCAAAATACTTATATTGAATGACATCTTCATAGTAAAAAGATACCATAATAGCTGTCACTAAACTTTAATGAACTGAGTATTTTACACTGAAAGTGGCACACAAGCAAATCAAAAATATATACAAATATATACAAATTAAGATGGTTATTCACCATTTCCAGAGCCACAATTGAATAAGTCTGGATGGGAGCTTTTTTGGCCCTTTAAACTAAGCTCATTAATTATAAATTATGTAAAGAATGGATGCATCTCAAAAAGATACAGTCATCAATAAATTGAGTTCTTTTATAAATCATTGCAATGGAAAGTACAGTACTGGAATAACATACAAAAAATTGGGTTATTTTCACATACATGATATAATTTCTGTTCTTTTGTTACATGGATGATTGAGTGTTCATCTGTTTTCTTGTTACTATTTAACATTTATTTTCAGCACACCAATTTTACAATGGTAAAAATCAGATAAAAATGAATCTCTAGGAATTTGGTTATTCCTTTAGTTAGCCAGAGTATAAGGCAGAAAAACAATGACAAGAACAACAGTGAGAAATCAGCCCAGTTTCATCAAATAACAAAACTGGTTTGCATATAAAACTAGCACTTTGTATGGGGGGGGGGGAATCACACTACAATTTAAAGTAGAAAACAGTATCTTTACTTACAGTCACCACCTGTAGTTGAGAATGAAAAAAAGTGAATATAAAGACTCCAGCTTCCAGGGAGAATGCTGAATGCTTGCTTTTTGGATGACAGAGGAAGAAGAGGGGGTTTCAGAAAAACAATGGAAGGGAGTGTGGACACTTGCCTCAAATGCCAGAGGCAAGTTAGCTTTATGCCTGTAAAGCCTCTTCTCACTGATACCCTGTATTAGTGCGTGCAAGATTGCTATTATTCCAACATTTTGTACAGTACATCTCATTTTATGTATTTATTTCCATGTGTATTATTATTTAAAAAGGGAGGGGAGAGAAATCATAATAGCTTTTATTTTATCCCTGTGTTTCCATTATCAAAACTCATGCAGTAATAATGTCAAAAGATTGCAAACAGTTTTTTTTTACTACAGCTTCCAAAATTTGACATTGATGGCTGTGGGATTCTGGAAACTATAATTTTAAAAATATATGTTATTATATCCTGATCAGTTTTATAAACCTCTCTCCAGACTCTGATCTATATATTGCTTAACTTCAAAAATGCCCTGGCATAAGGAGTCCCAATGTCATTTGGTGGGGCCATAGGGCAATGTTCTACTTAAACAATGGTGATAGATCATTATCCTACAATTGTGCATTAAAAAGAATAATAAAATCTCATTTACTACTCTGGCAACATGACATTCTGGTCATAAAGCAATCTCAATTCATGCCTCATTAACAAAAATGTAGTCATGGTGTTATGGCCACCTTTTCTCCCCCTTTGTTTTTACAAGTTAGTGAAAGAGGTCAAAAAACTATTGAAATGTAGCACCTCACCTTGAAGAGGAAACACATTTCAACATTCCACTGCAGACTTTCACAATTTTTGGAATATTTCCTGCATTATTTGTCAATGTAAGTTAAAGGTAAAGGTCACTGTTGTGTATGTATGATTTATTACTGTTTTAAAATGTGTATTTGAAATGGACGCCCTGTCATTCTTTGAGCTTCTTCATGACAGCCGAAATATTGCGAGAACTGGTTTGCACCATTTTGAATGAGAATTGCGCTCATTTATAAGTTATCGATCACCCCATTGCATTCTACCCTATCCAATTGTTTCCTGCTAAAATGTATCAAGTTATGAGTGTATATTAGACCCGTTGTTCCCCTGCTATGTATGTTCAGATTCCCGAAATAAACTTGAGTTTGGACCATTATGCTGGCTGCTGCGTATTAATTTCTGGACATCAAAGTCACCATTGCCCGAAAGCCAGTCGTATCCAACTTTAGGGTTCAGTGTTCATCTTTGTTTATAGCTGAAGAGATCTGCATTTGCAGATGTTTCTGTGGACATGTGGCAGGCATGCCTAGATACCAAAGTGCATGGAACACTGTTTACCTTCCCAATGAAGTGGTATCTATTTATCTACTTGCAATTTCTTGCTTTCAAACTGCTAGGTTGGCAGGAGCTGGGACAGAGACGGGTGCTCATTCCATCATGAAGTATTCAGGTTTTGAACTTGCTGATCTTCCGCCTCCCAGTCAGCATCTTAATGACTGCAGTCCCTGTAATCACATCCTAAATATGCTGGAGTTTTAACTTGTTTAGAAGAGATCCTTCTTTTGGCCCCTCTTCCTTCACTTCCATGTTTGATGAAAATGTAAGAGAGGGCCTTTTCAGTCACTAACTCAGGGTAATAAAATGGTCTTTCTCAGGATACTAGGTTGGACCCCCTTTGATGCTTTTCAGGTGGCAAGTAAATACCTCTTTTTTAGTTAGGTGTCTCACAGTGCAGTGGAACTGGGTTTTATTGCAGTTTGTTCTGCATTTATTGCTTCTTGTGTGAGTCTGTATTTTACTAAGTATTTTAAAATCATTTTTACCAGCAGTTTTAAAATATCGTTATATGCTTAATTGGTTTTTAATATTATTATGTTAGAAAAGTATATATATTTTTAACAAGCTGTGATTTATCATGGGTCCTTGAAACCAGGAGAACGGTGGCATAGAAATTAAATAGATAATAGATAGTTGCCTTATAGTAGTGCACAGTATTCAACTTATGCAAAATGTGCAAAGGACCCATGAAGATTGCTTTCTGATGAAACATTGCATACAATTTGCAGCATTTCCAATTGCCTCCCGTACCCTCCAAAATGAACAAATTGGCATATGTAAACATCTTCAGTCATGCAGTTGCAGTTTTTAAATAGCAAATTGAAGACACAAAGCTTGGTCTAGGATCACTCTAATTTATGTTTAATATTGCTTCTTTCCAAAATTAGCTAATGATTAAGCTTCCCTGCCGACTTCCACTTGAATTTCATTTGGGTCACAAGCAAACAGAAACTAAATCAACCTCCTAAATGTCCTATTATTTTAATCCATAAAACAATATTTATGGCTTTATGCCTAATTATTTGTACTCAGTGGCTAATTTGAGTCTAGGCACTGTAAGCTTTAAAACATTTATTCAAAGTGAGCTTTTAATAGCCTTAGGTTCCAAAAGGCCGCATTTCCTGGTGTAGCCATAAAATATAATAACATATTTTTGCATTAAAGCTTCCTCCTGGCACTGTACCTGAAAAGACAAGCACTGTGAATTGCAGACTGGGTCAGATGGCAAACGTGCCCAATTTCTTATATTGTGAAGTGGACTGATAGCTTTTTACATTTTTAAACAAGGGCTGTAAAGATTGATCCGTGAGTTTGTTTCAATTTTTGGCTCAGCGGCATCTCTCTCTTTTTTTTTTTTTTGAGATTCTGGAGCCAAACTCTGAGGCTAGTGCCAATAGATGGGCCCTTATGTTGCCATAGGAAGGTCAGGACAAGGTTGGATCAGAGGAAAGGTATGCTTCTGGAAGCAGAGACTTTGGAAATGAGTGTGCAAGGAATCTGTGTAAAAGTGCCCAGAAATAAAGTTCTTATCATGTTGAAATTATGTAGATAGGGAACTCAAACATGTCAGAGTATTTGGAGAGAAAGTCCAGGAGAGGATGCAAGTCTCAGTAGCCATCTTGCTCTCTTAGATTTCATGTATAACCCCACACCAACAAGTAGTGTTCACCAGCCATCCTGCTAGTGGGGGGGGGGAGCATTCTTCCTCAAGAAGAAGAATACAAAAAGAGGTAAAAGACGCTGCTGCTAGGCTGTCCCTCCCCACCCCTTCCACCGGGCGGGGAGGATAAAGGGGGCTCCTGAGGCCAGGTGAGTCCTGAAGATGCTGTTGCCACCACTAGGCTGTCCCTCCCCGCCCCCTTCCACTGGGTGGGGAGGATAAAGGGGGCTCCCGAGGCCAGATGAGCCCCGAAGATGCTGTTGCCATCACTGCTGCCACTAGGCTGTCCCTCCCCACCCTCTTCCACCAGGCGGGGAGGGTAAAGGGGGCTCCCGAGACCAGGTGAGACCTGAAGATGCCACTGCCAATGCTGCTGTGAGACAGTCCCTTCCCTACCCCCTTCCACTGGGGAGGGAGGATAAAGGGAGCTCCCGAGGCCAGGTGAGCCCCGAAGACGCCGCAGCTGCAAATGCTCCCTGTCTCACCACAGGACCCAGGCCATTGGTCCTAGGGAGTGGAGGCAGGTGGGAGCCGCTGCCGCCACCATCCCCGCCCTACTAGCCTTGCCCTCTCAGAGGGCTGAAAATTGAGCCAGAGCAGCCGCAGCCGCCAATGCTCCCTGCCTTGCCCAAGGACCCACACCATCAGTCCTGGGGAGTGGAGGCAGTTGGGAGTCACTGCAGACCACCTTTGCGGATGCTTGAGACTCCCCCCTCCCCATGCCATTGGTAAAGACTTGGACTTGGACCTTGGTGGCAGGGGTCCATTGTTCCCGTTACAAATGACACTCCTCTATCTGGATTGCTGGGTGTTCCACCATTGTACCAGTACAGGCAACAGCCCTGTTAATGCCACACCTGGCTTGGTCCAAGCATACAGGGTCACAAGGGAAATGGAAAAATGAATGAGGAATAATGGCAGACCAAATAAACCTGGTAGCATGCCATCACTGACGGATGACTGCAAGGTCATGGCAAATCACCCTGCTAAGCTCCATCCCAGTGATGACCCCAAGATAATTGCTGCCAAGGTGTAGCACTAGGATATTAGGGGGAGGACAACACAAGTTTTCATAGAGAAATGGTAAGAGGTGACAGCACAACATACCCCTGTTGCCCCACCTCATGAGGAATGCTAATTCATGAAGGCCCAAGTGTGGGCAACATGGAGTGTGGAGTGCTTGCATACCAGCCCAGTGAACAAAGTTGTGGCCAGCTATCCAGACATGACATTGGCCAATCGGAAAGGGAGGTCCTGAAAAACAAGAAATAAGAGTTATACCAGCACAACTTAAGGTGCCAACGGCCGTACGTAGGACCGAAAGCAACCAGATGACCACCTGCCAAGATGCTTGATATCCTCACGGTTTTTCCCCCAGATTGGTATAAACCATTCCTTAGTTTCATAAAAGTTCCCACCATTTTCTCTCCTTTCAAATAATCTTAACTTTCAGAAAGACAGAACACTGGATGCAAATAGTTTTGGGGCTTGATTTCTCTAACTCAACTCAGAAACAAACCAAGCATAGTCATTCAGACATTTCTGCATTGTCAAGCAGCAGTTGAACTTTCTATCCCCAACCTGGCATCCCTGGCAAAATTATTCTGAATTATTTTAAACCTGTAAAAGAAAACTATATGTGGAAATAGTGTAGATGTAGTCAGGATATTGCACTTTCAGAACAATTGCTAAGAATTTAACTCTTCTTTACTCTCCATGTTACCTTCCAAGTGTGTTGTTCCAAGTCCTATTGGCATTCCCTCCTCTGGATTATCCATCTCTGGATTTTTGTCATACTGTAGCAACTCCAGACACCCTTCCTACTGACTGTAAGATGATAAATAGGGTAACAGGATTCAAGTAAACATCATCTGCAAGAAAACTTTGCCTTTTGTTTCTCTAAACTGGTGCACCAATTCTTTGAGAAAAAGTCTTGTGTGACATAAATCTAAAGGTTTAAGAAGCTCTGATAGAGAACATGTATTTGAAGAAGGCAAAAGTCTCAGACTGTACAGAAGTACATTAAAGTTATTTCTCTTTTAGTAAGGCCTCTATAATCTAATTTCAAGCATTTAAGTCTTGCACAAAACAGTGATCACAGTAATTATTTAAGTAAGGCCAAGTGAAGAAAGCATATTGTCAGTAAAGTTGGCAATTATCTGGGAAAATGGGACAGTCTGCTGTTGGGCTTTAACAGCAGATTATCTGCAGAAATTGTCAAGATAAGCATTTCATAGCCGCATTAGCTATTATTATGTAATGAAAGTTCAGGGACCAGTTTAGAAAAGCTGGACACCCTGTCAACTACTGCTGTTCATCCAGTCATAACCATGCACCTTAACGTTCTATATACCATAACAGCACCAGGGTCTCTTATCATTACTTTGAAAACCGCAGCACTGTAGACACAGAGAACCATTATTTACAAGAGGAACAAATAGATCCTTCAGTCACTTTTAATCTAGATAGATTGTTCTGTCCGGCAGCCAAATAGAAACAAGTTGAGAAAGATATATGCTCTGAAGATAAAGCATTCCATTCTAAATCATCTGCCACAGCTTCACAGTTAGTGACCTCAAGTGATGGTCTGTCAAATCACTACAGCTGTCAGTAGCATATTTTAATCCAGCAATTGTAGGGAAACAAAATCTGTCTGCTGGCAAACAGGACAAATTCCATATTAGAACAATGACTGAGAACAATTCAAGATGTTTCTGAAGGCAATGGTGAATTATGGTTTGTTTTTAAATAACCACCATGGTCGTTGGCTGCAACTCATATCCGAGAATACATTTTTTAATGATGCCGGAAAAATGCCACTGGTATGAATTTGTTTAAGGTGGATCATAGCTTGCAATGAAGTGACCCACACACTGAGATCACAGAGACATGAAATGAAACATGCAGGATTTAACACCAGGACTGCAATGGACTGCCACAGCCTATCAAGGTGTGACTTCACAGCCAGTCCATCTGGCATGGCCTCTTCTACCTCCATGATCATTGGGAATCAGAGTTCCTCCTCTGCTCATTTTGCCACTGGGCCCAATATTATGGTTTCCAGTGGCATTTCCTCCACTGAGGAACTATAACCCATTAAACACTTAAAGAAGGGTTGATGATCCAATCCCCTGGTTCAGTGGTTAAGAAGCTTGCCTTGTTAGCTGGAAGGCTGGCAAGTTGGCAGTTCAAGACCCAGGTACTGCATGATGGAGTATGCTTCTGTCTCTGTCCCAGCTCCTGCCAATCTAGCAGTTCAAAAGCAAAAAATTGCAAGTAGATCAATAGGGACCACTTTAGTGGGAAACGATCTTGGGGACATGAAAGGAGCCTCATTTGGGCATCTCCTGAGTTTTTTTTTTACAACAAAAAAAATTTCAACCCAGAATAATTTCTGCCATCAAATTATTATTAGCCCCATGACAATGAGAAATTACCTCAGGGGAAGAAATGAGACCAATCTTGGTATCCCCCAGAATTTTCTGAAGGACAAGACACATCATTTTATATCTGTAGTTCCTCCATCTGTATATCCACTGTATCTTATCCTCTGAGTTGAGGTTATCGCTCTTCCTGCTATCCTTTTGCCAACAGGTATGCACTCCAGCATCTAGTCATGCCTGCCACATGTCCTTATATAAGTTATGGGTCTGTGACATGACACTAGGCCCATAGGAAGAGCATACACCTTCATTTAAGGTTTAAGACTCCACTCTTCCTCTAGAACAGTGTCTCCCAACCATTGTTTTTTTTTTTTTGTTTTTTTACTTCAAATCCCAGAAGCCTAAGACAATTCCCTAAAATGCTGATCAGTCAATGTACTTAGGCTTCTGGGAACTGAAATCCCCCAGTGGGGCATATGCCTCATGTTGGGAACCACTGCTCAAGAAGTTCTTGGAATATCTGAAATCAAATATTATTTGAGGCCTTCAACTGGAAGATTAGATAATAATCAATCAAGGATACAACCAGGTTAGTTCCCATAGATAACAGAGGAAGTATGCAAAATGTTCCAGAATGCAAATGTCATTAAGAAGTATTCTAATCTCATATTTTGTCTCAGATGTGCTAGTTGTGTGGGATTAAACTATACATTAACACTACATTACAAACTAAAAGCATTTGGTGTCTCAGAGATCGGATTCTAGCAGTCCTTGATGTCTATGTGGGTTACACTTACAAATGAAATCTGATTACCTGCTGATGATCAAGTATAAAGCAAAACAAACTAATCTGCAAACTACAGAAAGTGTGAAAAGCTTTGGCCTTGGCAATAGCTATCCTTTGGCATTTAGGAGATTCCCTTTTTATAATTAAGAGTTATATGTAATGTGTAGTTTGACAAAGAGAGAAGAGAGATGAAGGAATTATCCTTACTAAGAAGCATTCAAACCTACATAGTCCACTTCTCAGAGGCCAGTGGAAATTCTTCTACCTGCTCATTTGGTGGGTTGAGAACTAGGAAAGAGAAAGGTTAAGATACACAGGAATGACCGAGGAATGTGGGGTTATAATATTGTCAATTATTTTATGATGGCACATTTCATCTTCAGAACATTATTATCTACTGTAAGGTCCATTTCTGTTTATTTAGTTTTGTGCACTTCTATGTTTAGCTGAGATATAGGCATATAGCTTAAGATAATGGTAGCATTTGAAAATTATGTTTTGATATAGCTCTGTTCAAGGAGACCTCTGAAAAGATTTATAGATCTTTAATCATTTCCATAAACCTTTGAAGTCACACTTTAATACAGGAAAATGTCTTCATTATCACCCTTGGGAATGAATGCATGAAAAATATTACTCAGCTTATAAGAAAAATAGCTTGGAAAGCTTTTAACTTGGTAATATTTTTACAGGATGTATGTCTTCTTTTTTAAAAAAAAGGAAGAGAAAAGCCAGAATTAACTATTTTAAGGCAAAGCTTGTCACGCTAGCACAGAAATGCTAGTTTATAATTTTTTAAAAATAGAATGCAATAAATGAAATCGTTTATTGGTTGTGATATTGAGGGAATAATAAAAAATGAAGAACATAATTTACATTGAACTTGTTTCTAAAAGTATACACTTCGGTGTGCGGGAATGTGCTCCTACACTTATTCATTAACCATGTCAATTTCCTTTCCTTTCAGAGAAAGAAGCATGGAAGGTGGAGAAAGACGTTGTAAAAAAATGTGTTGGAGGGCTTTAAAGACATGGTAACCATTTTTCTCCATTATCCAGAGTTCACTATCTCAGCACAATGTTGTTGTTGGTTATTTTTTTGTATGTTGAACTTGTATAATGTCTGGCATTAAAAAAATGGGAGGGGAGGGAGGGAAGAGACCCCCTGGATCATGCACCTGGGACAATTGTGATGTTTGGAATAAGACAGAGAGTGAAGTGGGAGTATTTCAAATCATGTGGCTTTTTGTTATATGATCCTGGAGAAGAGCTGCACAGAGCCTGAAACAGCTCTTCCTCTAGGCAGTGATGGTGAACCTTAGCACTCCAGATGTTCTTGAACATCAATTCCCAGAAGCCCTGATCAGCAGGAGTGCTGACTTAGGGTTCTGGGAATTGAAGTGCCAAGGAGTAGTGCCAAGGTTCGCCATCACTGCTCTAGGCTATTCATAGGTTCCAGTAGCACTATGTATGCCTGTTCACCAAAAAACAACCCAGAAGATGTCCTGACCTCCTTCCCAAATATTGCTATCCTCTCCTCTGTGATGTTGCAGGGGCTTCACCTCTGGTCTCAGGTCTTGGCTGTTAAGAAACCTCAAGGAAGAGGGGTTTTGTTCACATGGTAATCCTTGTTCAAACAATCATGGTATCTACATCGGTGGAATGGTTTGCATACAAAATATCCCAAGTTCAAGCTCTAGTATTTCAAGGTGGAAACCCACTTCTCCAGAACCCTGAAATTCTCTTAAATGAATCAAAGTAAATCATAGCTCTGCATAGTTCTTCTGTAATGAGAATGATCAGTGCAGGTTCAAGAGATAATCTAGTCCATAGAGCTAGGTCACACTTCGATAGGGCTCACACTGAGCTAAATGCAGTTTGTGCAAATGGAGCCTATGAGACTTTAGATGCCTCCCTGGACTCCATACTTCTTCAGTCCCCTCAACATTATTATTTTTGGCAATACAGTGTTGTTTCAGCTTCTTGAGACATCCATGAGCAGTGTTGGGGCTTTTTGTGCTGGGAGGAAGTAACAGAGGTTTCTCAACACCCCTAAAGATAAAATCAGAAGTAGATGCCCAGTCACTTCTTGTTTGGATTCCTCCCCCCCACCCCCTCAATTTTAACCATTTTAGCCATTTACTAATTTAGTGTGGCTTGCAGAAGTTTGGAGTGAAAATATGGTCTTCAGATCCTCAAATGCTGTCCATGTCCCACCTAGAATAGATGAGGGACTAAAAAATAAGGCAGATTCCAATGTGTCAATAAATGTCCATGCATGTACAATAAATCAAATTGTTGATAGTTTTCTGTTTTTATATTTTAACCTTTTATTTTACACATACTCATATATAAATACACATAAAAACACACACATAAACACACACACACACACACACACACATATAGATAGATAGATAGATAGATAGATAGATAGATAGATAGATAGATAGATAGATAGATAGATAGATAGATAGATAGATAGATAGATAGATAGATAGATAGATAGATAGATATAAACAAGTAACCATAAACAAAAACAGAAATGACTTAAAAATATCTTACAAATAATGAACCACCATAAGATACAGTAAAAACAAGATCTATATATTATATAACTCTCATAGTCATACCATATTATTGCATTCATCCACGGGTTTTTTCTTTCTTTCTTTCTTTTTTAATCACCCAAGTGATGGTTGCATTGTCAAGGGAGGACGTAGCAATACATATCAATTTTTAATCCAAAAAGATAACTCGTCAGACACCGGCTTGTCACCTCTTCCGGCAATCAAAGTATGGACTAAGAAGGGCATCCAAATATCATAAAATTTGTTGCAGGCGCACCCCCCAAAAAAGGACTCAGACACCGGTATAAGTGGATAACGGCATTGGGCCACATTTATTGATTCATGCCCTAGTCCGAATTATAAATTTCAATTGGTACTCAGCCAATTATAATTCTTAAGGCAAGCAGGCCGCAGTAACACTGGTAAGGTTCCTCCCAAAATTGCCAATGGCAATTGGCTACAATGTATCCATTTGTATCAATTTTTTGTTTACAACAAACAAATTGTTGACCGTAGTCAATAAACTATCTACTGACCCCACCCTCTGACGTGTATCCGTAAAATCACGGGGTGCTGCATGCTGAAGAGCTCCTGCCATCACCCCATTGCCTGGTTCGTCGTTGACCGGACAACGTTAACCAACTTGTACCTATCTAGTGTTGGCCAGTCAATTGCGAACCTGCCGGATACCTGTGGGTCATAAATATTTACCTTACCAGTGCTACCCGCCACACGGGGAGGCATCCATGATGACTCACCGCCCCCCCCCCAAGACCGTCAGCTCAGTCGCCAGGCCTGCTTGCATCACACCCAGAACGAGGTACATACCTCTAGCCGACAGGTGGACCCCTTCTCCTGCCTACCAGCAAATTTTTTGCGTAAGCCTATCATCCGGCCTGCAATGGACATCTCACAGCCATGCTCAGCACGGGACGGAGCCAGAGCCCCGTCCACTGACTGCCGGAACAGTCCGAACCAGGGAGATCCGCATCTCCCCTAAATTGGTGTCTCGGCACGATGTTAGACCATAGCGACCATATGGAAGCCATACGTGATACAAAAATGCCAGGTCACAGCCCCTCGATGGTTTAATAACAGCAGTGAGCCGTATAAGATTGCTGCCGCCGAGGTGCCTGTAAAACATTGGGCGGTCCAGCATCCCTGTCAGACAGCAGGAATGGCCACAGTTCCCGCCCCCATGTGCCGTGCATACCATACCATAGCATACGTGTGGATGCACACAGCCCAGCCGGGGTCCACTCTCTGTCGCTGCAGCATATACTGCTGCCCAGTGTACATAGCTGCGGCCCACCAGCCCCCTGCCACCGGTGTGTTGAGACCCCTAGGATCTGTAAAAGAGGAGAAAAAAGGTGAAGGACATAACTAGGTACTCGTACGGTGAGGGGACCAACATATCTGAAATTGTGCGTAGACGCATATCCACCTCCGAGTACCCCAAACGTAGCCGCGATCAACGCGACACCTATCTTAAGTAACTGGTGCCAAAACGGGCCCCACACCGTGAAACGCGGCACCGGTCACCCTCAGGGACTGTACTAAGGTAAGGGTAGACCCATCCCGGTGGCAGAAAACAGGCTGGGGCACGCAGCAGGCACTGTCGAAAATACATGTAGGGCACCAACCGGACAGATGTCTCAAAAACTTCGTAGCAGTATACACCACTGCCTATACCATGCTGAATAACCCGTGAGGACCGCATCCCCACTCGAGCCCACTCATGTGTGACAGAGACATCTTCGAGTTCCAGTGCCCTACGAGACACATCTGCCTTACACAGATGGTACCAACTCTGGCACCCACTCACTGATGCGGAGCGCTCCAAAAAGGCTACCTTGGTAGCTGCATGGTCAAGAGCCACCTCACACCTATCTGTACCTAATTAATGCCAGCCTCGTGCAAGGTGGGTCAGAAACTCTGGGAACAGGGGTGACGCGTGTAAGGGCGGCGGACGCGTTCCCGTGTCCACCCCTCCAAAACATGACGCATGAATGCAGAATGATACGCCTTACGCATGCAAGGTGCCAATGACATGTCCGGTTCCCTTCTCCTCGCCAAACGTCCCGCCATCGGCCAAAAGTGGCGAGTGGAAACCCTCTGCTTCCAGAGTATGGCACGGAACCGGGTGATCTGCAGGTGATGGAAAGCAACAGTAATGTCATTACAAATACCTAGAACATGTCTGGCCTATAACGGCACATTTAGGCGTAGGCTTCTCAAAGAATAGACGAACTAATGTCATGACCTTAAGGGATTTGCATGTCTGGGTGTTGACAATGTGCACCACTGCCTCATTGTCACACTGAAATTGGACCACTGAGTAGGCCCCCTCCTTGCACCATAGCATCAGTGCCCTCCAAAATGGGGAAAAACGCAAGGAAGGTCAGATTGCTGGGCGATCCGTGCACCCACCCTCGTAGTAAACCCCATAAGTCCGGGAGCCGGAGGTATCCGACCGTACTTGAAATGTAGGGCAGACCATCAGGTCATATATTCAGGAAGAGACCCCGCCAAACCCAGGAGTAATTTGAGCCAGACCGTACAAATTAAGGTGGCCATGAATTAACTGCAGCTCACGAGGGCAGCACTTTATGTTTGGCAATCAATGCCAAACTCGCCGCGGAGATCCAAGCCACCGTATGCATGGTTAACCCAGATGCCCGCACGACAGAGTCGATTCAGAAATGTGAGCTTAGTAAATGGGACCTCAGTCTATTCAGGCGCCAAGGGGACACCCAGTTCCCACCTGAGTGTCTGAATGGTACTGAGGAGACGCGTGCACGTGTCCAAGCCCCGTTCACCCTCGAACCAAAAGTCGTCGAGGTAATGGGCTAGAGACCGAGACCCCAACCTGTGAACAAATGGCCACTGAGTGAAGTCACCAATCGGTCGAGTGCTGCACATGACTTAACACAGTCAGAAGGGGATTGGCCTTATCTAAGTAAAAGTCCCCTCGAAACCCAAAACCCAATAGGTCTAAATCATTGGGTGCACTGGCAATAACCTGAAAGCCGAGTGCATGTCAGACTGTGCCAAAACAGCGCCAGAATTGCGTGAGCGCGCCACCCATAGTAGCCGAACCAACGAGCACCTGACTGAACTCGGTCATCCGGAATGGCATCCCTGAATGGAGAACCCACAGGGTAAGCTGAATGGGGAATTAAATGACGTTCCCCAGTTCTAGCTCAGTATGAGCTTCATGGGGGAGACATTCGACTCGGGAAAGGTGGTTCCAAGAAGGGCCCCCGCTACTCTCATAGCCCCAACTCCCTTAGCTGTGGACAGTGGAGCCCCCTCTTCGTAACCCTGCAGGGGAACCAGAGTAGGAGCATACTGGGACCCCCAACACCCCCAAATGGATACAAAAGCCCCCCATATAAAACCCACCGGCAGGAATCCCGCCCAATCCCTTCGTGGATGAACTGAGTGCCATCTCCCCAGGTTGAATATACTAATTGGGGCGGGGGGGGGGGGCTTACGACAAGGTTAGTTGCTTCAGACAGAGCTCTGATCGCCCCTGTGCACCCCTACCTCTGCCCCGTAACCCACCAACCCACGGGCACGCAGAGGCGGCATGAGGGCCAGCACAAAAGGGGGACACGAAGACGGTAACGACCGTGTTGCTTAGTACACGCATCATCAGCTGAGCAGGCCGAACACAGCAGGCGGGCTGGAACCCCCCGCCCGACCAGTTAGCGTGGAGCCTTCGTTTGAGCAGCCCGCTGCTCAGCATGACCACCCTGGTACCTATCACCAGGCACCAACCTCGTGGGAGTGATGTACACGAGCACACTTGCTGACAGGGCGAATCCCACCTCCCCTCAGGGTATAGAGCTACCTTCATCCACATGCCTCACCGTAAGCCAACTGCCATGGGCCCATTTAATCAACCATCGCCCTGCAAATGTTAGCGATGGATGGAAGCATCCGGATGGCCCAAGCAGGTCAAGCCCTGTGGCATACCACCATACGTACAAGGTATGCCGCCAACCAGTTGGCCCAAGGTGCACGGTGGCTCACTACGATGGGACATCTCATAGTCTCAGTCACCCTGTCCCTTTCTCTCCTCCTAGTGGGCTCACAGTTCCATAGGGAGAATACCCGCATGTCCCCCTCCAGCCCTTACCCCTCATGGCCTGCGGCCAATAACACCCAGGGGCAAGTAATAGCCGGCCATCAGCAAAGCCCTCGACAGGACAGTCTGCAGAAAGGGGCCTGCGCAGCAGGACCCAGACATCCCCTGCAATGCTCAGCACTGTCCCGGGGGCGGACACCCCCGTGCATGGTGGCTTACTACGGCGGGACCGCACATGTCTCTGTCTCACTGTCCGCACCGCCTATCCTTATTGGGATCTCGGTTCATAGGGAGAATATATCCACGTACTCCCCCCACCAAATCTTGTACCTCGTGACCTGAAAGAAATGATGACCAGGGTGCAATAAATAACCTGGCATCACGTAAACCCCCGCCCCCAACGTTGTGCCAGAATGCACCAAGGGGCACTGGGATAGGCTGGCGAGTGATGCCCACTAGCCCCAAATTGGCGAAGCCATGACCACTGAACCCCACCACTGGAAGTGTACTGTGATGTGGGTGCATTCAACTTGAACCTAATACTCACTAGTTGCACCCCCATGAGCCTCCCCCACTGGGGGTTCCGACCCACGGCGGGCGTCGGAGCTCGCGACCGAAATCGAGCTCTGGGGCCACATCCAAACACACTCCGGTTGCAGTTCTGGACAAACAGGGAGCAGCAAGACAGCGGCAGGCACAGGCCAGAGTGTCTCAAGCCGCTCAACCCGGCTGGCCGCCTGTTGCAGAGTGGCAGCAGTCGAAGTAGCCGGCAGACACAAAGGGCCCCGGTAGATAGGGAAGGGCCCCCACCCCCCGGATTGCCCAGGATGCCTCCAGCACAGCCCAAACATGCTAACCAGGCATCCCCTGCCACGGAAACCCCTAGTATAAGGTGGGCCAGGTGGGCCGGCCGGCCGGCTAAGGAATGGGCCGGAGGCCCCAATTTGAGATCCTGGGCCAGAATAGGGCCATGCCCAAGACTCCGGCCCCTGAGGGGGTAAAAAAGTGCTGTGTGCCAGCACCAGGCCCTCCCCCCCAATCGTTCCGGCCCATGGCCGGCAACTGCAGGCCGAGGGCCAAATCCCATGAAGGGCTGGCCTGAGGCTGAGAGGATCCCTAGGGATGCCTCTAGTGCCGCTACGCAGGCCAGCTATGCATCCACCGTCGGAGATCCCACTGCATAACAGGGGGCCAGGTGGGCCGGACGGCCCACTGGGCAATGGTCCAGGGCCCCCAACTTGAGAGCCAGGCCCCAAATAGGGCCATGCCCAAAAATCCGGCCCATGAGGGGCCGGGGGTAAGCCCTGCTGTGCACCCACACCAGGCCCCCCCATGCTCAAAGCCCATGGCCGGTAAGTGCGGGCCGGGGGCCGCAGCCTCAACCGCACCAGGCCCTCCCCCATGCTCAAAGCCCCATGGCCGTCAATTGCGGGCTGGGGGCCGAAGCCCCTGTAGGGCCAGTCTGAGGCCGGAGGGTCACGGGCCATGGCTTAAGCTACCCCATCCCACCGGTCCCGGTGGGTGCCTCTGGTAAGGAATCCTGTCGGGGGGGGGGGCGCAGTCGCAGTCCTCCGACCCGATTGCTGCCCCCTGTTCGGGCGAGCCTGAGTCACCATAGCCTTCTTCATAGGAGGCATAATGAAAGCACGACCCCTTTCCAGGGATCAGAAACCGATGGCTGGGCAGCCAAAGATTCAGAAGCAAAGATCCCGCTAAGGCTCTGCAGCCAAAAACGGCCCTTTAAAGGCGACGAAGAGCGACGGAGAAAACTTCTCCTTTCCGTCGCTTTCACAAAATGGCAGCTCGGCTGCCTCGTGGCCACCCCTTTTATAGAGGGGTGGCCATGCCCCCTAACTACCCGGATGTCTGAGTCCGGGGGGGGGGGCGCAAAGAGCGTGGCGGCCATTTTGGCGCCGCGCTTTCATTCTCTTTAGTAATACCTTTCTTTAAATTGAGCTCTGATGTTAATTTATCATTAATTTATCATTAAGTGCTATGTTCCACATTTGCTTATACCAGTCTTCCAATTTTAAAGGAGCATTGCTCTTCCAGTTCTTAGCTATATATAACCTTGCGATTGATAATATGATTGTTAACAATTCTACTACATTGAAACTTAGATTCAATTTATCCAGTTTGAACAATAACACACTACCTGCATCCAATTTAATGTCTATCCCAAATATATCCCAAAATATGTTTTTATATTGTTTGTTTTGACTATAAACAAGCAATAACACCAGAGACCTCAGGTAGCTACACAAATCAAGCACAAGAATTTATCTTTACTGTGATCCTTTGCATGTGAAAGGGCTATGTGCGTTCAGCAGGAGAAATATGATCTTTTTAAGTTTCTCTGCCCCCAACACATTAATCCCATCTTATTCTAATGTAGACTGCCAGAGTTTGGCAGTATAAGTAACACTAATGTACCGGAAATTTACACTCATTAACATCAAGCCATCACTATAGATAAAGATATCCCTATATTTATGTACTAATTTGTCTAAAGTGAACTGGATAGGTTTTCCACCTGGCAGCTAATGCACATTTAACTTGATTTCAAATGTGAACAGGCATTTTAATTAAAGACACAAAATGAAAAAAGAAGGATCCTTTATCAATCACTGTTGATCAATAAAAAAATTAGCAATTGATAGGGAAAACCCAGAGGTAATCCAACATAAATAAAAATACAAGTAAGCCATCATACTGCTGATTCTTATTTCAGACTTCTTATGGAGAGTCACCACATGCTAAAGTGCCATCTCAAGATGGCCCAAGATATTTCTGCTACCTGATGATACCCCCCCCCCCCTTTTCCATGCAAACAAACAAACTGGAATGTGTTTGGACTTCTCATCAGTGATCATGATAGGATGACATTCTCTCATACCACAATAGAAGGCTAGCTGAATGCACAGATAACAGACTATGTAGCACACAACTGTGTTAATTTAATTTAATTTAATTTAATTTAATTTAATTGTCACATTTATATACCGCTCACTCGGCCAAAGCCAACTCAGGGCGGTTCACAATAAAAATTAAAAAACACATGTTAAAAACAGTTAAAACTACCCACCCCCTAAAAACAAGGGCTGCAGGATCCAAAGGCACCATGGGGAAGAGTTCTTCTACACCAACCACCCAATGGAGGTTACCCTTCCACCTGCACCCCACACTTGACCCGCCAGCCAGGTTTTAAGTTCTTTTCTGAAAGGCAGCAATTCCGTCCGGAGACGTAGCTCTGTTGGCAGGAGGTTCCAGAGGGCCGGTGCAGACACGGAGAAGGCTCTCCTCCTTGTGCCAGAGAGGCGAGCCCCTCTGGCTGATGGAACAATTAGAGAGCCCTTCCGGTCCGCTCTGGTTGGATGGACAGACGTCCTCAGGGCGATGCGGTCTCTTAGGTAACCCGGCCCACTACCATATAGGGCTTTAAAGGTCAAAACCAGCACCTTGAATTGCACCCGGAGACAAACTGGCAACCAGTGCAGCTCCCGGAGCAGTGGCAAAGCATGGGCATAACGCCCACACCCCATCACCACCCTGGCTGCTGCATTCTGGACCAGCTGTAGCCTCCGAATGGTCGTCAAGGGCAGCCCCATGTAGAGCGCATTGCAATAATCTAGTCTGGAGGTGACCAGAGCGTGAGTGACCATGAGCAAGGAGTCCCGGTCCAGGAGTGGGCGCAACTGGCGAATCACCCGAAGTTGGGCGAAAGCCCTCCTGGTCACAGCCGCCACCTGTTCTTCTAGCAGTAGCCGCGAATCCAGGAGGACCCCCAAGTTGCGCACCGGGTCTGTCTGGGGCAAAATAGCCCCATCCAGAACCAAAGATGGTAGCTCCCGGGTTAACGCAGGACCCCTTATCCATAGCCACTCAGTCTTGCTGGGATTCAGTTGTAGCCCGTTAGCCCCCATCCAGACCCCAACAGCTTCCAGGCACCTGGAAAGGACTTTGATGGCATCACTGGGGTCCCCATGGGCCGAGATGTACAACTGAGTGTCATCCGCGTACTGATGGTACCGCACCCCATGGGAACGAATGATCTCACCCAGCGGCTTCATGTAGATGTTAAATAGGAGAGGAGAGAGCACCGAGCCCTGAGGCACCCACCATTTGAGGGGCCTAGGACTCGACCTCTCACTCTCCAACCACACCGACTGGGTCCGACCCCTCAGAAATGAGGAAAACCAGGACCACACAGTGCCCTGGATTCCCAATCCTTGGAGCCGTTCCAGAAGGATACCGTGGTCAACGGTATCGAAAGCCGCTGAGAGGTCAAGAAGAGCAAGGACGGATGGGTGACCACCGTCCCGCTCCCGCCAGAGATCATCCATCAGTGCGACCAATGCCGTCTCGGTACCATATCCAGGCCTGAATCCTGACTGAAAGGGGTCCAGGTAATCCGCTTCATCCAGTACCCCCTGCAGCTGACGCGCCACTGCCTTCTCCAACACCTTCCCTAAAAAGGGGAGGTTGGAGACAGGCCTATAGTTGGTTAGGACAGCTGGGTCGAGGGAAGGTTTCTTCAGGAGGGGGTGCACCAAGGCATGTTTTAAAGGTGCAGGAAACACCCCCTCCCGCAATGATGCATTGATCATAGCCCCAACCCAGCCACCTGTCACCGCCTTGGAGGCTTTCACCAACCAGGTGGGACAGGGGTCCAATGGGCAGGTAGTGGCGCGCACAGCTGCAAGGAGCCTGTCCACTTCATCAGGGGCAACTGGATCAAACCGGTCCCAGATGGTATGGCAAGACTGTGCTCCAGCTCCCTCCGGACTCTCCCCATCCACGCCAGGATTAAACCCCGAGCGAATCCGATCGATTTTCTCCACTAGATGGTCAGCAAAGTCCTCAGCCGACCCCTGCCAACCAGGCACCGGGGTCCCCCTACCAAGGAGAGACCTGGTAACCCGGAACAGGGTGGCTGGGCGATTATCAGCAGAGGCAATAAGGGTGGTGAAGTATTGCCGCCTCACCACCTCCATCGCCACTAGATAGGCCCTAATAGCGGCTCTAGCTAGTGTCCAATCGGAGTCTCTCTGGGTCTTCACCCAGCGGCGCTCTAGGCGTCTCTTTGCCCGTTTGAGCTCCCACAGTTCATCTGTGAACCACGGAGATGACCTAGCTCCATGAGCTCTGAGAGGCCGTAGTGGTGCGATTTCATCCAAGGCCGCTGTTGTCATCCTGTTCCACAGGTCAACCAGTGCCTCGGGCGAATCGTGTTGCCGATCCAGAGGGAAATCCCTCTGCATCTGACTCCCAAAATTTATGACAAGAGGTCACTGCTCCTTCCTCTCTCATGCAATAAGAACTTGAGGACAATCAGTGAAATTGATTCCTAGGAGGCTCAGGCCAGACAAAAGAAAATACTTCTTCACTGCCATGAAATGCAGCAGTGATGGCCACAATCTTTAAATGGGGATTAGACAATTTCATGGAGGGTTGATCTTTCAGTAGGTATTGGTTTGAATTTGATTCATTTCTTTTACTTCACTGTTCTATCAATAAACACATAAAATGGCATGCAACATATAAGGGAAAAAGAAAGAAAAGACCAAACCTTCTTTGAAGAGCTGGAAATACTAGCTGAAGAGGAGCAGAGCATGTAAAAATACTTCCTTGGAATACATTTCCCAGAATTCCCCATTCAGAATGGCCACAGACAAACAGTGTCATCAAGCCTGGCATGCAATCTCCCTACAAAGGTATCTTAATAGCAGGTTTAAGACAGGAACAGAATAATATAATTTCGTGTCATAAATTATTCTAGGTTGGAAGGATTTTTGTGGGGGAAACTGCTCAGGGAACACCCAAATGAAGCTCCTTTCATGTCTCCCAAGAGCTGGAACAGAGACAAGTGCTCAATCTGTCATACAGTACCCGGGTCATAAACTGCCGACATGCCAGCCTTCCAGCTAAGAAGGCGAACTTCCTAACCAGTGAGCCACCGCAGCCCCAGGAACAGAATGTAGGCAAGAAATACTACCAACAATCCAAGGCATGGCCGCCATCAGGGTACCAGGGGGACTGCCGTATGGGGCCCGAGATCTGAGAGGGGCCCAGCTGGGGACCCAGCCCTGCCACTGCTGACCAAGCCGAGCATCCCTGATCAAGTGAGGGAAGGGCCAAGGAGTCCCTGGCCAAGGAGGAAGAGAGGCGGCTATTGTCTAGCCACACAAATGCTTTTCTCCAGCCCAGCCTTTAAGCCAATGTCCAGAGGGGAGAAAGAGGTAATTAGTATTTTGCCCCCTAAACGGTTCTGGGTACTCATTCAACTGACCTCGGAAGTAAGGAAGGCTGAGTCAACCTGGGTTCTGTCAGGATTGAACTTATAGCCATTGGGATGCAGTGCAGCAGTTTAACCACTGAGACGCCCGCTCAGAAAACCCCTTTCTCTTGCTTTTCTTTTCAGTACTTCCTGCTAGGTGTTTGTTTACACACACACACACGAGCGCGAGCCTTTTTCTTGGCTATTGTGGTGTTCTGTAAAGCTGTGCCTTTAACAATGTACCTTTGCCATGTGTTATCAATGTAACCTTTCTGTGTGCAACATTATAACCATCAGCTGTATCAATGTAAACCTGATAAGGGGACGCGAGCTAGTGACCACCAGATGGCAATAGCGAGCGTCCAGCTCTCATGGCTCAGATTCACCTGGTTCAGCAGCGCGGGAAGATTCCCCGCCACCTCTTCACCTGGTCAAGAAGGGCGTGACCTTCTACGACGTCACGCAGGCAGCAACCAATAGTCTGTTGACGAGCCACATTCAAATGTATAGCCAGCTGTATATATTGAGCTACCCATCCGCCATTACCACATGTTCCTCCGGATCATCATGCAATAAACCTGCGTTAAGCCAACCCTTCGGCTGTTTCATTGTCTTTGGTCCCTTACACTAAATTGGCGACGAAGGTGGGATATGGCAGTCCACGGGACCAAGACATGCGCCGGTTTCGAAATCAGGAAACCGGGCGACTGGGAGATCTTCGAGATGGACTTCCAGGCAGCACTAATTGAGTCCGAAGTCACGGAAGAGGCAAAGAAAAGGGCCATCTTCACCAGGATGCTCGGACAAGAAACCAAAAGGACCTTGGTGGACCTGAGGCCAAGGAACTCATGCAGATGCTGCGTGAGCATGTCTGGCCCGCCACGGCGATGTTTCCCGCTCGGAGTGCATTCTGGAGGCGAGTCCAAGTGCCCGGGGAGACGGTCACCGCATTCGTGGCAGCCCTGCGGCTGGCGGCCGGCCCGTGCAAATGGGAGAATGCCGAAATCACCCTCCGGGACTGTGTGCTGTGCGGCCTGAACGACGCCGAGACCCAGCGCACATTAATGAACCAAGAGCCGCCTCCCACGTTGCAGGAGGTCGTCAGAGCGGCCCAGGCCGCAGAAGCTACAAAGGCCGGGGTCCAAGAACTCCAGGACTGGCGGCCGAAGTCGAGCAAGGCAGAGGCTCCGGTACAGGCAGCCCGGCGAACTTCGAGGTCGTCCACAGAGAGCAGCGACGACGAGGACGTCCGGAGGGTCCGGAAGGAGAGCCGGCGATGCGACGGCTGTGGAGCGGCCCACGACCGCGTAAAGTGCCCGTTCCGGAAGGCCGAGTGCCACAACTGCGGCCGCCGCGGGCACATCGCCAAGGTGTGCAGGAAGAAGCGCGAGACCCGGAGGAGCTCCGCAGACCGTTCCGCGGGACAAGACCACCCAACGAGACCCAAGGACGGCGCCCAGGCCACGCGGAAGCAGGACGGCGTGGGCCGCATCTCCGACGGCAGCGAGGACGACGCCCCAGTGTTCAGCGTGTCTGCAGGACACCCCCGCTACTTTGTTGAGGTACTAGTCCAAGGGGTTCCATTAGGATGGAAATTGACTCGGGGTCCTCATATTCAATCATTTCCCAGAGGGAGTTTTTGGGAATTGCCCCCCACAAGCGACCCAAGCTCAAAGCATTGAGGTCCACACTACGGGACGTGCAAGGGAACAGCATTCCAGTGTTGGGGGTCGGAGAATTTCAGGTCAAATTCAAGGAGCACGCCGCATCCCTTCCCCTAGTCGTGCTCAAAGGGGGAGATTGCAGCCTCCTCGGGACTCAATGGTTCCAGCCCCTGGGGTTGTTTATTGGGGGGTGCACACCGTTGGGATGCACGCCGTTGGGACTGATCCAATTCAGGAGGTGTGCGAGGCGCACCCCGAAGTTTTCAAAAAAGGACTGGGGAAATTCAAGGGGCCCCCAGTGACTTTCGACCTGGACCCGGAGGTCCGCCCAATTCGCCTCAAACCACGCAGGGTGCCGTTCGCACTTAAGGACAAGATAGAGGCGGAACTGGACAAGTTGGTGGGCCAGGGGATCCTTGTGCCTGTAGATTCTGCGGAGTGGGAAACTCCAATTGTAACCACACTAATGGCCAATGGGGAGGTCCGCATATGCGCCGACTACAAGTGCACCATCAACAAGGCGATCCGCCCGAATGCATATCCGGTGCCGGTAGTCAGCCATCTGCTGGCCAGGTTACACGGGGGAAAGTGTTTCGCTAAGCTCGACTTAGCACAGGCCTACCAGCAGCTTACGGTGTCCCCTGCCGCAGCTGCTGCGCAGACCATAGTCACCCATAAGGGGACGTTCCAGGTGACGCGCCTCCAGTTTGGCGTGAATTCAGCGCCTGGAATTTTCCAGTCACTCGTGGAACGCCTCCTGAAGGGATTGGAGGGGGTGTTGCCTTATTTTGATGACGTGTTAATAACGGGGGGGAGTCGGGCTGAATTGGCCAAGAGGTTGGGGAAGGTCCTGACAATATTCGAAAAAGCGGGGCTGAGACTGCGGAAGGACAAATGCATCTTCTTCGCAACCGAGGTTGAGTTCCTAGGGTTTTGTGTGACTCCTGAGGGAATAAAACCATCCAAGTCCAAGGTGGCAGCCATTAAGAAAGCCCCCCGACCCACCTCCAAGCCCGAGCTGCAGTCGTTCCTAGGGCTGCTCAACTTTTACCACTCCTTCCTCCCCCGGAAGGCAGCGGTGGCTGAACCGCTACACAAACTTCTAAAGAAAGACCAGGCATGGAAGTGGGGCGATGACCAGGAAAGGGCATTTAGTGAGCTAAAAAGCCTCCTAGCGTCCGATGCCATACTGACCCACTTCAACCCCAAACGCCCAGTAGTCCTGACCTGTGATGCATCTCCAGTGGGGGTGGGGGCGGTGCTGTGCCATGTGTTGGAGAACGGAAGGGAGGCCCCGATAGCATTTTACTCCAGGTCCCTGTCCCAAGCGGAGAGAAACTACGCACAGACAGACAGGGAGGCACTAGCAATAGTCGCGGGGACGAAAAAATTTCACGATTTTCTGTACGGCCGCCCCTTCACCATTGTAACAGACCACAAGCCCCTGCTAGGCATCTTTACCGCAGATAAGCCCACCCCACAGATCCTGTCTCCGAGGATGCTCAGGTGGGCCATTTTTCTCAACGCGTATCAGCACGCGTTGGTCTACCGGCCCGGGAAAGAGATCAGCCATGCGGACGCTCTATCTAGGTCTCCCCTCCCCCTAACGCCCAGCCAGGTGAGCAAGGGGGAGCGGGACCATCAGGTTCTCATGATAGAGGTACTGGATTCGCCCCCTGTAGTGCCCGCCGACATTGCCAAAGCGACAGAGAAGGACAAGACGTTAGCGGCAGTAAGCTTCTGGGTGCAGAAAGGGTGGCCCGTGTCCTCCCCAGCGGAGGAGTTTGCTCCATTTTTCAGAAAAAAGCTAGAACTGTCCCTAGAGAGGGGGTGCCTCTTGTGGGGGCAGCGGGTGGTGATTCCCACTTCCCTTCGGCCGCGGGTGCTCAAACTGCTGCACGTCAGCCACCCCGGCATCGTGCGATCCAAGGCGCTGGCCCGGAGTTACTTCTGGTGGCCCCAGCTGGATGCCGACATTGAGCACATGGTCGGCACTTGTGAAAGTTGCCAATGCTCCAGACCAGAGGAGGCCCGCCTTCCCCACAGGGAATGGGACGCGGCTAAGGGGCCGTGGTCCCGGGTGCACGTTGATTTTGCGGGCCCGTTCAGAGGCACCCTGTTCCTTCTTGTAGTGGACGCTTTCTCCAAATGGTTGGAGGTTATCCCAGTCACGAGCACCTCCTCGGCCCAGACCATTAGGCAGTTGCAGAGGCTCTTTTCCACGTTCGGCATACCCGACACATTAATTAGCGACAACGCTAGTTGTTTCACGTCCTCCGAGTTTAGGGCATTCATGGAGATTAACGCCGTTCGGCATATCACCTCCGCCCCGTTTCACCCAGCCACCAATGGCCAAGTAGAGCGCCTCGTCCGCACCACGAAGGACGCGTTACGGCGCATGGGCCCAGGGGATCTGAACCTACAGGTGTGTCAGTTTCTGCTAGGGTACAGGGTGACCCCGTTGGCATCAGGATACTCCCCCGCAGAGCTCTTAATGCGCAGGAAGCTGACCACCATCCTTACTAGGCTAGACCCCACGAGGGTAGAGGACAAAGGAAGGAACATCGGGCTGGAGGCCACAAAGAGTTTCAGTGTTGGCGCCCCCGTGCATTGCAGGAACTACGCCAGCACGGGCCCAGCCTGGGTGCCGGGCGTAGTTGTGAAACAAACCGGCCCCGTGTCGTACCGTGTGGAAACCAATACAGGACTCCTGTGGAGGCGGCACGCGGACTAGCTCCGACGCAGGGTCTCCGATGAGCAGGGCACAGACCAAGCAGAGAAAAAGTCAGCGTCAGGGTTCTCCCCCACCCGTTCAGCCCAAGGGGGAGGGAAGGGGGACCACGGGCCCCCACCAAGGGGGGAGGAGGATATCCTCGTAGATACCCTGGGGGATCTTTCCGAGGAGGAGGAACCCGACCCCATACATATCTCGCGGAAGGTCTCCACAAATGCGGATACCCCTACTAAGTTAGATTTTGGTTTTCAGAACCGGGGGGGGGGGTTCGGAGTGGTCCCCCACCCGTCCAAGCGAGAAGAGGGGTTTTTCGTTAGCCCCGACTGCCCCCAGTCTGCCCACAATGGAGTTTTTCCCTTCCCCTAAGGCCGCCAGACAGCGGCAAGCCACTAACAAGTCTCCCTCTCCCATTTCAGGACAAGGGACCAGGGAACAAAGAAGCAATAACGCCCCCGGGGGGGCAGCCCTCATCACGGCCCAAACGCACATGCAACAAGCCATCTTGGCTGAGAGACTTCGTCTCATCCTGGGGGGAGGGATGTGGTGTTCTGTAAAGCTGTGCCTTTAACAATGTACCTTTGCCATGTGTTATCAATGTAACCTTTCTGTGTGCAACAATATAACCATCAGCTGTATCAATGTAAACCTGATAAGGGGACGCGAGCTAGTGACCACCAGATGGCAATAGCGAGCGTCCAGCTCTCATGGCTCAGATTCACCTGGTTCAGCAGCGCGGGAAGATTCCCCGCCACCTCTTCACCTGGTCAAGAAGGGCGTGACCTTCTACGACGTCACGCAGGCAGCAACCAATAGTCTGTCGACGAGCCACATTCAAATGTATAGCCAGCTGTATATATTGAGCTACCCATCCGCCATTACCACATGTTCCTCCGGATCATCATGCAATAAACCTGCGTTAAGCCAACCCTTCGGCTGTTTCATTGTCTTTGGTCCCTTACACTAAAGCTATGATTGGAGGAATGGCTGGGTTTACATCTCTCTCACACTCACTCACTCGCTCTTACGCACACACACCCTCCTGGTGACTTGGCTCAGGCCAAAGCTTGGGGAAAATGCAGGTCCACTGGAGCAAAGGAGGAGGAAGAGGAGGAGAGGGAACAGGGTGGGTGAAGAGGAAGGTGATACAACTCTTCCTTGAGAAAGACCAGCCGCTTTCGTGGGTTGGAGGAAGAGGAGGTGTGGTTGCAGGCTTTGAGCTGCCTTCTGTGGGACAGAGTGTGTGGTGGAAACAGAGGATTTAGGGGAGGGAGCATTCCCTGTTCAGGTAATACATAGCATGAGGAAGGAAAGGGCCTGAAGATAAGGAAAAAGATGCATTAAATGATAAGAGGGGAAAACGTAATTACAAAATAGTTCCTTGGGAAAGGAAACTGTTCAATTGCTTAGCTCACGTCTCTGACCCAGCTCCTGCCAACCTAGCAGTTCAAAAGCAAGAAATTGCAAGTAGATAAATAGGGACCACTTTGGTGGGAAGGTAAACAGCATTCCGTGCACTTTGGTGTCTAATTATGGGGTGGGGGCAATAGGATTGCTCATTATGGGGCCCAGAAATGTCTGAACCAAGGAGAAGTTGTTGATGAAATATTTGAAAAACCATGTGCAGGAATGTTAAAGACACATGATGTATTAGTAATAGGAGATTTCAATTATCCTGATATTTCTTGGGAGACAAATTTCACCAATCGTAGCCCTTCCAAGAAATTCCTCACTTATGTGGTTGATAATTATCTCCTACAAAAAAGTGAAGAAACTAGAGGAGTAGCTATTCTTGACTGGATTCTAACTAATAGAGGTAATTTGGTGGAAGAAGTGACAGCAACAGGCACTGTGGAAGGAAATGACAGAGTTTCTGATCTCAAAGTAAACAAGAGCTGAGTGTAGCTGCACATACATACTGGATTTTAGGAAAGCTAATTTTAATAAACTCTGAACAATGATAAGGCTCCAAAGCAGGAGATCTTAACAGGGAAAGGAGTTCTAGATGGCTGGGAGGTTGTTGTTGTTGTTGTTTTTTTAAAAAGGAAATTCTAAAAGCACCGCTGCAAACAATTTGAACAAGAAAAAAGGTGGAAGATAGGGTGGGGAGGCCACTATACCTTCACAAAAAGCTCAGAGAGGACATGAAAATAAAAAAGGACACATATAGGAAATCAAAGGAAGCCAGGTCATAAAAGAAATATACAGACAAATAACAAAAATAAGAAGGCAAAAGCTGAGAATGACCTGAGGTTAGCAAGAGATTCTAAAAGCAACAACAAAAGCATTTTTCAAGTATGTGGGCAGCAAAAGACAGAGAAAAGAAACATCAGTTCAACTACTCAATGTGAGTGGGGAAACTGATAACAGATAGCAAAGAAAAAGAAGCACTCAATTACAACTTTAGTTCAGTCTTTCCCCAAAAGAGAGTTTACGACACCCACCTAGGAAAATCTGAAGTACAAGTGGAGGGGACAGAATTGAAGCTTAAGACTGATATTGTAATTGTGATATTTTGTAAGTGTGATATTGTAATTGTATTTATTGTAACTGTGATCTTGCTTCTCTGTTAGTCGCCCAGAGTCGCATTGTGAGTGGGGAGGCATACAAATTGAATAATTGAATTGAATTGAATTGATAAACAAATATCTGAGGAATACCTTGTGACTTTGAATGTCTTTAAATCTCCAGGGTCAGATGGACTTCATTCATGTATATCAGGAGTTCTCAACATTCTCCCACTGTGGGCCAGACCACATCCCCTCAGAAAGCTGAATGGGCCAGACACATGGTTCCCCTGCCATAAACACTGCTGTAAACCATGGTGGGTGCATTTGTGCAGGTGTGGGTGCATTTACAGCTTTCATAAATGCATCCACTTCCGCTTCTGGGGTCATCGCCACAGGCCGGATGATTTGCCACCATGGGCAGGGTCCAGTCCGCTGGCTATAGGTTGCAAACCCCTGATGCATATTGAAAGAATTGGTCAAAGAAACCTGAGAAACTTTCCCTATTGCATTCTTGAAATCATGGAGAATGGGTGGAATGCTAATTCAATCAATTAACTTCTTTGGTAGATGGTGAGAATGCTGTACAGTATATGTAATATATCTTGACTTGAACAAAGCTTTTGCCAAAGCGCCCCATGATATTCTGATTATCATGCTAACTAAGAAGAGAACAACAATCAGGTGAATACACAGTTGTTTACACAATAGGCTCAGTCCTGCATACCTGTCAAGTATCCCGGATTGGCCGTGATTTCCCATATTTTTGCGCCGATTCTCGCCATTTCCCGCCCGGAGCTGCCGTTACCCCGTAATTTGGCAGCGGAGGGGAAAGGAGTTCCTGCACATCCCTTCTGCGCAGGTCCTTTCTATGCATGCGTAGAACTCTTCTACGCATGCGTAGAACCCTTCTACACATGCGTAGAACCCTTCTACGCATGCGTAGAAGGCTTCTATGCAGAAGGGGATGGTAGAAGCCTTCTACACAAGTGTAGACATGAGCTGCGCAGAACAGTCCTGCGCAGGTCTGTTCTACGCATGCGTAAAAGCCTTCTACACATGCATAAAAACCTTCTACGCATGCGTAGAAGTGAGCTGTGCAGAACGGTTCTGTGCAGGTCCATTCTACGAATGCATAAAAGCCTTCTACGCATGCATAGAATGGACCTGTGCAGAAACGTTCTGCGCAGGTCCCATAATCTCCAGAGCTGTGCTTGACAGGTATGCAGTGCTGATCCTGGTGCTCTTCAACATTTTCTTTAATAACTAGGAAAAGGGAGTCCAGGGAACAAGTTTGTAGATGACACAACCTAGGAAGATAGGATCAGAATTGAAAAATATCTTATGCTTGAAACAACAGAAAAATATTTAATAGGGATGTGTGCCAAATTCTATGCCTTGGGATAAAAAGCTCAACACACAGTTACAAGATGAAGGATACATGGTTCATTAATACTTTAAGTGAGAAGTAGCTTGAAATTGTAGTAGATCACTAGCTGAAC
Organism: Bradypodion pumilum; assembly: GCA_035047305.1. Taxonomy (NCBI): domain Eukaryota; kingdom Metazoa; phylum Chordata; class Lepidosauria; order Squamata; family Chamaeleonidae; genus Bradypodion; species Bradypodion pumilum. The sequence goes on from JAWDJD010000005.1 coordinate 184,227,343, forward strand.
ATAAGCCAACAGTGCAATGTGGCTACTGAAAAGGCAAAAGCTATTTTAAGCTGCAGTAACAGAAGTATAGTGTCCAAATCCATTGAACTACTAGTTCCCATCTTTTCAGCACTGGTTAGGCCTCATCTTGAATAATGTGCCCATTTCTGGACACCGTACTTTAGGAAGGATGCTGACTAACGGGAACAAGCTCAAAGGGCAACAAGGATTTTAAAGGGATTGGAAACCAAGCTCTATGAGGAAAGACTGAAGGAACTCAACAGTGAATTAGAGATGTGACTGCAGTGGCTCAAGTGGCTAAGACGCTGGCTGGGAGGCGGAAGGTCAGCAGTTCGATTCCTGAATACTGCAGGACGGAATGAGCTCCTGTCTTTGTCCCAGCTCCTACCAACCTAGCAGATTGAAAGCAAGAAATTACAAGTAGATAAATAGGGACCACTTTGGTGGGAAGGTAACTGTGCTCCGTGCACTCCGGTGTCTAGTCATGCCTGCCACATGACCACAGAAACGTCTGCAGAAGTAGACAGCGCTGGCTCTTCGGCTTTGAAACAGAGATGAGCACTGAACCCTAGAGTTGGATACAACTGGCTTTTGAGAAAGGGAAACCTTTACCTAACACTTTTAAAATACTTGAAAGATAGTCATAAGGAGGAGGGGCAAGGATCTGTTCTCAATCATCCCAGAGGGCAGGACATGTAACAATGGGCTTAAGTCAGTGGTGGGCATCAGCAGGTTCACCCCAGTTCGCCAGAACCGGTAGCAGAAATTCTCGCTGGCTCCACCTATCCAAATTTTGAAATAAAGTACAGTAGTCCTAATTTGGGTGCAATGCAGGGCTTTTCCCCTGGCCACACCCACCATACCATGCCCACAGTGTGGCAGTAAAAAAAAATATGGAGCCCACCACTGGCTTAAGTTATAGGAAAGCAGATGTTCACTTAATATTACAGGAAAATTCCTAACCGTTAGAAGCAGTATAACAATCAAACAAGGAGGTGGTGGGTGCTCCAATGCTGGAGGCATTCAAGACAAAATTAGACAACCATCTATCAGATCTGCTTTGATTTGGATACATGCATTGAGATGGTGGCTTGACCTGGCCTTATAGACCCATTCCAAATCTGTTTTTCTATGATTTCATTCTAACCAATGATTCTGTGATTCTACGAATCTGTAGCCACATTTAGCCCTTCTCTTGCTTTGCTGGACAAACTCTCTATAAAGGCCATGGCATAATTGCAAAAGAACTAGAACTTTTTACTGACACTCAGGAAATGGTATTCTGAGGTATTTTTCCCTTGTTGTGGTTGTACTAGATATAATGGCTGGAGAGAATATGTGGACTGTGCAAGAGAGGAGTTGTTAAAAAATGGGATAGGTGTCAATGAAAGTGCATGTGACAATGTGACAGTAATAACTCAGAAGACTAATGGGGCCTGTAGTATCTTTTTTCTTTTCTTTTTTAGGAGAGGCCTCCATAGTCACATTACTCCACAATTAATGGAGTTAATGTTTCCATTCTCACAATACAATTATGTCAAGATAGATCCTTGCCTTTCATTTATGTAGGCGTCAGCGGCTACTCCTGTACGAGCATACTTCCCACCCACCCCCCAATGCCATTATTTTCTTCATTGATGGTTGTGTCTCTGGAGACTCAATAAGCCGATCTTGGCATGAAACATGTGACCACACACATTACATGGAATAGATGGTGGAGGACGTGGTTGAGTTTGACGAAGCTTCTGTGCTTGTCGCTTATCCTCTACATGTCTGCGGCATTCCCCTTTGAAGTGATCAGTAGCAGCAGAGATGGTATGGCGCCAAAGCAGGCATTTATGTAGTAGCACAGGTTATAACTCCAGTGCAGGGGTTCCAAAAGATGTACTAAGAAGTAGATTGTGCTTATGAACACATCCAAATGAGTGCTGTATGTTACATTTCCTTACAGTCCCTCAGAAGTTTAACTGCCTGCTTTCAGCATTTCCTTGACCTCCTTCAGGGCCCCTCACAGTGGCACTGAATAGTGATAGAATGAAGATCCCATACAAAAGTATCAGCAATCTCCCTGAGGCGATGCTAGTAATCAAAGAATCCTGCTGCAAAAAGGGGCATAGGTCAAACAAGATTCATTTCATTCTATTCTGAAATGCCATGGCCTTTATTCAGTCCTTTATCTCCATGAGGTACTCCAGATTAAGGGCAATGATCCAAGGCTTTTTAGTTATCTGTGACATTTAAGCAATAAACACAGTCTCCTGCCTATAAATGCTGGTCAAACGTGTCATTTCCAGCAGCCAAAATTAAGCCTTTAATCATATTCTATTCAGGTTCCTCATCTTGATTCTGCAGGTTTACTATGCACCAGGGAAAGCTGAACTGGATCTAAATTTTCAATGGCCCACACTTCTGCAAAAATATCTGAGTGTCAATAAGAGACCCTCTTCCCCATTTTCCCAGTATGAAGATAATCAAGAAAATTCTTGTTAATGCGTCCCCAGATAAAAGGAACAGAAAATATGTTCTTTTATTGGTACACATTCCCTACACAGAGGGACCTGGGGGTTACACTACTTCCCACCATCCTGAATAGTTTTCCACATCTTGATTTCAGGAAGGCTTCCAGTTATTAAGGATTTTAGTGAAATTTGGATGATGAATGTTCAGCACTCTTCTTGTGGTTTCACTATTCTGGTTCTTCTGTTTAATCTTTCTTTTAAACAATTATGTTTTGGGGCTTACAACATGAATATATTTTGATTAGATTTTTCATCTCTATGTATTATATTTATTTTATCTTGCTGGCTTGAGTGTTTTAGAAGGCATAATATAAATGTTATACATTTTAAAAATATTGTAAATAACTATACAAATAAAAATTATCCTTGGCTGTAGTGTATTAAAAAGCCTCTCATACTATTCTATCAATCTATTAAACTCAATATTGTTAGGATTCTCTCTCTCTTATTTTTAGTGTTGAGCTCATTCTGTCCCATTTACTTATTGGATGGTCAGATTTCTTTCTGGACATTTTGTGTTGTGATCCAGTCATCACCAGACTCTGAAGATGACCTTGATCAGGAGGCACTTCCTATGCCCAGCCCAGTTCTGCCTGCACCCAAACATGAGAATGTCCTGAACCAGGAATCTCAGCCTGCTTCTGGCTCAACTCTGTTTCCCCAGGCAGATAACCTGTCAGATCAGGTCTGACTCTGAAAGTGATCAGCCCTCAGTCAGAGGAAGATTCAGAAAGGAGCTACACCTATGATGCAAGCAAGCTAGAACTAGTTACCAGAGAAGGCTCCCAGCTGATAGAGATTAGCTGGGAAGCTTTTAAGAAAGCTTGTTGCAGCATTCCAGCATCGGTACAATTCTTCAGTGCAAAGACTGATGCCGGGCTTAACTGTGGATAACCCTTGAGATTGCCTGCCTAGACCCTGACCTGCCTGTCATGACCCTGACTTCTCTGCCAATCCTGACAATGCCCCGGACATCCTTTGGACTAGGCACTGCTTGAGCTCCCAGTAACCAGACCTCGGCTTGCTCTTTGGATTCTCCTTGAATAGACTCTCTCTGTGTAGTACTGCTGTGCAGAGACCGTGCCCGCTGGGGTAGGTCAGCACATTTTGGTAATCTGGCATCAAAACCCATGCCTAAAGATCTTCTTGTCCATCCCTACTCCTTTGGGATGTACCTCCTTAGAGGTGTGTCTAGTTTTTATTAATCTATATAATATTTGTATACCTGATAGAAGATAGTTACACCTTCAATAAAGGTACTTCCACTAATGTGTCAAGAATCGGGTGATTCGCCAGTTGCGCACGCTTCTGGACCGGGACTCTTTGCTCATGGTCACTCATGCTCTGGTGACCTCCAGACTAGATTATTGTAATGCGCTCTACATGGGGCTGCCCTTGTTGACCATTCGGAGGCTGCAGCTGGTCCAGAATGCGGCGGCCCGGGTGGTGATGGGGTGTGGACGTTATGCCCATGCCTCACCACTGCTGCGGAAGCTGCACTGGTTACCCGTTTGCCTCTAGGTGCAATTCAAGGTGCTGGTTTTGACCTTTAAAGCCCTATATGGTAGTGGGCCAGGTTTCCTTAGAGACTGCATCGCCCTAAGGACTTCTGTCCGTCCAACCAGAGTGGACCGGAGGGGCTCTCTAATAGTGCCATCAGCCAAGGGGGCTCGCCTCTCTGGCACAAGGAGGAGAGCCTTCTTTGTGTCCGCACCGGCCCTTTGGAATCTCCTGCCTGTGGAACTGCATCTCCAGATGGAGTTGTTGCCCTTTAGAAAAGAACTAAAAACCTGGCTGGCAGGCCAAGTTTGGGGTGCAGGTGGAGGGGTGGCTTCTGTTGGGTGGTTAATATAGGGGAGGATGCCTGCCCCATGGTTTCTTCAGTTCCTGCACCCCTCTCTTTTTAGGGGTGGGTTCTTATTGCTGGTTTTTATCTGTTTTATTTGTTTTCATCTGTTTTTACCCACTGTTGTGAACCGCCCGGAGTCGGCTTTGGCTGAGTGGGCGGTATAAAAATTTAACAATAAATAAATAAATAAATAAATAAATTAACACTGACATCAGACTACTATTTCATATAATATCATCTACCCTAAGGGGTAAGGGGCTGTGGTAGCTTAATGGCTAAGATGCTGAGCTTGATGACAAAGGCACTCCAGTGGGAAAAGCAGCCAGACAAAATGATGGTAAAACATGTTACGACATTGCCAACAAATTTACTGCAACAAGAAACAGTCCCAGTATTCCAATCAAGAATAAGAATGGGAAGCTCTTGATCATCCAAGAAATGCAGAATAAAAGGTGGGTTGAATATTTCCAGGAAACTCTCAACTAGCCAGACCCAAACAATACATATAGTTTTAATGAAGAGAGTGCCCTCCAGGAGCTCCAAGTGAATACTAGCAAGATTACCATGAAAGAAACAGAGATCACTATTAAAAGCCTTAAAGGCAACAAGTGTATTCCATTCTCATTACAATCAAGCTGCTTCGTTAAAACTGAGAAATGGTCATTCTTTTTTTTTTTTTTTGAGATTACTACTGGAGTTAGGCAAGGCTGTATTCTATCTCCATTCCTCTTCCTCACAGACCTTAACTATGTTATGCAATGAATAGCATACAGTGGGACGGGCATCCCTTAATCTGACCAAGACTGCCTTGGTTACTTAGATTTTGCTGATAACATTGCTTTGCATGAGAAATATGAGCAGGCAATAACCATGCTGGATGAGGAAGGAAAGAAAATTGGCTTTAGAATAAGTACCAAGAAAGCATAGGTCATGCATGTGAACTTCACAACCTGGATACAGGAAATCATACTCTGGTCACAGAGGCTAGAGGAAGTGGAGAGGTTTACGTATCTGGGCAGGCTGATCGATCATCTAAAAGATAGATAAGATAAGATAAATCTTTATTGTCATTGTCCCCTTGCGGGAACAACGAAATTTCTCGGTTGCTATATATCAACTCGAATAAGGCATACCCCTTAATTTAAAACAGCTACAGAAACACCTATTAAGATAGTACCATACAATACAATTTAAAAATTTAAAAACTTCAAAACTTTAAAATTTCAAAATTTTAAAATTTTAAAATTTTAAAATTTTAAAATTTCAAAATTCTAAAATCCTAAAAATTAAAAATCTAAAAAATTTCAAAATTTAAAATAAGATAAAATGACTTCAGAGTCCAGAGTTTCCATTTAAGGCCAAAATTGCTATGGAGAAGAAACTGTTCATGAGACGGCTCATTTTTACCTTCATTGTTCTATATCTCTATCCCGATGGCAGAAGCTCAAAGAAGCAGTGGCCAGGATGCGATGGGTCTCCTACTATATCTAATGCTTTTCTGTGGCACCTGAAGGTGTAAATTTGTTCTGAAGTGGAGAGTGGACAGCTGATGATACTCTCCACTGTTTTAATAATTCTGTGCAACATTATCCTATACTGATGAGTACTACTATGGAAGTGCAGAGATGAACATAAGAACATAAGAACATAAGAACATAAGAACAGCCTTGCTGGAACAGGCCACAGCCCATCCAGTCCAGCATTCTGTCTCACACAGTGGCTCACCATTTCCTTCAGGGTATTCCCAAGGAGATGCCCTCACCTGCTTAGGATCCCCTGGAAATGGCATTGAGAGATATCCTGCCTATCTCTCCAACCCGGAGGTTGTCCTTAGGTAGCCATAATTATAGCCATTGATAGCCTTGTCCTCCATGAACTTGTCTAATCCTTTCTTAAAGCTGTCAAGACTGACAGCTGTCACCACTTCTTCTGGCAGGGAGTTCCATAGACCAGTAATCCTCTGGGTGAAAAAGTACTTTCTCTTATTTGTTTGAGAACTAGTACCCAAAAGTTTCATGGAGTGTCCCCTAGTTCTAGTGTTGTGCGATAGGGAAAACAGTTTTTCCTTATCTACTTTGTCCACACCGTGCATGATTTTATAAACTTCAATCAGGTCACCTCTTAGACGCCGTCGTTCAAGAGTGAAAAGGCCCAACCGTTGCAGCCTCAGATGGTAAGGAAGGTGTTCCAGTCCCCTAATCATTCTGGTTGCCCTCCTCTGTACTTTCTCCAACTCCATAATATCCTTCTGGAGGTATGGCGACCAATGCCATACATCAAATGCCAAAAGCAACAGCGGTGTTCTAGAGAATAAGATCTGGTCCTCACTATCTACAGTATATCGGGGTGCCCAAACTACAACCCACCGGCCAGATCTGGCCCCTGATACCAATTCATTCAGTCTACACCACCCTTGTCACTCCAGAAGTGGAAGTAAAATGTGCCCATACAGGTTTGGCCTGTGGGCCATAGTTTGGCCACCCCTGGTTTAAGCAGAGAAAATGGCAGCCTAAAAAATCTATTTCATCATGTTGCAAAACAGATCGCAAGGCATGTTTTACTTCTGCTTCTGGTGGGAGGAACCACATGACTGGCCAGTTAAACCACATGACTGGCCCATTGAATCACGTGACTGGCCCATGCCCCAAAATGTTTGGGCACCCCTGATCTATATCACTGAAAATTAAACTCTGTTTGTTTGCCACCATAGTGATTCTAACAGCTATCTGTGCCTGTAAGACATGGAAGGCCTCAGCAAATATTAACAAGAGATTTCACATCTTCCAGAAGAGGTGCCTCATATTGTTCGTGTGGAGAAAAACAGGATCCCTAAGGTGGCAATAAGTGGACCACTTCTAATGCCAAATGACACATTGCAAAAACATTACTGGGAAATTTAAAGATCCTGTATTTGACTTGGGAGGATGCTGAAGTACTGGCCCAAAACTGAAGCTGTTGGCAAACCCCTTGCTGCTTGATATTGCTACATAGCATGGGAGGATCTAAGTCTAATTAAAATATCTCAATTAAAAAATCTACCACATAAACACAGTACTGTATATTTTTATATATTATACTATTTCTCTTTCTTCAAATATTTCTATTTCTGTTTCTCTGCTCTACTAGCCTTCAGGGGAGACAGCTTTTTAAAACACTATATCTAAAGCTTCTAAAACAATGGAAAATGTCAATTTTTTTAAAGAATACACACACACATTTTTTTAAAAAAATGCCACTTTTAGTTGCATAAATGGGGGGAAATCCTGATCCAAAGGCTGAAGGAATATTTGGTACAGAGCAGTTTTTTAAAACATCAGATTCTTTCCCCTTTGTGTGTTTCTCTGTTTGTGAAAGAGTGAGTGAATGTGTGCATGAGTGTGTGTGTGTGTGTGTGTGTGTGTGTGTCTGTCTGTCTATCTCTGTGTATCCCAGGGCATTATGAAGAAATGGAAAGTGAAGAGCCATTTCATAAGGTTCACTGCCGCATTTACAACACAATCAAGGTTAGTTTAATTTTCATATTTCACAAGAGCTAACAACTACAGTATAGAGACACACTTAAATCCCAGATCTAAACCCCTTTGGTATTTTTTGATCCCTTCACTGAGAATTCAAAATATCTTTACAATAAGTAGAAAAGAACACATGGAGACATTGACCTTGGCATGTAATAGAAGGGAATCCTATATACTACATTCTCACTTGAGAGCAAAGATCAGAGGGCAAGGAAATAGTAAAACACACCTACTAGAGCCCATGAAAAGACTTTTTGCAGCTCATGATAGCTTTCCCCCAACAGCAGCTGTAAGCATTTTGATTAGAAGACTCCCCTTTAAATAAAAAAAAGCAAAGAAAGGAGAATGAAACAGAGCTATTGGCCTGCACTAAATTTCAATGAACAGGAATGTAAGTGGTCTCTACTAAAGATAAGTAAATGTTCCATCCAGTTGAATGTCAAGGGGATAAAGGTAGCTAACAGATTAAAATATTACGGATATTATGCATTCATAGCACTTCCAAGGGTATAAGGATTTGATAATTATCAACATGTCTCCATGTATACCCTCAAGATTTGTGATCTCTCTCTAAACTTCAATTTATGAGCAGCATCCGAAAATCTAGCGTTGATGTAATTCTGAGCTTGAGTTTAAAACTAAGCCTAAATTTCTGAGCCTGTTACTAATCAGATTTTTACATTAGTTAGGTATGCACTGTGGCCCTTGCACCACAGAGCCATGAAGCTATGTTTTATTTCTTTTCCATGCTCTGATTTATGCTCAAACTACAGACAACACATTATTAAAAGTGGAAGTTCCATAAGTGCTAAAAATGTCTGAGGATCATAGGACAAGCTTTCTCTCTTCCAGTATTGAGATGAGCTTGCTTCTTTTGTAATGGGTCTTCTAGGATAAAAACATGAGCTTCAAACATGAGTCTGATGTACTAGCACAAATCTCTTCTGATTATTTATTGGTATCTCTGTACCCCCAGAAGAGAGGAATAGCAAAGCACTTCTGTGTATTCTCTACTTAGAAAATCCAGGAAAGGGTCACCATAAGTCAGAATTAACTTGACAGCACACCATTCATTCAATCTCCATTAAACCTGCAATGCTTTCTATGTTTCCAGGAAAGGATATAAGGGTGGGCCCATTCCCGTCTTCCACTTGGCATCCATCAAGAATCTGGCATTTCCAATCCTGTCAAAAAAGAGAAGGAAATTGGAGAAGCCAGAGCTAAGTTCATATTTGCCAAGTCAGCCTGAGCATGTTGTAACTAAGCTCCCGAAGTGTTCAAGGAGCAAGGAAATTGAACAGAGTTCACAATGCAAGATGAACAGACCTGGAAAGTTCTATTGGGCAGGAATGGGATATACATGAACAAAAATGATGTTTGTCAATTTAAGGTACAGACACCGGATCCCACTTAGATCCCACCCTATAGAAATCTCATATAGTATATAGGTTGGATTTTGCCTGTATGTAACAAACAGAAGCAGAAATCCACAACACACTGAGCTACCCTACATTTTCACAGAAATACAATAAATACTTTTTATTTTTAGTTTATGCTTTTCAATAGATAGCCTATTCAAACAACTCAGCATGGCATACCAGTTAGGACTCAAAATGTAATATTATTTTTACATTTTCTATATAAATATATGAAAAGAATTGGGATCACTGTACAAACACTCCCCAGTTGTTGAGTTATGAGGAAACAGTTACAGGTGAAGAATAACTTCAATTTCTCACCCATCTGGTAATAAAGACGTTTCTTATTATGTACCACAAAATTGCTAACTCCTGCTTTTATTCTGTGCTGAAATTACATATCTGTCTTTTGATATTATATTCCAGTCATTTAAGGCATGCAGTGAACTGTTTCTTTCCAGGTTGTGTAGCATCTGGGGCAAGGCTACTGAATAAATATTGAACTGGCTAGCTGCATGGATTTCCCACTATATTTTTGGCATCAAAATCTGGTTTAATTAGAACCAAAATAGCACCCTCTTTTAAATTTCTCAATATTTTTTCATACACTGAATGGACAGAACCTTTAGTTTTTAAAATACAGTAACTCCATGAGAAAGGAACCCAAAGGCACAAAGTTATTGACTGCAGTGGCTGAAGTGGCTAAGACACTGACTGGGAGGCGGAAGGTCAGCAGTTCAATTCCCGAGTACTGCAGGACGGAATGAGCTCCCGTCTTTGTCCCAGATCCTGCCAACCTAGCAGTTCGAAAGAAAGAAATTGCAAGTAGATAAATAGGGACCACTTTGGTGGGAAGGTAACAGCATTCCGTGTCTAGTCATGCCTGCCACATGACCATGGAAACGTCTTCAGCAGCAAACAGCGCTGGCTCTTCAGCTTTGAAACAGAGATGAGCACTGCACCCTAGAGTCAGATACGACTAGCTTTTGAGCAAGGGAAACCTTTACCTTTACCTTACTGTATTCATTTCAAATTGTGGTGTACAGATTTCTTCCTCGTTACATGGAGATATTGCAAGCGCAGCGCCAAAATGGCCGCCGCGCTCTTTGCGGGAGCCCCCCCACAGGACGAAGGCATCCGGGTAGTTAGGGGCGTGGCCAGCTCCCTTATAAAAGGGGTGGCCACGAGGCAGCCGAGCTGCCATTTTGCGAAGCGATGGAGCGGAGAAGTTTTTCCTCTTACTCCGTCGCTTTTTACCTCGAGCGGGAAGCCTTTTGGCTGCTTATTTTCCTCTTTTCGGCTTCCCTTAGGTCCGACTGAGTTGCCTTCGAAGAAGAAGGCGGCCGCGAGTGCGGCTCGGGCGGTGCGGCGGCGCAATCCGGGTCGGAGGACCGCGGCTGCGCCTTCCCACCAGCCGCCTTTGCCGGCTCCCACCGGGACCGGTGGGATGGGGTCTATTACCCCCTGGCTGGAGGCCGGGGCCCCGAGCAGGGGTCCGGTATGGGCTGCGGCCCGCGGCCCGCAAGCGGCGGATGCCGCTCCTGGTGCTCATTCTGAGCCTTCCTCCATCGAGGCCCAGCTCACTCCGGGGCCTTCCAGCCTTGGGGGGTGGTGCGGTCCCCTCCCTTGGCAGATGCCCACGCCGGCCCTGCCGGGCCTGGGTGTGGGGTCATGGCCTTATTCGGGCCCCGGGGTGCAAGGGCCTGTACCCACGCCCGTACCGGGCGGGCCGGCTGGCCCGTGGCCCCAGGCCAGTGTCGAGGCCTTGCTGGCCCGCGTGGCGGCACTTGAGGCTTCCCTTGCTCGGGCCAGCCACGCTGGCGCTCCTTTTGGGGTGCGCTTGGACGCGTCGTCTGCTGGGCAGCGGCAGGCGACGGGACGGGTCGAGCAGCTTGAGGCGCGTGGTCCGACTTCGGCCACTGCCTCGCAGCTCCCCGACCAACAGGCCGGCGCGGGTCAAGCTCCGGCGGCGAGCTCTACGGCGGTCGTGAGCTCCGACGCCCCCAGTGGGCCGGAACCCCCGGTGGGGGCGGCCCGCGGGGGTGCGGCATGTGAGTATGCGGTACAAACTAGTGCACCTACACATGTGGCTACATTGGGGGGGGCTTTCCAATGGCCTTGGCCTCGCATGGGTGGTCCGGCGGTACAGCCGCCGACGCACCAACAGGAGACGTTAACCACCACCCAGGGCCCCGGGGTGGGTAGCATTTCCTACCCTGTGGGGAATGTTTTGTGGGTGGCTGGGTTAGTTCAAGCCCCTTTCCAGATGCCCGCAGTTTCTGCTGTGCCTGTCTCGGCCTTGCCAACAGCGGGCTATTCCTTGCCACTGGGTGACCACTTGGCACAGGCCACCAGAGAGAAAATATGGCGAGGGGAGTATGTTGATATCTTCTCACTCCTAAACAGGGAGCCCACCAAGGAAGAGAGGGAGGGGCAGGATGAGAAGGATAAGGAACAGGCACATCGTCGCAAGCCGCCACGGACGTGGGCCAACTGGCTGCCGGCTTACCTCATCTACATGGCGGTGTACCTGAGGGCCCGGCCGGATCTGGCAATTCCGATGGTCCAGTATTTGGACAATATCTACCGGGCGATGGTTGATTTTCCGGGCCCGTCGTGGTTGGCTTATGACGAGGAATTCCGTATGAGAATTCCCCTGCACCCTGAGATGAGGTGGGATGAACCATTTCAGAGACTTTGGCTGCTGTACATGACGCCCACGCGCCCCGCACCAGGGGAAAGATACCATTGTGGACATGCGGTCCAGCGAGTGGCTCCAGCACAGGTTCCCCACCAAGTGGCGGGGCAGGGGGTTCCAGCCCGACTGCTGTGCTGGGCTTTCTCGTCTAATGGTTCATGCAGTAAGAAGAATTGCAAGTACAGACATGAGTGTCCCACCTGTGCGGGCCCCCATGCAGCCTCTGCCTGTCCCAGGCCTGGAGGGACGCGGGGCAGAGGGAAGGGCGGACAGTGGGCTGGCAAGACTGCCGCTGATGGAGCTGGTTCACCGAAAGGCTCCCTCCCCAATTGATGTGGACATGCTGGAGCGTTGGCTCGCATTGTACCCGAAGGGGGAGGATGCAGATTATCTACTTCAGGGCTTTAGACAGGGGTTCCGTATTCCTTTCATGGGTGATAGGTCCCCTCAGGATGCCCCCAACCTTTTGTCCCTTAGGGGGAGGGAGGAAGTGGCTGCCGCCAGCATTAATAAGGAGGTCAATGCGGGCAGGGTCGCTGGCCCTTTCCCTGCACCCCCGTTCACTAACCTCAAGGTATCGCCCCTGGGCTTGGTTCCCAAGAAGTCACCAGGCGAGTTTCGCCTAATCCATCACTTGTCCTACCCAGCCGGACGATCGGTCAATGATGCTATCCCTGATGACCTTTGCTCAGTCAGGTATACATCTTTTGACCACGCGCTGCGCATGGTGCACTCATGTGGCCCGGGTGCGCTGCTGGCTAAGTGCGACATTAAGTCGGCTTTTCGCCTCTTGCCAGTGCACCCGGGCGACTTTGAATTGCTGGGTTTCAAATTTCGGGGCGAATATTATTTTGATAAGGCCATGTCTTTTGGCTGTTCCATATCATGCTCGGCTTTCGAGCGTTTCAGTACCTTCCTAGAGTGGGCTTTCGTCCGCAGGTCAGGGTCCCGGTCTGTAGCCCATTACCTGGATGACTTTTTATTCGGGGGTGAACGGGGCTGGGACACGTGTACACGTCTCCTCAACACATTTCAGACGCTAATGGAGGAACTCGGTGTCCCTTTAGCGCCCGAAAAGACCGAGGGCCCATCTACACAGCTAGTCTTCCTGGGGGTGGAGATTGACACGATAGCGCAGGCATCTAGGTTACCGCGGGATAAGGTGTCGAGGATAGTGGCCCTTATCTCGGACTTGTTGGCCAAGCGCAAGGCATCACTGAGGGAACTGCAGGTGCTGCATGGTCACCTTAATTTTGCCTGCAGAGTGGTTGCACCGGGCAGGGCTTTTGCCCGGCGCTTGTGCGACGCTATGGCAGGATTATCCAGGCCTCACCATAGGGTTAGGCTTACCCGGGGTATCAGGGCAGACATGCTTGTCTGGTTACAGTTCCTGAGGGACTTCAATGGGGTCTCATTTTGGAGGCATGACCTCCTGGCTTCCCCTCAATTTCAGATTCAGTCTGATGCCTCGGGATCCCTGGGTTACGGGATGTACTTCAATGGGAAGTGGGCCTATGGTGGGTGGCCCCCGGCCTGGGCAGGCATGGGTCGCCTGCGTGATCTCACGTATCTGGAATTTTTCCCTATCCTGGGTGCTTTGATGCTATGGGGCCAGGAGTGGTCCAACTCGGTCGTGCATTTCTGGTGTGACAATGCGGCCGTGGTCCACATTGTAAATGCACAGACTTCTAAATCGCCCAGGGTTATGGATCTAGTGCGCCAATTTGTGTTGCGCAGCCTGCGCCTCAGCGTACTGTTCAGGGCCAGGCACGTCCCAGGGGTTAATAATGATATTGCTGACGCTGTGTCCCGCCTACAGATCTCCCGGTTCCGTGCCTTGGCCCCGGATGCGGAGGAATATCCCTCGCCACTCCCGGAGGAGATATGGACCATTGGCAAGGAGAGGTGAACCGGGCGATTGGCCTGTCACTAGCCCCACGCACCCGTAAGGCGTATCACCACGCAATTAATTCTTTCAGGGCATTTTGTACTCAATTTCAATTGCCAGTAACCTGGCCAATCCCGGTAACCCATGTTCTGCGGTTCATGGTTTACCTGCATTCTCAGGGCCTTGCACCTCGCACCATAGCATCCAAGCTTTCAGCGTTGGCTTTTATGGCCAAGGTGGGGGGTCATGTGGACAGCACCTCTGACTTCCGTGTGAGACATGTTTTGGAGGGGTGGGTGCGCGAGCGCGGGCGTTGCCCGGACGACCGCCACCTGATTTCCCCAGGGGTCTTTACCCAGTTGGCTCGGGGCTGGCCTTGCCTCTGTTTTGATGCATATGAGGCAGCCCTGTTCCATGCAGCCACAACGGTGGCATTTTTTGGAGCGCTCCACATCAGCGAGCTTGTGATGCTGTCTAAGGCGGATGCAAGTCGTAGGGCACTGGAACTCGAAGATGTCTGTGTAGCCAAAGACTGGGCTCAGTTGAGGATACGTTCCTCTAAGACCGATCAGCATGGCGTCGGCAGTGGTGTGCGACTGCTACGGTGTTCTTTGGCAGACATCTGTCCGGTTGGTGCCCTACAGGAATTCCTGGCACTGCGTGGCACGCACCATGGCCCGTTTTTCTGTCACCAAGATGGGTCTCCCCTTACTAAATTTCAATTTTGGAGGGTGACGGGCAAAGCCCTGGCCAGTGTGGGCCTCCCAGGCGCCCGCTATGGCACTCATTCATTCCGTATAGGGGCGGCCTCAACCGCTGCGGCTTTTGGGTACTCAGGGGCTGACATACGTAGCATGGGACGGTGGGGATCACAATGTTTTCAATTTTATGTGCGCCCACTCCCCCCGTGAGTACCGACCCGGTCACCTTATCTATTTTCCCTCATTTTTTCCTTTACAGACCCGGGGTGTCGTATTACACCGGTGACAGTATGGCTGGTGGGCCATAGCTACATGCACAGGGCAGCGCGTTATGCTGCGGCGACAGAGTGGGGACCCCGACCGGGACTGGGTGCATACGCAAGTCTCACATGGCATGGTAAGCCTGGGATGTTATGGCGGGAGCTGCTGCCTTTCCTTTTTTCAGGCCAGAATGCTGACCCGCCTGACATTCTGATCATACACATGGGGGCAATGATTTGGGCCAGGTCACCGGCTTGTCGCTGAAGCATGCGATTTGCGAGGACCTCGCCTACCTGCATTACATCTGGCCCGCCACAACCCTTGTTTGGTCGGACATGGTCCCGCGCCATTCCTACAGAGGGGGTGTTGACCTCCTGGCCCTTGACCGCGCTAGACGCATGGTGAATAGGGCAGTGGCGCGTTTCCTTGTCGACAGGGCTTGGGGGAGGGTCAGTCGTCACCCCGCTATTAGCCTCCAAAGTTATGACTTGTATGCAGGGGATGGGGTCCATCTGTCGCGAGGAGGTATGGACCTCCTGTTGGGTGATTGGCGAGCAGGCCTGTTGACCGAGCTGACGGTCTGGGGGGGGCATCGAGCCTTCTTTGAAGCCCCTCCGTGTGGCGGGTAGCACTGGTAAGGTAAACATTATGACCCACAGGTATCCGGCAAGTTCGCAATTGACTGGACAACACTAGACAGGCATAAGTTGGTTAAACGTTGTCCGGTCAACGACGAACTAGGCGACGGGGTGATGGCTATAGCTAGACAGCATGCATCACCCCGTGATTTTACGGATACGCGTCAGAGGGTGGGGTCATTAGTTAGATATTGACTACGGTCAACAATTTGTTTGTGGTCAACAAACAAATTGATACAAATGGATACATTGTAGCAATTGCCGTTGGCAATTTTGGGTGGTACCTTACCAGTGTTACTTCGGCCTGCTTGCCTTAAGAGTTATGATTGGTCAATTACCAATAGAAATTTATAATTCGGACTAGGGCATGAATCAATAAATGTGGCCCAATGCCGTTATCCACTTTCATTGGTGTCTGAGTCCTTTATTGGGGGGTGCGCCTGCAATGAAGTTATGCTCATTTCTCCAAAGCATATTGTGATGCATCAGAGCAGAAATACATGCTTGCCTGCATCCTTGTATGATATTATTTCTCGTATGTAGGGCAGCTCTTCTAACAGGTTTAGAAAGAGTAGAAGCTTCCATTTCTAAGTTTCAAACCTAAATTGGAAATTAATTGGGAGATATGAACTCAAAGGAGCTTTTTGAGAGGAGGGAAGGCCTCTAGTGCAGCAATACCATGCCAGAGGTCACCCTTCTCTGGAAAAAGGTAGCTTAAAATATAAAGATAGGGAGCACAGAAGCTACATAAAATGGAGAACAAGGCTTTGGTGTCTTTAATAGTTGGAGAGAGGAGGATATTTCAGGCAGTATATCTTTGGAATTTTTTTCTCTTCCGCACAACTATTAAAGCTATCCTCCAGTTTGTGTGTCCCCCTCAGAAGTGAGTAGGTTGGACTGTGGCTTCTGCTTTTGACTTATTACAGTCCTTAGTTTTGTTGCAGTTTGTGACACCTTTTTGAATTGTGGCTGTCTTAAGAAAGATCTCCTTAGAAAAGACAATGAGATGCAACACACAAAAATGCACCAGCACAGAAGTATTGTGTCCATCAAGGCAATTCCAGTGGTAAACTTTGCTTATACGGTGAGATACAATCTGAATGATTTGAGTGATCATAGAAGCCACAGGAAAAGTGTATTCAGCCAAGATAAAATGGAAATCATTCTGCCAACTACAAATAACACATGCCAACTCTTTATTGCTAGCAGCAAACCCAGCTGCAGCTGAAAATATAGTTAGATTAAATAAAGTGAAAGATAGCCAACTAAGTTAATGGCATAGACACAATGGTGAGGAAGACTTTGTCCTGTAAAATAGACCCAGTTGTTTTCTTTGATGAGGCCAAAAAGAGTCCCTTCCAAATGTTTTATGACGTTATCAAATCCAATGGAAATGCAAGTTGTTCACAAGAAAATTACACCAACTTGAAATTCATATTTAAAAATATGACACACTCACCTTAAATTCAGCTGAGGATATCGCATATAGCTCTGTAAAATGAATTCACAGCTGCTACTAATTAATGATTTTTACCTGAATTCCACAAAATTTGATGTCTTTATATATTCATATATGCACTTAATTTTCTCCTCATCTTCCTCCCCTAGTCAAGGAAGGACCCAAAATGTTAAATTCACAGTTAATTAACAGAATTTAGCTATGGGCTGGGAAAACCTTCTGGTTTTCAGTTTTTATTCTGCAATGTGTATTTTCACACAGACATAGTAAAGCAGCATTCAGTAATAATGATTTGAGTGACCATAGAAGCCAACTGTTTCAAAAATCATTCAGAACAACCATCCCACCAACCAACTAACCAGAAATATCTGGAAGATATCGTTTAGTGACCACTGACCATGCTAGTTTGGGGATTCTGGGAGCGGTAATCCAGGAAAATAGCATTGAAAGTACAGAACATGTCTAAGGAATGATACATCCTAACTTTGCAGGCGCACCCCCCCAATAACGGACACAGACAACATTGAAAGTGGATAACAGCAAAGGGCCACATTTATTGATTCAATGCCCTAGTCCGAATTATAAATTTGTATTGGTAAAACGACCAATCATAATTCCTAAGGCAAGCAGGCCGAAGTAACACTGGTAAGGTACCACCCCAAAATTGCCAACGGCAATTGGTTACAATGTATCAATTTGTATCAATTTGTTTGTCAACAACAAACAAATTGTTGACCGTAGTCAATAACTAACTCATGACCCCACCCTCTGACGCGTATCCGTGAAATCACAGGGGTGATGCATGCTGGTTAGCAATCATCATCACCCCATCGCCTGGTTCGTCGTTGACCGGACAACGTTTAACTACTTTATTCCTGTCTAGTGTTGTCCAGTCAATTGCGAACCTGCCGGATACTTGTGGGTCATACTGTTTACCTTACCAGTGCTACCCGCCACACGGAGGGGCTTCACAGAAGACCTGACGCCCCCCCCCCAGACCGTCAGCTCGGTCAACAGGCCTGCTCGCCAGTCACCCAACAGGAGGTCCATACCTCCACGCGACAGATGGACCCCATCCCCTGCATACAAGTCACAATTTTGCAGACTAATATCGGGGTGATGACTAACCCGTCCCCAAGCCCTGGTGGTGAGAAACCGCGCCACTGCCTTATTGACCGCGCGCCTAGCTCGGTCAAGGGCCAGGAGGTTAACGCCCCCTCTGTAAGAGTGGCGCGGAACAATGTCCGACCAAACCAGGGCTGTGGCAGGCCAGACATAATGCAAGTAGGCGAGGTCCTCGCAAATCGCATGCTTGAGCGATAAGCCGGTGACCTGGCCCAAATCATTGCCCCCCAGGTGGATGATTAGAATGTCAGGCGGGTCAGCCCCCAGGCCAGAAAAAAGGAAAGGCCGCAGCTCCCGCCATAACATCCCAGGCTTACCGTGCCATGCGAGACTGGCGTGGTCACCCAGTCCCAGTCGGGGTCCCCACTCTGTCGCCGCAGCGTAACGCGCTGCCCTGAGCACATAGCTGTGGCCCACCAGCCATACTGTCACCGGTGTAAAACGACACCCAGGGTCTATAAGAAATTGAGAAAAAGGAAGGTAAGGTGACTGGATTGGTACTCATGGCGGGAGTGGGCGCACATAAAACTGAAAACATTGTGAGCCCCACCTCCCCATGCTACGTATGTCAGCCCCAGAGTACCCAAAAGCAGCCGCTGTAGAGGCTGCGCCAATACGGAACGAATGTGTGCCAGAACGGGCACCCGGTAGTCCCACCCTGGTGAGGGCTCTGGCAGTCACCTTCCAAAACTGAAATTTAGTAAGGGGAGACCCATCTTGGTGACAGAAAACGGGCCGTGGTGCATGCCACGCAGTGCCAGGTATTCCTGTAGGGCACCAACCGGACAGATGTCTGCCAAAGAACACCATAGCAGTCTTACTCCACTGCCTACGCCATGCTGATCTGTTTTAGAGGAGCGAATCCTCAACTGGGCCCAGTCTTTGGCAACATATACATCTCCGCGTTCCAGTGCCCTACCACTTGCATCCGCCTTAGACAGCATCACGAGTTCGCTGATGCGGAGCGCTCCAAAAAACGCCACCGTAGTGGCTGCATGCAATTGGGCTGCCTCATAATGATCAAAACAGAGGCCTGGCCAGCCCCGGGCCAACTGGGTAAGAACCCCTGGGGAAATAGGGTGCCGGTCATCCGGGCAACGCCCGCGCTCGCGCACCCACCCCTCCAAAACGTGTCTCACACGGAAGTCAGAGGTGGTATCCACATGACCCCCTACTTTGGCCATAAAAGCCAACGCCGAGAGCTTGGATGCTATGGTGCGAGGTGCAAGGCCCTGTGCATGCAGGTGAACCATGAACCGCAGAACATGGTCCACCGGGATGGGCCAGGTCTCTGGCCATTGAAATCGAGTAGCAAAAGCCCTATACAAATTGAATGCTTGTTGATACGCCTTACGCGTGCGTGGCGCTAGTGACAGGCCAATCGCCCGGTTCACCTCTCCTTGCCAATAGTCCACATCTCGTCCGGGAGTGGCGAGGGAAATTCCTCCGCATCCGGGGCCAAGGCGCGGAACCGGGAGATCTGCAGGCGGGACAAAGCGTCAGCAATATCGTTATTAACCCCTGGGACATGCCTGGCCCTGAACAAGACGTTGAGGCGCAGGCAGCGCAGCACAAAATGGCGCACTAGATCCATGACCCTGGGCGATTTAGAAGTCTGTGCATTGACAATGTGCACCACGGCAGCATTGTCGCACCAGAAATGCACCACCGAATTAGCCCACTGTTCGCCCCATAGCATCAAAGCCCCCAGAATGGGAAAAAATTCCAGGTATGTGAGATCCCGCAGGCGACCTGTGCCTGCCCATGCCGGTGGCCACCCACCATAGGCCCACTTCCCATTGAAGTACATCCCATAACCCAGGGATCCTGAGGCATCAGACTGGATCTGGAAATTGGGGGATGCCAGGAGGTCAGACCTCCAAAATGAGACCCCATTAAACTCCCTCAGGAATTGCAACCAGACAAACATGTCTGCCCTGATACCCCGGGTAAGCCTGACTCTGTGGTGGGGCCTGGATAACCCTGCCATGGCGTCGCATAAGCGCCGGGCGAAAGCCCTGCCCGGTGCGACCAGCCTGCAGGCAAAATTGAGGTGCCCATGTAGCACCTGCAGTTCCCTCAGGGATGCCTTACGCTTAGCCAGCAATTCCGAGATAAGGGTCACTATCCTGGACACCTTATCACCCGGTAACCTAGAAGCCTGTACTACTGTATCAATCTCAACCCCCAGGAATACTAGTTTGGTCGACGGGCCCTCGGTCTTTTCGGGCGCTAAAGGGACACCCAGTTCCTGCATTAGCGTCTGAAATGTATTGAGGAGACGTGCACACGTGTCCCAGCCCCGTTCACCCCCGAATAAAAAGTCATCCAGGTAATGGGCTACAGACCGGGACCCTGACCTGCGGACGAAAGCCCACTCTAGGAAGGTACTAAAACGCTCGAAAGCCGAGCATGATATGGAGCAGCCAAAAGGCATGGCCTTATCAAAATAATACTCCCCTCTAAACTTAAAACCCAGCAATTCAAAGTCGCCCGGGTGCACCGGCAAGAGGCGAAAAGCTGACTTAATGTCGCACTTGGCCAGCAAGGCACCCGGGCCACACGAGCGCACCATGCGCAGCGCATGGTCGAACGATGTATACCTGACCGAACAAAGGTCATCAGGTATCGCATCGTTGACCGATCGGCCGGCTGGGTAGGACAAATGATGAATAAGGCGAAACTCACCTAGGGACTTTTTAGGAACCAAACCCAATGGTGAAACCTTAAGGTTGGGAAAAGGGGGTGCGGGAAAAGGTCCGGCGACCCTGCCCGCGTCTAACTCCTTTTTAATGCTGGCCTCGGCTACCTCCTCCCTTCCTCTGAGGGATAAAAGGTTGGGAGCATCCTGAGGAGATCTATCACCCATAAAAGGGATACGAAATCCCTGCTTAAAACCTTGGATGAGGTACTCCCTGTCCTCTCCCCTTGGGTACGATGCGAGCCAGCGCTCCAGCATGTCCACCTTAATTGGGGAGGGGGCCTTTCGGAGAACTAGTTCCATCCGTGGCAGGCTTGCCAGCCCACTGTCCACCCCTCCCTCTGCCTCGCACCCCCCCAGGCTTGGGACAAGCAGAGGCTGCATGGGGACCAGAACATGTGGGACACTCGTGCTTATACCTGCAGTTCTTCCGACTGCAGGAACCATTGGACGAGAAAGTCCAGCACAGCAGGCGGGCTGGAACCCCCTGCCCCGCCATTTGGCGGGTAACCTGCGCTGGAGCTGCTCGCTGGACCGCATGTCCACAATGGTATCTATCCCCCGGGGCAGGACGTGTGGGTGTCATATACAAGAGCCACAGTCTCTGGCACGGCTCATCCCATCTCATCTCGGGGTGCAGGGGAATCCTCATACGGAATTCCTCATCATATGCTAGCCATGAGGGGCCCGGGAAATCTACCATCGCCCTGTATATGTTGTCCAAATATTGGACCATGGGAATAGCTAGATCCGGCCGCGCCCTCAAATACACCGCCATGTATATCAAATAAGCGGGGAGCCAGTTAGCCCAGGTACGCGGCGGCTTACGGCGGCGTGCCTGCTCCTTGTCCTTCTCATCCTGACCCTCCCTTTCTTCCTTAGTGGGCTCTCTGTTCAGGAGTGAGAAGATATCCACGTACTCCCCTCGCCATATCTTTTCTCTGGTAGCCTGAGCCAAGTGATCACCCAATGGCAGGGAATACCCTGCCGTCGGCAAAGCCGAAAAGGGGATAGCTGGCCTACCCAAAGGGGCCTGAGTTAACCCTGCCACCCCAAGTACGTTCCCAGCAGTGTAAGAACCAATGCCCACCCCAGCGGGCATGGTGGCAGTATTTGTCGCCGGGTGGGTCGCCAGCGGCGTAGCCCCTGCACCACCCGCGCGAGGCCAAGGCCACTGAAAGGTCCCCCCTATATTGGGAATGTGTGTGGCTGTACTCGTTTGCACCATATACTCACATGCTGCACCCCCGCGGGCCGCCCCCAACGGGGGTTCCGGCCCACTGGGGGCGTCGGAGCTCACGACCGATGTAGAGCTCATCACCGGGGCTTGACCCGCGCCAGGTTGCTGGCTGGGGAGCTGCGAGGCAGTGGCCGGAGCCGCGCCACCCGCCTGCAGCAGCTCAACCCTCCCCGCCGGCCGTCGTCCTGCTGCCGATAGCGCCTCCAAAGGTACCCCAAAAGGGGCACCTGCCTGACTGGCCCGGGCCAAAGACTCCTCTAAGGCCGCAATACGGGCCAGTAAGGTGTCTACAGTAACCATGGGTAAAGAGCCGGCCGGCCCACCTGACCCTTGCATGGGGACAGTTCCCTGCACCCCATGGCCCAGATATGGCCATTGGCCAGGGCCGAAGCCCGGTAGGGCTGGTGAGGAAACCTGCCAAGGCGGGGCACCGGGCCACCCCCCAAGGCTAGAGGGCCCCGGGAGAGGCTGCGGCCCAGAAGTAGTCGGCCCAACGGGTTGGGCGGAAGGAGGAGCGGTGTCCACCGCTCGCGGGCCGCGGGCCGGAGCGCCCTCCGCGCCCGCACTCTGAACGGGCCAAGGTGCGATAGACCCCAAGCCACTAGCCCCGGCCGGGGATGGCAAAGGTGGCTGTTGAGGAGGCGGCACCACGGTCCTCCGACCTGGGTTGCGCCTCCTAACAGCCCGAGCTGAATTCGCAGCAGCCTTCTTTTTGGAAGGCATCTCGAGCAAAAAAGGGAAGCTAGCTAAGCAAAATCGACCCAAAAGGCTTCCCGGCAATACCAACGAGCGACGGAGGCGCAGGGGGAAAAAACTTCTCCGCTCCGTCGCTGAGGCAAAATGGCAGCTCGGCTGCCTCGTGGCCACCCCTTTTATAAGGGAGCTGGCCACGCCCCTAACTACCCGGATCCTCTGTCCTGTGGGGGGGGGGCCGCAAAGTGCGCGGCGGCCATTTTGGCGCCGCGCTTGCATTGTGGATGATAGTTGGAAGTGTAAAATTAACAATCCATTTGAACAGAGATAATTCATGTGAAAATATATACACAAGACTTAATAGTATCAGTATCAGCACAATATAAATACAACATATCTTTTGCTTTTTATAAACTATATGGGCCTAGTTTTGAGGTGTTATTTTAGCAAAATTTTCCATTTTCACAATTTTTGTCTCATGTGTGTTCTCAATATTGATACATGTGCCCTTCTTCAGAAAGCTTGTGGAGAGGCAAACATTTGGACGCTTGCTGACTTTAACACAGGTTACATATAGTGAAAAAGGTGAACAAACTGGGTTCCTGAATTATTGAGAGAAGGTCATATGGCTCCATTCTGGTTGATCCTATTCTTCCAGATAGCCAGTGTTACATTCACATCAGGGCTGTAGCCAGGATTCTAGATTGGGGTGGGGGGTATTTTTTCAGGAGGGGCAACAAACACACACACACACACACACACACACACCATTGGAACTTTGCCCCGGGGCAGGTGGGTTGTTAGCTCAGGGGGGGGGCTGACCTTCTCCCCCAGCCACCCCCTGGCTACAACCCTGATTCACATGGTCACTTAAGCTCATGCTCACTCACTCACTCTCTCACACACACATTGTAAAGTAGTAATCAAGAAATAATTTGTGAAACATATTCAGCATGTGAAAGAGGTAATAAAACTCACAATCAAGAAATATAAAGGGATCAAGAAGAAGGGAAGGAGAACTAGAAGAGGAACTTCACCCATAAAGAACAGAACCCAACCTGACCTTGGCTTTAAAAATATTTAAGTGGGGTATAAAAACTCAGCTTTTTCATTTTGCTTCTTCATGAATGTTAACTGCTGGAAGTTAAAATTGTGTTTAAGGTCTATGTTTTGCTGTTGGAGTATTTTATTTTAATAGTTATGCAACAGATTAACTGAGGGCTCGTCTACACTTGGGACTTTGCTCAACTTTTTCGAAGTCAAGTTAATGTCAGTTTCATGTCTTTGTGTCAGCGTGTGCATCCTAATGAGACAATTTGTAATTTTGTTTGAAAGCCGTCTAGTATACGGGTACAGGGGATGTCATGGGATTTATAATTGCTGCATTTGTAAGCAAATTGGCAGTCTGGTGCTTCAAAAAGTGGAAGGGATAAGCAACTGGTGAGGCCCCTACTTGTACTTTTCAGTGCCTGCAGCCCAGCCACAGCTTCATGGCTCTGTTGCCTGAACTGATCAGTCCAGAGATCTGTTTGTGTCCCTAGGTAAAAGTAGAGGACTCCCTTTACTTTTACCTATAGGTCGGTGTTCATCTCCACTTACAGCGTCTCCAGCATCTCCAGGCATTTCCATAGTCGTCAGGTAGCCATGACTAGACGCTAGAGTGCACAGAATGCTGTTACCTTTCCTGCTGAAGCACTACCTATTATTCAACTTGCAATTTATTGCTTTCAAACCACTAGGTTGGCAGGAGCTGGGGCAGAGACGGGAGCTCACTCAGTCATGCAGCACTCGGGTCTCAAACTGCTGACCTGCTGACCGTCTGGTCTTCAAATTCAGCATCTTAACCATTAAGTCACTGAAGTCCCTCCTCATGTCCAAAAGCATGTTGTCTCAATTCCTTTCGTAATATTTTTTTCCTAGGATTTTTTTTTACATTTCTTTTTGGGTAACTGGCACAATGGAACAACATTTGATGGGGACATACACATGTGTCCCACTTGCAGTTTTTGGGACGTGCAGCAGAGTCATGGCTCCTTGGCTCTGCCACCCCATGCACTATTTGGTTCCACACTCATTTTCACCTGTGCTAGCCTTTCTCAGGTCCTCACCAGCCTCCTTGTTGTCTGTTGCGGATACAGAATTCACAATAGCAGGCACCATCCACTGCTAGCCCACTCCACTGTAGCAGCCAAGGCAGTGGGGTAGCCCTACCTCAGAAGTAAAGAGAGGTTTGCGGCCACCCTCTTTTGCTGCTGCTGCCTCCTTGGGTGCAGCTGTGCCATCCCAGGAGACAGGAAAGGCAGCAGGTGAAGTAAAAGGGCTGAATATCCAGCTGCAGCTGAGGCCACCTCCACAAATTGGCACCTGGGTGAGTGTTTCTTCTGATGAGTATATGAGAGCAACCGCACCATGCCACTGGTGCATCTCGTCCACTCCAGCATTCGTGGATTCCGCGGCTTCCGCGGCCTCTACGACCTCTGCCAGCGTGGGTGGCGGTTCCTTATTCATCAAGCTGCGCTGTACTTCCTTGTCTTTCAGGCCACACAACACGCCGTCCCTGAGGGCCATCTCCAGGATGTCGCCCCATTTACAGGGGGCGGCGGCTACCCTCATGGCGGCCACGAATGCCTCAACCGACTCATCCGGCGCTTGGACTCGCCTCCAAAACGCGCTCCGAGCGGGAAACATTGCCCTCGAGGGGCAGAACCGCTCTCACAGCAGCTTCATGATGTCGCTCGCCTTAAATTCGCTCACCTTCTTCGGAGCGATTATGCCCACCAGCGTCCGCTTGGTTTCCATCCCGAGCATTCTGGTGAGGATGGCCCTCTTCCTCTCCTCGTCGTCTCCTTTGACTCTGAGTTCCACCAGTGCCGCCTGGAAATCCATCTCCAGCAGCTCCCAGTCTTGCGGTTTGGTGATGTTGAAACCACTCTGTGCCCTGGCTGTTCCGTGGGGATCCATTATCCCACCTTCGTCGCCAATTTGGTGTATGCAAACCAAGACACAGGACACAGCCTCGGGCTGGGTTAACTCAGGTTTATTGCATCGTGGACAGAGGGAACATGAGGTAATGGCGGATCGATAGCTCTTTATATACAGTGGTAATACATTTGAACGTGGTGCCATGGTAGCCCATTGGCTACTGTCTGCGTGACGTCATTGCGGGTCACGCCCTTCTTGTCCAGGTGTAGATGGTGGCGGGAAAACTTCCCGCGCTGTTGCCTTTGATGAGTTCGGACCAGGAGAGCTTGGACGCTCGCTGCTGCCAGCTGGTGGTCATTAGCTCGCGTCCTATTACAGGGTTTATATGATACAGCTGAAGGTTACATTGTTGCTATAGGCAAGGTTACATTGGCTCAGATACATTGTAATCCATGTGTAAGATAAAACCATCAGAACACAACATCGTGAAAGCCTGGCCTACTAGATCACTGCAAAGAAAAGCATAGGGGGGAGAGGGTAAGAAGTGACTTTCCTCTGTCTCAGGCACCTTGTAAGAAAAGGCACTTCTCCTTCCAAACCAGCATCCACCACAATTGCTCAATAACACCTTGAGCATGTGCCCTCTTCATCATTCCTGCTACCTACCACTAGAGCTAATCACTTGAGTCAATCAAACTTTATTGTGGTCGATGACCAGTGCAGTAAAAAGGGTTTAAGTGCATGAAATACCATCATAATGCACCTCCACAAACACATCCATATGAATTAAAACTAAATAGAATAAAATCAGTTTTTAAATCTATGCTACATTTGGGACAGGTATCTAGTTTAAAAAGAATAAAACAGCACATGAAACAGTTTAAAAGTTATAGTTACAGTTATAAAATAAGGATAAAAAATG
Source organism: Bradypodion pumilum (assembly GCA_035047305.1). NCBI lineage: Eukaryota > Metazoa > Chordata > Lepidosauria > Squamata > Chamaeleonidae > Bradypodion > Bradypodion pumilum. Next base: position 184,253,892 of record JAWDJD010000005.1, read on the forward strand.
TCTATATATAAATGCACATAGTGGCTATAATTACACGAGTAGGATATAAAACAGAATTACTAGTGCAAAATAAAAATAGTTATTGTTGGTTTCTAACCTGTCCCCACTTGAGTCTCCTTACTGTCCCATTTCTTTTTGTCCACCAGCCTGACTGAATGCATACAAAGGAGAATACAAGCTTCTTTTTGGCAAGGAAAAGTGAAAGTTCCCTTGGGTGAAGTTTCCCTGCTCTTACCTTTGCAGGACTTGGGGCTGAGGAGAGGAACTGAGCGAACACCAACACAGGGGTGTGCTGGGCACCATGGATAAGAGAGTTGGATAAGATAAATCTTTATTGTCATTGTCCCCTTGCAGGAACAACGAAATTTCTCGGTTGCTATATATCAACTCGAATAAGGCATACCCCTTAATTTAAAACAGCTACAGAAACACCAATTCAGATAGTACCATACAGTACAATTTGAAAATTTAAAAACTTCAAAACTTTAAAATTTCAAAATTTCAAAAGTTTTAAAATTTCAAAATTCTAAAATTCTAAAAATTAAAAATCTAAAAAATTTAAAATTGTAAAATAAGATAAGATGACGTCAGAGTCCAGAGTTTCCATTTAAGGCCAAAATTGCTCTGGAGAAGAAACTGTTCTTGAGACGGCTCATTGGACGGCGACCAAGGAACTGGGGAGAAGGCTTTCCCCAGAAACCACTTGGTCATTGCTCCTTGCTTCCTCCACCCGGCAATAGGCACTTTAGAATAAACCATTGCTCCAAGCTGAAGGAGGGAGCTTGGAGCAATGGCTTATTCTAAAGTGCTGATAATGAGGTGGGACGGCTGGGGTGTTTAAACAAGCACAGAAAATGGCACACTCCCAAAAGTGTGATGAATGATGTATAAAAGTGTTTTAATAACAGGAAATATTCATATACTCGTCCTGTCTTGAGGTATATCAGGCATGAGGTAGGTGTGACACCTCAACTCCAATATAATACAATAACAATTGTTCCTTCTATACACGTCTCATGCCTTCATACTGATAGCCTAACAATGCTAAGCTGTAAACCTCAAGCATACAAACATACTGGGACCCCCCACCAAAAATATATATAATAAATATATAATAATAACCCAAAATCCCCGTGGTGCCAAGCAAGTGGATTCCTGTGTACAGTCCAAGATGATAGTCAATCATAATACCACTAATGTTCAATTGGTTCTGGTCTCTCAAAGTCCGTGGCCATGAAATGATTTGCTGGGCTTATAAAGCTGGCACAGGGGTGGAGGGTGGCTGTCCTACTTCATAGAGGGGTTCCCAGACGGCGAGCATCAATAGATGGCTGTAGACAAGAATTCACGATGCCCTTCCGGTAATGGACATTTCGAATATCTTCCTCAAGTGTCTACAGATGTATAAATGTAAATGTAGTATAATATACAACCTGTATCAATACACGTCAAAAAATGCCCGTAAAATCTAACGATCTAACTGATGCATCTATGTGAGCTGAAAGTTCTTAGTCAGAAATAGTGATTATGACAATGAACGTGTGTACCGATGGCTCTTTGCCAAACGCAACATACAGAAGCAAGTATCTTGGAAACAACCCGTAGAAACAACAGACTTTGAAACAACTGATTCGGACGGACCCGAATCTTCAACAGACGAGAGGCACAGAGACCCATATAATTTTCGGACAAATAGACACAGGGGAGTTTCGGCTATGGCCAGCACTTCTAGATCGAATAAACAGGATTTTTTAGGACGAAGACCCCTAAAAAGAACCAGAAAGAAATGAGTCCTTCCCTTGTATTCAACTTATCCAATCGGTTACTCACGGTAAGAGAATCTCAACTGTTGAACTTAGGTTTAGGCTTCGTTCCTACTCCTCATTACTCTCCCTTTAAGACCAAGGTTGATATTTCTAAACTGATCAGGCTATTAAAGCTACGTGCATTTTTCAAAGAAGGAACAGGATCGAATCGTACTCCCGGCACGTTTGCTCCTCCATCCAGGTTTACACCCAATATAGACAATCCCAACATCGAGGTATTTAAAAGACTGATCACTCGCGACATTAAGAGAGCCGAGTCGCAGTTTAACAGAAAATTTAATCTCTCCCGAGAAGACATTCAGCTATTAAAAAACCTAGGAGATGACCCCGATATTGTAATTAAACCAGCTGACAAGGGAGGAGGCGTAGTTCTCCTCAATAAGGCGGATTACCTAAAAGCGGCACGATTCCAGTTGTCCAATACCAACTGTTACCGGAGGCTTGATCATAATCCGACCGCTCATATTACTAATATTATCACAGTGGTCTTACAAGAAGGGTTAGCTATGGAAGACATTGATGTCCAAACTTATCGCTTCCTGCTAAATAAATACCCAAGAGTTCCGATTTTCTACCTTTTACCGAAGGTACATAAGTTAACAAGGGATGACCCTGTCATCCCATGTAGACCTATTATTTCCGCAAACAATTCCCTGCTAGAACCAGTAGCTAAGTTTATCGACTATCACATACGGGCTTTTGCAACACACTCCCCTTCATATATCAAGGATTCCACGCATTTTATCCAGATGCTGGAAAATTCTCCAGTTCCACAAGACGCAGTTCTCCTCACATTAGATGTCACGTCTCTTTATACAAATATTCCTCTGGAGGAGGCCCGCACGTTAATTTCCCATCTGCTAGACAGTCGTGCAGAAAATCTCCCATCATCAGCGTTCTTGTTAAATTTGCTGGACATATGTTTCGAGAACAACTTTTTTAGATTTGAACATTCTTTTTTTCTGCAAACTCAGGGAGTGTCCATGGGGTCGAATTTCGCGCCATCGGTGGCCAACATCTTCATGTGTCATTTTGACAGAACTTTCATACTGGATCCGCGGGTTAATCCCTTTTTTTCCAATATCCTGTGTTACAAGAGGTACATAGATGACCTGTTTTTTATTTTTAAAGATGGCACAGCCATTGACAATTTTTGTGCCTGGATTAATTCACAACACCAACAGCTGAAATTTACACACTCCACAGATGCATTTACCATTCCGTTTTTAGATTTAACTATTTTTATTGAGAACAATCACTTACAGACCAAACTTTATCATAAACCAACTGACCGGTTTCCTTACTTGCAATACACTTCTTTTCATCCGCATCATCTAAAAAGTAATATACCATACAGCTTATTAGTCAGAGCCAAAAGAAATTCGTCCCGTGCAAATGATTATATAGAAGCCGCTGATAAGATCACAACTATCCTCAACCAAAGAGGATATCCAAACGATGTAATTAAATCAGCTAAATACAGGACAGATTTGCGAGATCGGAACGCTTTACTCAATTACAACACTAGGGCACGACAAACCGAATCAGATTTATTCTGGTCGGTAGATTATACCCCTATGGCCCAACGAATAAAACAGATCATTGTGCGACATTGGCATATACTGGACTCCGTACCAGGCTGCCAACATAGACCTACAATTGGCTTTAGGAGAACACAAACTATTGCCAACCTCATCTCAAGAACAGATATCGTCACTAAGAGTAAGACACATCAATCGATCATATCTGGGCATTACCCCTGTGGCCATTGTAAATTTTGTACATATATGTGGACCACAAATAAAGTTAATGTGCCTAGTAGCAATTTCATCCTAGAACTAGGAGGGTACAGTAATTGCAACTCAAAAGATATCATATATCATATATATGGCAATCTGTAAATGCCAGTTAGCCTACGTGGGACAGTCCAGGCGACCCCTCAAGGTGCGCCTGAGCGAGCACCTCTCTCGTATTAGGAATAAGATCGCCAATGCCCCCCTTGTTAATCACTTCCTTCAAGAAAAACATACACTTAAGGATATTAAAATAGTAGTATTGGAAACGTTTAACCCAAGTAGATATCAAATAATTGATGTGGATCGGTTCCTTTTAAAAAGGGAGGCGTTTTATATCCACCGTTTTAACACTCTGACACCATACGGGCTTAACACTGAATGGGACCTCTCGTCTTTAAGACACTCGGGGAGCTCCATAGCTAATCTTTCGAATAACCTAAATCACATGTTCCTCAATCTCCGTTCGTGTGTGTATATATAGAGCTTTGGACAATTAACAGTCAACGCGTGCACACATGGAGAGTAACGCCAACAGAAGTGCGATACGCGCATATTATTGACTCATAGGTATGTACTATTTCTGACTAAGAACTTTCAGCTCACATAGATGCATCAGTTAGATCGTTAGATTTTACGGGCATTTTTTGACGTGTATTGATACAGGTTGTATATTATACTACATTTACATTTATACCTCTGTAGACACTTGAGGAAGATATTCGAAATGTCCAATACCGGAAGGGCATCGTGAATTCTTGTCTACAGCCATCTATTGATGACCCCTCTATGAAGTAGGACAGCCACCCTCCACCCCTGTGCCAGCTTTATAAGCCCAGCAAATCATTTCATGGCCACGGACTTTGAGAGACCAGAACCAATTGAACATTAGTGGTATTATGATTGACTATCATCTTGGACTGTACACAGGAATCCACTTGCTTGGCACCACGGGGATTTTGGGTTATTATTATATATTTATTATATATATTTTTGGTGGGGGGTCCCAGTATGTTTGTATGCTTGAGGTTTACAGCTTAGCATTGTTAGGCTATCAGTATGAAGGCATGAGACGTGTATAGAAGGAACAGTTGTTATTGTATTATATTGGAGTTGAGGTGTCACACCTACCTCATGCCTGATATACCTCAAGACAGGACGAGTATATGAATATTTCCTGTTATTAAAACACTTTTATACATCATTCATCACACTTTTGGGAGTGTGCCATTTTCTGTGCTTATTCTAAAGTGCAGCATGCCAGGTGGATAAAATAATAATGAAATCCTCCTGTCATGGTAGTCCAGTGCATGCCTGCACCAACTGCCCGGAGTCACATTGTTGAGTGGCCGGCATGCAAATCCAGGTTTAGCACAGTAGCACTACCTTTAAGGGAGATTTTTTTTTTTTAGGATACCCATTACCATAGCAAAAAAAATAGGCCACACCCCAGAGCCACAATTTACCTCAACACAGGTGATTGTGCAGGCAGAAATGATTCAAAATAAATTGTGACCGAAATAGTTCAAACAAACACCCCCACCAGCCTGTTTAACTGCTTGTCAGCAAAAATAATGAAAGCTTAGCTATACATAATGTGGTTCCTGATCTTTAAACTAACTTAAACATTGCAAACCCTACTCAAATACAGGAGTCTATTTATGGCTAGATGAGACCTGACTTGGATTTTGAACACTTTTACAATTTTGCCATTGTGAACCACCATGTGAAGTTTTAATTTCTTGAAGAAGGAATGGGTAAGTATTTTGTCTGCTTGATTTTTAGACAAAAATTCCCAGAATCCTCAAATTTATTCATAAATTTGACAAGAAATTTGACATTGAAACATTTCCAAAGTGAGGAATATTAAGCTGCCATGCTTATCTATCTGGGCAGATTGCTGTGAGTTCTTACCTCTTAAGCATCTAGATTTCATTCTCTGTGTATTTGATCATATCTGTGATCTCTTCCTCTCTCCCCATTTTCCCCTGACATGTTCTTTGCCTTTAACAAAATAAATTAAGCTGCTAGAATCTGATTCTTGAGATCATTGGAATACCTGTAACTACTGAATTTGGCTAGTGCTAATGGCTCTGAATTGTATTAAGTTCATTTTGAGAAGTTAGAGAAATTTGGAAGGACCCTCAGATTTTAAAAATTGCCAGGTGGGAGAAGTTGAAAATGATTAATTAGTGTATTCCTCCAGAGGTGAAGGTTTCCCTTGCTTAAAAGCCAGTCCTATCTGACTCTAGGGTTCAGTGCTCATCTCTCTTTCAAAGCCGAAACCAGCACTGTCTGCTTCTGCAGACGTTTCTGTGGTCATGTGGCAGGCATGTCTAGACACTGGAGTGCACGGAACGCTGTTTACCTTCCCACCGAGTGGCCCCTATTTATCTCCTTGCAATTTCTTGCTTTCGAACTGCTAGGTTGGCAGGATCTGGGACAAAGACGGGAGCTCATTCCATCCTGCAGTACTTGGGAATCGAACTGCTGACCTGTCGCCTTCCAGTCAAATATATAAAAAGTTGTAGATAGGCATGTTTGGTTAGCTCATTGAGTTTGGTGCCTGGCTGCCAAAAGTCAGGAATTCAATTCCCAACTGTGTCTCCTATGAGAACAGACAGCCTGTGTAGCTTGGGCAAGGTGCAATCCCAGAGCTTAAAAGGAAGGAAATAGTAGATCATTTCTGAGTACTGTATACTGTGATCGGTTCATCATAAGTTATAATTGACTTGATGGCACATGTGTTTATTATTTACTATTGAAAGACACACCAATTTTACAGCATAGGTGAAGAGAACATTGCATTTTATCTTGAAAATTATTAGATAAAATCCAGTTGAATATTTACACTGCTAGGCTTATGTAAGGAGGTGTAAGGAACAGGATTCAGACCAATGTTCCAGAAATGTGAAAGCAATATTATATTTCAACAAAGATATCAAGTCAACTCTTTGATTAACTACTTCTAGGGCAAGCCCTTAGCATTTATAATTAATGTCCCATATCTTTTGTAAAGCAAACATGAAGTTCTTTGAGACTGTCACATGAGAACTCTATTATATTAATGCCTGCCAGTGAAAATTAGCTATTGCTGATTTGGGCTGCATCTGTCTGTATAATACAACATATCGAGGTTTTTCCCCAAAGGTTTTCACAGGGGTTTGAATGTAGTCAATTTTAGAAAGAAATTATGTTTGAGAAACTTTTTTATTGTAGCTGTACCATTCTTACAGTCCACAGAAATTATTCAGGCATCAAAGTGCTTCACTCTTGAATGGTATCTTTATTTTCCTGGAACAAAAGGCATAATGGGCATTTCAGCCAGACAAGCCTTCTGGCTACCCTGTTAGTCATAAAATGTTTTGTGTTTGATGGCATCATCACAGAAAATGCAGAAGTGCTTTCCATTGCAGTTTAATGTACAACAATGGCCATAGGCTGCCTGTCCAGACTTTAACCTTGCAAGAAGTACTTGTAATATGCCAGACTAAATAAACCAGAGGTAAAGGTCTAATAGAAGTGCATGGTTTATTTAAGCATCGGAAGCGCTATTGGAGCGATTTGTCTAGTACTGCTGCAAACACATCCAAAACACTTCAGGATGAGAACTGAGCCTGCAGTGATACTTTTGGCTGGTTGTTTAATGTTGTTTAACTGCGGTGGCTTAGTGGCTAAGATGCTGAACTTGACAACTGGAAAGTCAGCAGATCAGCAGTTTGAGACCCGAGTGCTCCATGACGGAGTGGGCTTCCATCTCTGTCCCAGGTCCTGCCAAACTAGAAATTCAAAAGCAAGAAATTGCAAGTAGAAATTACAAGTAGATAAATAGGTACCGCTTTGGTAGGAAGATAAACACCATCCATGGAAATGTCTGCAGACTAAAACAGAGATGAGCATTGATCCCTAGAGTCAAATATGATTGACGTATGAGCAAGAGCGAGCTTTACCTTTACTTTAATGTCTGATGTCACCTTCATTTTCTCCCTCCTTAATTCTGCAAGTCCAGGCCATTTGCATCTCCAAATCTAGCTTTCTTTCATGCATCTGAAGTCCTTCCTTATCCTTTCTCCAAGGCACATCCTATTCCCTTTGGTTTCCAACCTTATTTTCTCTTATGACCCAAAAACTTCAACTTGTTCTTCCTTAGCTTTGGGTCCTCCTGCCTTTCTTTGGATAACAGTCCTGCTAACGACAGCCAGCCACACTTTTACCTCGATCCACTTTTCCTTGGCTGAGAACACTTCAGTTAACTACTGCTGGGAGCTTCACAACCATCACAACCTACAAAGTATCCTATAACACATTGCAGTGGGGTGGGTTTTTTAATTTTATTTTTAGCAAAAGCCAACAATAATATTGCAATTAATGTTTTGACTTTCTCTAACCAAGCCTTCAGGGACTGCAGTGGCTCAAGTGGCTAAGACACTGACTGGGAGGCGGAAGGTCAGCAGTTCGATTCTCGAGTACTGCAGGACGGAATGTCCCAGCTCCTTTGTCGCAGCTCCTGCCAACCTAGCAGCTCAAAAGCAAGAAATTGCAAGTAGATAAATAGGGACCACTTTGGTGGGAAGGTAACAGCATTCCGTGTGCTCCGGTGTCTAGTCATGCCTGCCACATGACCATGACAACATCTGCAGAAGCAGACAATGCTGGCTCTTTGGCTTCGAAACAGAGATGAGCACTGAACCCTAGAGTTGGATATGACTGGCTTTTGAGCAAGGGAAACCTTTAACCAAGCCTTCAGGTTATACTGGTTGGGCAATATCTCTACTAGGAAAGCTAAACCAGTGTGACTGCCCTATTTTGTCTGCCCCAACAATAGATGGACTTACATAGTGGAGCCAAAGGCAATATATATATACAGTACTGTAGATAGTATAGATTTCTAACACCTGACCTGCATTCTCAGTACGAGAGCTAAAAAAAGGTCCACAGTCCTTCTATGCAAAGAATCAGTATGGGTTGCCCAAGTTATTTTCACTACAGCATGAATTTTAAGACAGAAGGCAAATAACTGAATTGCTTCTGTTGGAAGTGAAAAGTCCTTGAAGCTCTGTTGCAAATAATCAAGAAAATTACCTATAGTTGTAGCTTGTCTTTTTCTTTATCTCTGCTTTATGAAATTCTATGAGTTGCAGGTAAAAGTGTACAAATTCTCCACTTTTCTCTTAATGTTTCTCATTTACTCATTGGTATTCTTGTTGGAAATGCATCACAAGTCCCAGCAATGTATAAATGTCTAAAGCAAAATGCATTCTGTTGTTCATTTTATGAGATGGGAAATGAATATTTTTATGGAAGTGGCATGGATATTTCCATGTGGAAATATATACCAAGGTCAGATACAGATCTGGCCATCTCTGACTGTAGTGCTCTGACAGTTCATTTTTCACCATTTATTTTGCAGTAGATAAATATGTAAGAGCTTAGACTCAATTACAAACTATCTTGTAAAGGGGAAGCTACTGATAAGTAACTTTCCTGTACACAGGTGAAAATAAAGATAGGATAAATCATGTATGGGGCAAGAAAATGCTTTTGGGTTTAGGGCCATCCAGTAGGTTTATGGAGCCTGAAGCAGGTGTGATGTTTGGAATTCTGCTGCTCCTTCCAAAAGAGACTCATGTACAAATGCATAAACCCACTCTGGTTCACCCACTGGTACCATGTGCCAGTAGCTAATGGCCAGTAGTACATCTACCAAGATAGGAGGCACAGTGCTGAGCTTGATTGAGTTGGCTTCACTGCCCCATCACAGACACTTAAGAAAAAGAATTCTGGTGAAGAACATAGTAGGGGCAAATAACACAGGAAGGAATGAAAGCGGAAGGTCTCTTGCTTTGTGGGGTCTTGGGAAAGTTGCTACTCCCAGGCAGCCTACAGCTTTCCATCATGTTGGTTTCTGCAGAATAGCACTGTCACAGGGTTTGTTACCCTTGGGCTTTCAGCCAACAAGGTCTCTGGGGAAAAAAACTCAGAGCAAGCTCCAGGTGTAGGAACCTATAACAGTGTTATCATCTAGTGTAGGGGTGCCCAAACTATGACCTGTGGGCCAGATCTGGCCCCCAAATGCCAATTCATCCAGCCCACGCCACCCTCTTCATTCGCGGAAGTAAAATGTGTCCGTATCGGCATGTTTTACTTCCACTTCCAGGAGCAATGAGGGTGGTGTGGGACAGATGAATTGGTATCTGGCACTTGGGCAATAGTTTGGACACCCCGGTTTAAGCAGAGAAAATGCAGTTTAAAATCTATCTTATCCTGTTGCAAAACAGATTGCAAGGCACATTTTATTTCCACTTTTGGTGGTAGGAACCATGCAACTGGCCTACTGAACTTTGGTGTCTTGCAACAGAAGACAAGCAGGAGCCGCAGTAAGGGCTAAAACCAGGTTTACTGTATTGTAGTAAAGTGAACATGAGGTACAGGTGAAACAACAGCCTTATTTATAGTACATTTTGAATAGCCCGGGTAACAGTCCACGCCCATCTTCTCCAGATGCAGTAGAGGCAGTAGTATCCTGCCCGATGCAGTAGAGGCAGTAGTATCCTGCCCAATGCAGTAGAGGCAGTAGTATCCTGCCCTTCAGGTATGCAGGTGAATGGGTATCCTGTGTCCAACGCTGCTACTGCAGGCACAGCATTGTTCTTTAACAGCTTGATACAATGAAACAAAGATTGCTTACAGTAGATACAATTGACAGATACAAATCCGTTAAAGGGATACTTATCACAGAACATTCAGTACATAACATCCCTCCCCCCTAGGTGAGGACGAAGTCCTCCAGCCATCGAGGCTTTCCACATGTTCGCTTTGGGCGAGGGGTGGCCGCACTCTGGGCCGGAGTTCCTGCATTGGAGGAACGTGACTGAGTTCCTGCATTGGAGGAACGTGACTCATTAGCGGTTGGCTGTGAGTCGTAAGCCGGGGATTGGGGAGGTCTAGGTGTGGGAGTAAACTCCAGGGATGTGAGACTGGGGGCTCCAGGGACTAAAGAAAAACCCCACTCCTCGCTTGGATGGGTGGGGGACCACTCCGAAAAATCCCCCCGGTCCCCTAACTCAAAGTCTAACAAATCCTCGAAAACCCTCTCTTCTAAATTGTCCCTGTTACCCGGCATGCCTGAAGAATGCGGGTTTGTATATTTTCCTCCCCCCTGTGGCTTGTGTCTCCCCCTTGGGATAAATGGGTGGGGGAGAACCCTAACGCTGAGTGCTCCCTCTGGCTACTAGCATCTTGCCTTTCCACTACTCTGCCTCTGAGTTGGTCGGCGTGCCTCCTCCAGAGGAGCCCTGTGCCTGTCTCGACATTGTAGGATACTGGCCCCATCTGTCCGACCACTATTCCTGGTACCCAAGTCGGGCTGCCAGCCGCATAGTTTCGGCAATGTACTGGCTGGCCGATCTCAAAACTCTTGGTGCCTCCTGTTTCTATGTTTCTACCCATGTCCTCCACCCTGGTTGGGTCTAGCCTTGAGAGGATCGTGGCAGGTTTCCTCCGCATGAGGAGCTCGGCGGGGGAGAGCCCTGATGCTAAAGAGGTCACTCGGTACCTTAACAGGAATTGGCAGAGTTGCAGGTTCAACTCCCTGGGGCCCATCCTATGCAGTGCGTCCTTCGTTGTTTGCACCAGGCGTTCCGCTTGACCATTTGTAGCGGGGTGAAATGGGGCCGCAGTAATGTGGTGAATCTTATTAATCTCTATGAAACCCTGGAACTCCGCTGACGTGAAAGTTGTGGCGTTGTCGCTCACAAGTACGTCAGGTAAACTGAAACAGCTGAATACCTTGCGTAATTGCTTAATCGTTGCAGCTGACGATGTACTAGCCATTGGAATTACCTCCAACCACTTGGAGTAGGAGTCTACTATTATGAGGAAAAGGGTGCCTCTGAAAGGACCCACAAAATCCATGTGTAAGCGTGACCACGGACCCCTGGCCATGCCCCATTCTCTGTGTGGAAGTCGGGACTCCTCGGGGTGGGTGCTCTGGCAGCTCTCGCAAGTGCCTACCATGTGTTCTATATTTGTGTCCAGTTTGGGCCACCAGACGTAACTCCTAGCTAGCGCCTTGGTGTGCACGATCCCCGGGTGGCTGATATGCAGCATCTTTAGCACCCGGGACCTCAGAACTTTGGGGATTACCACCCGCTGCCCCCAGAGTAAACAGCCCCTTTCTAGGGAGAGCTCGTCTCTCCGCCTACCGTAAATCCTGAATTCCTCCGTAGGGGAGCTTGCCAGCCAGCCTTTCTGTACCCATGAACTGACTAGGGTCAACGACTTATGGCGATCTCAGCTGGCAGGATTGGGGGTGACTCTAGGGCCTCAATCAGGAGCACCTGGTGGTCCTGTTCTACATCGCACTCGGAATCCCCTGCCTGTGGGAGGGGTGACCTGGAAAGAGCATCGGCATGACTAATCTCCTTGCCGGGGCGGTAGGTCAGCGTGTACTGGTACGCGTTGAGGAAGATCGCCCAATGCAGCATCCTTGGGGACAAGATCTGCGGGGTTGGCTTATCTGTAGTGAAGATTCCTAAGAGGGGCTTGTGGTCGGTCATGACTTTGAATGGCCTACCGTAGAGAAAGTCGTGGAACTTCTTGATTCCTGCAACGATCGCTAGGGCCTCCCTGTCAGTTTGCATGTAGTTGCGCTCTGCCTTGGACAGGGATCTCGAATAGTATGCCACTGGGGCCTCTCGCCCGCTCTCTAGCACGTGGCAGAGGACTGCCCCCACCCCCACTGGTGAGGCATCACAGACCAGCACAACAGGTTTCTTTGGGTCGAAGTGGGTCAACACAGCCTCGGAAGATAGAAGCTGTTTGAGCCCCCGGAATGCCCGTTCCTGACTGTCCCCCCACCGCCAAGCCGCATCCTTTTTGAGTAATCTATGCAATGGCTCCGTAATGGACACCTTTCCCGGGAGGAACGACTGATAGAAGTTAAGGAGTCCTAGGAAGGACTGCAATTCGGGCTTGGTGGTGGGGCGAGGAGCATCTTTCACTGCCACTACCTTGGATTCAGCTGGCTTAATGCCCTCAGGAGTTATTCTAAAACCCAGAAACTCTACTTCCTCAGCAAAAAATACGCATTTATCCTTTCTCAGCCTGAGCCCCGCTTTTTCGAACACTGTTAGCACGTGGTCTACCTCTTGGCCAATTCCTGCTCCCCCCCGCGCTGTAATCAGAATGTCATCGAAGTAGGGGAAAACGCCTGGGAACCCTTTTAACAACCTTTCTACAAGGGACTGAAAGATCCCCAGAGCCGAATTTACGCCGAATTGTAGGTGTGCCACTTTAAAAGCTCCCTTATGGGTCACAATTGTCTGAGCGGCGGCTGTAGCTGGGGTTACTGACAATTGTTGGTATGCCTGGGCCAAGTCTAGTTTGGTGAAACACCTCCCCCCATGCAGGGTTGCAAGCAGGTGGCTTACCACTGGTACTGGATATGCATTTGGGTGGATTGCCTTGTTAATCGTGCACTTGTAGTCAGCACAGATTTTAACCTCCCCATTAGCCTTAAGTGCCATAACAATGGGGGTTTCCCACTTGGCGGAATCCACCAGAACCAAAATCCCCTGACCCATCAATTTGTCCAGTTCAGTCTCTATTTTGTCCTTTAGTGCGAAAGGCACTCTTCTTGGCTTCATCCTGATGGGTCGGATGTCGGGGTCCAACTCGAAAGAAACAGGGGGGCCTTTGAACTTCCCTAGCCCCTTCTCAAAAACGGCAGGATGTGCGTTACACACCTCCGTGTTCGGGTCAGCCTGCACGGCGTGTATGCCTCCAATGAAAACTCCTAGGGGCCCGAACCACTGTGTCCCCAGGAGGCAGCAGGACCCTTCCTTTAGAACTACTAGGGGCAACTGCGCGGAGCGCCTCTTAAACTGAACCTTGAACTCTCCCACCCCCAACACTGGTATACTTTTGCCCTGAACGTCCCGCAAAATAGTCTTAAAGGCCTTCAGCTTGGGGCGTGACTTCTGGGGAATACGCAGAAATTCCCTGTGGGAGACGGTGGAGTACGATGACCCCAAGTCGATCTCCATCCTTAGTGGGATCCCCTGAACCAGTAAAGTAAAGGTAAAGGTTTCCCTTGCTCGAAGGCCAGCTGTATCCGACTCTAGGGTGCAGTGCTCATCTCTGTTTCTAAGCCAAAAAGCCAGTGCTGTCTGCTTCTGCAGACGTTTCCGTGGTCACGTGGCAGGCATGACTAGACACCGGAGTGCACGGAACGCTGTTACCTTCCCACCGAAGTGGTTTATTTATTATTTATTTATTTAGTCCTATTTATCTACTTGCAATTTCTTGCTTTTGAACTGCTAGGTTGGCAGGAGCTGGGATGAAGACGGGAGCTCATTTCCGTACCTCAACAAAAAATCGGGGCCGCTGCAACTGCACACTGTGGACTGCCTGGTCGCGGCTCTCGGGAACCCGTCGAGATGTGCAGTGCTCCTGGGGCTCGTCGTCGAAGATGTGCCTGACCCCGTCTGCCTTGAGTTGGGGCCGTTCCGCCTGGCCCTTGCCGTCGTCTTGACGCCACTTGCAGACCCTTGCGATGTGCCCATGCCGCCTGCAGTTGTGGCACTCCGCCTTCCGGAATGGGCATCAGCTCCGGTCGTGGGATGCCCCGGTTCTCTCTGGTGCGGTCTCGCCTCTCCAGTCTCCTCTGCACCCGTTGCATGTCCTCGTCCTTGCTGCAGTCAGAGGTGGACGTGGAGGACTCGGAGGCCCCTCGCTCTCCGTGGGAGGAGCAGCTGTGGACTGGGACTGCCGGCGGGGGCCCCCCAACCGCGGCGGTCCTGTCCCAGCACACCCGTTCACCTTGTTGCACTGACTCAGCGGCTTGGGCGATGTGCAGGACATGCTCGAACGAGGTGCTCTCATCTTTGGCCAGTAGTTTTTTCCTGGCCCCCTCATCTCGCAGGCCCAGCAGGAGCCTGTCCCTCAGCGCCTCACTCAGGGATGCTCCCCACCGGCACGGCACGGCAGCCACCCACAAGGCTGCCACGAAGTCTGCCACGGACTCACCGGCCCGCTGGCACTGCTGCTGGAATGCCAACCTTGCCTGAAACATGGACACTTTCGGCCGAAAGTGCTTCCTCAACTCGGCGAGGATCTCGTCTAGGGGCACGGCCCTGAGCCGTCTCGGTGTCAGGAGGTTGGCTGCCAGTTCCAAAGTCTCTAAGCCGCACTGGGCCAGTAGGAATGCCCGCCGCTGGGATTCCTCCTCGATGCCCTCTAGGTCCAAAGCGTAGAGGAACTGCTCCTCGTAGAGTTCCCATCTCTCAGGCTTTGTGATGTCGAAGGGCGTGATGTTCACTTGTCGGGACGCCATCCCACCTTCGTCGCCAATTTGGTGTCTTGCAACAGAAGACAAGCAGGAGCCGCAGTAAGGGCTAAAACCATGTTTATTGCATCGTAGTAAAGTGAACATGAGGTACAGGTGAAACAACAGCCTTATTTATAGTAAATTTTGAATAGCCCGGGTAACAGTCCACGCCCATCTTCTCCAGATGCAGTAGAGGCAGTAGTATCCTGCCCAATGCAGTAGAGGCAGTAGTATCCTGCCCAATGCAGTAGAGGCAGTAGTATCTTGCCCTTCAGGTATGCAGGTGAATGGGTATCCTGTGTCCAACGCTGCTACTGCAGGTGCAGCATTGTTCTTTAACAGCTTGATACAATGAAACAATGATTGCTTACAGTAGATACAATTGACAGATACAAATCCGTTAAAGGGATACTTATCACAGAACATTCAGTACATAACATGAACCATGTGATAGGCCTGCTTTAGTGTTCAAGGAATGAAGAAGCAGATGAATGAAGTAGTGAAATTCAGCTCTTTATTAGTGGGGTTTGAACACAGTTTGGATGGGACAAAACTCGGACTTATATACACTATAACCAGTAATAGTAACAATAATACAACAAGCCCATTGGCTAACAGAGTGTGCACATCTTTCGATCCACTTATTTGCATAAGAATAGATACATGAGAAAAGATACATTCTGCTCCTATAAACAGTAACAATAATGCAACAAGCCCATTGGCTAACAGAGTGTGCACATTTTTCGATCCACTTATTTGCATAATTATAGATACATGAGAAAAGATACATTCCGCTTCTGTCAGAAAACACAGTTAACATACATAACACCTGCTGAACCACATGACCGGCTCACTGAATTACATGACCGACCCACAGCCTGAAAAGTTTGGGCACCCCTGATTTGGTGAAAGTGAGTCTCGAGGAATTTCTATCCCTAAGGGATAGCATTGCATACAACCTTGATTTCCTAGCTACTCGATTATAATTTGCACATATAAAATCTCACAAATTCAGGCTTTATTTTTAATATTTTCTGTTCTGTAGCAAACCCTATCTTTGGATTGCTCTCTAAAGAAGATAGCACATGGGGGGACATAAGAAACTGAACTTCGTGTGTCCTCAGCTCAGCACAGTGATTCCTTTGGTTTGGTATTCAGGTACTGACTGAATACCAAAGCCAAAGTTAGTACAAGGAACAACATCATCGGAAAACTGACAAACTTCAAATGGGGAACTCAACCATCATGTGTTCATCAGCTTTGGCCCAGAGCATACCTGCAGCAGAGTATGCCACTCCAGTACGGAGCATATCTACACATGCAAAAAAAGTTGATATTGCTGTTAATGAAGCCATGTGTATAGTGACAAGATGCCTCAGACTTACACCAGTTGAGAAAATATGCCCTCTTGTTTGTATCGTTCCACCTAAGATAAGTGCAACATTGAATTCAATTGTTTCATCCAGGATTTTGTTATTCATAATGATATTACAAAATATACTCTCATATTTAGATTCCCTTTGTCATCTTCTTTATATAAGTCGCACTCAAACTGTGATCCTATACATATTCAACCAAAAACTGATCTTGTAGAACTCGGCGGTGCTTACTTTTTAGTATACATGCTTACAATTGTGTGGTAAAGTGACTCATTTTGCCACTATCATGATTTTTAAAGCATAATTATTACCATTTTTCTTTTTAGCAACAAATTGATGTTGGAAAGAGGTAATTTAGCAGTGACAAAGACTGCCTGTGACAGTAAATGTAGCATAAATAGCATTGAAAGAATGTTTTGTCTAACACTTACACTGTTAGACAAAACCAAATGTCCCTCAAATCCATCTTTTAACTACTTAAGGGAGCTGTTATACTTATGAAAAAAGACAATTGGAAACTCACTTTCCCAGAAACACATGTTTAATGTTACGTACTATATCAAAAGCAAATAGACACATCCAACTTGTCAAGGACAAATCTGAACTTTCTCTCCTGCTGAAACAGACTAAATGTAAATAGCTTCAACAAACTTTTTCCAATCATAGTTGTTTAACAAATGTAAACTCTATGGCACAGTGTAAAACTTTGATCAAAATTTGAGTTCAGTACCAATGGGCTGAAGGTTGTCTCAGCCTTCCAATTTTCCAAAATTGGTAATATGAGTACCCAGCTTGTTGTGATCACCTTGAGAACCACCCAGAGGGTGCTCTAAATACTATGAGGTGGTATATAAATATAATTACTACTACTGTTCCTAAACCAATACCAATTGGTTGATTTTTTTAATATATATATACTGTTAACAGTGGAAGGATTCAATGGCTCCATTTCCTATCTTGCTGATTTGTTCATGTAAGGGGAAGCATCACTTCCACTGCAATATGAAGCCACTATTATGTATCAAACTGTATACTATTTACAGGAGTCATTCAGGATAAAATGTTTGTGGTACAGAGGTGGATACAGAAGGAAGATAGAAGAATGACGTCTTTGCACCGGGGTAACAACAATCTTGCATGCACTTCTACTGAGTTTCAGTGGAGGGAATTTTACACCCTAATGTGGCTGTACTTTGCCACTAACCTCTTGATAAAGTTTTTTTTCCTGCTTCTGGCAGTTTGAGGCAAGGATCTGTACCCTCTTTGTAATTTGTTTTCCTGATCAAACTATCTTTTTTGATAGTCTCTTCTTTTCTCTTGCAGTAAGCATGGAGGGGTGGCTTGCACATGGAAGGGTCTCCATTTTATTTTATTTTATTATGCTATATTACTTTGTGTCTACAGATCACAACTGTAAGAAGAGATTCTTTTTTGCCTAATATAAATGTTTCTAGAGCAGGGGTTCTCAACCTTTTTAAGCCGGAGGCTGGATCACTCCCCCTCAGACTGTTGGCAGGCCGGACTGGTGTCCACCTTGCCAATCACCCCTGCTGCTGCCAACTCCAACAATCCCACCACCGCCAGTCCAGCCTGCAAACACTCTCCCACACTGCCGATGCTGATGCTTCCCTGCTTACTGGCCTGTCATGGGTATACCTATCAAGTATTCTGTATTGGCCGGGATTTCCCGTAATTTTGTGCTGCTTTTCTTCATTTCCTGCCCGGAGCCACTGCCATCCCGTAATTTGGCAGTGGGGGGAAGTAGTTACTGCGCATCCCTTCTGCACAGGTCCCTTCTACGCATGCGTAGAATCCTTCTACGCATGCATAGAACCCTTCTACACATGCATAGGAGGGTTCTGCACAGAAGGGGATGCATAGAAGTGACTTGCGCAAAACAGTTCTGCTAAATAGAAAGAAGTAATAAAAAATCCCCAATAGTTTGATTAATGGAGGGAAAAATTAGTATTAAAGATCATGCTTTGCCTGTCTTTTATTGATATCCTACCTTTCTTCAGTGCTCTTTCTAGTGACATAAAGTTACTAGATACTGACCAGACCCACATTTATACAACCTCTGAGAAATTCTGTGTCATGTGCCTTCAGAGTGGATGCAGCATTCTTGGTTACTTAATCAGGATTCTAGGCGATGATAACATGTTACATATTTATAAAATGCATTGCTTATGCATGATCAGGTTGTAAAGTTTCACGTAAGAGGACTAAATTCAGTGAAAAACTGACATTGTTTGTAATGTGTATAAAATTGTAATTTAACAGTCTATTCATAATGCATATATATGCCGGATTTAGCTTTTTTGTCGGAGCAGTGGCTGAGTGATCTGATATTACAGAAATTAGACATAACACCTGTGCCATGGTCAGATCACTTTCTGGTGACTAGACTTTCTGGGGGCGATGTTTCACTGTAGGGAGGCAGGGCCTGTTAAACTAGCCCACCCCTGGCGACTAATGGATCCTGATGGATTCCAGTGGGAACTGGGGGATTTTCCTCTTGATCGGTTAAGCAATTCACCTGAGGCGCTGGTTGACCTGTGGAACAGGAAGACGATGGCAGCCTTGGATGAAATCACGCCACTATGGCTTCTCTATGCCCGTGGGACTAGGTCATCCTCGTGGTTCACTGAAGAACTGTGGGAGCTCAAATGGGTGAAGAGACGCCAAGAGCACCGCTGGCGGAAGACTCGGACTGAGTCTGACTGGACACTGGTTAGAACTGCTATTAGGGCCTACCTGGTGGCGATATGGGTGGTGAAGCGGCAATATTTCACCACCCTTATTGCTTCCATCACCGGCTCCCTCCCCCACCCCACCCGGCGGGGGAGGTAGGAGCACAGCTGACTGTCATTGATGCGGCAGGACTTTTAAAAACTGCGCCGCCAGCACCACCGGAGACACGCTTCCCTCACCGGCTCCCTCCCCCACCCCACCCGGCGGGGGAGGTAGGAGCACAGCTGACTGTCATTGATGCAGCGGGACTTTAAAAAACTGCGCCGCCAGCACCACCGGAGCCACGCTTCCATCACCGGCTCCCTCCCCCACCCCGCCCGGCGGGGGAGGTAGGAGCACAGCTGACTGTCATTGATGCGGCAGGACTTTTAAAAACTGCGCCGCCAGCACCACCGGAGCCACGCTTCCATCACCGGCTCCCTCCCCCACCCCGCCCGGCGGGGGAGGTAGGAGCACAGCTGACTGACATTGATCCGGCGGGACTTTTAAAAACCGCTACTACCAGAGTAGCCTATGCCAGTGTATTGCCTGACCTCGGCTGCCTTGGGGCTGGATCGTCCTCTTCTTTGGCTCTGTTAGAACATGTGAGCAATGGGGCTATGTTTTGGGGACATTGGTAACCGAGGGGTTGCGTAGTTGATTTTGTTGTGTTGGTGCTTGAATGTTTATTGCATATTTTACTGTTTAAATTACTGTATTGTATCTGTATTTCTAACATTGTATTTCATGCTCTGTGATTTTCCTTTTGTAATGCCTTGTTTACTGTGATATTGATTTTTGATACTTTATTGCGATGTTGTTATGATGATATTGATATGTTGTATTTTTTGTGATATTTTTGTGATATTTTTATACTGTAACTTGTAAATTGTACTTTGTAAACCGCATTGAGTCTCCCATTGGGCAGAGAACTGCGGTATATAAATTTAATAAATAAATAATAATAATAATAATAATCCATGGATAATCACCCAGCCACCCTGTTTCGGGTGACCAGGTCTCTCCTCGGTAGAGGGGGCCGGTGCCTGCTTACCTGACAGATAAAATCACTCAGATTCGCTCAGGACTGAACCTCAGCATGGATGGGGAGAGTCAGGAGGGGACCGTACCACAGTCTTGCCATGTCATCTGGGAACGGTTTGATCTAGTTGTCCCTGATGAAGTGGACAGGCTCCTTGCAGCTGTTCGCGCTACTACCTGCCCTTTAGATCCCTGTCCTGCCAGCTTGGTGAAAGCATCTAAGGCAGGGACAGGCAGCTCGGTTGGGGAGGGGGTAATTCCTGTACCTTTAAAACATGCTTTGGGGGGCGTGTCAAGATGGAGGGCTGAGAGAGGCGAACTTTTTTCCGCTCGGAATGGAGAGAAACGAAAGTGACTTTTAAAAGTGTAAATAGTTCCTGAAATCGGCAAAAAAAATGGATTAGAAAAAATAGAAGGAAAAATAGTTACGGAAAATACTTTGGAGGCTCCAAAGCAGCGCTGGAAAAAGGAGATAAAACAGAGTTTCGATCTTGGAGAGAGCGGGGGGATGGGAGCTCTTAAAAGAAAAACGGACAGATTGGAAACGAGAGGAGATCGGCGTTCCGGTAAAATTGTTTAAAAGTGTTGGCAAAGCGGATAAGTGGACGACCGGATCGAAAAGGGAAATCTCGGCGGGGTGGTGAAAGAGGTAAGCTGAAGCGGACTTCGCTCCCCCCCGCCGTCCCCTCGATCGGAGACGGCCGGAGCTTTGCGGAGCTGGAAAAGTGCAAAGAGGAGAAGTGGAGAAAGCAAGACGGTGAGCAGTTATGTAAAGTTTTTGAAAGAGGGAAATATTAAGGGGAAGAAAAGAGACTGAGATTTTCCGTACTGTGTTATGCCGGCGGGAGCTGATAAATCAGCGGCTAAGTAAAGAGAACAATATAGTACTTCCTGCTTTTTTCTTTTCTTTTTTCTTATTCCTTTTTCCTTTTTGCTCCCCTCTCTTGGTCGTTATGTAAGCCGTGGACTTGGAGTATTGGCTTTTAAAGAAAAAGGAGTTGGTTTAAGTCTGCCCCTGCATATCCTTTTGGAGATATAAAGTGAAGCAAGACGGTGCTGTGGCCTAGTGCCTTGGGAAATAAACTGCTGTTAATCTGGAACTTTTGAGAGCAGGAGCCTGAATTCGCCAGTGTTTTTTACTTTTGTATTTATCCCATAACAGCAAGATAAAGTTGGCTCTCCTTCCATTTTTTTTTATTTATTTTTTGAGCTAAAGTCTGAAGATACTTTTTTAACTGCTTTTGTTTTGACTCCTCTCTCTTTTGCTTTGTTGGAATTTTTTTATATATTTTTTACTATTATCTTTTTTTTAAAAAAATTTACAAATATGATTTTTCTTTTTGGTTTTTTCTTTTGTTTTACCACCCTCTTTTTTTCTTATTTTTATTATCCCTTTTTTTTTGTTCAAAATATTAAAATACTTAAAATTTAAGAGGGAAATTAATTAGGCTTGAATTGGGATACTGACTTTTTTCTCTTCATCACGGAAGATGGCTTCACGCCGCAGGAGGTTGTAAATGTATTTAGATTGGGGTCAAGAAGAGGTAAAACTGGGTCAAGGAATGTCATGTTAAAATTTGCTAATGTATCAGATAAATTACGTTTAATGGCGCTTATACGGGAAAAAGGAACAGAGGTTCTAAAAGTGGAAGGCCATGATATTGAAGTGTATAATGACATTCCAATAGAGGATCGTTTCTGGAGACAATCGATGAAGCCAATTACAAAACGATTTCAGGAAAAGGGAATAAGGTATAATTGGAAATTTCCAAGACAATTAAGTTTTTTTTACTTGGGAAGACGTTATTTAATTAGTGAGGGTCCTAATGTCTTGGATGTAATGACAGATGCTAAGTTGTTGGAAGCAGGAATAAAAGAGTGGTTTGATTTGAAGGAAGAACTGATTATATCTGGTGGTTATAGAAGATGGGATAGCAATGGAAATGAGAATATGCCTAAAGGGGCGGAAGGAGGAATGGATCCGGGTGGGGAGTAGTTTTTGATCTCTCCCAAGCTCCTATGATTGACCGCACCCCCCTCCCCTCTCTGAAACTCAGAGGCCATTTGTAAAAAGAATATGGGGAGGGATAGTAGTGGATTGTTTAATGTAATTTTTTTAGATGTTTTCTTTTTTTCTTTTTTATTCATTTGTATAAGGTGAAGGAAATGTTATATGTTAATCACAGGTCCGTAGGAGGAAGTGGGAAGTGTAAAAAAAGGTGGGAGAAATACAATAAATGAGGAATGTAAAAGTAATGACATGGAATGTGAAAGGTACTGGCTGTCAAGTGAAGAGAAGGAGGTTGGAAGCGGCGCTTAGGAAAGACAGATCGGATATAATCTTTCTTCAGGAGACCCATCAGAATTCGGAAAAAACTAATAAGTTATTTTAAGGATGGACTCAAGTCTATGAAAAAGCATATGGTTCTTCAAAGGCCAGGGGGGTCGCAACTTTGATATCAAACAGATTGGGATTTGAGATGATAAAAAGTATATCAGACCCAGAAGGTAGATATTTGATAATAAAGGGAAAAATAGAAGAAGAAGAAATAACGTTGGTGAACTTGTATGTACCAAATGAACGTCAAAATAGTTTCCTAAATAAGGTATATCGAATATTAGAGAAGGAAAAAACAACAAAAATGATTGTAGCGGGAGATTTTAATTTAATAGGATCAAATATAGATAGTACAAATACATCGAGATGTGTGGGTGGAAATAAAATGCATGTGTTAAATAATTGGTTGAAATCCTTGGGGTTGAAAGATACATGGAGGGTGCTTAAAGGATCGGAAAGAGCCTATACATATTTTTCACAAGTGTATAATACATATTCCAGAATAGATTACATATTTGTCACGGATAACTTGATAAGTAACTTAGACGGCATAGAAATAGGAATTTTCAAAGAATCGGACCATGCAAAAGTTTTGTTGGAAATGAAAATAGATGCTATAAAGAGTATGAAAAATTGGAGATATAATGTCAGATTGTTTAGAGATAAAAAATACAAAGATCAAATGGTAGAAAAATGGGAAGAAAATTGGAAATGGAATGACACAGGGGAAGTAGGAATAGGTATAGTATGGGATACAATGAAAGCAATATTTAGGGGTGAAAGTATCAAGATGGCAAGTATTAGAAATAAACAGTTAAAAACTAAACAAGAAGAAACTGAAAAAGAGATTAAAAAGTTACAGGAGGAACATGCAAGAACTAAGGATAGAAAGGCTTACGAAAGGATGCAGGGATTAAGGAAGGAATTAATAGGAAATGATATGGAAAAGGTGAAAAGAGATTTAGTATACTTAAAAAGAGAATATTTTGAATATAGTAATAAAAACTCAAAATTGTTGTCAAGAGCGGCTAAAGAAAAAAGAAGTAGAAGGGAAATAGGGATTATGGTAGATAAGGAAGGTATAAGATATAATAAGACTAAAGATAAATGTAAAGTGATTAGAGAATTTTATCAAGATTTATATTCTAAAAAGAAGATAAATATAGATAAATTAAAGGATAGATTGGAAATGCAAATTAAAAATAAAATAAGTCAGGAGCATAAACAAAGAATGGAAGAATTAATAACTGAAAAAGAGATAAAAAAGGTAATAAATAAACTGAAATCAGATAAATCACCCGGAGAAGATGGACTACCCGCTGAATTTTATAAAGAGTTTAAGGATATAGTAATCCCAAAACTGTTAAAATTGTATAATGGTATTCTTATTGGGGAACAGTTACCTGTATCATGGTATAGAACAATAATTGTCTTATTACCAAAACCGGGAAAGGACCTAGAAAAAGTAGAATCATACAGACCTATCTCCCTGATAAACCAAGATGCTAAGATTTTTACGGCAATATTGGCAAATAGATTAAATAGTTTTATGGACAAATATATAAATAAAGACCAGGCCGGATTCGTGAAAGGGAGACATATGGCAGACTTAGTAAGGCGAGTATTAGATTTAATAGACGTGGCAAGACAGAATAAAGAGAAAGTAGGTTTATTATCGTTAGATATTTTTAAAGCATTTGATTCTTTACAATGGGTAACAATTAGCGAGATAATTAAGAGTTACGGATTTGGTAACAGGTTTGTAAAAACAATAGAACAATTATACCAACAAGGATATGCCAAAATTAGAGTCAATGATGGCCTCACAGAGGAATTGAGACTAGAGGCAGGAACAAGGCAAGGATGTCCTCTATCTCCAATACTATTTATTATGGCAATGGAAATATTAGCTAATATAATAAGGGAAGACAAAAATATAGAAGGAATAATGGAAAATAAAATTAGTTTATATGCAGATGATACTTTACTAATCATGAAACAGCCTAGAAGAACTATGGAAAGGATTCAAAAACATTTAAAGGATTTTGAACAAATCACAGGCCTGAAGGTAAATTGGGAAAAATCTGAACTGATTTTAAGTAATATTGAAAAGGAAGAACAAAAGAAAATTAGAGATGAATTTAAATTGCAGATCAAAGCGAACCTGAAATATTTAGGGATAATTATTTCCGATAAATTAGAGGATCTGAAAAGATTAAATTACGATAAACAAAAGAAGGAACTCAAGGCTAAAATTCTACAGTATCAAAAACTGAAGTTGTCTTGGTTTGGCAGAATAGCATTGACTAAAATGATGTTATTACCAAAACTAAATTTTTTATTCGATGCCTTACCAATTCAACTGACGGATAAAGATATTGAGGAATTTCAAAAATTATTTGATAATTACTGTAACGGAGGACGTAGAGCTAGAATTTTAAAAAAAATGTGGTATTTATCTCAAAAAGAAGGGGGCTTAGGAATACCTAACCTAAAGAATTATTACAAAGCATTCCAGATAAAGAACGTAGTTAAGATTTTGACGAAGGAGTCGCTTATTTGGGAAGAAATTGAAATGAAGGAAGTAAAGGAAGTCGGTAAGAGCCTCTTTTTAGACAAGGAATCAGGGAAAATATTGGTTAAAAATAGAATGATGAAATCAATGTTGGGAGTATGGAAGAAAATTAAAATGAAATTGGCCCCAAATATCTCACCGATAATTGAAATAGAAGATTTGAAAAAGTTCCCAATAAGAATGGATAATGAGATGAAAGAAATATTGTCGACAAATAAGGTTCTCCTGTTGAAAGATTGGATATGAGTCTGCAAAGATAATGGGATGAAAAGAGAGCTATATACCCGGATGAAGTTGAATTGGTTTCAGATAGCAATGTTGAACAAGTGGAATAATAAATATTGGAGGGAACGGAGTCTGGAAAGAGATAGGACGGAATTTGAGGAATTAGTATGGAAAATAAGGAAGGAGGAAATTGGAATTAAAGGGTTGGTTAGTAAAATTTATAAAATAATAAACACAGAAGGTAAACCACAAGAAATATTAAGAAATACATGGGAACAGGATCTGAATTTGAAGATAACGGAAAAGGAGTGGCAAAATAAATGGAGAAAAAGAATTATGAGATCCCTGTCGGTTAGAATAAAGGAACATAACTTTAAAATGTTATGGAGGTGGTATCTGACCCCTATGAAATTACATCAGATAGATAAGAAAAACAATAAAATGTGTTGGAGGTGTAAAAATACCTTGGGTACATATGTTCATATGTGGTATGAATGTAAAGTGGTAGAAAAATTTTGGATAAAAATTGAGACTGAGATAGGAAAAATCTTGGGATTGTGTTTTAAATTGGGGCCAGGCACCACTCTATTGACCGATGTTGATAATGTTAATATAGACAATGATAAGAAAGAGCTGTTGTCTATGATGCTTGTAATGGGAAGATTGTGTATTGCAAAAAACTGGAAAAGTGAAGTAACGTTAAAGGTGGAAGATTGGTATGGGCAGATGTGGGATCTCGCATTGAATGAAAAATTAACATGGGAGTTAAACGTTAAGAAAGGTATAGTAAAAGAAAATAGATTCTGGAATATATGGCGAAAATTTGTTGAATATTCATTGACGAGAGATGGAACATATAAATTGACACCAGACCAAATGAAATTTTGGGAACAATAGAAACAAATGGGAGATCCCACAACCTCCTAGGACAATGTATATAGCACCGGGTGATAAAGTATGTAATTGTATGTAATATATAGTCTGTATTTTTTCTTTTTTATGAAGGCAATGTTGTTTTTCTCTTCTAGGTGAATGTATTCAATGTATACTCGCTTATTTGTTTTTTCTTTTTTATTGCATTGTATTGTATTGTACTGTAATGTTATGAATGTTTAAGGTTTGTAATTTTGTTTAAAAATTAATAAAAAATAAAATTAAAAAAAACATGCTTTGGTGCACCCCCTCCTAAAAAAACCTGCTCTCGACCCAACAATTCCAGCTAATTATAGGCCGGTCTCCAATCTTCCCTTTTTGGGGAAGGTATTGGAGAAGGAGGTGGTGCGGCAGTTGCAGGGGGTCCTGGGTGAAGTGGATTATCTGGACCCCTTTCAGTCAAGGTTCAGGCCCGGACATGGTACAGAGACAGCATTGGTCGCACTGATGGATGATCTCTGGTGAGAAAGGGATGGAGCCCATCCAACCATCCTTGCTCTCCTTGATCTCTCAGCGGCTTTCGATACCATTGATCATGGTATCCTTCTGGAACGGCTCGGTGTGGTTGGAGAGTGAGAGGTCCAGCCCTAGGCCACTCTAATATGGGGTGCCTCAGGGCTTGGTGCTGTCTCCTCTCCTATTTAATATCTACATGAAACTGCTGGGTGAGATCATCCATTGCCATGGGGCGCGGTACCATCAGTACGCGGATGATACCCAAGTGTACATCTCGTCTCGTGGTGATCCCAGTGATGCTGTCAAAGTCCTGTCTGAGTGCCTGGAGGCTGTTGGGGTCTGGATGGGGAACAACGGATTACAACTGAACCCTGGCAAGACTGAGTGGCTATGGATTAGGGGCCCGGAGTTTTCTCGGGAGCTACCATTGTTGGTTTTGGATGGGGCTAATCTGCCCCAGACAGATCCGGTGCACAACTTGGGGTTCCTCCTGGACGCGTGACTGCTACTTGAAGATCAGGTGGCAGCCGTGGCCAGGAGGGCTTTTGCCCAACTTCGGGTGATACACCAGTTGTAGTCCTAGACCGGGACTCCTTACTCATGGTCACTCATGCTCTGGTCACCTCTAGACTAGATTATTGCAATGCACTCTACATAGGGCTGCCCTTGACGACCATCCAGACACTGCAGTTGATCCAGAATGTGGCTGCTCAGGTGGTAATGGGGTGTGGGCATTATGCTCATGCCTTACCACTGCTTTGGAAGCTGCACTGGCTTCCAGTTTGCCTCCGGGTGCAATTCAAGGTGCTGGTCATTACCTTTAAAGCCCTACATGGTAGTGGGCCAGGATACCTAAGAGACAGCATCGCCCCAAGAATATCTGTCTGAGCGGACCAAAGGGGACCAGAGCGGACCAGAGGGGCTCTCTGCTTGTACCATCTGCTAGAGGGGCCCGTCTCCTTAGCACACAAAGGAGGGCCTTCTCTGGGTCCGCTCCGGCCTTGTGGAACCTCCTGCCAGTGGAACTAAGGCTGCAGATGGAATTGCTGCCCTTCAGGAAAGATCTGGATACATGGCTGGTGTGGCAGGTGTGGGGTCCTGAAGATGTTGTGACCCCCACCTGCTGGTTGGTTTAATATCAAAGTAATCTTCCACTTTTTAATGTGTGGGGGTTTTAGCAGGGTAATTTGTTTTAATGGGGTTGTTCTTGTTTTAAGGTTTTTAAGATTGTATGCCGCCCAGAGTCTTTGTGAGTTGGGCAGCTATATAAATATGAATATAAATAAATAAATAAACAAACAAACAAATAAATATATATACATGTAATACAGTTGTTGTTGGTGTCGTCAGTAGCGGCTGCTGCTACTTGTATCCGAGTATATATTTTTTCCTGGGATACAGGGAAAATGCCACTGTCATGAATTTGTTTAAGGTGGATTGCAGCTTGCCACAAGGTGACCCAAACACTGTGATCATGGAGCCATCTTCTGCGGCATGTGTGAAATGAGACATGCAGGATTTAACACTCAGACTGCAATGGACTGATGCAGCCTTGAGGCTATTAATAAGGTGCTCCTTCACATCCAGTCCATTTGGCATGGCCTCTTCCACCTCCTTGACCATTGAGAATCAGAATTGGAGTAATGAAGTGGTTCCTCCTCTACTCATCTTGCCATTGGGCCCAATCTGTTGGTTTCTAGCGGCATTTCCTCCCCTGAGATGACTATTACCTCACCATAAAGGGCTCATCCACCCGTACCCATTGGCCGCTTTAGGGAGTCAGGTCATTTACTATCGCCCAACACTCGGCGTTGAGTTGCTGGCTGTACAGTCTACTCAATTACCATAGTGGGATGTCCAGCCAGACTAGTGCGTAAGACAGTATGACCATGTGATTTACTCAGATAGTAAGTAGAAGGTTGTAGCCTTAATCTTTTCTCCTTGTACTGAAAAGTGCAAGGAAGCCAAAGCTTGATACAATATACTGGGTGAAATTATTTCTGTAGTGTGTTGGGTTAAAATTCTTTCACTTTGAGGAAGAGAAGGCAAAAAAGTCATGCAATGTGGGTGAAAGTCTACTGTGCTGCTTTCAGGTTAATTACATTGATCTGAATCCAATTGAAAATTTGTGTGTGGAAATGAAATTGAAAAAAATGTAGGTGCAAAATGCTATCAATTAATGAGTTGTAGTTGCAATCCTTTTTCTGCTACTTGTTATATACAGTAATAGACACTTAGTAGGAATGTAACTTGCATCCTGTTCATTAAGGAAAATTTTCCACAGTAATTTAGGAAATTTCACTTATGCATACATAAATCACTCACAGTATTCTGGCCCCTAACATCTGGATTTTGGGAGATGGTTTATATGTTTTCCTTGAGCTAGAAGGTGTAACCATCTTTCTTACCTTACATACAATATAAAAAACACCAATAACAATGTAGTATTTGGTCAGCAAAGTAGAATGAAAGGGAAAGAAAGGGAGAGAGAGAGAGAGTGAAAGCCTGGGGAAATACAACATGTAAGGATGGCAATAAAAACTGTACTATGATGTACCCTGACAGGTCATCTTGAAAGACTGATCTATAACTGTATCTCTACCAGGAATGCTAGAGGAATTTAAATGAATTGACCTGAGTTGTACCTCCCAGACTAATGCCTGGGTCAGAACATAGCTATCCCTCAGGTTTTTACTCATCAAAATAGTGAAACATAATTTTAAGATCACAAATATATCAACATGCATATCAGTTTCAGTACTGTGAACCCTTGTTTAATGAGTATAATCCGTTCCATGGGATCACGCTTTAAGTAAGTTGATCTTTAAGTGAAATGCACTTTTCCATAGGAATACCGTTCTGGACCTCAGATAAAAGAACCCAAACCATTTTTAAATGTTCAAAATTATTTCTAAAGTGCACTTTAACTTCATAAATTCTGTTCAGGGCCATGGTAAATCAAGCAATAACATTTCAAACATCAAACTTCAACTTTTAAAACATCATACATCAAGAATAAAGTCCAAAAAAGAGACTTTTACAGAATATCTGTTCAAAACTCATTAATAAAGTGCTCTTTAAAGGCATGCAGAACCCCCCTACACACACACACACACACACACACACACACACACACACACACACACACACACACACACACACACACACACACACACACACACACACACACACACACACACACAAAGCACACTGGTGATTAGAAGCCATGCAAAAATGCTAAATATACAAATGCCCCTCCAAAACTTCAAACTAAAAATGCTCCAAGAACAAACAAAAATGGCTGTCATACTTCATTTTAATACAGTAATACCCCCAAATTTCATTTTAAAAAACCTCCAACCCACCCCCTCAAATACCCACAAATGTTGAATCAAATACTCCTTACCTTTGCACTGGTCAAAAAATCCAAAAATGCTCCAAAATATCCAGTAATGGAACTCCAAAAATCGCTTCAAAAAAACCTCCTCCTCCTCCTTCACACTCTCTGCTGACTCACAGACTCCCAGGCACAATGCAGGGAGAAGTTCCAGTCACTGTGCGATTTTTAGTCACCACACAAGGGTGCTCACACAAGGGTGCTATTTCCTAAGCGAATTAGTTGCTCTATGAGCTGTTTGTTGTGTGAGGGTTTACTGTATTTGGGGAGGAGATACACCTAGAAATAAATATTTAGAGAGACAATAGATAAATGTACATATATATATTGGCATTAAAATGCAAATTTATGTGCAGAGTTCTTGTTTTGTTTAATGAAGATTAAGTGAATAGGCTATGGGGTGAACAAGTAAGTGCAAAAGTGATGGAAGACTAGAAAGATAATTAATTACTTCCCCAACTCTAATCCCTGTCAGTAAGAAAACTCTCACATAAGCATTCATTAATTTCACATTGTAATCCATAATACCTACAGGAGATTCCATATTCTTTCAAGGATGTAGTCTTTTATTGGGAGAGCAAGATGGGCAGAGTAATACTGCCACAATAAGCAAGTTAACCAGAAAATGTTGCTTGATTCTTCTGCGTACCTGAATGATATCTAGGTTTTTAAAACAAATTACAACTGACAATGGACAGATCTATCAGATAGCTTTTCTTCCATATTTGGCTTTTAAAAAAGATATCAAATTCTCTCCATAATGTCAGTAAACATTTACCTTGTTCACATTTTTTTAAAAAATAAAATGCAAAAACCTTTCCCTGTCATCTTTGAAGAAATATGCATTTGGGTGTGTTTTTCTGAAAAGAGAGAGAGAAACAAATTCTTATTATTATTTTGTACTTATAATTTTAAAAAATCTTAAAGTTACAATGAATTCTAACTAAAAAACTAGGAACATATTTAAAAATTAAGGGAAACCAAAGTGGCTGTGGACGATCTCCAATAACATCTGGTTGGTTTGATAGTGAATGTAAACAGGCCAAAAGCCAAATGAGGAGAATTTATCATGAGCACAGGAAAGCCCACTTGTGCCCCTTGTTAAATGAATATGTTGCCACAGACAAGTGTATAACGTATTGATAAAGGAGAAAAAGCAGTTTAAAAGGCTTGGCAAACTTTGATAAAAGCTTCTAGTGACAGAGATATTAGTCTTTTTTGGCATGCAATATCAGTTTTAATGAATAACGTTTGCTTTGTCTGAATGTGTGTTATTAGTCCTATTGAACAGATGCAGCATTATAAGTTATACTGTATTTTTGGGACCATAAGACGCACTTTTTCTTCCCCAAAAGTGGGGAGAAAATGAGGGTGCATCTTATAGTCCAAATGCTGGTCTTCGGCCAGCTGTGGCTGTTGTAAAAGGATATTTTACAACAGCCGCAGCTGGCCCAAGACTACTACTGCCGCCTCTCAGCTGTTCAGCTGTTCTGGCAGGGGGAAAAAAACATATGAAAAATAAGTGGCCACTAGAGGGCGAAAATCGCAATTTCCCATTTAAATGCATTGGAAATAAATTTCTTGTATTCAAAAGTTTTCTGTTTGTATGTTCCCAATGCATTTAAGTGGGAAACCAAACCTGTGTTTAAAAATAAAGGGTTTCACTTACCTTGATGCCTTTGTCTCTACTCCACATGGACAAAATGGAGGGGGAAAACATACTTCCTGGTTGAAAGGAGAGCAAGAGGCTAGGCTAGAGTATCACTTCCTTCCTCAGTGCAATTTGCCTGCCTGCCCATTTCCCCTGCAGCACCACCACTGGTTGGTGCTGCAAAATGCAGTATATTTTTTTTTTGTTTTCCTGCTCTGAAAACTGAGTGCATCTTATGGTCAGGTGCGTCTTATGTTCCAAAAATACGGTAATTTTCTCATTTTAATTCTTAGTATATCCAAACAACAGTAGCAAATCTTCCCATTTGACCACCAGTTTCAGTAAATGATAATAATAATAATTTTGTGTAAGAAATTATTCTGGGTTGAAAGGTTTTTTGTGGGAGAAGCTCCGCTCAGGGATGCCCCAATGAGTCTCCTTTCATGACTCCAAGAGCTGGGACAGAGATATGCGCTCAATCCATCATGAAATACCTGGATCTTGAACTGCCAACTTGCCGGCTTTCCAGCTAACAAGGTGGGCTTCTTAACCACAGAGCCAACAGAGAAAATGATGTAAAGGCAAGCACGGCACCAAAATGGCCGCCACACTCTATGCGGGGGCCCCCCACCCCGGACTCAGACATCTGGGTAGTTAGGGGGCGTGGCCAACCCCTTATAAAAGGGGTGGCCATGAGGCGGCCCTTCGCCATTTTAGAAAAGCGATGGAGCAGAGAAGTTCGCTCCACTGCTTTTCCCCCTGCTTGCTTGGAATTGCAAGCAGTTTAGCTGTGAACGTCGGAGCGGGGGAACCCGCTCCGCTGGCTCGCTTTTGCTGGGTGGCCAAGCCACCCAAAAGGCCGCACTGTCCCATGCCGGAGTACTCTCTGACAGGGAAGCGAAAAAATTGGCCTATCCCGCCCCCAACTGCCACCAATGAGGTCGGTTGGGTACTTGCCTAACTGCCATCCAGGCAGAAGACTCGGGCGGGGGCAGGGCAGCCTGGCTCCCCAGGGGCTTCAAGCCCCATGGACCTTGGATCA
The DNA here is from genome assembly GCA_035047305.1 of Bradypodion pumilum. Classification (NCBI taxonomy): domain Eukaryota; kingdom Metazoa; phylum Chordata; class Lepidosauria; order Squamata; family Chamaeleonidae; genus Bradypodion; species Bradypodion pumilum. Next base: position 184,286,607 of record JAWDJD010000005.1, read on the forward strand.
CGGTAGAGCCCAGGTGGCGTAGTGGTCAAGCTGCTGTTCTGCAGCCAAAGGGTTGTAGGTGTGATCCTGACCTGGGCTCAAGGTTGATTCGTTCCTCCAATGTCAGTATGTTGGAGGCAAAATGCTAATTAACCTGTAGCCACCAATAGAGTGCACTAAGTGCTATGGGGTGGTATATGAGTGTGATGATTGCTTTAAATCAGGGTGGCCCAGTGCGGTCCAGCGTGGGGTCACGCACTGCCCTTGCCCCTCCACCCATGGGCCAGATTACTTGTCCTGGCCCTACTGCGGCCGCAGGTGTCCCTGGGCTTGGCCAAAGCTCGTGGGCCATTCTAGGGCATAGACTGTATGTGGGCTGTCCCACATTATTTTGGTGGGCCAGATTCGATCAATCATTCACGTATGGCCTGCGTTGCTGCCTTGCAAGCCTCCAAGACAATTGCTTCACCACCTCAGGACCCCGGGTCAGGGCCACATCTGACTGCTCCCCCTTTGCCTGCCCATGCTCTGCGGCAGGCCCTTAGCTGGGTTGAGCTGCCGTAGGCCATCAGACCTATGCCTGTTGGTGCTCCGCAGCTCCCCGTGTGGCCTCCCCGGTGGGGCCTTCTGCTGGTGCCCGGTGCGACCTGGCCTGGACCTTCGACGGCTCAGAGCTTGATTTCCATCATGACCTCCGACGCCCCTCAGAGGCTGGAACCCCCGGTGGAGGCAGCCAAGGGGGGTGCAACTTGTGAGAATTTTGGTCAAATTAGTGCACCATTTACACTGCCACATACAATTACGGGGGTGTAGTCCGCATCAACGCCTTTGTCTATTGGGCCATATGGCCTGTTCTCCACTCCCTCGCTTAGCTCCACGCCGACTCGGGCCATGACGACAGCCGGCTACTCGCTTCCCCCGGGGACCACTTGTCTCAAGCCACCAGGGGAAGATATGCGGGGCGAGTATGTTGACATCTTCGCCCCCCCTTACCCGGGAACCACCAAGGAGGGAAGGGAGGGGCGAGACGATGGGGACAAGGACTTGTCCTGTAGTGGCAAGCCCCCTTGTAAGTGGCCTACCTGGCTACCAGCCTACTTGATCTGCACGGCATGAGGTGGCCGGAACTGATCCCATTCCTTATGTTCATTAGGGATGCACCACCTCTGGATATCCTAGTAATTCACCTGGGAGGTACTGATCTTGCACGGATCACCGGCCTTTGGTTGAAGGTATCCGTGCGCAGGGACCTGGAGGTTTTACACCGCTTGCAGCTGCGGCCGCAGCTGTTATGGTCCCAGAGCATACACAGGCAACACTATAAAGGAGGGCTTGATCCTCATGGTTTGGACCGTGCCCGGTGGTCAGTGAACAGAGCTGCCGCACGGTTCCTAGTTCTGCAAGGTTCAGGGACATCGGTACCCCGAGGCATGCATCTCTTCCCTTTGGCGTGAGGCTCACCTGCGCTTTTGGGTACCCGAGGTTTTCCCCCCCTTTTATTTTAGCATGGGATGGTGAGCCACCTCAGTGTGCCTGAGACATGGCCCTACTCTTTTCGACGTCAGGCTGAGCACCTCTTTAGTGTCATCGAGGTACCATCCTTTTACCTTATGCATGATGCAGGGCACCTCCTCTGGGCACCCGAGGCATGTTCCTTTTTCATTCTGGCACAAGGGAACTGCGGCATGGTTGCCTTCCCTGTGGCATGCGGCAGGGCACCTCATGGGAGTACCAGAGGCGTGGCCCTTTTCCTTTGGTCACAAGGTGGGGTACCTCATGGGTTCACCCATGGCATGGTCCTCTGAATACGCCATGAGGCAGGGCACCTCATGGGACTACCCGAGGCATGGTCCTCTTACTGTGGTTTGGGGCAGGTCACCTCATGGGAGGACCTGTGGCATGGTCCTATTACTGCGGCATGAGGCTGGGCACCTCATGCGAGTTCTCGAGGTGTGGTCCTCTTGCTGCAGCACCCAAGGCATGGCACTCTTAATGAAGCATGAGGTGGGGTACCTCATGTGGGTACTCGAGACATGGTCCTCTTATGGTGGCATGAGGTGGGGCACCTCATGGGAGTACCCGAAGCATGGTCCTCTTACTGTGGCGTGAGGCAGGGCACCTCATGGGAGTACCGGAGGCATGGCCCTCTTATGGTGGCATGAGGCAGGCCACCTCATGGGAGTGCCCGAGGCATAGTCCTCTTAAGACAGCATGAGGCGGGGCACCTCAGGCGAGTACCCGAGGCATGCTCCTCTTACTGTGGCATGAGGCGGGGCACCTCATGGGGATACACGAGGCTCTGTCCTCTTACTGCAACATGAGGCGGGGCACCTCATGGGAGTACCTGAGGCATGGTCCTCTTCTTGTGGCATGAGGCGGGCACCTCATGGGGGTAACCGAGGCATGGTCCTCTTCCTTTTGGCATGAGGCAGCACAACTCCTCTGTGTGCCTGTGACATGGTCTTCCTCCTTCTGGTGTGAGGCTGTGTGCCTAATTAGAGTACCTGAGGTATCATCCTCTTCATTGCAGCATGGGTTGTGCGCCCCCTCAATATGCCCGAGGCATTGCACTCCCCCCCCAGGAATCTGGCAGGGACACGGCTGATTGGTCTCCGGATAGGACAAGGGACAGTGAGACTTGGGCTGGCCACCTTAGGGTGGCCCAAGAAACTAGGTGCAGATATGATCTCTACAGCATGTTACACCTTTAAATTTGCTGACGCTTATCCCACCTGCAGATCCCCTGGTTCCGAGCCTGGGCGCCAGACACAGAGGAACTTCCCTCTCCACTTCTGAGTGAGATGCAGACCTTTGGTGAAGAGAGGCGAACCGGGCGATCGGCCCTGTGCACGCGTAAGGCATATCTGCACATGTCCCCCCAATTTAGGGCTTTCTATAGGGAGGTGCAACTGCCTGACATGTGGCTGATCCCGGTTGAACATGCTTTGCAGTACATGGTGCACCTTCATGACCTTCACGCACCATTGCCGCCAGGCTTTTTGCCTTGGCATTTATGGCTAGGCATGGGGTTACACTGCTCACATGGGTGGCTTCCGAATACACCGGGTGTTGGAGGGGTGGACACGTGAATGCGGCTGCCACCTGGACACACGTCACCCTGTTTCCCTTTTTTCTGATGGCAAGCTTTGCTAGAGGACAGCATAGCTTTCGCTATGATCAGTACGAAGAGTCTATTTTCAGGCAGCTACCTCTGTGGCTTTCTTTGGGGCTCTGAGAATCAGTGAGCTGATCCCACTTTCAACAGGGGACATGTCCCGCAGGGCACTGGAACTGGAAGATGTGTCGCTCGACCAGGAGTGGGCTCTGTGAAGGATTCGCTCCTCAAGGGCCGGTCAGCAAGGAAAGGGTAGTAGCATGATTTTGCCATCTGTCCGGTTGGTGCCCTACATGCGTTTGTGGCAGCATGTGGTTCACGCCCTGGCCTGTTGTTCTGCCACCAGGATGGGTCTCCCCTTACCAAATTCCAATTCTAGAGGGTTACTGGGATGGCGCTTCACAGTGCGGGGGTCTCTGGGGCTCGTTACAGTACCCATTTGTTTCGGAGGGGCGCTGCATCAACTGTGGCTGCATTTGGGTACTCGGAGGCTGACATACGTCGCATGGGCAGGTGGGGATTTGCGCCTTTTTCTCTGTACGTTCGTCTCCTCACTGCATGAGTGCCTTGTTATGCCCTCAATTCTCTCTCCTTCTCTTACAGACCCTGTGTGTTTCCGCACACCGGTGGCAGTGTGGCTGGCAGGCCACAGTTATGTGCACTGGGCGGCACAGTATGCGGCTTCATTGGAGTGGGGACCCCATCTCGGGCTACATGCAACCACGCGTATGCAGTCGTATGGTGTGCGCGGCATGAGGCGGCAGGAACTGTTGCCATTCCTGATGTCCATTGGGGATACCGGACCGCCAGATGTTTTAATTTTGCACCTCGGAGGCGATGATCTTGCACAGATCACTGGCCTGGCATTAAAGTCTTCTATGTGCAGTGACCTGGCGTTTATTCACCATTTATGGCCGTACACATGGTTGCTATGGTCAGACATCATGCCGAGACATTATTTTAGGGGAGGCATTGATCCCCTTGGTTTGGACTGTGCCCGGCGGTCAGTGAACAGGGCTGTTGCCCGGTTCCTTATCGAGAATGGCTTGGGGACAGCCATTCGTCATACGGAGATAGGGTTACAGGATTTTATCCTGTATTCTGGAGATGGGGTTCACCTGTCGGCAAGAGGTATGGACCTCTTTTTGAATGACGTGCAAGCGGGCCTGGTGACCGAATTGTCGGTCAGGGGGTGGGGGTGGTGAGTCATCATGGACAACTCCCCGTGTGGCGGGTAGCACTGGTAAGGTAAAATTTATGACCCATAGGTATCTGGCAGGTTCGCAATTGATTGGCCAACACGTAGATAGGTACAGGGGAAACAGGCTTGGCCGGTCAAGGGCGAACCATGAACGGGGTGTGATGCTAGGAGCTTCACAGCCTGCATCACCTTGATATTTTAATGGATACACATCAGAGGGTGGGGTCAATAGATAGTATATTGACTTCGGTCAACAATTTGTTTGTGACAACAAACAGATTAATACAAATTGATACATAATAGCCAATTGCCATTAGCAATTTGGGTGGAACCTTATCAGTGCTACTGTGGCCTGCTTGCCTTAAAGAATTACAATTGGATGAAACACCAATTGAAAGTTATAATTTGGACTAGGGCATTATTCAATAAAAGTGGCCCAATGCCTTAAATCCAATACGTGTCCTTATTTGGGTGGGTGCGCCTGCAAAGTCTTATACATCAAGTGAAAAATAATAAAGCACCAGAAGTGGCTTTTTTACTCCCAGGACTTATAAAATCTAGTATCACCTGTTTGGCTCCTTTACTTGCAATTTTATTCTCTCTCAAAGATCAAACAGGTTTATTACCTGAAAGTTTTGGGGAACATCTATAATAATTGTTCCTGTATATTAAAAAGGAGATAAAATTGCTCCTGCTAATTATTGCCAATTAGCTTGCTATGTGCAATAAGTAAGTGTTATGCTAATCATCCCTAATGAACCAATTGATTGGACTCAAGATTAAGATAGCATGGTAGCAAAGCAAACATGATTTAGCCTGGGGTGATCTATTCTAGATAATTGTTCTCTATTATTCCACCTTAATAATAAATATGGGGAGAAAAGAGGTATTTTGTATGTGCCATTTATTGATCTGAAGGAAACATTTGATTCTATATTTGATGCATAAATTTGGGGAAAAATAACATGTCCATGTATGGAGAAAAGACTTCTCTTTTAGATTAATTTTTAACAGTAATACTTGGTTGAGGTTATTGTGTACCGTCAAGGGGCATTTTACAAATCCTGTATAATCCACAAAAGTGGTTAAGCAAGACTGTTCCAATCCTGTTCAATTTAGACATGAATGTATTGTTGAGCATTTTACTTCCCCAGCTTTTCATGTCCCCAAACTGACCAGGAAATCCATTTCACTTTTTTTATATGAAGGTGATGTGGTGTCCTTATTCCAAACTAAACTGGGTCTGATAAGGTAATCAAGGCATTTTCAAAATATTGTCAAAAGAACGCCTAGAGGTAAACTGTAGCAAGTAAAAATAATGACACTTAAAACATTACAGACTCTATAAATGATCCTTGGATGGGCAACCAATTGAACAGATGAGAGTTTTTAAGTATTGTATTGAGGTATGATATCTCGGGCATCAGAATCCTAGCTCAACAAGAATCTGCCATAGAGAAGGCTCAGCATAAAAATCTGAAGACAGTTTCTCCACACTAATGGTGGAGCAGTAATGAAACTATATAGAGCCAAGCTATTAGCTCTAAATCTTCAAATCTGAGACAATACAAACTTGAAATCAGTGAAAATAGTGCAGTTTAAGTTTCTTAGCCAAAAATATTTATCATAACAGGCTGTGTTTGGAATTTTCCCTTGAGATCAGAAAGTGATCTTACTTTAGTCTACACAGGCCTGGCTCAAGACAGTTAGCTTTTGGCTACAGCCGAAATTAGCTCTTTCTGTTTTCTTTTGTGGTGGCTTAGTGGTTAAAATGCTGAACTTGATGACTGGAAGGCCGGGAGGTCAGTTGTTTGAGACCCAAGTACTGCATGATGGAGTGAGCTCCTGCCAACCCTAGCAGTTTGTCCCAGCTCCTGCCAACCTAGCAGTTCGAAAGCAAGAAATTGCAAGTAGATAAATAAGGACCACTTTGGTGAGAAGGTAACAGCATTCTGTGAGCTCCAGCGTCTAGTCATGCCTGCCACATGACCACGGAAACGTCTGCAGAAGCAGACAGCGCTGGCTCTTCGGCTTTGAAACAAGAGATGAGCACTGAACCCTAGAGTCGGATAAGACTGGCTTTCAAGCAGGGGCAACCTTTACCTTTACCCAACCTTTATAAAAGCTTCAGCTTACTAAATGTGCCTGTTACCAATATATGACATGCTGCAAAATAAATTTCAATGACAAATATTATAACTGAATCACCTATAGAAGAAATTAAAAGAATCAGAGTAGCAAAAAGTACAAGAACCAAGGGCACTTTGAAAACCAGCAATAAACTTAGTGGCAACAAAGACAGAAAGAAAGTGGAGAATTAAAAGGGCTATTTCCAGCTTCAGTTCCTTTGGAAAGTTTTCATGCAAAAAAGCTAAGAATCCATTTTATTTAGGGCAGTTGGCATTTACTCGCCTCTTGTAAACTAGCACTTAATTAAGAGAATGAGAAGTAGTGCTGGGCAGAAATCAGCTTTGAATTTAACAACAGAGCTCCAGTCTCAGGGAAACACATTTCCTGTTCTGAGATGGAGTTACAGTAACTTCCTGAGCCAAAAAGAAGGAAAAAAATCATATTAAGACAGCTTCCATAAAATGGAGGGATACAGGAAAGCGTTGATTCCTGCCAGGAATTTACAGTAGCTGGATCTCACCTCTGGTGAAACAAGAGAGCTCTTAGAACGAGGAAGTTAATTTTGCTCTTGCAAAAGCAGAATTTGATGGTGTTGGCCAGAATGTAAAATAATAATCAGATTATACCCATTTGATGTGTCGGGATGGGAAGAGATTTAGCAAGTGCCACCAGTGCAGTTAAAAATAGGAGTTGCAGCACTTTTCAAAATGTGTGAATTGTTCTATTTTCTTTTTAATTGAAGATTTTAACATTTTTACTATTTCGGTGTTTATTATACAGGTTTCACAAGTCCTCAGTTGTACAGTAATTCTAGTACAGGTGTTTTCGTGTCAGAGATTACTCTGGGTTGAAAGGATTTTTCAGGGACACCTGAATGAGGCTCCTTTCATGTCCCTAAGTGCAACTCTCGGGTATGAAAACCCAACCTCCCAGTCTCCAGCTCAGCACCTTAACCACCAAGCCACTGGGGGAACTGCTTCTAGCACAGGTAAAAGTTGCCTTTGCTCAAAAGCCAACTGCATCCAACTCTAGAGGGCAGTGCTTATCTCCATTTACAGCCAAAGAGCCAGCACTGACTGCATCTGGTGACCTTTCCTTAGTCATGTGGCAGGCACAACTAGACACAGAAGCACACAGAACACTGTTACCTTTCCCACTGGAGCACTACCTAGTTAACTACTTGCAGTTTCTTGCTTTGAACTGCTAGGTTGGCAGGAGCTGGGACAGATGGTGGGAGCTCGGGTCTCGAACTGCTGACGTGCTTACCTTCCGGTCGTCAAGTTCAGCATCTTAACCACTAAGCCACTGTAGCCCCATAGTACCTCTAAGACCATAACATTCAAACTTTTTTTTTTTTTAGAACTAGAGTCCCATAGGTACTCACTGAGACTTTCTCTCTTAGAGGATCTCATGTATCTTCTGGATGACCACTAGTGAAGCTCTACTGCAAAACATAGCCAGAAGATTTATTAGACACCATCATGAGTTGGACTCCAGAGTTAGTGAGGATGAGTCTCAGAAGTGCTGCTTGAAGGGTGGTCCTGGGTAGGGAGGGAGATAAGGAAGTTTCCTTCCAGTGATCTCAGCAGGTTACAAAATGAGCACTTCAAAGCTTTTTCCCTTTTAATATTAGTTTTAACCCTTTAGGACAGGGGTTCCCAACCTTTTCAAGCCGTGAGCTGGGCCATGCTCTCTCAGTCAGCTTCATGGTCCAGATGGCCATTTTGCCTTGCCTGCACAATGGGGGTGGCCATTTTGTCCCAACAGCTTTAAAAGAGCAGCCATTTTGTTTCTCAAATGCCCTTGGAGGGGTGGGGGCCACATGAAAAATCACCACAGGCTGGATCTGGCCCATGGGCCTTAAGTTGGGAATCCCTGCTTTAGGTGAAGGTCTTCATAGACATGTTCCAGGATGCACTCTCAGTTCATGGAGGTCAAACTCAAAGAGCAGCAGGTCTGATGGACACACCAGCTGAGATTCTGATGCCTTTTTAAAACATGTCTCACACTCTTCTTTACTGCATGGTACTTTTGTCAGAGAAAAGCTGACGGGAGGGAAAATGTATTCATGCCATGGAGAATATGGGTAACTGAATAGGCATATCTAGGAGAGAAATAATAGGCTTCTCTTTGAACTTTTTTGATAATGGCTGAAATGGCAGTACAGTCATTAGTTTCTCTGATTTCCAGGAGAGGAATGTTTTCACAAACCCAAGTACTCGCTCCTGTACAAAGTAGCCTGTACGAAGCCTATTCCTTAGTATCTTTTTCTCCTAATCTTATTCGGACATTAGAAAACATGTGCACTCCACACACAATGAAAGGAACATGCTAGCCACAATCCTGATACTGTCACTTTCCTTGTGCAGTGCCAACTGTCTGAAGAGTAGGGACTTTCACAGAGGCTTTACACAGAAGGCCTTTCCATGAAATGCGGTGCCTGTACACATGAAGAGCTTCCATGGTCCTACAGAAATGTCTTCACACAGTTGCTCCCCCCCATGATGACAAGTGGAGGATGCACTCTTTTATAATGCCTGAATATAGTGATTGTTTCTTACACATTCCCATTAGATAGAGTGGAGTGTGTGTGTGTGTGTGTGTGACTCAGAGTTTGGCCTCTATTGTTATATGAAACCCATCAAGAATCAACCAAAACATTAAAAAAAATATTGAGACCTTCAAGCCCATGTCTACCTTTAATATTTCTAACCCTGAGTTGGGTTGTACCTGAGTGGGCGGTATATAAGCGTGAAAAATAAATAAATAAATAAAATAAAAATCAGAGGATGGGTTGAAAGACTCCCGTGCCCTCCATTCTCATTCATGTAGATTCTAAGATATCAAGCCTGGTTATAACTGCATGCACTATAATTAACTTCTTCATAAAAAAATAGAGTTAACCTGGTTTCTACTATTGCCCCAGGAGTTTTTCACCCTTAGCAAAAAAATAAAAATAAAATCTCATGATAGGCACAGGTGTGTTGAATAATTAAAGCATGATGCTAAATGGTCTTAGGTAAATGAACCATAACAAAAAAGGAATGGAATTTAATGAAGATTCAGTATAAGTAGATGTTTTGTTTCAAAACATAAAACTCCTGTTTCTTTCAAGCACTTACTGGAATGTAAGCCCCTTGCCACAATACCTGTTTGATGTTTCACCCTGGAAACTTAAAACTAGCTTTGTCTAATTAAATGTTTCTTGCTTGATAATCAGCAGATTAAGCACAGAGCAGGCAGTCTTTATGTAGCACCAGCAAGAACGTTGTAGTTTCTACCTCTCCTTCTTCTTCTATTAAAATCAAAATGTTTTATATGTAGCTTCATTCTCTCTATCACTCGTTTCTCATTTTAACTGTCATCTGTAATAATCAAATAGAGGCTGTGGCCTTCATCCTTCTAAACAAAACAGAAATGTTATCTTCCTGGTCGATGTGATGAGACCTATCGTGCTTGATTTCTGCTAAATGAATGTGAGATATAAATGCGGGCAAGGAAAGGTTTGATGCCAGAGCTGAAACAACACTGCAGCTAAGACCATAATTCAACAAAATGTCATTATTTGATATTGTTCAAAATATAGTCTCAGTGTTTCAGAACAAAATTTGGCTTTTCTCGCCACCACTTCAACATTGTCTGCAATGCACCAGAAAGCTTCCTTATGCTACCTTGTGAGTTCCATTGGAATCAGTAGAGTCTGTCTAAGAAGAAAAGAAAGTCTTGTTAACTATAACATCCGAACATCTCTATATAGGGATATAGTAGCAGAATTCTGATGAGGGAAGAAAAGAAGGCATAGGAAACAAAAATCTGTATAAGGGATCAGCAGGAACAGTTTGGTCTGGCACTACTTAGAAATGTTTTCCATTGGACAATTTCCTACAAAGATTTATGGAACTCACCTTGTGATGAACGACCATAAAAGAGAAACATTCTTTTCCCATGATAAATGGGGAAAATGTTATATTCACAACTGAGCATTTAAAAGCTTTTGCATTGTACACAACTGAACCTCTCTTCATAGTCAGTTAAATTATCTCTTTTTTATCTATAGATAACAATGCTTCTCTGAATGCAAGGGCTATGTGGAAAGGCTTATGGACAATTAGGATAATTTGCTTTGTGCATGTAGGTGTGTATATTTCTTTTTCCTGTATCAGCTCCAGGTTGATAAAGAACCTTACTCATGGGGCTCTAGATCCTTTAAATCTCAAGCCACAAGTATTCCTACCCCAGAACTCATTTAGGGCTTCTTGCAATGGAAACTGCCACTGTGAGAATTAGTTTTTCCTCTGCTTACTCTAGATCACTGGTGGTGAACCTATAGCACACATACCAGAGTGGGCATTCAGAGCCCTCTCTGTAAGCATGCATGTCATCACTCAAGCACAGAGTTCACCCCATCCTTCTGCCCAGCAGTGCAATGGGAGCACTTCCTCCTTCCCCTAGCACTAAGTTAACCTCACCCTTCTGCCCAGCAGCCCAATGGGAGTGCTTCCTCCCTCCCCTCAGCACAGAGTTCACCACGCCCCTCTGCCTAGCAGCCCAATGAGAGCGCTTCCTCCCTTCCTTGTCTGGGGCAAGGTGGGCGGTTCACATACAGCATGAGGGTGCAATACAGATGGCAGTTTGGGAACTCGGTCTCTAAAAGGTTCACACTCACTGTTCTAGATGGAATGAGGCCATTGGAGGTGTTGTGATTCCTTCCTTTGTGAAGCATTTTGCCACAACCACCCCTTCTCCCAATCTAAAAATTTGGCTCAAGTCTTTAATATTGGTCCATTGCCACCGAAACCACCCCATGAAGCAGACAACAACTATCTGTTGGTCAAAACATGGGCCACTTTATTAATAACATAACAATACAATATTAACATGACCTGCAATTGGGCATCCTAGTGGGTAAATAGTATTATCTTATGGGTATATCTACCCATATCCAGATTATTGTTTATGACCTTGTATGGAGTGATGACATCTCACTCCATACCTCTTAGATCACAAATTCCTTCAGGCCAACAAGCCTGCTCTCTTGTAATTGAGGGTTCCTACCCATGACAGTAGACGCCTCCAGTGTCTCTGTCCTTCTGTTATAGTGAGGAACCCCCATTACATATGGTCAATTAACATACCTGTAGTTTTGATTACAATTTACCCCACTACCGCCACCAAGGATGTTCATTTACAGACAGATGCCCCCACCTCAGGCCGCTAATTTGGCCTTGATGCCCCATTGCAGGTCATTGAGAAATGTTTGTAAACCTTCCTCTGATAAATGTATTCTGTCCTGCCGGTAGAGGCCAGGAAATTTGACCTTGATTTCAGAATGCTCAATAACTCTGCCAAATCCTTCAGCCATAAACTTAGCCACAGCTTTGTTCACGCTGTGGCACGCCTTCTCAATTCTGCATGGGTCTCCAGTGCAGCGCCAAGTAAAATAGGGCAAGATCTCCGACCACACCAAGCGGAGGCCAGGCCACCAACACTTCACAAGGGACAGGTCCCTTTTCACTGACATGCTCAGTTCAATGCCCTTCATGAGGCCCAAATCATTGCCACCCAGATGGATAACCATAACATCTGGAGGTGTGCCTCCCCTTGCAGAGTTCATGAATGGTACAAGTTTTCCCCATGGCATGCCCTGCCTCCCATGCTAATCCACATAGGCTCTGCCATGCAGACCAAGGTCCTTGCCCCACACGGAGCGGGTCACATAATTTTCAGCCCATAAAATACAACTGTGTCCAATGATCAGAATCTGCCGAGGGTGGCAAGGAACATGACCTGGAAGGTAAGGGAAAAAGCAGTAGTCCTTTGTTCAATACTTCATAGGTCTAACATATGTTCTGTAAGCTCTGGGCTTCAACCGGCCCACCCTTTGAATGTCCTTGTGGGAATAACCTGCCACTGCCGCAGTGGATGTGGCCCTGATCCGAAGAGAGTGCATGCCGAAAAGCCACAAATTGACTCCTAAACTAGTCAGAATTCTCTTTGTTACTGCCCAGAACTGGTATCACATCAATGGGCTACTGTCCAAATGATGGAATAAAGGACCAGCATTGGTTCCTCTCAGTTTGAGATGTGCCTCTAGGGCAACACAAGGGCAAACGGGAGCAGGGCCAATGCAAAGCAAAGTCACTCAGGCACCCTTGCCCAGTTGGTCAGTCATGGACTGGTGGACTGTCAACTCCAGCTCCCGGTCACCAAGTCTCACATCAGCCATCTGCAAAACTTGGCTGGCTTCACCCGTCTTCAACAGGGCCAACTGGAGCGTGGAATAGGACTGCCTCAAATTGGCTTGCACAGGTGAAAACCCAAGCGGCCAACATATCTTTGAGCAATTTAGGGGAAATTGGTACATGTTGGTCATATGACCTACCCCACTTTCTTGACCACCCCTCCAAGGACTTAACGATCCTGAAATCAACAACTGTATTGGCATGTCCCATCGCTTTGGTATACAATTTTAGGGCAGACAATTTTGACTGGATTGTCTGGGGGGAGACCCCCATGCAGTATAAGTGAACCATAAACTGCAAAATATCCTCCAATCTGCCTGCAACTGCCTGGTGCAACGGAACCCACAGAAGTCTGAGGCAGTTGTGATATAGCTGCAGCGGGTTCTAGGTGCTATGGCTGCGCCTATAGTGCAGTCTATCTCAAGTAGCCATATCTCCGGCGGCATTACATCCGGATCTATTGCAGCATCTGGGGTGATTGTACGAAATCATTGCATCTGCCCATACCTGTCAAGCACGGCTCCAGAAAATACAGGACCTGCGCAGAACCCTTCAGTGCAGAACCCTTCTGTGCATGCACAAAAAGGTTCTGCGCATGAACAGAAAGGTTCTGCACATACATGCATGCGCAGTAACTACTTTCCTTACCGGCCTAATTATGGGATGGTGGCAGGAAAGTAGAGTTAGCAGCATGGAAATAATCCCGGCCAATCCAGGATACTTGACAGGTATGCATCTGCCACCGGGATAAAGCATCGTCAACTTGATTATCAATGCCAGGGACATATTGGGCTTTGAACAATATATTGTACTCTAGACATTTCAAAACTAATTTGCGGACCAAACACATGACCCTCAGGGATTGGGACATCATGGTGTTGACAATATGAACTACAGCCAAATTATCCTCCCAAAATTTTAGTGCAGAATTGGCCCAGGTCTCACCCCATTAAAACACATCCCCAACCACCAGGAATAATTTGAAAAATGTAAGGTCTTTCACAATGCCCGCTTCTCTCCAACGTGCGGGCCATGTGCCGTAGCACCAAAGGTCATGGTGGTATAAACTGAAACTGCAACTGCCAGAGGCATTGGCAAACACTGCCATTTGTGCCTCCTCCTTAATTTTGGAGTGCCAAAAAGAGGCACCATTGTAACTTGACAAATATTTGAGCCATAGCTGGACATCCTCCCTCAAAGCTCAGGTGACCCTGGCTTGGTAAAATGGCCAGGTAAGCCCTTTCATGGTGTCACACAGGTGGCGGGCAAAGGCCCTGCCCAGTGTAACCACCTTGCAAGCAAAGTTTAAGTGACCATGCAAAACCTACAGCTCTTTCAGCGTCACTTTGCATCTCGACAACAATATTACTCTGTTTGTCTTGTAACTGTGACAGCTTATCACGGGGGAGATGAGACTGCTGTCTCGAGATGTCTAGCAGCACCCCTAAGAAAATGATGGAAGTGGTTGGTCCCTCCATTTTGTCATCTGCCAAGGGGACTCCTAATTCAAGGGCCAGCACCTGAAACTCTTGCAGGAGGTCAGCACATCTAAAAGATTGTGCAGGGCCACAAAAGAGGAAATCGTCAAAATAATGGAACACGTGGCTGGATCCAGTGCGTTGGTGAAATGCTCAATCCAAAAAAATGCTAAATCACTCAAAGGATGCACAAGAGAAAGATCAGCCGAAAGGCATGGCTGTGTCTACAAAACATTGGCCATTGGAGTCAAAGCCAAGCAGTTCGAAGTTCTGTGGGTGCACAGGCAATAGATGGAAAGTGGATTTAATATCACACTTCACCATAAGGGCATCCTTTCTGCATGATCTAACCGTTTAGACCACCTGATTAAAGGATGAATACGTGATGGTACATAACTCATGTGGTATTGAATCATTTACTGACCCACCAGTAGGGTTAGATAAATGGTGGATCAAACGGAATTCCCTGGAACCCTTCTTGGGAACCAAACCCGGGGCGGAACACTTTCAAATTATGGAAGTATGACTAGTCAAACAGGCTGGCCACCTATTCCACAGCCAGCTCCTTCCCAATACTCTGCCCGACCACATGCTCTAACCTGATTACCGAACAGAGGTTTAGAGCTATTTGTAGAAAACAGGCCCCCAAAGCAGGGATCCGGAAACCAAAAGTGAAACCTTCCTGCAAATAGTGTGCGACCTCCGCAGGATAACCTGCAAGCCAGGAAACTAATGTATCAAGCTTGATTGAGCTGGACGCCTTTTGCAGGCTGCAGCAGCTCGGGGTTAACTCTTTTTGCAACCCAGGAATCACATCCCCTATGCCTCTGGGGCCACTTTTTGTGCAGTAGGAGGCCAGATGGTTGCCACCGCACATAGTGCACTCGTGACAGTATTTGCACAATTTCTTGGAACAACGCCGCTGACCTGTAAATTCCCAGCAAACCAACCAGGATGGAACCACCTGGCCTGCCAACTGGCAGGCAGGAGGCACTGGCATGGGGTGCTGCACCAGGTGTCCACAGTCGTAATGGTCACCAGACACTGGGAGAGAAGGGGTCATGAATTGGAGCCACAATAGGACATGTGGCTCATCCCAATGCATGGTTGGCCAAATGGCTGTGCGCATGCGGAAATTCTCATCATAAATAACACATGCTTGTCCTGGGAAGTCTACGTAAGCTTGGTAAATAATATCCAAGTATTGAATTAATGGTAATGAGAGCTGTTGCCTGGCATGTACTGCCACCCCCGCATAGATCAGATAAGCAGGCAGGCAATTAGCCCAGGTCCGAGGAGGCTTCTTTCTCCTGGTTGACTCCTTGTCCTTCTCATCCATATATTTCTCTGTCTTGTCTCAATCCCGGTTAAGCAGGGAAAATATATCTACATATTTGCTTTAGTGTATGGGACCAAAGACAACAGGACAACCGAAGGGTTGGTTTAACGCAGGTTTATTGCATAGTGTTCCGGTGAAGCATGAGGTAATGGCGGTGATACATCTCAATATATACAGTAGCACTCTACATTTGAATCTTGTAGCACGGTAGCTCATTGGCTGCTACCGGCGTGGCCTCGCCCAGGCACGCCTCTTTCTTCTGCTGCTGAATGTGGGGAAGGTTTTCCCGCGGCTGTCCGTGATTGAGCAATGTGAACCATGTGAGACTGAACGCTCGCAGCTGCCCTCTATGGGCTGTCTGCTCGCGTTCCTTTACAGCTGAGATCGTTGGTATTTGGAGTGGTTACATTCTTGCCTTTACAGTATAATGAACATGCGCACATACGCTGAGATCGTTGGTATTTGGAGTGGTTACATTCTTGCCTTTACAGTATAATGAACATGCGCACATACATACATAACATCCCTCCCCCCTAGGATGGGACGAAGTCCCGCAACCATTGTGGCTTGCCGCACGTGCACTTGGGGCGTGCCTGCGTCTGACCTAGTACGGGAGAGCCTGTGATCCCTGACTCCGCGGGTGCTTGTCCTGCAACGGGAAACGGGGATTCGTTAGTGGCTCTGTGGGGCGTCCGTGCCTGCCTTGCGCCCGGGGATGGGAATGGAATGAACAGTTGGGAGGTGAACCCCTGCCTGTTGCTCTCGGACCCCGGGGACCCTCCCATTGTGAACCGCGGAACCGATGAGGTCGCCCTTGTGGTTTTGCTACCTTCTGATCCCCGCTCGGGGGATCTTGAGACTGTGGTGGGCGGACTCGCCGTTGCCTCCCGTCTTGGGGGTGTCGGTCTCCGGGGAATTGGCGCTATATTGCATTCTAACTCACAGGGGCTACTGGGACTGGAAGTACCAGGGGCTGAACTGAAACCCCTCTTTTCGCTAGGACGGGTGGGGGACCACTCCGCTAACTCCCCCTGGTACTGTAAATCAACGTCTAAACTTCTATGGGCATCTGTGTTTCAGGGGAACTTCCGAGGGGTATGTGTGTGGTCGGGGCTCTTCCTTTCTGCCGCGGACTCCGGCAAAAGATCTCTGTGGATCGATTCCCTTTCCTCCCCCCTTGGTGGGGACCCATGCTCCCCTTTTCCTCCCCCTTGGGCTAAACGGGTGGGGGAGTACCCTAACGCTGATTCGATGCTATTTTCGTCTCCGTCCTGCTCTCCGGGGACCCTGCGCCTGAGCTGGTCCACGTGTCGCCTCCACAGGAAGCCTGTACTGGTCTCCACGCGGTATGAGACGGGGCCGGTTTGTGCTATTACGGTGCCCGGCACCCAGGCTGGCCCCGCGCTGGCGTAGTTCCTGCAGTGCACCGGGGCGCCTACGCTGAAACTCTTTGTGGGTTCCACCCCTATGTTCCACCCTTTGTCCTCTACTCTCGTGGGGTCTAGCTTGGAGATTCCCGTGGCCAGCTTCCTGCGCATCAACAGCTCTGCGGGGGAGTACCCTGACGCCAATGGGGTGACCCTGTACCTTAGCAGGAATTGGCACAATTTCAGGTCGAGGTCTCCGGGGCCCATGCGCAGCAGCGCGTCTTTTGTGGTGCGCACGAGGCGCTCTACTTGGCCGTTGGTGGCCGGGTGAAAGGGGGCGGAGGTGATGTGCCGAATGGCGTTGCGCTCCATGAATGCCCCGAACTCGGCGGACGTGAAACAGCTAGCGTTATCGCTGACGAGGGTGTCGGGTAAACCGAACGTGGAAAAGATCCTCCGTAACTGTTTAACTGTTGTGGCCGAGGAGGTGCTCGAGACTGGAATGACCTCCAACCACTTGGAGAACGCGTCCACTACAAGGAGGAAGAGCGTTCCCCTGAACGGGCCAGCAAAATCTACGTGTACCCGGGACCAGGGCCCCCTTGCTGCGTCCCACTCCCTATGTGGCGAGCGGGCCTCTTCTGGCCTGGAGCTTTGGCACGCTTCGCATGTGCCGACCATGTGTTCGATGTCGGCGTCTAGCTGGGGCCACCAAAAGTAACTGCGGGCCAGTGCCTTAGAGCGGACGATCCCCGGGTGGCTGACGTGCAGCAGTTTAAGCACCCTCGGCCGGAGAGACATGGGGATCACTACCCGCTGTCCCCACAAGAGGCAACCCCTCTCTAGGAACAACTCTAGTTTCTTTTTGAAAAATGTGTCGAATTCCGCTGCTGGGGAAGACACGGGCCACCCTTTCTGTACCCAGGAGCAAACTGTGGCCAGCGTTTTGTCCTTGCCGGTCGCTTTAGCGATGTCGGCCGGTACTGCTGGAGGGGAGACTAGGACCTCTATCATTAAGACCTGGTGGTCCCTCTCTACCTCGCCCACGTGGCAGCAATCCCGGGGAATGGGGGACCTCGACAGGGCATCCGCATGGCTGATCTCCTTCCCGGGCCGGTATACCAACACGTGCTGATACGCGTTGAGAAAAATGGCCCACCTGAGCATTCTCGGGGACAGGATTTGGGGTGTGCGGTGAAAATGCCTAGCAGGGGCTTGTGGTCAGTCACTATGGTGAAGGGGCGGCCGTACACAAAATCATGAAATTTCTTGGTCCCCGCAATTATCGCTAGTGCTTCCCGGTCTGTCTGGGCATAGTTTCTCTCCGCTTGGGACAAGGACCTAGAGTAGAACGCTATCGGGGCCTCCCTCCCGTTCTCCAGTACGTGGCATAACACCGCCCCCACCCCCACCGGGGATGCATCACATATTAGGACCACTGGGCGTTTGGGATTGAAGTGGGTCAGTACAGCATCTGATGCCAGGAGTCGCTTCAGGTCATTGAAAGCCTTCTCCTGGACGTCGCCCCACTTCCATGCCTCGTCCTTTTTTAACAATTTGTATAGCGGTTCCGCCACTGCTGCCTTCCGCGGAAGGAAGGAGTGGTAAAAATTGAGCAGTCCCAAGAACGACTGCAACTCGGGCTTGGAGGTGGGGCGAGGGGCCTTCTTGATGGCGGCCACCTTGGATTGGGATGGCCTGATTCCCTCGGGAGTAACACGGAACCCTAGGAACTCAACCTCAGTTGCGAAGAAAACGCATTTGTCTTTTCGCAACCGCAACCCCGCCTTTTCGAATATTGTCAGGACCTTTCCCAACCTTGTTGCTAATTCGGCCCGGCTCCCCCCTGTAATCAATACGTCATCAAAGTAGGGTAACACCCCCTCTAACCCCTTCAGGAGGCGTTCCACGAGTGACTGGAAAATCCCGGGCACCGAATTCACGCCGAATTGGAGGCGCGATACCTGGAACGCCCCTTTGTGGGTGACTATGGTCTGTGCAGCAGCTGCGGCGGGGGTCACCGGGAGTTGCTGGTAGGCTTGGGCCAGGTCAAGTTTAGCGAAACACCTCCCCCCGTGTAACCTGGCCAACAAGTGGCTGACTACCGGCACCGGATACGCATTAGGGCGGATCGCCTTATTGATGGTGCACTTGTAATCAGCGCATATGCGGACCTCCCCGTTGGCTTTGAGCGCTGTTACAATTGGAGTTTCCCACTCCGCAGAATCAACAGGAACAAGAATCCCCTGGCCCACCAATTTGTCCAACTCCGCCTCTATTTTGTCTTTTAGTGCGAAAGGCACTCTGCGCGGTTTAAGTCTGATTGGACGTACTCCAGGGTCCAGGTCGAAAGTCACTGGGGGGCCCTTGAATTTTCCAAGCCCCTTTTTGAAAACCTCGGGGTGCGCGTCGCACACGCTCTGTATTGGATCAGTCCCGGTGGCGTGTGCTCCCACGGCGTGCACCCCCCCAATGAACAACCCCAGGGGCTGGAACCATTGAGTCCCGAGGAGGCTGCATTTTCCTCCCTTGAGGACGACTAGGGGAAGCGTTGCGGTGTGCTTTTTAAACTGGACCTGGAACTTCCCAATCCCCAACACTGGGATGCGGTTCCCTTGCACGTCCTTCAGTGTGGCCCTCAACGCTTTGAGCTTGGGCCGCACGCGGGGGGCGATTTTCATGAACTCCCCCTGGGAAATAATAGAGTATGACGAACCCGAGTCCACCTCCATTCTAACAGGGGCCCCTTGTATTACTACCTCAACGAAGTATCGGGGGTGCTCCGTGGAAACGCTGCAAACCGGAGCGTCGTCCTCGCTGTCGTCGGAGATGCGCCCTACTCCGTCCCGCGTCCTCGTGGTCCGGGTGCCATCCTTTGGCCTCGTGGTGCGGTCCTGCCTCGCCGAGCGGTCTGGAGAACTCCTTGTGGTCTCGCGCCGCTTCCGGCAGACCTTGGCGATGTGCCCGCGCCGGCCGCAGTTGTGGCACTCGGCCTTGCGGAATGGGCATTTGGCGCGGGCGTGGGCGGCGCCGCAGCCGTCGCAGCGCCGGCCCTCTCTCTGGACCCTCCGGACGTCCTCGTCGTCGCCGCTCTCCGCAGACGAGTCCGAAGCTCGCCGGGCCGCGCGCACCGAGCTCTCTGCCTTGGCGGGCTTCGGGCGCCAGTCCTGGAGCTCTTGCACCCCGGCAGTCGTGGCCTCCGCGGCCTGCGCCGTGTCGAGGACTTGTTGCCACGTGGGAGGCGGCTCCCTTTTCATCAGCGCGCGCTGAGTCTCTGTGTCCCTCAGACCGCAGAGCAGGCAGTCCCGGAGGGTGACTTCTGGGGTCTCCCACTTGCATGGGCCGGCGGCCAGCCGCAGGGCCGCGGCGAACTCAGCGACCGATTCCCCGGGCGCCTGGACTCGCCTCCAGAACGCGCTCCGAGCGGGGAACATCGCTATCGCTGGCCGGAGATGGGCGCGCAGCGCCGCCAGGAGCTCTGTGGCTTTGAGGTCGCCCACCTTCCTCGGCGCGATCAGGTCCACCAAGGTCCTCTTGGTCTCGTGTCCAAGCATGCGGACGAAAATGGCCCTCTTCTTGGCCTCATCTGAGACTTCGAGCTCCACCAGCGCTGCGTTGAAGTCTATCTCAAACAGCTCCAAGTCTCCCGGCTTCCTGATCTCATAGCCGGCGCATGTCTTGGTCCCGTGGGCAGCCATATCCCATCCTCGTCGCCAATTTAGTGTATGGGACCAAAGACAACAGGACAACCGAAGGGTTGGTTTAACGCAGGTTTATTGCATAGTGTTCCGGTGAAGCATGAGGTAATGGCGGTGATACATCTCAATATATACAGTAGCACTCTACATTTGAATCTTGTAGCACGGTAGCTCATTGGCTGCTACCGGCGTGGCCTCGCCCAGGCACGCCTCTTTCTTCTGCTGCTGAATGCGGGGAAGGTTTTCCCGCGGCTGTCCGTGATTGAGCAATGTGAACCATGTGAGACTGAACGCTCGCAGCTGCCCTCTATGGGCTGTCTGCTCGCGTTCCTTTACAGCTGAGATCGTTGGTATTTGGAGTGGTTACATTCTTGCCTTTACAGTATAATGAACATGCGCACATACATACATAACATTTGCCTTGCACGATTTTGTCCCTGGTGACCAGGAGAAGATGGTCACCCAATGGTAGGGACTGGTCGCTGAAAGGAAATGCAGACACAGGCACAGTTGCAAGGGTCGACGGAGCAAAAACCCAACATGCGCATCCACCTCTGAAGTTTGCAGGGCGGCAGGGGAATAAACTGCAGAAGGTGGATAAGGGGCCATCCACAGGACCATAGCGGCTGACTGCCTACCTACGGAATTTATAGCCTGCACAGGGCTAGACTACTAGACCACGGCCAAGGCCATAAAGGCAGCTGTGTAGGTGAAGAATGAGGCGCCAGGGTCACACACCCAGTCGCATTCCAAGATCTCACATCCTCATCTCATCTAGGCCAAGGTATTCCATGAGTAGGTGACACCACGGCCACAGTGCTCTCAGGTTTGTTTGGCATGGAAATACCAGATGACTGGGCAGATTCCTCAACTTCCACATCTGTGCAGATGATGTTTAAGGAACCCCCAACGGTGCATCCATTTCTCAAGATGCCAGTCAGGGCATCATCTGCCAGGTTCCCTCAATGTCTTGTCACAGGGGTTGGTAGAAGTGGTGCCGGACTTAGAGCCACATGGCCTGCTCGAGGGCTGTTATCCTGGCCACCAAATCTGTCCAAAGCAGAAGAAGTATGAAGCTTAGGTGCCATCGTTCCAAGGCACTCTCTTTGTAGAGATTTATTCCACTTGTGTCACATGAAGAAGCTTGTACACATGTACTTTTGCCAGATTATGAAAAAGAAGAGAGAGGGCGAGGCGGGAAGGAGACATGCTCTTATAGAGCATAGACTCTGCCCTGAAACATCGAGGCCTCTGGGTGGTTGCTGCCTTGGGGTAGATGGGCAGCAAAATGCGTTCCCGTGCTAATTCTCATGACACGGCCATTGTTCCATGTTTGCAATGGGTTGGATTTGAAAAGCAAAGTTATAAGACAAAGCTTGGAAATCTGCCTGCTTGTGAAGAGAGCTAATAATGATGCTGTAGGCTGGAGGTACAGAGACTATGAGAACAGAGAGGAGATTACAAGATACAGTAAGGTAATATTTTGACTTATGAGGTTTTAGATAAGAAGACATTCAATCTGTGTTAAAAGAAGGAGTCTTTAGATTAAAAAAAATCTAAAGAGGTTATGTTGCATTGGTTGGCATAGATTTTGCTGGAGAGTGGTTTTTTTTTTAGATTCCCTATCTGTCTGGCTCGATAGCTTAGTTTACGTATCTGGCTGTGGGGCCAGAGGTTTGGAGTTTGATTCCCCACCATTCCTCCTGAGAGAAGAACCAGTCTATGTAGCCATCAGCAAGCTGCACAGTAGGTGATGTACTGTAGCATGTGAAGCCACAAGGACCAGCCAGCATTATGATTTTTTGCCTATAATGATGATGAGATCTCATGATGCATGATATAGTGAAACTGTGAGTAATAAAGAACTCTTGGGAGTTAAAATATGAGCATCTCATAAGATTTAGGTTAGTCTTTAACACACAAAGTTCTACCTCAATCTTAGCCACCAGGCAGTGCAAATCAACTTCCTGCTCTATGGCTTATCTAATGTTTTTCTTTTATTAACAGTTATGTATCTCATGCTAAGGCCATCACCCTTGTATGATGGCCTCAAGAAGGAAGAAGCTGAAGATGATTTACACTTCACTTTGAAGCTTACAGGCCTTTTATTGGAGATCTTTAGCCAGCTGAATTAAGCATGTTTATCCACTATTGGAACCTTCCATCCTTTTAGAAAGTTTGCCCTGGTCTCAAACGACCTATGCTTGGATATTTCCAGTGCTGAAAAGAAAATCTATTTGTGGTGGTATGCTATGAACACACGTGTTGAAGAACAAGAGAAGCGGGTGCCTCTACTTCTAAATATGGCAGTTGTCAGTTAAAACTGCATGCATACAATGGGATATGCATTCAGATAAGAATTTTAATCCATCTTTCAATTGAGCTGAGATACAGTACATATTAATCTGCTGCCTGATACATGTCATTAATAGCAATGGAATGTTTGCATTTCCTCATAAACTGAAATAATTGCTTCCATGAGCAGATATTCTGGGCCAGATCAAGTAACTCCACTGCCCCAGATTTTATGAAAAGCATCCAAATGCTGCTTCGACTTTGTCATATATATATATATATCTGTAATAGGATGGGACTAGCTATATTTAGCCTTACTTTCTATCACCTTAGGTAACTTTCAAAAGGGATGAAAATTGCCAACAAACTAAAAAAAGAGAAAATTTAAAAGATTAATGTGGTACAGCAGTTGCATAATATCATGTATATGAAAAGTTTAATGTCTTATTCAATGATCAAGGATTATAATGAGGACAGGAAAATGACTCTTGATTATGCCTGTAATAAGGAAGAGAGTGGTTCCGGGTAACATATTCCTCATACAATAGAAAGTCTAAACGCTGAGAGGCAACAGAAGACCAGATTATATTCAGGGTCTCAGGTGTCATTGCAAAGGGACACAATGCTTCTCTGTTTCAATGCTGACAGCCATTTCCTCACTGCTTACAGTTAACTGTGCCACTGTTTCTAGGAAGCACCCTACACACTACAAGAGAGCAAGGCCAGCAACGTTTTCTTCTGGAGAGAAAGAACTGAAATCTGGGAACTATGTTGCAGAGGTCACAAAACTGAACCCAAGTCAGAAGAATATTAGCAAAATCAGTCATGCAATAATGCCCAGTCTACCGTTTTACAGTATTTTATTAGTGCATACTTTCAAATTGCTAGAAAGAAGAACTGAAGGAGCTGAGTGCTGTGGCTAATGTGTTTCAGCAGCCCTTGACATATCATTCTTATTTTTATTATTAGTAATAGTAGTAGCAGTAGCAGCTGCAAACTGATTACTGTATACTAATTTCCTAGTGTGGACCCAAACTCTAGATAATTCCATAATCAAAGGAAGAATCTGGATTCAGAGAATCAGAGAAATGTCATAGCTTTGAACATAAAAGGTCCCAGAGAGCCCATAGGAGGTCAATGCAGTTTTTGAGTGAAGAAGTACCAACGGTCTCATCTAGTAAGAAGCAGCTTGCTATTCTTAAGTGTTAGTAGCTGATTGCCCGGCCTTGCCGGGGGTTATTAATTTTTTTAAATTGTGGGAAGGTATGTGTGTGTGTGTGTGTGTGTGTGTGTGTGTGTGTGTGTGTGTGTGTATGTATTTTTATCTCTGTCTCTGTCTTCCTCTCTCTCTTCGTTTATCTTTTTCTTTGTTTCTCTGTCTTTCTCTCTATCTTTCTTCCTCTCTCTCTCCCTGTTTTTCTCTCTTTCCTTCTCTCTCTTTATTTCCTCCTTTCTCATTTGTTCTTGTTTTCTCACCCCCCCTCTCTCTGTCTCTCCTGTCTGTCAGCTTCCCTTTTCCCCATTGCTGTTTCGAGATCAGCTGGTCTCGAAACAGTGAGGGGAAAAGGGAAGCTGGCAAGCCGCTCTCCATCCGGTAATGCGCGTTTCTGGACAAAGAGCAGCCTGATTGTCAGCTTCCCTTTACCTCATCACTGTTTCAAGAGCTGCTCTCAACACAGTGAGGGGGAGAGGAGAGCTAGTAGGCCGCTTTTCATCCAAATATAGCTAGTAACATAATTCCCAGGTAGAAAGCAGCCTGCCTGTCAGATTCCCTTTCATCCCTCGCTGTTTCGAGATCAGCTGGTCTCAAAACAGCAAGTGGAAAAGGGAAGCTGGCAGGGCGAGAGGCAGGTATCCATCAGGGAAGGTGCTCTCCTTGGTGGATCACTGGCTGCCACCTGTGCATTTTCCTCTCCGCTGTTTTGAGGGCTGGCTCGAAACAGCGGTGTGGGAATGGCAAGGGTGAGAGGCAGGTATCTGTCAGGGGAGGTGACTTCCCTGGTGGATTTCTGCCTGGCACCTTTGCATTTCCCCCTCTGCTGTTTCAAGGGCTGTTCTCAAAACAGGGGGGGGGGAATGGCAGGGTGAGAGGCAGGTATCCCTCAGGGAAGGTGCTCTCCCTGGCAGATTGCTGTCTGTCGCCTGTGCATTTTCACCTTTGCTGTTTCGAGGGCTGGCTCAAAACAGCGGAGGGGGAATGGCAAGGGTGAGAGGCAGGTATCTGTCAGGGAAGGTGCCTTCCCTGGTGGATCCCTTCCTGGTGCATTTGCATTTCCCCCTCTGCTGTTTCAAGGGCTGTTCTCAAAACAGCAGAGGGGAAATGGCAAGGGCAAGAGGCAGGTATCCGTCAGGCATGGCTGAGGGTGGGAGGGGTGGCAGGGCAGAGGCAGCGCCTATGGCAGTGCCTCACCCAGCTGTATCCTCAGGTGGTACAGCAGGAGAGGCAGGGCAGAGCCTATGGTGCCGCCTGGCCTGACCACGTTCTCAGGCAGCTTGGCTGAGGGGAAAAGGGGTGGCAGGGCAGAGGCAGGGCTGAGGACTGTTATTTGCGGAGGGGACAAAGGGCCAGACCGCCACCTCAGATGAGGCCCAGTCCGCCTGGGTACGGCAGGGAGGGCCCTCAGCTGTAGCATACGTGAGCGATCTGTGGCCCAGTGATGCTGTCAAAGTCCTGTCCGAGTGCCTGGCAGCTGTTGGGGTCTGGATGGGGGACAACGGATTACAACTGAACCCTTCCAAGACTGAGTAGCTATGGATTAGGAGCCCGGTGTTATCCAACCATCCTTGCTCTCCTTGATCTCTCAGCGGCTTTCGATACCATTGATCATGGTATCCTTCTGGAACGGCTCGGTGTGGTTGGAGAGTGAGAGGTCCAGCCCTAGGCCACTCCAATATGGGGTGCCTCAGGGCTTGGTGCTGTCTCCTCTCCTATTTAATATCTACATGAAACCGCTGGGTGAGATCATCCATTGCCATGGGGCGCGGATGATACCCAAGTGTACATCTCGTCTCGTGGTGATCCCAGTGATGCTGTCAAAGTCCTGTCTGAGTGCCTGGAGGCTGTTGGGGTCTGGATGGGGAACAACGGATTACAACTGAACCCTGGCAAGACTGAGTGGCTATGGATTAGGGGCCCGGAGTTATCTCGGGAGCTACCATTGTTGGTTTTGGATGGGGCTAATCTGCCCCAGACAGATCTGGTGCACAACTTGGGGGTCCTCCTGGACTCACGACTGCTGCTTGAAGATCAGGTAGCAGCCGTGGCCAGGAGGGCTTTTGCCCAACTTCGGGTGATTTGCCAGTTGCGCCCGCTCCTAGACTAGGACTCCTTACTCATGGTCACTCATGCTCTGGTCACCTCTAGACTAGATTATTGCAATGTGCTCTATATAGGGCTGCCCTTGACAACCATCCGGAGGCTGCAGTTGGTCCAGAATGTGGCTGCTCGGGTGGTGATGGGGTGTGGGTGTAATGCTTGTGCCTCACCACTGCTTTGGGAGCTGCACTGGCTTCCAATTTGCCTCTGGGTGCAATTCAAGGTGCTGGTCATTACCTTTAAAGCCCTATATGGTAGTGGGCCAGGATACCTAAGAGACCACATCACCCAAGAACGTCTGTCTGTCTGTCCAACCAGAGCAGACCGGAGGGGTTCTCTGCTTGTACCATCTGCTAGAGAGGCCCGTCTCTCTAGCACAAGAAGGAGGGCATTCTCTGTGTCCGCTCTGGCCCTATGGTACCTCCTGCCAGTGGAACTAAGGCTGCAGACGGAATTGCTGCCCTTCAGGAAAGATCTGAAAACATGGCTGGTGGGGTAGGTGTGGGGTCCTGAAGATGTCATGACCCCCATCTGCTGGTTGGTTTAATATCAAAGTAATTTTCCTCTTTTTAATGTGTGGGAGTTTTAGCAAGGTAATTTGTTTTAATGGGGTTGTTCTTGTTTTAAGGGTTTTAAGATTGTATGCCGCCCAGAGTCTTTGTGAGTTGGGAAGCTATATAAATATGAATATAAAATAAAAAAATTTAAAAAATAAAGACCTTTAGAGCATAATCTTGTCTTATCAGGGTTCCCAGGTTACCTTCTTGAATGTGGTTACCAAACCCTCTGCAGATCTCTGTACTCAGTGCAATGTCCTGGGAGTGTCAGATTATATGGGACAACCCTGTATGCATTCAGATGAATACATAACCCTCATGTGTGTCATATGTCTATATGTAGAATTGTATCTATGGCTTTACCATCTCAAGAGTGTTTAGTTATTTAAACAATGTTTAGAATACAGTAGGCAATTTGTTTGCGGATAGATTAAATTGTATAATTCCCCATGACAAATTACTGTTGTGATGCTGGTCATGTAATGAGGCTCATGTACAACTGAATGAGAGGCATGCACTTGGTAATGCAACTAGAGCCTCATTAGTTAACAAGATTTTGCTCCAGAGAATTAGATAATTTAATTTCATTTGTGGTAAATGACCAACAGGATTCTGGCCTAAGTAGGAAAAAATTCATAAAGAGAGAAAGTAAATGCCTGTCTCTATGTGTAGAGGAGAGAGCTAATAAGTCAGAATTGTGAGAATTGTTGTGGGCATGATGTTGCCTTGTACGGAAAGTTGTACCAAGTAGCACCCATCCATGTGAGTTTAGCCTTCTGGTGTTAGGGAAACAAGACAAAATTGCCCCAGGAAATTTAATTTCTCACAATAAAGGAGGAGGTTGTATATAGGAGAGACTAAAATGGTACACTTAGGGATGCAATTAAGGTTGTATTTAGCTTCTTCTCTGCACCTGTTCAATAATTTTGACATGAGAAGATACCACAATATAGAATGTTCTATATCCATGCGGTTCCTTACCTCTAGCTGACAACCTCTAGTAATTTTTGTTGTCTCTAATTTCTTTCCCTTTTGGGAGAGAAACAAAACAAAGTGAAGCATGCATAAGGACGAAGATATCAGTTCATTATGGAGAAAGATGCAAACAGCTCAGTTAATGCTTCAACTTAATTAAGAAAGCAGCTAACCTGTTTTTAAGCAATTGATATAATTTATGCAAATTTGTGAACTGTGAAAATTTTCACAAAAATATGCAACATTGGCTCAACTGAGTATTTTTGCCCAGGTTAACCAAAATGATTCTTATTGATGGAGGAACTCTAGCAAAAATGCTATCAAGTTCTTCACCAGCTCCTTGCAATTATTTGTCCCTGTGTGCACAAATGAGGCATAGGAAGATTTACATCCTTACCTCAGGAAATATAAGGGATGAGGAAATATTATTATTCACTGTTAGCTAGGGCTCCATCTTTTACTCTATGGGGAAGAAAGTCATTTATGAGGATACAATTTTGGTTAGACAAACTCAGACAAAGAATATCTAAACAGTGACGAATAAGCAGATAGACCATCACATTACTTTCCCACATTCAGTTATGGTGCTTCCGTAGCTTTTTTCCCTTTCCTTTTTAAAAAAACTTTAAGGTGACTAGCAATGTAACCGCAGTCCCATAAACATGATAAAGTCAAATGTGGACTGCAGTGGCTCAAGTGGCTAACATGCTGACTGGGAGGCGGAAGGTCAGCAGTTAGATTCCCGAGTACTGCAGGATGGAATGAGCTCCCATCTTTGTCCCAGCTTCTGCCAACCTAGCAGTTCGAAAGCAAGAAATTGTAAGTAGATAATAGGGACCACTTTGGTGGGAAGGTAACAGCATTCTGTGCACTCCAGTGTCTTGTCATGCCTGCTACAAGATCAAGGAAATGTCTGTAGCAGCAGACAGCGCTGGCTCTTTAGCTTTGAAACAGAGATGAGCACTGCACCTTTGAGTCGGATATGACTTGCTTTCGAGTAAGGGAAACCTTTATATAGCAGAAGTGTTGAACAATTTCTACAGTGGCTCAGAATTGCAGTCCAACCACATTTGCTCAACCCTATCCCATAGTGCTCGATATGTACTGTATAATAAGATAGAAGTGCTTACATGCGTGTACTTGAAGAGTTTTAGAGCTTTTTAAGCATAAGGCTTGAATTGTAAGTTTCAGCCATTTCATCTACTTTTAAAGCTCAAAAGGGAAAGAGAATCACACAAAGAAAAGAACACTCTCCCCACTGGGTATCTACAAAACCAAATTTTAATTTGGTTTTGTGGACACCCAGTCAGGAGAATGATCTTATCTTTGTGTGAATATCTCCCCTTTTGAGCTTTAAAAGCAACAGAAAACTGCTGGAACTCAGTATTGAATTATATTCTTATTTTAATTAATCTTGGCTAATTATCAAGCCAGGCCTTGTTGTGGCTTTGAAGTGCTCATAGGTTTCACAAATGACAATCTTCTTTGCCTTCATACAAACCACATGCCATTTGGACCACTCAGGAGATTCCCTTTCAGATCTGATTTTCTAATTAAGAACTTCCCTCCCTCAAGCTTTGAATTTTTTTTTTAAATAACTCACACAATGCTTTTTACCTGCTTGGCACATGTATTCAAAGAAACTCTTTCCACTTCAGGGGGAATATGTCCAACTTCTCTGCATTTATTTAAGGTTCCTTTGTCTTGCACAATTGTGTTCTCACTTCACTATAACCTCTGTTATGTCACATGCAAAATTTCAGCCAAAGAAGCTGGTCTCCAAACTTCTCTGTTATTTTGTATAATGTACATGTTCAGACACAAAAGATCAGAACCACCTTTAGAGAGCTTGTAAATAGTTTTTCCAGGTGACTAACTTATTCCATAGCTTTATATGCCACCTGAAATATTTCAAGGATGACACGAAATATAGAATAGAGATGGGAAACATATGACATCCCTGATGTTGCTAGAACTCAATTATCATCATCTCTAATTATTGGCATACCTGTCAAGTATCCCGTATTGGCTGGGATTTCCCATAATTCAGCACCACAAACTATTTTCCCACCACCATCCGCTGCCATCCCGTAATTTGACAGGAAAGTAGTTACTGCACATCCCCTTCTACGTATGTGTAGAAAGGTTCTGTGCAGAAGGCTACTGCACAGGTCCTGTATTCTCCGGAGCCACACTTGACAGGTATGATTATTGGATATATCATTAAGGGTGTCTGGTAAGACATCAACTCTGATATAAATAAAACAATAGTCTAATAATGGGAGGGGGGATAGAAAGCTACACATGAATGTATCAGTGGGTAATTTCATAGAATTAAATCAGTACAGTAATACCTTATACAAAGTCCACTTCATACAACATTGAATTCATACAACATCACCTAATTTCTTGAAAAAAGTTACCTCACACAAAGTCGCTTGACTTTGTATGAGGCATTCAGTTTTTCCCATGTTGCATTGTGCCTGGGCAGTATAAAAGACAGGACACATGCATGCATTGCTCTTGTGGGTTTTGCACAATGTGAAGACTGTTTAGGAGAGGTTTCGAGCGTGATTTTGGATTTTTTTCGAATTTTTTGTCAGAATTTTTAGAAGCATTCCTGGGATTTTTGCAGCATTCTTCAGGTTCTTGGACAATCAGGGTTATTTGACATGTTTTTGTAATGTATTTAGCCTTTAGACGATGTTTTCTTAAAGTTCTGTTAGTTTCCTGTCTGTTTCCTTGACTTTGCCCTGAAGTCTGTGCTGTTGCAGTACAATGTATCACTATGGAAACGATGTTGTACGAGGCATCGCGGCAAGGATTTGGACGTTGTATGAGGCATCGTGGCTCGGATTTTGCATGCCTCATACAAAGTCCAAATCCGTATAAATTCCAAACTTGTAGAACCAAGTTTGGACTTTGTATGAGGTATCACTGTATTATCAGAAAGAGTTTAATGGCCTGGAGCGGAAAAAAGAAATTCAATAGAGTTTTCTCCTAGAAGATTTAGGAACTTTTTTGAACTACAGCTCCTAGAATCCTTCTTGTCAAAACTATTACTGGACAGATTTTTGCAGAATAAGGTTGTCCATGATTTCTAGCCTTCCAGGATCTGTGACATTATTCTTCTCAATACTAATTGATCTGGAGCATAGATAAAAAGTGCTTTTAGACATATTCTCTCTCTGGGCTTTCTATTAGCATCTAATTGATTGCACAACAATGATTTTGCTACTAGGAATAACACATGTGATTTACATGATATTGAGTGTGCTGATTCCAAATCTGAACTCAGAATTTGCGTATTGTAAGTTATAGGTATGCTATAGTTGTTCACATGGTATTAGGTAATGTATTTTTACATGGGAACATTATAACAATTGCAGTTACCACTTTGCCGGCTGCCGCCTCAGCTGAATCACGTCTCCTGGTGGCAAGCATGTTCCAGCAGCAGCCAGGCATGTCTGGGCAAGTCAGTGAGCTGACATCAGAAATAGTTATATAATGCAAGATGGACCATGGGCTTGTCTCTGGTGCAAAACCATCTTATTGAATAGTACAGCTAGGCTGTAGTGAGTCTGTTTTGAGTTAAAGATGAGTAGGTGCAGCTGTGGTAATAAACTGGAATTTTTTTGCTACATTTGTTGCAAAATATACCCTTTGTGATCAACACAAGAACCTAATCAAGAGGATGAGCTTTGCTTACTTAAGATCTTGACATCCTAGGCAGAATCGGACTTCAGATTTGGATTCAGTGCACTTGATTTAGTAGAGGATACATGGATTAGACGAGGTAGCAGACAATATTTATTTATTTATTGTGATGCAGTGTATTGTAGAAAGAGAAAACCAGACTAGGTAGGCCTTTGGGCTGAGATACCAGAGGTTTTCTTATAATCTTATGCTAAGTGAGGTAAATATGGCCTTTTTCTAAGGATAGCAAACTCGATATCAGGCAACTATATCAGGTAACTATTCCCAGGGAAGGAATTGTATATGTGAAATGTTATTTATTTATTTATTTTAAAAATTATTCAACACTAAGAAAAAATTACATGCAAACAAAATACAACACTAAAACTAATTTAAAAGTAATATTACATAAACAAATATGTACCTACCACCACTGGGACATTATTGTCCTATTCATATAATCTTGTTCCCTTTCTTGTTCTTATCCCCTATCCAGAAAGTTAAATATTCTTCTTCTGACTTCATCCCTTTGGTTTTAGCAAATACATAATTAATAAACTCACCCCATATAATTATAAAAACATTCTTTATCATACCTTTCTTTAATTTTAATTCGCATGTCAGTTTATCATTTATAGAAATGTTCCATAATCCTTTATACCAGCCCTCCAATACAAATTCCATATACATTTTCCAATTTTTAGCCATTAACAATCTCATTGCTGTTACCATGATAATAATAATAATCTCTTTCTTGTATTTATCTACTTTTATATTTCCAAAATCCATTAACAATGCTATTCTGGAGCACATTTCTAATTTTAAAGACAAGATTTGATTTATTTCTTCAAACGCTCTTTAAAAAATATATATTTATTAATTAAAACAGAAGACAACATATGTGTACACACCAGCACAAACAAAGAGAAAGAAAGAGAGAAGAAGAAAAATACAATTCAACACTACAAAGTTAAATACTCTTATAGTTACTCTATCTAGTCCAACATTAATGATATCTATCAGTGACAGGTTATACGTTCCCTAGAAGAACCAATAATAAAATGTACACACAAACCTTTAACTCTCATTCCAAAATGATAAATGATCCGTAGGAGGCTTACTCCCTTTGCCTTTAGTTATAGTATGATCTAGGAAGAACTTCCAAATCTCATAAAATTTATTTTTACTCGTGATACCTTTTTTAATATTTATTTCGAATGTAAGTTTGTCATTTAATGCTGTTGTCCAATTTTGAACATACCAATCTTCAATTTTTATTTGCTCTCCTCCCTTCCACTTAGCAGCTATACAAATTCTTGCATTCACTATTAAAATAGATAGCAAATATGCATCATGATGATTTGAAATGACATTACCAAACTCAAGTATCAACACACTTGGTGCATCCAATTTAATACAGGTACCAAACATTTTTGTTATCTCGCTTCCCACTAACATCCAAAAACCTTTCACTCTTTCACACTCCCACCACATATGGAGATAAGTCCCAGTCTCTTTTTTACAATTCCAGCATAAGCTAGATTCCTTTGGATTCATCAATTTTATTTTTGCTGGGGTTAGATACCATTTCCACAGTACTTTATAATTGTGTTCTTCTATTCTAATTGATAAATTTCTCGTTACTCTATTTTTCCATTTTAGCTTCCAACTTTGCAGACGCACCCCCCAAAGAAAGACTCAGACACCGGTATATGGATAAAGGCATTGGGCCACTTTTATTGAATAATGCCCTAGTCCGAATTATAACTTTCAATTGGTACTCATCCAATTATAATTCTTAAGGCAAGCAGGCCGCAGTAACACTGGTAGGGTTCCTCCCAAAATTGCCAATGGCAATTGGCTACAATGTATCCATTTTGTATCAATTTGTTTGTTGACACAAACAAATTGTTGACCGTAGTCAATAAACTATCTACTGACCCCACCCTCTGATGTGTATCCGTCAAATCACGGGGTGATGCATGCTGACAAGCTCCTGCCATCACCCCTTGCCTGGTTCGTCATTGACCGGTCAACGTTATTACACCTGTACCTGTCTAAGTGTTGGCCAGTCAATTGCGAACCTGCCGGATACCTATGGGTCATAAATCTTTACCTTACCAGTGCTACCCGCCACACGGGGAGGCTTCAATGAAGACTCACCCCCCCCCAGACCGTCAGCTCGGTAAACAGGCCTGCTTGCAAATCTTCCAAAAAGAGGTTCATACCTCTATCCGACAGGTGGACCCCATCCCCGGCAAACAGATCGTAATTTTGTAAACTAATGGTGGGGTGTCGGATGACCATCCCCAAACCCTTGTCAGCCACGAACCGGGCAACTGCTCTGTTCACCGAGCGACGAGCGCGGTCAAGGGCATGGAGGTCAATACCTCCCCAGTAAGCGTGACGTGGTATGATGTCCGACCATAGCAGCCTTGTGAACAGCCACACATAATGCAAATAAGCTAGGTCTCTGCAAATCGCGAATTTTAAAGAAAGGCCAGTGACCTGGCCGAGGTCATTGCCCCCGAGGTGCAGTACAAGGACATCAGGCGGTTCAGCATCCCTAATGGAGAAAAGGAATGGCAACAGTTCCCACCATCTCATTCCACGCTTACCGTACTAACGTATGCATGTGGCCGCACGCAGTCCAAGCTGGGGTCCCCACCCTGTCGCCGCAGCGTACAGCGCTGCCCAGTGCACGTAACTGTGGCCCACCAGCCATACTGCCACCGGTGTGCGTGGACACACAGGGTCTGTAACTCCACTGCCTACGCCGTGCTGATCAACTTTTGAGGACCGTATCCTCAACTGAGCCCACTCATTAGAAACATAGACATCGTCGAGTTCCAGTGCCCTACGAGTCGCATCCGCCTTAGACAGTAGTACCAACTCACTGATGCGGAGCGCTCCAAAGAAGGCCACCATGGTAGCTGCATGAAAAAGAGCTGCCTCATACCTGTCAAAACATAGGTTAGGCCAGCCTCGTGCAAGGTGTGTGAGCACCCCTGGGGAAATTGGGTGCCGAGTGTCCGGGCGGCGGACACGTTCCCATGTCCACCCCTCCAAAACATGCCGTATACGAAAATCGTTCATGCTGTCAGCAAAACCCCTCACCTTGGCAATAAATGCCAATGCTGACAGCCTGGATGCTATAGTCCGGGGAGCGAGGCCCTGACTGTGTAAATAAACCATGAATTGTAAAACCTGTTCCACTGGAATGGGCCACACCTCTGGCAACTGAAGTTGCACATGAAAGCTATTAAATTGAACGAAAGCATGATGATACGCCTTACGCGTGCGGGGCGCCAAGGACATGCCGATCGCCTGGTTCACCTCTCCTCACCAAATGTCCAAATCTCGGCCGGGAGTGGCGAGGGGAATTAACACCTGGTACATGTCTGGCCCTAAAAAGCACGTTGAGGCGTAGGCTACGTAACACAAATTGGCAAACTAAAGCCATCACCCTGGGTGATTTGGAGGTCTGAGCATTGACAATGTGCACTACTGCAGCATTGTCACACCAAAAGTGTACCACAGAGTCGGCCCACTCCTTGCCCCATAGCATCAAAGCTCCCAGGATTGGAAAAAACTCAAGGAATGTAAGATCGCGGAGGCGATCCGTGCCCCGCCATGCTGGAGGCCATTGGCCATAAGCCCACCTCCCCTGGAAGTAAATCCCATATCCCAGGGAGCCGGAGGCATCCGACTGGACTTGAAACCTAGGGGAAACTAAAAGGTCGGACCTCCAAAAGGATACCCCGTTAAAGTCCCACAGGAATGAGAGCCAAACCAACAGGTCAGCCCGCATGCCCCGGGTTAGTCGGACCCTATAATGGCGCCTTGTCAAGCCAGACATGGCATTGCACAGGCGCCGAGCAAATGCCCTGCCAGGCGTAACCACCCTGCAGGCAAAGTTAAGATGACCATGCAGTACCTGGAGCTCACGAAGTGACACCTTACGTTTGGCCAGCAAGGCCAAAATCATCGCAGAGATCCGGGTGACCTACTCAATGGGTAACCGGGATGCCTGTGCGACCGTATCAATTTCAATACCCAGAAATGTGAGGGTAGTGGATGGGCCCTCGGTCTTTTCGGGCACTAAAGGGACACCCAGTTCCTGCATTAGCGTCTGAAATGTGGTGAGGAGACGCGTGCACGTGTCCAAGCCCCATTCACCCCCGAACAAAAAGTCATCGAGGTAATGGGCTACAGACCGAGACCCGGACCTGCGAACAAAGGCCCACTGAAGGAAGGTGCTAAAACGTTCAAATGCTGAACAGGATATAGAGCAGCCAAAAGGCATGGCCTTATCTACATAGAACTTCCCTTGGAATCTAAAACCCAATAGCTCAAAGTCCTCAGGGTGCACTGGCAACAATCGGAATGCCGATTTGATGTCGCATTTCGCCAAGAGGGCACCAGGACCACAAGAGCGCACCATCCGCAGGGCTTGGTCAAAGGACGTATACCTGACCGAACAAAGGTCATCAGGGATAGCATCATTGACAGAATAACCCACCGGGTACGATAAATGGTGGATTAAATGAAATTCCCCCGGGGCCTTTTTGGGTACCAACCCCAGAGGGGAGACCTTCAGGTTGGGAAAGGGTGGCACAGAAAAGGGGCCTGCCACCCTCTTGGCCCCAACCTCCTTAGCGATACTCAGGGCAGCCACCTCTTCTCTACCCTTCAGTGACAGTAAATTGGGTGCATCTTGGGGTCCCCACACTCCTTTGAATGGGATTCGGAAGCCCAACTGGAAACCCTCAAGGAGGTACTTCGCGTCCTCTATCCGTGGATAAGTTGAGAGCCAGCGCTCCAACATATACACATTAACTGGGGAGGGGGCCTTTTGCCTGGCTAGGTCCCTCAGCAGCAGCTCTGCCCGCTCCCTGTCCACCTCTACCTCTGTCCCGTGACCCGCCGGCCCGCGGACATGCGGCGGCGGCGTGGGGGCCAGCGCAAGAGGGACACTCATGTTTGTATCGGCACTGCCGCTTATTGCACACACCGCTAGCCAAGAAACTCCAACACAGCAAGCGCACTGGAACCCCCTGCCCCGCCAGCTGGCGGGAAGCCTGCGGTACAGCAACTTGCTGAATGGCATGGCCACAATGGTACCTATCCCCAGGCGCCGGACACGTGGGGGTCATGTACAATAGCCACAATTTCTGACAGGGCTCATCCCATCTCATCTCCGGGTGCAAGGGCACCCTCATTCTAAATTCCTCATCGTAAGCCAACTACGATGGGCCAGGAAAATCCACCATTGCCCTGTAAATATTGTCCAAATATTGGACCATAGGAATGGCCAGGTCAGGCCGGGCCCTGAGGTACACCACCATATAAATAAGATATGCGGGCAACCAGTTGGCCCAGGTGCGTGGTGGCTTACGACGGCGGGACAGCTCTTTGTCTTTGTCATCCTGTCCCTCTCTCTCCTCCTTAGTGGGCTCATGGTTCAATAGGGAGAATATATCCACGTACTCCCCCCGCCAAATCTTTTCCCTCGTGACCTGGGACAAATGATCACCAAGGGACAACGAATAACCAGCCGTCGGCAAGGCCGTCACCGGCACATTAGGTACCCGGGGCATACGCAGCGGAACCTGGACAGTCCCTGCGATGCCCGGCACTGCCCCGGGGGCGGAAACCCCCACCCCCAACACTGCAGTATGGAACCAAGGGGCCCTATGAAAGGCTGGCTACTGATGCCCACTCACCTCGACCTGATGAGGCCATGGCCACTGAACCCCACCATTGGAAGTGGGCTGTGATCTGGGTGCATTAACTTGAACCTGATACTCACTAGGTGCACCCCCGTGAGCCGCCCCCACTGGGGGTTCCGGCCCACGGCGGGCGTCGGAGCTCGCGACCGGAATTGAGCTCTGGGGCCGCACCTGATCACTCTCCTGCTGTAGCTCCGGACAAACAGGGAGCTGCGAGACACCGGCCGGGGCAAGCCAGAGCGTCTCCAGCAGCTCAACCCGGCTGGCTGCTTGTTGCAGTGTGGTGGCCATTGAGGTAGCCGGTGGACCCAAAGGGCCCCCCGCATCGACTGAAGGGCCACCAGACATGGGGTTGTGTGCCATCCCTAAAGATGCCTCAAGCACAGCTAAACGTGTTAGCAATGCATCAACTGCCACAGATCCCCCAGTATAAAGTGGGCCGGGTGGGCCGGACGGCCCACCAGGCATTTGACCAGGAACCCCAGCATGAGAGCCTGGGCCCGGAGGTGGAACGTGCTGTGCACCAGCACCGGGCCCACCCCTGCTGACCGGGCCCATGGCCGGCAACTGCGGGCCGAGGGCCGAAGCCCCAGGAGTGCCGGACGAAGGCTGACTAGCTGAGGGCCAAGCAGCCTGCAGCGCCCCACCAGTATCGGTGGGGGTAGTGCCCTGCCGCATGGGCGCAGCCCTGGTCCTCCGACCTGAGGGCTGCCCCTCGCGTTGCACACGGCCAAAAGTCCTCCCCGTTGGCCGCGGCTTCGTCGCCGAAGCCCTCCGTTTGGGAGGCATATCTGACGAAAGAGGGGGATCCCTTTCCAGGGATCAACCTAATCGCCAAAAAAGACAGAGCAGCCAGCAAACCGAATGCTCTGTGGAAGATTCCTCCTTCCCAGCCGGGCAAGAGTAGGGCTAAACAGCCGAAGAATCGAACAAACAGCGACGGAGAAAACTTATCCTCTCCGTCGCTCTTTTAAAATGGCAGCTCGGCTGCCTCGTGGCCACCCCTTTTATAGAGGGGTGGCCACACCCCCTAACTCACCCGGATGTCTGAGTCCGGGTGGGGTGGGGGCCCGCAAAGAGCGCGGCGGCCATTTTGGCGCCGCGCTTTCATTCTTCACTAATGTTTATATTTAGGTCGCTTTCCCATGTCTCTCTCATACTATCATTGATGTAGTCCATATCAATTAGCAATTTATATATTTTACCAATTAACCCTTTTAATTCTATTTTTCCAGACCTAACATTACATGCTAATTTTTCAAACTCAGTTATACCTCTGTTTAGGTCTGATTCAGTGGCTATATGAGAGTTCCAATTATTAATTGCTGCTACTTGAATCCAGTTTAAGTTCATTTGCATAAACAATTTTATCTTTTTTTCTTTATTTTTACAAAAATCTATCCAATCCTTTAGAAACTCTATTTTATTAATTTGAAGTAGCAATTTGTTCTTACTAGTTAATAGTATTGGAAAGGATTTTATATCACCTAATTCTATTATGGGTGAAGTTCCCGGAGCAAGTTTATTTTTAACAGAATGCCAAACATTCAACAAACTTTTAAATTTTTTATTATCATTGTTAATTTTAACTTTGTCCTTACCTAAAAGTATTACTTTTCCAACTTTGTGTAATTCTTTTATACCAATGCCTTCCCATAATGTGTCTTTGTGCATTAAATTTTTTAGAATGTTTTTCAATTGATATGCTATATAGTATTTTTTAATATCTGGTAAACCTAATCCCCACTTTTCTGATTTTTATACCACAATGTCTTTACAATCCTTGGTCTCTTACCATCACTACAATAATCATTTAACAAATTTTGTAATTTCTTGAGATCCTTATCTTTAATTTCTACTGGTAATGTTTCAAATATATAATTAATTTTGGGGACTATCTTCATTTCAATCAGAGCTATTCTTCCAAACCATGATAATTTTATTTTATTTTTTGTATCGATTTAGCAATTCTTTTATTTATTTTATCAATGTTTCAAAATTTAATTTTTTTAATTCATCATACTGATTAGATATTCTTATTCCTAAATATTTTATATTACTTTTGATGTTAATATTGAAAGTGTTCTTAATTTTATTCTGAGTTTCCATAGTTGTATTAAAAAGAATTATTTCTGACTTATCCCAATTTACTTTTAAGCCAGTCGCATCTTGGAAGTTTCTAAGATGAGATTGTATTTTAATTAATGCATTTTGTGGTTCCTTTACAATAAGCAAGGTATCGTCCACATACAAATTAGTTTTATTATCATTTATCCCTTTTAAATCTAAGTCTTCTCTAATTACGTTTGCAAACATTTCGATAGCCATTATGAACAAAATTGAAAACAACGGATCACCCTGCTTTGTACCAGCTCCTAACCTTATATCTGGTGTAAATACATCATTTACTTTTATTTGCGCACAGCCCTGCTGGTATAAATTATCGATTACTGTTGTAAATTTAGAGCCAAATCCATAATTTTTCACTATTTCTTTAATGGAAAACCATTGGAGAGAATCAAACGCTTTATATATGTCTAAAGACAATAATCCAATTCCTTCTTTACTCTGTTCTGCAGTATGCATTAATGCTACCACTCTCCTTGTTATGTCTGATAAGTATCTTGATTTCATAAATCCTGCTTGGTCAATATTTATATAATCTCCCATAAATTTATTCATTCTATTTGCAAGTATTGCCGTGAAGATTTTGAAGTCCTGGTTCAATAATGAAATGGGTCTATAAGACTCCACTCTCTCTTGATCTTTCCCAACCTTAGGAATTAAGATTATTATCGATTTATACCATGAGTCAGGGGACTTTCCTCCATCTAATACATAATTAAATATTCTACTGATTTTTGGAACTATCATTTTTTTTGAATTCTATATAAAATTCTGACGCTAGTCCATCTTCTCCTGGTGCCTTTCCTATTTTTAACTTGTCTATAGTTGTTGAAACCTCTTTTTCTGTAATAGGAGCTTCCATTATTAGTTTGTGTTCCTGACTCACCTTGCTTTTAGTCCAGTTTTTAATATAATCCGATGCCACTTCTACATCTAATTTCTTTTCTAAATAAAGATTTTGATAAAATTGCCTGGTGATTTCTATTTTTTCCTTCATTTTATTACATCTATTTCCTTGGTTATCAATTAATACTCTTATTTCTCTTTTTTCCTTTATTTCATTTGCAGCTCTTGCCAGCATTTTGGAATTTTTATTGTTATACTCAAAATAATTTCTTTTTAAATAAATTAGATTCCTTTTAACACTTTCAATATCCTTTCCAGTTAATTCTGTTTTCAATTGTTGCAGTTTGTCAAATATATCTTTTTCTTTGGTCCTTTTATGTTCCTTCTGAAGTCATTCAATTTCTTCTTCTATATATTTTTGTTTCTCCTTATAGTGTTTGTTCTTAATACTAGCAAGTTTGATACTTTCACCCCTAAATATTGATTTCATTGTATCTCACAGACTATTATCTGATACTTCATCTGTATCATTAAAACACCAAGATTCCTCCCAATTTTTAATTATGTTCTCTTTGTCTTCCTGTTTGTTAATTTTTTTGAATTATATCTCCAATTAATCTTATTATTTTTCCTTTTATTAGATATTTTAGATCTACTATCATTTTTGCGTGATCTGATTCTCTAAAAATCCCTAATTCCACATTTTCTAGTGTCTTAATCGATCCTTGAATATGAATTGTGGACTTGTGAATAATACGTATATCCACTTTCATTACCTTTTAATTCAGACCACGCATCATATAGTCCTATTTGTTGCATCCATGATTCTAATATTTTCTTGGTTCCAATTTTTTGTCTCAAAACATTTGATGAATCAGAATCTGATTTAGTCAAATTAAAATCTCCTGCCACTATTATTTTATTAGTATTTTCCTTCATTATCTGATGTACTGTATATAGGAATTCATCTTGTTTCTGATTTGGGGCATAAATATTAACCTACAAAATTTCTTCGTCATCTACCAAACCTTTTATTATTATATACCTTCCTTCGGGATCAATAATAGTTTTTAATTTTACAAAACCTATCCTTTTTGAGATTAATACTGCTACACCCCTTGCCTTGGATGTTCCACAAGCCTTCTCATAATTTTCTATCCATGTCAATATTAAATTATTAACTTTTTCATTTTTTTGATGTGTCTCTTGGAGGAATATTAAATCTGGCTTACTTCTTCTAATTGCTGCTTTGATACGTTTTCTCTTTATTAGGGACCCCAAGCCCTTCACATTCCATGTTAATACTCTAACCATTATCAATATTGTCAATATCTACCCTTTGTTGTGTGTTCAATAAGTTCAAAAAACCATACATCTCCGAAAATGATGCGCATTTTTTTATATAGTTACTTCTTGATAGAGAGCAAACATGAAGGTGATACCCCACAACCAACATGAAAAAATTAACATAAAAACTTACAAAATGGACATGACATATTTTGAAACATTTATAACCAATCAACCTCCACGCCCTTTCTACCTTAATGAAAGAAAAAGAAAGCCCTTGTGTGACAAGGAGGGGAGGGGGGGATGTATCAAGATTACCGAGCAAGCATCCCAGTTGTCACAATTAACACTTTGTAATACTTCATACCATAACTAATTTTGATAAATCACTAACCCACTTCAGAGCTACAGTTCTCATAAAATCCCGAGGTTATCAGAGCCTCCTTCAATTCATCCCAGCCTTTTGATTTATATTCAACAATTTTAGCATCTACCAGGACATCCAGAGCAAGTGATACTTCTTTAATCAAGCTACTTTTCCCATCATGTGTAAATCTCAATTGTCGTGGTGGTTTTCAATTGTATTTTATCCCTTTATCTCTTAATTTTTTTGTGATGGTTTTAATCTGCTTGCGCCAAATTCATTCTTCAATTGATAGGTCATGATAAATTTCAATATCATTACCGTCTAGCTTCAAAGCCTTTGAACCAACCTTTCTTATGTGTGACAACATGCTAAATTTCAGGCCTTCATTGGCGAATCTTACTAAAACATTTCTATTTGTTTCCTTATTCTTCCTATTTCCCAATCTGTATGCACTAATAATGTGATCAATTGTGAATTTTTTATCTGAGTTTAAATCGTTTAACCAGGATACAATTCTTTGCTTTAACTGATCAGGGGTGACTTCCACAATATTTTTAATTATTACATTCTGTCTTTTAGATTGATCTTCATAATGTTTTAAGGCTTTTCTATGATGCTCTAGTTTTGTTTTCATCAATTTAATTTTCTCTTGCAACACTTCTGCCTGTTACTTAGTGTTTCAATTTCTTTTCTATTAATATTTGCTGCATCCTTTATCTCAACCACTTCCTTCATGATATTTTGAGTTTGTTTCCGATTGGTCTCTACTATACCTTCAACCATTGCTAATATTCTTTGCTGAAACTTTTCTAAACTGTCCTGTTGCAGTTTCATAAAATCTTGATTGTCCCTGAGTCTTTGCTTTTCCAAGGCTTCAAATTTTGTATTCAAAAAGACTTCCAGTCTATCAATACCTTCCTCAATACTACCCTTTTCATCATCTTCCCTATCTATTACTATTTCCTCTATTTCCTCTATTTTAATTGGTCATCAGAGTCTAGTTTTCTTATGTTCTTCTTTTTCTTAACCACTTGAATTTCACTATCCTTGTCCATCTTTTCCTGTAAGATTTGTTCTTCCTGCCAACTAACCTCTTGCTGCAAGTCCTGGTTGAACTCCTGGTAATCTAATGCCATTTGTTGTTGAAATCTATACTG
Organism: Bradypodion pumilum; assembly: GCA_035047305.1. Lineage (NCBI taxonomy): Eukaryota > Metazoa > Chordata > Lepidosauria > Squamata > Chamaeleonidae > Bradypodion > Bradypodion pumilum. The sequence continues at coordinate 184,329,511 of JAWDJD010000005.1, forward strand.
ATCAAATTTAGCACGAAGGTCCTCTAGTTGCTGTATCTCCTGAATTTCTTCTTTCAAAGATCTCCTTCTTTCATTTACACTGTCCTTTCCAACGTGCCTGTTCTTATCCAAATTGGATCTATATCTATTTCTTGTTGTGTTATTTTATTCTTCACTTTACGACTAATTCACCTTATTATATAGTACACACTAATTACCCTTTCAATGTTACAACCTGTATAAGGAATTAAATTAGATTTGATTAATTGTACGAGAACTTGCACATATAATACTACTATGCAGAATGTCTAAGTGTGACAGGTGTAGGTAATGAAAGTTAATTAGAAGACAAAATGCACATGCAGGACTTTGGCAAAAACAAACGCCAGAGGCAGACAGCTCAAGGTTAGCTTGTATCAGTTACCACTTCTCTATCTACACTTCAAGGTAAGTAAAGCTTTCTTAGGAGCATACAAAAATTAAAGAGAAATTAGTATTAAGAACAACAACAAAAGCCCCTTAATTATTTTCTTCTACTGTCACAAACGATGTAAATTACAGGAAAGGCAGCAAACCTCAACAAGTAACCAGAGTCCTAAGAGTTCTTATTTCTTCAATGCTTTTTCCACACGATCTCCTCTTGTTCTTCAAAATGTTCCAGCTCAAGCACTTTAGAGGACTAGTCAACAGGCTTTTAGCAGTACAGTTCAGATACTAACGGTTGGAAACCTTTAATATGCTGTGTAGCTCAAGTTATAGTCCAAAGTTTCCAGAGACAGAGAGAAAGAACAGCAACAGTGTTTGGCTCATGTAATCAACACAATTAGTCCAGATTAGTCCAAATTAGCCCAATTTAGTTCAAACTTTACTAACAGATTATCTTCAGTGACAATTGAATAGTGAGGCTCCCAAAACTCAGGAAACAAACTCAGGAATCAGGAAAAAGGCACATCTCCACCGCAAGCAGCTCTGCCAGAAAATTGAAATAAATAAATAGACACCAAGTCAGTTCAGTGCCTGCAGAGCTGACTGAGGTTTGCTTCCGCACCCCCCGATCTAACCCAACAGGTCTTACCCCTTTCACTGTCCAGGTTCCATAAGCTCCGCAAGGCTCCGCTGGCACAAAATAAGCAGGATTCGATTGGCACCCCACAGCATTCCACAGCACACCGTTTACTTCTCACTTTTTGCCTGCTTTTTGCCCGCTTGCCTGCTTGCCTCTTCAGATCCAGCTTCCTCCTCCAAATGACTCTTTCAGTGACCCAGCAATCTCTCCTTTCACTGCCAAGGCTCCATAAACTCCGTAGGACTCCGCTTCAACACTCCACAGGGCTCCGCCAGCACAAAATAAACAAAAGTCAATGCATACAGGGGCTTATCCTCCACACACTGCATCACTCGGCACCCCGCTGCTCGCCACTCTTCACTCAATTTTCTTTTACCTGCTTGCCTTCATGTCCATTAAGAAGCCTCTTCTGATCCGACTACCTCCAACATCAAACAATTCCAGGCAAGAAAAATGAAACTTCAACATACACGGTTGCCAAAGTATCATCTTCTTATGCCTTGCTCCAGAAGCTGCCAGATCAAACAAGCGCTTCAAGCCAGACGTGGATCACTTAATCTGTTGTTCAGCGGCAGATCATTAATAACTTAACTTCTTTAAAGAGTAGCTCCTCCAAATTGAGTCCAGGCGTTGACAGTATCTAAATCAATACTGTAAATGTTTTTCAAGCTCTTTTAAGCACTTTTACCTCACTTTTAATCCATTTCTCATGGCTCTCCTTTACAAGTGACAAAAACTCGATCTGCTCAGCTCAGCCTACCACCTCCCCCTCCTCTTCAAACGCTTTTACCCAAATCTTATTTACAACCTTAAAATCCAACCATAAATGAAAATATGTCCCAATATTTTCTTTACATGTCCAACAATTCTTTTTGTATTTATGATCATAATTGCTTAGTCAGACCAGTGTCATATACCACCTCCATGTTATTTTATAACAATGCTCCTTAATTCTCACTGTCATTTTTTTCATAATACTTTGCTTCCATATTTTTTCCATTCATCCACCTTAATTTCTATCTTTAAATCAGCCCTCCATGTCTCTCATGAAATGTTATTTATGAAAAGGTACTCATTTCACAGAGGTCATTTGCTATTGATGGGCAAGATACCCAAAGGAAATCTCTAGAGTTGATCTAAGAGACCTAACAGATTGTAAACAATTTATCCTGCATGCTTCAACTTAGCATGCCATTCTCAGGTGACATGCAAGATCTCATTCCATCACCAGTGTTAAAGAAAAATGCAAACTATTAAGTTAGTTGGCTTCTGTGTGACAGAAGAAGATGCCAGCCACTATGTTGTCCTTGAGCTCAGGCATTCACATGTACCAGCAATGTCTATGGAGCCTTCTTTATATGTATACTAGCTGGGTACCCGGCTCCACCCAGGTTGTTCCCAGGCGGGCAGCTGGAGGCAGTTCCGGCCGATGTCTGTGCCCACATGGCTCCCCCCTCACCCCCAGTATTCTGATGGTGTATGTAGTTGCGGTCACACCACCAGTGGCTGGGATCACGTCCAGCAGCCAGCCAAGCACGGGAGGTCCCCCGCTGCCACCTCTCTGTGCCCCCGGCCTCCGTCTTCCCCGCCAGTGCCATGTTGGCCACGGTCATGTCACAATTGCCATTGAGGCCTTGTTGCATGTGCAGACATTCACGTATGTGCAGTACCACCTCCTCTGCACTTTTCCCCATTCAGGGGGGGTCTTCACAGTTCTTTTTTTGGGGGTGTAACCACTGAAACTGGCTGCCAAACCCCTTCCATGGCCCTCTCCAGCATGCAATGTACATGTGTACAAAGTTTCTGCATAAAAACAGCTGGAGTGCCGAGGTTTGCCATCACTGGTATATGTAGACTGTCCTTTATTGGATGTGACCATTTGATGTTAGTTTAAAACATGGGCTGACAACCTTTTTAAGTTGGGTGCTGGGTCATGCTCCCTCAGACAGTTGAAAGGGCCAGACTAGCAGTCCCCCTGCTGTAAACGCTGCCATAAAATGTGTCCGCCACTGTTGTAAATCCATTTATGACAGCCATGGACACATTTACGGCTGTTTCCAGCAGCAGTGGGAGTGAGGACAGTGGGCCAGATGATTTTGCACCATGGGCCAGATCCGGCCCATGGGCTGTAGGTTGCCTACCCATGGTTGAAATTTTTTTGGATGGTAGATATATTCCTCAAAACAGTATACAGACATAATAAGTTTTCAGAATACTTCACAATAACAAGGAAGGACTAAAAACATCAAATGAAACAGCAACCCATGTAAACCAAGGACCAATGGCTTAGATATAACACAGAAGAAAAGCAGAAGAGCAAAGACAAGGAAGACAGCATTAAAGTTCAGAAATTTTTGAAATTGAAAGTTTCAGTATTCTTTGAAAGACAGGGAAGGAATGTTACCAACCTGACCTCAAAGACAAAGGAAAAACACAATTTGAGAGTTCCCAAGGAAAAATCTTTGCTCCTTTTGTATGAAACCAGTAGGCAACATGATGTTAACATCTCTCTGAAATAGTGCTTGGGTGAAAGTGTGGGAAGAGTGTGGGAAGACGAAGGTGGTATAGAAAGAAGAAAGGCAAAGTTTTAAGGTACATATGCTATGACTCTGGAAACTTTTTTTGTGTTTTGTATTCTATTTATCCTGAGAAAGACTGGTCTAGGTCAAAAGCTAGCATTTTTTTAGTGATCTGATAAAGGTATCACCCACTCTTGCTTTCGTATTGTGTAAGGACCACATGGCTTGCTCTGTTTTGGTTTTGTGTGTGTGTGTTTTCAGAGCTACTCAATCAGGTTACCGGACATAACAATAGCCTCCTCCTAGGTAAGTTTAGGTATTTCACACATATTTACACTTAAGTTGCTTTACAATGTGCAGTAGTGGACAATACTGTTAAACAATTTCTTCCACATATGTGTATTGAGCATCCGGAGGTTGCCATCAGGAGAATGAAATCCTTTCCAAGGAGGTTCTGTGATCCTTCGAACAACCTCTTTCAAACTAGAAGAAATCCTTGAAGTTTTGCATATGGTTACACATTCCTTGTTGTTTCCTCAGGATGATTTATTTCCACTTTTAAAATCATCCCACTCTCCATTTTTCGGGAGCTATTTTTGCAATCTCCATTCTGGAGAGTGAAGTCAGAAAGTCCCTAAAAAGTACTTCAAACAATAAAGCTAGTGGAAATGATGGTATCCCAGTTGAATTTTTCAAAGCCCTAAAAGAAGTTGGAATCAAACTACTGCATTCAATATGCCAGCAAATTTGGAAAACAAAACAGTGGCCACAGGACTGGAAAAGATCAGTGTATGTTCCAATCCCAAAAAAAAAGGCAATGCCAAAGAATGCTCAAATTATCAAACAATTGCGGCCATCCCACATGCCAGCAAGGTGATGCTCAAGATAATACAGGATAGACTTCAGTAACATGTGGAGAGAGAACTACCAGAGGTGCAGGCCGGTTTCAGAAGAGGCAGGAGGATTGGAGACCACATTGCCGAAATACGTTGGATCATGGAGACAACAAAGGAATACCAGAAACAAGTATACTTTTGTTTTATTGACTACACCAAGGCTTTTGACTGTGTGGACCACAACAAAATGTGGAAAGTAATTAAAGAGATGGGAATACCAGAACACCTCATAGGCCTCCTGAGAAATCTGTACACGAACCAAGAAGCAACAGTTAGGACAGAACACGGAATGACAGAGTAGTTTGGAATAGAAAAAGGAGTAAGACAAGGCTGCATTTTACCACCCTGCTTATTCAATCTATACACAGAGCACATAATGCGCAATGCAGGGATGGAGGAATCACAATATGAGATCAAAATGGCTGGGAGAAACATCAACAATTTGAGATATGCAGATGATACCACCCTAATGGCAGAAAGTGAGGAAGACCTAAAGAACCTCTTGATTGGATTGAAGGAGGAGAGTGCAAAAGCTGGCTTGAGACTTAATATCAAGAAAACCAAGATAATGGCAACAGGTCCAATCAGTCCCTGGAAAATAGATGGGGAAGAAGTAAAAGCAGTGACAGATTTTGCTTTCCTAGGATCTAAGATCACTGCAGATGGTGATTGTAGCCATAAAATAAAAAGATGACTGATTATGGGAAGGTAAGCTATGAGAAACCTGAGGAATATAGCGAAAAGCAGAGACATCGCCTTGAAAACAAAAATTTGCATAGTCAAAGCAATGGTATCCCCTGTGTTAATGTATGGGTGTGAGAGCTGGACCATTAGGAAAGTTGAGCGCAGAAGAATAGATGCCTTTGAAATGTGGTGTTGGAGGAGAGTCCTGAGAGTCCCCTGAACAGCAAAGAGAACAAATAGGTCAATATTAGAAGAAATCAACCCTGACTGTTCATTGGAAGGACAAATAGTGAAGATGAAGCTAAAGTATTTCTCAAATGAGAAGGGAGGACTCACTTGAGAAGGCCTTGATGCTGGGAAAGGTGGAGAGCAAGAGAAGAAGGGGGTGTCCAAAGATGAGATAGCTAGATGGTATTGTGGACACAATGGACACAGAGCTGGGCGGGCTGAGGAGGATGGTGGAGGACAGAGGTGCCTGGAGGAAAATGGTCCATGGGGTCGCAAAAGGGTCAGAAACAACTGTGCGACTGAACAACATCAACTTCAGAAGTCCCTCTAATTCTGCTTTTCCTCTTTGTGGATCCATTCCTTTTTTAAAAGAATTAATTTGTTACAATATAATTACAAGACTCCAAGAAAAATAACAACTCTGCTGGCATTTTGGAAAGGCTTGAAGACATCTTTGTTCCACAAAGTCTTCCCCTCTTAATAGGCTAACTGTTAGTCTGAGTCTGTACTAATTGAGTACCTGTACTAATTGTGTTTGATTATACATGTGCAGTATGTTTTACTGTTCTATTGTTTTATTGTCCTATTATTTGATAATGTTTGGTGTGTTTTTGTGGTTGTAAGTCACCTGGAGTGATGTCCACCAGTGGGGTGGGATAAGGAAGGAAGGAAGGAAGGAAGAACAGTTTTACAAAGTAGTACATTATTTGTCTATTTGTCAAAAGTAACTGACTAAGTTGCTTTTAGTTACTAAGTTACTAAAAAGTTAGTTACAAAGACATGTTACAAGAACACCAGAGGAGGAAGAGGAAATGAAGAAGTTACTTTTAGAAGTAAAAGATATCAGAGTACTTTTTATGGAACAGCTTCCGGAACAATGACATGTGTCATTTGATATTTCCCACTACTATTTAGTGAGGATGCACCCCCATATCTACAAAATTAACTAAAACATTAAAAAAAAGTCCAGGAGGCCGATATGTTAGTATGTTGCTGCAAAAGCCATAAAAGAGCCTTGTGGCCTCTTGAGGACTAGCACATGTATTTGAGTTGGATTCAATTGCCTTCTTGGCCTTCCAACTTAATTATTCTATGTTTCTCTGATTTGGCATAACCTTCCATTTGCTATAGTAAACTTACTACGTCTGAATAAGAAAATGCCATAGGTATCTGGCTTTGGAGCTAGAGGTTGGGAGTCTGATTCTCTGCTCTGCAGTCCAGAAGAGCCAGACTGTAAGACATTGGGGAAGCCACAAAATCCCAGGGCACTACCAAAAGAAGGGGATAGCAAACCATTTCTGAGTAGTCTCTACCTAGAACACCCTTAATAGAGTAATTTTAAGTCAGTATTGGTTTGATGTCACACAAATATTATAATTACTTACTTTGTGTAACATAGGTTATAACTATAGTTATACGTAATATTAATTGCTGTAGTGTGCTTCTGTAATTAATTACAGTGGTACCTTGATTAACGTAATTAATGCATTCTCCAGGATGTTTCTTACAGAGAAAATTATTTTAACAGAATTTCCCATAGGAATACAATTTGCATAGGAATGCATTGAAAATCAAAATTCTTTAAGCAAAATGTGGTTTCCCATAGGAATGCATTGAAAACCAATTAATCTGTTCCAAAAAAAATCCATAAACAGAATCACTATTTTCTATGGATTTCCTTTTGTTATCCGATTTTTATGTTAACTGAGTCATTTGTTAACCGTGGTTCCACTGTACTTCTAAAGCCCAGTGCCTATTTCTACAGGAAAATTACAGGGTATTCTGTTATACCTAACATGACCCTTTCTTTCCTTTGTGCTTTTGGAGGGTTTGGAAGATTTGAACATACAATCATTGGAATAATTGAGGGCAGGGGAGTGATTGAATCACATCACAGGTTTTGTAGCAAATCTACTGTTCTGTAGCAGATCTGATAAATTTGTCCTTATGTTGAAGTGTACTCCAGATGGTAAAATAACAGCAGCTATTTAAAAAGAGAGGATTAGATGATGTATGGTTTGTGCTGTAAAGAACTGCAGTGAACTGTTGACCACTCAACTCAGAGCTCTTGCTGAGTTTAAGGGTAATTTTTCACAGAGGTCTTCTAATTTATGAAAGCAGAACAATCACATTATTTTTCCTTTTAACTATTACACTGGAGGCAGGATCACACAGTATGGATTGCCACACCAACCCTTGGAGTTGAGCTAAATGACTTTACAAGCCCTTGTGTTCTTGAAATCACTTACTATGGGGAGGAAGAAAGTAAAGGTAGTTGAAAGCTTCCTTTTTGTGATTCTATTCAACTCTCTGGAATGGGAGAAAAAAAACACAAGATAGTCCTATTTTTTAAGAAACCATCAAGACAAAGCCTACCTTGAAGAGAAGGATCTTTGCTATATTGCAGAAGGACAGCTTTCCAAAGACAGCCACTCATAGAGAATGTTGTAGCAATCGAACTAGAATGATCTTTATTATAAATTGTTGCCTGTTTTGGGAACAGACTAATTCCCTGTTGTCTTGCCTTTCCTTTTTCAGACAAATTTTTATTGGTCCTTTTGGGGTTTTGGAGCGCTATAAAACACATATGGAAAAACATAAACATCTGGAAGCTACTTTCCCTTTCTTGTGAAATGAAAGTGCTGGTAAACACATACAAAAAACATATAAAAACAAAAGAGGTGCTTCTTGAAGGAACCCAAAAATGACACAAATACAAATATTTTCTCTGAGCACATAACTACAAAGTACTTTCCCATTTTTTTTTAAAAAAGTGTAATAAATAAATTGGGCTGGAGTTCAGGCCTTCCAAGGTACTGGAGTGAGCATTTACTACCACCAGACTCCCGGAACTGTGCTACAGAAGTCTAAATAATGCTCCATTGTCAATGAATGAAAATACTTACTCAACATACATTCATTGTCTGCTGCTACTCGTATCCGAGTATACATTTTTCCTGGAAATCATTTTCACAACAAACAGGAAAATGCCACTGGCATGACTTTGTTTAAGTTTGATTGCAGCTTGCCATGAAGTGACCTACACAATCTGATCACAGAAAAATCTCCTACTGCATGTATTAATTTGATTTTTATTTTATTTATTTATTTATTTCAATTTTTATGCCACCCACTCAGGTAAAAAACCGACTCAGGGCGGTGCACAACAGTTAAAAACGTATAAAAACATGTTAAAACACTCTCATCCTCCCATTCATCCACCCTCATTACTCCCACCCCATGTAAAACCAAACTAAAAGCTAAGAAGGAGGGGGGAAATGCAAAGACACAGAAGGAGGACACAACTGGGCTAGTTGGGGATGAGCCAGCAGGCCAGGGCCGTATTCCCATTTGGGCCCCACACCTGCCCCACCAGCCAGGTTTTCAAATCTTTCCTGAAAGGCAGCATTTCTGTCTGTAGCCTCAATTCTCTTGGCATGAGGTTCCATAGGGCTGGAGCAGACACGGAGAAGGCCCTCCTCCATGTGCCAGAGAGGTGAGCCCCTCTAGCTGAAGGCACAACTAGGGAGCCCCTCTGGTCTGCTCTGGTTGGACGGGCAGACACTCTTGGGATGATGCGGTCTCTCAGGTAACCTGGCCCACTGCCATATAGGGCTTTAAAGGTCAAAACCAGCACTTTGAATTGCACCCGGAGGCAAACTGGCAACCAGTGCAGCTCCCAGAGTAGTGTGGAGGCACAGGCATAGTGCCCACACCCCATCACCACCCGAGCAGCCGCATTCTGCACCAGCTGTAGCCTCCGAATGGTCATCAAGGGCAGCCCCATGTAGAGTGCATTGCAGTAATCTAATCTGGAGGAGACCAGAGCATGAGTGACCATGAGCAAGGAGTCCCAGTCCAGGAGCGGGCGCAACTGGCGAATCTCTCTAAGTTGAGCAAAAGCCCTCCTGGCCACAGCCGCCACCTGTTCTTCCAGCAGCAGCCGTGAATCCAAGAGGACCCCCAAGTTGTGCACCAGGTCTGTCTGGGGCATAACTGCCCCATCCAAGATCAGAGATTATATCTCTCTGGATAACCCCAGACCCCCAACCTATAGCCACTCAGTCTTGCTAGGGTTCAGCTGAAGCCCGTTGCCCCCCATCCAGACCCCAATGGCCTCCAGGCATTCAGACAGGACTTTGACTGCATCACTGTAAATGAGACATGTAGGATTTAACACCATGATTGCAATGGACTGCTGCAACCTTGAGGATATTAACAAGGTGCACCTTCACAGCCAGTCGATCTGGCATGGCCTCTTCTGCTTCCATTACCATTGGGAATCAGAATTGAGAAGCGGTTCCTCCTCTGCTTATTTTGCCATTGGGCCCAATGTTATGGTTTCCAGTGGCATTTTCTCCACTGATGGGGTCATCATCCCACATAAAGGGGCTCATCCGCCCATAGCCTTTGACCCCTTTAGGGAATCAGGTTATTTGCCATCACCCAACACTGGCTGTATGACCTACTCTACAGGTAAAACTCTGAAAATTAGAATATCGTGCAAATGTTCATTCAGTTCAGTAATGCAACTTAAAAGTTGAAACAAATATATGAGATAGACTCATTACATGCAAAGCGAGATAGTTCAAGCCTTACTTTGTTATAATATTGATGCTTATGGCTTACATCTTATGAAAACCCCAACCCCCCAATCTCATGTACCCCATAATCATCACATAATCTCATGTACGCTGTACACCATGATCATCACAATTATAACGAATTAAGACATGACATATCTCACTTAGCATGTAGTGAGTCTATCTCATATATTTGTTTTACCTTTTAAGTGAAACAAATGAACATTTGCACGATATTCTAATTTTCAGAGTTTCACCTGTATTACTGTAGCAGAATGTCCAGCCAGACATACAAACATACATTAGCAACTACATTAATGCTGAGTAGTTAGGATGATATAGAGAATAATTTCAATATCAAACAGAATAGTCCTGTTATAACAATAATAATTTCAGAGAGTAAACAAAACAAAAAGAGGAAAAAACATCATGGCACTTTACAGACTAACTGCTGCATTTTAACACTGGCTTTTGTGGATCAAGTCCATTTCATCAAACCAAGTAGACTTGATCCTTAAAAGCTAACATTAAAATAAAGCAGTTAGTCTTTAAAATGCCACAATGTTTTCTCTCTTTTTGTTTTGTTTTGTTTACTCTCTGATATGCTTGAAAAACAGACTAACACTGCTACCATTTAAAAAATTTAAGCAATAATAATGGTAAGTTTTAAATATATAATTCTGCCTAATCAGTTTAAAGAAATGTGGTTTCTCTAAGTGCTAATTCACAATTCATCTGATTGCTGATCTTATACAGCCCTAAATGTTTTTGCCTCATGTTCAACTACTATCTGAGTACAAAATCCACAGGAGTAGCTTTGAGAAGCAGATCTGCATACCATTATTCAGCAGCCAGTTTAAATGCTTACAAAGCTGTAAGCATATCTCCATAATGATTTGCATATCAGGTCAGCAATCCAAATTGTGTGTGTGTGTGTGTGGGGGGGGGAATTGTGGTACGGGCCTTTTCTGACCAGTGCTCTCTGTTATCTTGGGAGACAGCTTTATGAGCAAGTGCTGATATGTGTTCCCCTCCCCATCCCAATATCTATCAGGTTACCTGTTGTGTTATTTATGAACACTGGCTCTGAGTGCTCTTTTCTGTCAAAATGGACCCTAATGTGACAAGTTCTGCATTGAGAAAATCTGTCCCCCTAAATAAAACAAGAAGCTTTCAGTTAGGTACTGGGAAAGTCTGAAGTCACATTAGGATAGTCACAGCATCAGCAATGAGATTTTCAGGAAAAAACTTGTCAAAAACAAACTTTGTCAAGTCTTAAATGGGATTATTAACCATATATTTAAGTGTGTGTTTTTGTGTCAGAGATCACTCTGGGTTGAAAGGATTTTTGCAGGGGATGCCCAAATGAGGCTCCTTTCATGTTCCCCATTGTGCATCTCTCGGGGAATTGAACCCCATCTTTTCAGTCTCCGAACACAGTGCTTTTACCCACTGAACCACCTGGGAGCTTATATATTTAAGTATTTTCTATAGATTTGATTGGTTTAAAAGTGGCTTAAGTGAGACTCCTGACTGGGGCAAGGCTTAGCCACCAGTTCAAGAGCCATTGCTGTTTAGTAAAGATAAAGGTCGCTCTTGCTTAGAAAGCCAGCTGTATCTGACTCTAGGGTTTAGTGCTCATCTCTGTTTATAGCCAAAAAGCCAGCACTGATTGCATTTGCAGATGTTTCTGTGGATATGTGGCAAGCATGACTAGATACCAGAAGTGCACCCATCCATTTCCTGGAAAATAAATTTAATCATACTAAAACTGTCCCCAGTGCTAGGCCAAAACTGAAGGAAAGGTCAACAGAAAAAGTGAATATTTCCTAAAACCATTTCAGATAAATGGCAGATTATAGTTCTAATGCAGAGATTTCTCTGACCTGATATAGCATGATCAGTTCCAAACTTGTGTATATTGGCCTGTTTCTTCCCAGGAACCAAAAACAAAACCAGCTCATTCTTTTGTGTAACTGAAAATAGTTGTGTCACCAAGCCAATAGCATTATGTTGGACAACTTGAAGAGTGGAATAATTATTTTAGCATCTGTCTTTGCCACAATTTGTGGAGAAAGGAGCAAGAGGTGAGGATGAAACAACTGTGACAGAAATGAGTGATCTTTTAATAATGGCAATGAAGACTCCATCACATTTAACTAGACTAGCTGGAAGAATGCAAAAGAATTAGAAAAATATTTACATTAGGAAATCATACCATGTTCTTTCTCTGTAGGGACAATAACTTTCTGAGGAAAAATGTGCTCTTCCCCATTCGTATGTAAAACACAATTGTCAAGGGAAATCAGAGCCAATTTTTTTAATCAAAGGTAGCATTTCTATGAATAATAAAGTCAGTCTGTATATAAACATTTACAAGTAGTAAGAAAATTCATTACTGTATCAGCATATGTCCAGCTTAACATTTTGGACTTTGAGACGATATATAGTATAGCATTAGTTATGTTCTTTTGTTTGATGGAGAATTTGCAAAATCCTTGCTAAATACCCAGAAGTTAATATTAATTCTATCTGATTGTGTTATCATTAGACAAAGAAAAAGAAGTTTTGTGACAAAATTTCAGAAGAAGAGATTGAAAAAAGATGGCAAGAGTACACAGAAGAACTTTACAAAAAGGATCTCAACGTCTCTGACAACCGCAATGATGAAAACATTGAACTTGAGCTGGACATTCTGGAGAGTGAAGTCAAGAGGGCCCTAGAAAGCATTGGCAGCAACAAAGCTAGTTGAGATGATGGTATTCCAGTTGAATTATTCAATGCCCTAAAAATGATGCAATTAAAGTGTTGCACTCTATATGCCAGCAGATTTGGAAAACACAACAGTGGCCAAAGGATTGGAAAAGATCAGTATACATTCCAGTTCCAAAGAAGGGCAATACTAAAGAATGCTCAAATTATTGAACAATTGCACTCATCTCACATGCTAGCAAGGTCATGCTCAAGATAATACAGGCTAAGCTTCAGCAGTACATGGATCAAGAAATTCCAGAAGTGCAGGCTGGGTTCCAAAGAGGCAGGGGAATTAGAGACCAAATTGCCAAAATCTATTGGATCATGGAGAGAGCAAAGGAATACCAGAAACAAGTCAATTTCTATTTCATTGATTACACCAGGGCCTTTGACTGTGTGGACCACAATAAAATGTGGCAAGTAACTAAAGAGATGGGAATACTAGACCACCTTATATATCTTATGAGAAATCTGTACATGAGTCAAGAAGCAACAATTAGGACAGGAGACGGAATGACAGAGTGGTTTAGAGTAAGAAAAGGAGTATGACAAGGCTTAATATTGTCACCCTGCCTATTCAAGTTATATGCAGAGCACATAATGCACAATGCAGGGCTGGATGAATCACAAGCTGGAAGTAAAATTGCTGGGAGAAACATTAACAACATGAGTTATGCAGATGATACTCTACCCTAATGGCAGAAAGTGATGAAGACCTAAAGAACCTCTTCCTTAGGTTGAAAGGAGAGAGTGCAAAAGCTGGCCTGAGACTCAACATAAAAAAACCCAAGGACAACAGGCCCTTAAAGGGGATGAAGTAGAAGTAGTGTCAGACATTACATTCTTAGGATCCAAGATCATAGCAGATGGTGATCACAGCCATGAAATAAAAAGATTAATTCTTGGGCAGCAAGCTATGAGAAACCTAGGGAACATAATAAAAAGTAGAGACATCATCCTGCCAACAAAAGTCCACATGGTCAAAGCAATGGTATTCCCAGTAGTAATGTATGGTTGTGAGAGCTGGACCATAAGAAAAGAAGAGCTCAGAAGAACAGACGCATTTGAAATGTGGTGCTGGATGAGAGTTTTGAGAGTACCCTGGACAGCAAAGAGAACAAATAAGTCGATCCTGAAGGAACTCAACCCTGTCTGCTCCTTGGATGGTCAAATATTGAAGATGAAGCTAAAGTACTTTGGACACCAAATGAGAAGAGAGGACTCACTCGAGAAGTCCTTGATGCTAGGAAAGTTCAAAGGCAAAAGGAGAAGGAAGAAATGTCTAGATGGCATTGTCGATACAATGGGCGTATAGCTGAGTGGGCTGCAGAGGATGGTAGAGGACAAGGGTGCCTGACGTGTGATGGTCCATGGGCTCGCAAAGGGTCAAACTCGACTTTGAGACTGAACAACAACAAAAAAGTGACATCTCTGCAGCACATACTTATCATTCCCCAAAGAACTTTCTTTCTTTCTTTCCTTCTTTCTTTCTTTCTTTACTTCTTTCTTTCTTTCTTTTGTGCTTGCTTGCTTGCCTGCTTGCTTTCCTTCTTTCTTTTTCTTTCAATATTGTGTTCCATGCAGAACTGTTAATAACAGTGAAATGAACAGTCTTCACTGCCTCCATTGCCTATGTCTTATAATCTGTATACAATTGGATTCATCCAGGGGTGTCTTGTGATGGCTATCTGGTCTCTGTTCCCTCTTGTTTTGTTGTCCTCAGTTTCCTGTATGACAATGAAACTGGCTTGGTTCCACCCATGTGGAAGAAGAAAACTATTAACCACCACAGACATTTCTGAATTCCTCAGATCAGTCAATGCTTTCCCAATATCACTGTAAGGGAGGCTTCCAATGTACATTCAGGAAACAATACAGATCAATACATAAATGTGGCAGATATTATTTATTTGTTTTCTGTTGGGTAGTGTCCCCATTCTGGGTGGTTTTCCTTATCAAAATTCATACATGCACATAATGAACAAACCCTACCTGGTGGCAACATGTTAAAACATGGCAAATAGATCTCAATAAATTTGCTCACTCCCACCTCACAAAAACCAAGTCTGGGAAATTAACACATTTATCCTAATATGAAGACAGCAAATTAGAATGGACTAATTAAACTAAATAGCAGCAGTGAATAGATCTTTAAAGGCCTCCTTGAACAGAACTGTTTTAGTTATTTTTGAAAATATATCCTGGGATGGGGACTGCTAAACCTCCACCAGCAAGGTATTCTTCATTATTGGTGCCATCACCAAGAAGCCTCATTTCATGGTTGAAAACTTATTTTAGTGTTTGGACAGTACAGGTAGATGTTTTACTACCTAAAGCACATACTTAGTCATAAAATAAACTGCTTTGACCACATAAATAAATAAAAATAGAAGGGTAAAGGAAGGATTAGGCAAAAGGCTTTCAGAGTTACTTTAACAAGGCAAAAGTTAGGGAAGTTAGGCAAAAGTTTCAGACTAACAGTTGTGACTACTTTCTCTGAGTTGTTTGTTTTGTTTTCAGTGCTACTAACAAGAGCAAGCCTAGCAAAAGAAAGACAAAGAGCTGTGTGAGTTAATGTATAGTTGTAGCTATAGTATCTTCACACAGTTCCTCATCTAAATAACTATGGTTGGACAGCAGTGCTAAAATTCTTGACTTGAATTTAATGTTACAGCTGGCAGTGGGCAAAGTGGACTTCTCTCCAAAACAAATCACATTGCTGAATACACACTGTCTTTTCCTCACTGTCTTGCTCTATGTTTAATTAAATGCCTAAATCTCCAGTTCAATCTGAAGAGCTTCAACCCCTTTCTTTTCTTTCTAGAACTAAATCTGGCCATTCCAGTTCAATCTAAACTTTATGCCAATTTGGCCTGGGATTCTAATAAAGGCCATGCCCAAGCTTTGCAGTTACTATGGCATCCTTAGTTAAAATTCAACCTGAAAAAAGGAAAAGAGTATCAGCTGGCCACTCGCCTTTCTCTATGATGACCAAGTTGGAATCTCTTATCATCTCTCTCCTGCTTAGCTGAACAGTTCTTTTAAAATCTCTCTGTCTTTTGCACGCTACCAGATAACTACATGGATTTCAGAGGTAAGACTTCTCACAACAAGCCTTAGGATCTGTGAAATGCATAACTTTATTGAGAATTTTGAACTCAACAACATTATTTTAAATTATATTTATTATAGGCATTGCCCAATTGTTTCAAATTCAGTCAACGGGAGAACCCTGTTGAAAATAATTTCAGTTGACAGCATGTTTTGTTATCTTTAAACTCTTCATTATTTCATACACATGCATCTATGAGGTGAAGGCTGATACAAAGCATTCGCAGAAAAATAAGATGAGATGAAATATTTCAAGTAAAACTACTGGAAAATCATTATTCAGACTACTGCTCACAAGCAGCAGATAATACATGCCATGTAGTGTGCTCTCTTTTCTTTAACATGAAGGCTCAAATATTGTGGAGATGAAATGGATTAGTAACTCTCTAAGCTTAATACTCTAAGCAGCTTTCAAGTTAAGTTGATTTCTGATGTTAGTAATTTGAGCAGGACCAATCTGAGCTTTATTTCTTCCAGCTTGATTTGTCCCTTCTGATCACCTTATATAGATGGGTCCAGTCTTCCAGCCTTATTTCTCTCTTCCACAAAAGGTTCTAAGGCCATGATGGTGAACCTTAGCATGAGGGCGGCATGGGGTGGGCCGGATGAATCGCAGAAAACCCATTCGTGTGGATTCATGGGGGCTTGGGCTTCTGCGAATTGAAGTCCAAGAACATCTGGAGTGCCAAGCTTCGCCATCACAGTTCTAAGACATTTCAATGTTGAGAACTCTGTAGTGGACCAGGCACCAAAAGTATAGCCTGTTAATATGAATCTGTTCCTTTGATTAAAAAGTGTTTATGAAAATGTGCTGGAATACACAATTCTGTGTGCTGCCAGTGGCCAGAATCTAATTGCTAATTTATCATTGTTATAAGAAATTGTGTAAGTCGTGGCAGCAAACCGCTGCTAAGCAACAAGGTGAGCATTGTATTCTAGAATACAGTGCATGCCAATCATGTCATTTTGACCTTTATAACTTCAATTCACTGTGGTGGTTTTACTTCTAATCAGTTAAAGTAAGCATATGCTCTAAGATATGTTAAAATGTGCCTGTATTAATATTGTTCGGTTCCTTGAAATCTCTCCTGGTTTAATAGTGGACCAATTTTCTTCAAAGCACATTGTAGCTATTTGTATCTTAAAGTGCAATCCCCCCCTTTTTAAAAAAAATTTTTTTTGATAGCTGTAATTGTTAAGAAGTTCTTTCTGTCATTTAGGCAAATTCTCCTTTCTCATTATTTGAACTCTCTCATTTGAATCACCCCCCTGGATGTACATACAGTAAAACAAGCTTAAGCTTGCTGAATCTTCTACATGAAAGCCCTTCTCTTTTCTGGACTAAACAGTCTTAGCTCCCTTAACTGTTCTTTACAGAGCTTGGTTTCCAGATTTTTTACTGTTCTGATTACCCTTCTTTTCTGGAAATTTTCAAGCTTCCTGACATCATTTTAAAACATTATGCCCAAAACTGAACTCCTCCCCCAGGACAGAGTTTGTCCCACTCCTCTGCCCAACTGCTTAATGGGAGGGCTTCCTCCTTCCCCCAGCACAGAGTTTGTCCCATCCCTCTGCCCAGCAGCCCAATGGGAGGACTCCCTCCCTCCCCTGTCTGGGGTAGGGCAGACCGCTCACATGCGGTGTGAGGGTGTGTCATGGATGACAGGCTGCTGAATCTGTGGCGAAGGTGAGTTTGGGCCCTTGGTCTCTAGGTTTCCTATACCTGTTCTAGATGAAAGGATCAACCTGGCATTTATTATTAAAATCTGAAAGCAATTCTCCTACAGAAACACTCACATTGTATGAGAAAGCTTTCTCAGTTGTGGCCCTCTGAATCTGGAATGATCTTCCAGTGGAGACCCAACTGATCTTGTTGCTTAAGACCTTCAGAAGAATGTT
Source organism: Bradypodion pumilum (assembly GCA_035047305.1). Lineage (NCBI taxonomy): Eukaryota > Metazoa > Chordata > Lepidosauria > Squamata > Chamaeleonidae > Bradypodion > Bradypodion pumilum. The sequence continues at coordinate 184,347,230 of JAWDJD010000005.1, forward strand.
AAAACCTTTCTTTATGGAAAGACTTTCCCCTTCAGTAAAAGGAGTTAATTTTCTGACTAGTTTGCTTTTTTTTTCTTTAGGTGCTGTATTCGTTCCAGATACTGGGTATCATCATGGCAATAGTCTTCCTATTCTTAGCTCCTTGGAACAGTTCTTCCAAGGATATGCCACACCAGTGTCTCAGGTTCTTCAGCCATGAAGTCCATCTATGTCCAGGGCCTCTCTTCCCAGGGATCTTTCCTTGCAGAGTGAGTTGAAGTATTCTATATTTCATGTCGTCCTTCCTAATATGCCCAAGGTATTGGAGCTTTCATTGCTTAATGGTCTTAAACAGTTCTTGTTCTTTATCTATCCGGTTCAACACATCTACATTAGTTACATGGTCAGCCCATTATATCCTTAGCAGCCGTGAAATGGAACTGCTGGATGCCACGAACTGTTGATCTTTTCTTAATTTTCAAGTTCTTTATCTATGTACAGCACTGTGAAAAAGTCTTAGGCCACCACCAGCTGGTTTGAGGAAAATTCCATAAGTAATTTGGGGGAGCATAACTCAGACAACCCAACTCCAAGCTTCACAAAACCTGGAAAGGAATAAGAGAATTGCCAGCAGAAAAATCTTTTCATATTTGGTGTGTCTAGATGACTTGGGGTATGACCCCCTAAATCACTTGATGATTTCCCCTATACCAGCTGGTGGTGGCCTAAGACTTTTGCACAGTATTGTATGTGCATTGTATATATATTTTATATAATTGCTCACTGCCTAGAGGGACAGTGGTGGCTTATTGGTTAAGATGCTGAAGTTGATGACTAGAAGTTCAGCAGTTCAAGACCCAAGTGTTGCATGAAGGAGTGGGCTTCCGCCTCTGTCCCAGCTCTTGCCAACCTAGTAGTTCGAAAGCAAGAAGTTGCAAGTAGATAAATAGGTACCAGTTCGGTGGGAAAGGTTACATGTTCCGTGCATTTTGGTGTCTAGTCATGCCTGCCACATGTCCATGGAAATGTCTGCAGATGCAGACAGTGCTGGTTCTTTGGCTATAAATTGAGATAAACCTGTTTCGGACATGACTGGCTTTCAAGCAAACCTTTATTACCTCGCTACTTAGAGTAGTATCCTACACTAAATCAGGCAGTAAGTAATCAAACAAATATATAAATGGAACACCAAACATCATCAAAGCAGAATAGAATAATACTATTACTTCATTTGATCTGGAAACATAGTGTACTGATTCAGCTGATATAGCATTTGCTGTTTTGCTATCAAACCATACTATTGACTGATGCTTAACTTGTGGTCTGCTAATCCCATAGGTCCTTGCAGGCGCACCCCCCCAATAACGGACACAGACAACATTGAAAGTGGATAACAGCATAGGGCCACATTTATTGATTCAATGCCCTAGTCCGAATTATAAATTTGTATTGGTAAAACGACCAATCATAATTCCTAAGGCAAGCAGGCCGAAGTAACACTGGTAAGGTACCACCCCAAAATTGCCAACGGCAATTGGTTACAATGTATCGATTTGTATCAATTTGTTTGTTGACAACAAACAAATTATTGACCGTAGTCAATAACTAACTCATGACCCCACCCTCTGACGCGTATCCGTGAAATCACAGGGGTGATGCATGCTGGTTAGCAATCGTCATCACCCCATCGCCTGGTTCGTCGTTGACCGGACAACGTTTAACTAATTTATTCCTGTCTAGTGTTGTCCAGTCAATTGCGAACCTGCCGGATACTTGTGGGTCATACTGTTTACCTTACCAGTGCTACCCGCCAATGTGACCAAAGTCAACAGTAGGAACACAGAAAGACCCCTATATCAAACCATAGCAACAGTGTGGGATGGGCAAAAAAGCCAGGACCCGGAAGCCAATATGGGTCCCAACCAAAAATTCCCACCCGGCCCCGAAGCGACCATAATATCACACTGTTAACTAGGGAGGGGGTGGAGGGGAAAAAACTTCTCCGCTCCGTCGCTGAGGTAAAATGGCAGCTCGGCTGCCTCGTGGCCACCCCTTTTATAAGGGAGCTGGCCACGCCCCTAACTACCCGGATTCTCTGTCCTGTGGGGGGGGGCCCGCAAAGGGCGCGGCGGCCATTTTGGCGCCGCGCTTGCATTGCAGGCGCACCCCCCCAATAACGGACACAGACAACATTGAAAGTGGATAACAGCATAGGGCCACATTTATTGATTCAATGCCCTAGTCCGAATTATAAATTTGTATTGGTAAAACGACCAATCATAATTCCTAAGGCAAGCAGGCCGAAGTAACACTGGTAAGGTACCACCCCAAAATTGCCAACGGCAATTGGTTACAATGTATCGATTTGTATCAATTTGTTTGTTGACAACAAACAAATTATTGACCGTAGTCAATAACTAACTCATGACCCCACCCTCTGACGCGTATCCGTGAAATCACAGGGGTGATGCATGCTGGTTAGCAATCGTCATCACCCCATCGCCTGGTTCGTCGTTGACCGGACAACGTTTAACTAATTTATTCCTGTCTAGTGTTGTCCAGTCAATTGCGAACCTGCCGGATACTTGTGGGTCATACTGTTTACCTTACCAGTGCTACCCGCCACACGGAGGGGCTTCAAAGAAGACCTGACGCCCCCCCCAGACCGTCAGCTCGGTCAACAGGCCTGCTCGCCAATCGCCCAACAGGAGGTCCATACCTCCTCACGACAGATGGACCCCATCCCCTGCGTACAAGTCATAATTTTGTAGACTAATATCGGGGTGATGACTGACCCGTCCCCAAGCCCTGGTGGTAAGAAAACGCGCCACCGCCTTATTGACCGCGCACCTAGCGCGGTCAAGGGCCAGGAGGTTAACGCCCCCTCTGTAAGAATGGCACGGGACAATGTCCGACCAAACCAGGGTTGTGGCAGGCCAGACATAATGCAAGTAGGCGAGTTCCTCGCAAATCGCATGCTTGAGCGACAAGCCGGTGACCTGGCCCAAATCATTGCCCCCCAGGCGTATGATTAGAATGTCAGGCGGGTCAGCACCCAGGCCAGAAAAAAGGAAAGGCCGCAGCTCCCGCCATAACATCCCAGGCTTACCATGCCCTGCGAGACTGGCGTGGTCACCCAGTCCCAGTCGGGGTCCACTCTGTCGCCGCAGCGTAACGCGCTGCCCTGCGCACATAGCTGTGGCCCACCAGCCATACTGTCACCGGTGTAATACGACACCCAGGGTCTGTAAGAAAATTGAGAAAAAAGGCGGTAAGGTGACTGGATTGGTACTCATGGCGGGAGTGGGCGCACATAAAACTGAAAACATTGCGAGCCCCACCTCCCCATGCTGCGTATGTCAGCCCCAGAGTACCCAAAAGCAGCTGCTGTAGAGGCTGCACCAATCCGGAACGAATGTGTGCCATAACGGGCACCTGGTAGGCCCACCCTGGTGAGGGCTCTGGCTGTCACCTTCCAAAACTGAAATTTAGTAAGGGGAGACCCATCTTGGTGACAGAAAAACGGGCCGTGGTGCATGCCACACAGTGCCAGGAATTCCTGTAGGGCACCAACCGGACAGATGTCTGCCAAAGAACAACGTAGCAGTCTTACACCACTGCCTACACCATGCTGATCTGTTTTAGAGGAGCGTATCCTCAACTGGGCCCAGTCTTTGGCTACGTAGACATCTTCGAGTTCCAGTGCCCTACCACTTGCATCCGCCTTAGACAGCATCACGAGTTCGCTGACGCGGAGCGCTCCAAAAAGGCCACCGTTGTAGCCGCATGAAGTGGGCTGCCTCATTTCCAAAACAGAGGCCAGGCCAGCCCCGGGCCAATTGGGTGAAAACCCTGGGGAAATCTTGCATCTGCCTTACTCAGCATCTCAAGCTCGCCGATGCGGAGGGCTCCAAAAAGGCCACCGTTGTAGCCGCATGAAGTGGGCTGCCTCATTTATCAAAACTGAGGCCAGGCCAGCCCCGGGCCAATTGGGTAAAACCCTGGTAAAATCTTGCATCCGCCTTATTCAGCATCTCAAGCTCGCTGATGCGGAGCGCCTCCAAAAAGGCCACCGTAGTAGCCGCATGAAATGGGCTGCCTCATTTATCAAAACAGAGGCCAGGCCAGCCCCGGGCCACTTGGGTAAAAAACCCCTGGGTAAATGGGGTGGCGGTCGCCCGGGAAACGCCCGCGCACGCGCACCCACCCCTCCAAACATGTCTCACCCGGAAGTCATTGGTGCTGTCACACAACCTCCCACTTTGGCCATAAAGCCAACCCGACAGCTGAGATGCTATGGTGCGTGGTGCAAGGCCCTGGGCATACAGGTAAACCATGAACCGCAGAACATGGGTTACTGGGCTCGGCCAGGTTCCTGGCAATCGAAATCGGGTACATAATACTCTGAAGGAACTAAATGCGTGGTGATCCGCCTTACTATGCATGGCGCTATTGACAGGCTAATCGCCCGGTTCACCTCTACTTGCCAACATTCCATCTCTCGTCCGGGAGTGGCGAGGGAAATTCCTCCGCATCCGGGGGCCGAGGCATGGAACCGGGAGATCTGCAGGTAGGACAAAGCAGCAGTAATATCATTATCAACCCTTGGGACATGCCTGGCCCTGAAGGGAACGTTGAGGCGCAGGTTGCATAACACAAACCAGCTCCATGACCCCGGGCGATTTGGAAATCTGTGGAGTGACGATGCGGACAACAGCCGCGTTGCCATGCCGAAATTGCACAACCGAGTTGGCCCACTCCTTGCCCCATAGCATCAAAGCACCCAGGGTAGGTAAACATTCCAGATACGTGAGACCCTGCAGGCGACCCTTGCCTACCCAGGATGGTGGCCACCCACCATAGGCCCACTTCCAATGGAAGTACATCCATAAACCCAGGAATCCTAAGGTATCGGACTGCATCTGAAAGCAAGGGGGAGCCAGGAGATCAGACCCCAAAATGACACCCCGTTGAACTACCTCTGGACCTATGGCCAGACAAGCACGTCTGCCCCGATACCCCGGGTAAATCTGAGCCTGTGGTGGGGCCTGGATAATCCCGCCATGGCGTCGCACCAGCGCAGAGCAAATGCCCTGCCCGGTGCGACGACCCTGCCAGCAAAGCTGGGGTGACCATGTAGCACCAGAAGTTCCCTCAGTGATGCCACGCGCTCGGCCAGCAAGACCAAGACAAGGGCCACTAGCCTTGACACCTTATCCCGCTGCAACCTAGAATCCTGCGCTACCGTGTAACTCTCCACCCCAGGAATACTAGCTGTGGAGATGGGCCCTCGGTCTTTTCGGGCGCTAAAGGGACACCAAGTTCCTCCATTAGCGTCTGAAATGTGTTGAGGAGACGTGTATACGTGTCCCAGCCCCGTTCAGCCCCGAATAAAACCATCCAGGGAATGGGCTACAGACCGGGACCCTGACCTGCGGACAAAAGCCCACTCTAGGAAAGTGGTGAAACGCTCGAATACCGAGCCCCCATGGACTAGCCAAAAGGCATGGCATCATTGAAATAATATGCTCCCCAGGACGGGGGTGCAGGGACAGGTCCAACGACCCTGCCCGCATAGACCCTCTTGTGAAAGCTGGCAGCAGCCACCTCCTCCCTCCCCCTAAGGGATAAAAGACTGGGGGCATCCTGAGGGGACCTATTACCCATGAAAGGGATCCGGAACCCCTGCCTAGAACCCTGAAGGAGATAACCCGCATCCTCTCCCTTCGGGTACAATGTGAGCCAACTCTCCAACACGTCCACCTTAATTGGGGAGGGAGCCCTTCGGTGGACTAGATCCATCTGCGGCAGTCTTGCCAGCCCCCTGTCTGCCCCACCCTCGGCCCCGCATCCCTCTAGGCCTGGGACAGGCAGAGGCCGCGTGGGGGCCAACACAGGCGGGACACTCCTGTCTGTATTTGCAATTCTTCCCATTGCAGGAGCCATTGTCCGAGAAGGTCCAGCACAGCAGGCGGGCTGTAACCCCCGCCCCGCCACTTGGCGGGGTGCCTGCGCTGGAGCAGCTCGCTGGACCGCAATTCCACAATGATACATCTCCCTAGGCGCAGTGCGCGTGGGGTCATGTACAGAAGCCACAGCTTCTGACAGGGCTCATCCCACTTCATCTCCGGGTGTAGGGGCACTCTTGTACGGAATTCTTTTTTTCCATAAGCCAACCACGACGTGCGTGGTGGCTAGCCAATCATCGGGAAGGCCGTTGTCGGTACAAAATGTAGACCAGGCATGCGCAGCGGGACCTGGATAGCCCATGCAGTGCCACATACTGCCCCGGGGCAGAAATCCCCACCCCCAGGGTCGTGCCATAATGCAACCAAGGGCACTGGGATAGAATGACAAGTGATGCCCCACTAGCCTCTAATTGGCAAGGCGAAGAGCACTGAACCACCCCGCTGAAAGTGGACTGAGATGTGGGCGTATTCAACTTGACCCCATACTCACTAGTTGCACCCCCGTGAGCCGCCCCCACTGGGGGTTCCGGCACACCGTGGGCGTCGGAGCTCGCGACCGAAATCGAGCTCTAGGACGACCTCCAATGCATTCCAATCGCTGTACCGGACAAACAGGGAGCTGCGAGGCAGCGGCAGGCACAGGCTGGACTGTCTCCATAAGCCCGACCCAGCCGGCCGCCTGTTACAGAGTGACAGCGGTGGAAGTAGCCGGCGGACAGGAGGGCCCGGTAGATCGGAAAAGGACCCCCCACCCACTGGATTGCTAAGGATGCCTCCAGTACAGCCAAACGTGCCAACCAGGCACCCCCAGCCACAGTAAACCCCCAGTAGGTGGGCCAGGCGGGCCGGACGGCCCGACGGGAAGTGTGCCAGAGGCCCTGAATTCAGAGCCTGTGCCCGAATAAGCCATGCCCCAAAATTCCAGCCCCTAATTGGCAAAAACATGCTGTGAGGCAGCACCAGGCCCTCCCCCCAATTGTCCCGGCCCCTGGCGGGCCGCCGTGGGCCAAGGGCCGCATCCCCTGCAGGGCCGGCCTGGGGTTGAAAACGGCACGGCACGGGAGCTCATCCTGTCCTGCATGCGCAGAAATTGAAACACTGACCTTAAACAACCCAGTCAGCTTCTGTAGCACTGGATACACTGCAGTCCTACTTAAAGTTTGGGCACCCCTAAGTTGGAAAAATCAGTGAGCGATGGAGCAAACTTCTCTGCTCCCCCGCGCTCTGAAGGCAATAGGCTGGAAAGCCGAAAGGAAGCCTCGAACAAAGGCTGGCAACTCAAGCCTCTTGCAAAGCGGCAGAAGGGAATAAAGCGACGGAAAAAACTCCTCCTCACCGTCGCTTTATTTGTACACTCACCAGCCATTCAAGGAGTATAGAGCAACACGATCCCTATCCAGGGCTCAGCACCCACTGACTGGAAAGCCGGAGCACGAGAGCGTTTGCAGTGCTCAGGAATCAAACTCCGACCCTCCAGGCAGCGAGTTCAGGATCTTGATCCCCTGAGCCACAGGGGTCCGACAGAGCGACGGGGGGAAAAAACTTCTCCGCTCCGTCGCTGAGGTAAAATGGCAGCTCGGCTGCCTCGTGGCCACCCCTTTTATAAGGGAGCTGGCCACGCCCCTAACTACCCGGATTCTCTGTCCTGTGGGGGGGGGGCCCGCAAAGGGCGCGGCGGCCATTTTGGCGCCGCGCTTGCATTTTCACATGTATTATCAACAAGCCAGCTACCATGCATTTTATCTGATCTTTTTCCTGTGAAAATGCAGAAATCTAGTTTGCTTCCCTATCAAAATTAATTTTGTTGGTTTGGGCCCAGTTGTCCTATATGTTAAAATTGTCTTGAAATCTCATTCTGTCTTTTGAAGTGTTAGCTGCCCCTGTGAGTTTGATATCATTTATAAACATGATGACCATCCTCTCAATTTTCTCTTCCAATACATTTTAAAGATGTTAAGCAGTACTGAGTTCAGGATAAAACCCTGTGGTATCTCATTTGTCATATCTCTACAGAGTGATAGTAGGTGTCTGGCCTTAAAGTCCTTAATTAATTCAAAATATCATCCCTGAAATAAAATGAAATTAAATAAAGTTGGCAATGCCAAAGAGGTCTTGCAATGTAAAAGGAGAAAGACAGCCATTTAATTTTTCCTCTTATAACTCTGAGAAGAAAAGGCATGAGAAATTGCCAGGAATGACAATATCATACCTTTAGATCTGGGGAAAAGCATTCAAGTGGCACAGAGTATAAGCTTAGTTGTGTCTTTGGCTTGAGGATTCCAGAGAATGAATAATTTTCAATTACATCAGAATAAATTGCCATTATTGAAGATATATGAGTGATTTGGGGCTGTGGTGGCTCAGTGGTTAAGAAGCTTGCCTTGTTAGCTGGAAGGCCAGCAAGTCAGCAGTTCAAAACACAAGTACTGCATGACAAATTCAGTGCCCATCTTTGTTCTAGCTCTTGGGAACATGAATGTAGCCACATTTGGGTATTCCCTGAGCGGAGTTTCTCCCACAAAAATCCTTTCAACACAGAACTATTTTTGATACGAAATTATTATTGTTGAAGATACATAGTGCATACACAACTAAGCACCTCTGTGCAGATACCAACATTCTTCATTTTAGATTAAATTACAGCCCTTTTTTATTAATCTGATATGTATACAGATCTGATATAGAGGTTTCACATCTCTAATTTCATGCACAAGTCTTTAAAAAGAGCTCTCCATCAAAAGCAAATTAGAGAAATAATGGTTTTGAATAAACACCAAAGAATGTTTTAAAGAGTGAAAGGATGGTAATCAAGAAATGGAGCCTAATATGGATAATTCATATATTAAGAGAAGTACACAGAAATAGCCTTGTTGAAGGTTGTGGTATTTTTGAACCACAATCAGGTGTACCCAGGTCAGGCAAAAGGAACTACAGAATGAATTCACCAAAAGTTGGCTTCATTTTAGCAGTTTAATGTCTGACCTAAACATGGAAGAAGAAGAAAATATGCCCTCACCCGCCTGGCTGGAGGGAGAAGTGGCTTCAGCTGCCAGGGCTCGGCGGCTTTAAGAACACCTCCATGGCCACCGGACTCCTGCCCTTGCCCACCCGGCTGGAGGGAAAAGTGTCCCTAGCTGCCAGGGCTTGGTGGCTTCAAGAACTCCGCCGCCACGGCCACCGGATGCCTGCCCTCGCCCACCTGGCTGGAGGGAGAAATGGCTTCAGCTGCCAGGGCTCAGTGGCTTTAAGAACTCTGCCACTGCAGCCACCGGATGCCTTGCCCTCGGCCCACCCGGGGCTTGGCAGCTTTAGGAACTTCACTGCTTCTTTGTAATGTCTCTGTTAGGCTTTGAAATTCTTTTCTCTTTGCACTTTTATGATGGGTATGTTTCCATGATGACATGACATTGTGACTTATGTATTGTTGCTATTAGCCTAGTCGCCATAGGTCCAAAATGGGGGGGGGGGGCTTACAAAATTCCCAAGTTAATAAAACTTTCAGATGTTGTGTATGGGTACCCAGTGGAGCTACACTCAATTTACCCAACAAAATGTCCTTGTGGAACTTGGGGGGAGGGGGGAGCAAAAACTGCAAAATTTTAGCACTCTTCTCAGTTTTTCGATTATTTCTTCTAAACCATGTGTTTTTTGTGTACCACATGCAAATAGAAAGTTGTAGAGCATTAAATTTCCTTCAATTATCATTCGTCAAACTTATTTTTTTAACCCCATAGGTACTGAGATACAGTGCTTTGAAAAAGTGCTAAATTTCTCAAATTTGTAAAAAAAACTGCTAAAAAGGCTGGTTTTTGCTATGTATTTCCCATCATATTTAATGGAATTTTGGATTCTACTTCAATTTCCAAATGTTCAACTACATCCACCCCTCCCCTCTGCCCCCTCCCACTACCCCCTCCTCTGTAGGATGTTCATACTTACAGTGTACATCTATGGTTCAAAGAGTTCGTCTTTCAGTTTGTAAATTTTGACCCCACCCCCACCCCCCACAATGATGTGGCTTTATCCTGAGTGACCTTTATAAGATGTTCTTTAGGTTAATAAAGACTAAAAAAACCACAGGTATTTCTTATGAAATTATTAGTAGTTATGTACAGTAAAATGTAATAAAAAATGGGAAGCAATATGTATGTACATAAAGTAAAACAGGAAGCATTGAGAGCATACATTTAATATTGTTGGCATTTTGCACTGTACGGAGCTTCCTCTTTTTCTCCTTCTTCGTCCATATCCAGCATTGCATCCACCATGCTCTGCTCTTTGCAGTCCCCAACTTCTTCCTCCTGGAGGTCAGGCTTGGGGGAATTTTCACAACTGTTCCCCGTGCAGTTCTTGCAAAGGGTGGAGCACCGCAGTCCTGCTTTCTTGCGGCTGCAACCTGCAGTGCTGCACCCTTTCTTGCATTTACAGGAGATTATACTCAAGATGTTGTCAGGGGCCACGTTTCGAGTGGCTCTGATGGGAACAACAGCTTCCCTTGTCAGTGACCACCCCCAAACGCATGGTATGATGTCATCATTACCTAGCCAGATCTGGACTTGGAGGTATGTGCAAAAAATATGGTGGGTGGCAGCGTCTTTGGTAGGAGGGAGTCTGGCCAACTGGAATGTGGGTTTGGCCACCGACTTGGTAAACAGTTGGTACCGGAGGTTGTCCAACATGTCGGTCTCCATGTTCCCCCCATACAGTGCTACCAAAAACCTATCCCCTGCCTCGGAAATCTGGGAGGAGGTGGCTTCTGAGTCTTTAAAAGCAGCAGCCAAAAAAGTGTAGGGAACTGTTCTTCTCATCCAGCTTGCACACTTTCTTCTTCCCTTGTCCAAAGGGGGTTGAAGTGCGGTCGCAACCACTGACTGCATGAAGAAACAGGATGTCTTTTGGGTCGATCTTGCATGAAACAGCTGAATATAAGGTTGATGGGGCATTGCCTCTCCCACTCTTCTGAAAATAGATTATTATTTTTAAGAACTAGAGGCAAGGGCTGTCAGTATCACAAGGAGATCAACATCTTCACCTGTGATTACAACACTGTCATATACAGCAGCCTTCGATATTGCTGTTCTCACAATCATAACACCTGCATCTTCAGTAGCCTGTAGTACTTCAATCCCCTTTGCTGTCATTTCTGTGATCAGCATTGTGATCAAGATTATTTTGTTGATGTCATTTGATAAAAATGACTCTTGAGCTATCGTCACAACATTGGAAGCTGAAGGAGAATCCAAAATTCCATTAAATATGTTGCGTAATGGAAGATACCTAGCAAAAAACAGGCTTTTTAGCAGGTTTTTTTTTACAAATTTGAGAAATTTAGCACTTTTTCAAATCTCTGTATCTCAGTACCTATGGGGTTAAAAATATGTTTGACCAATGATAATTGAAGGAAATTTAATGCTCTACAACTTTCTAATTACTTGTGGTACACAAAAAAACACATGGTTTAGAAGATACAGTGATACCTCATACAACGTCCAAACTTGGTTCCACAAGTTTGGACTTTATACGGATTCGGACTTTGTATGAGGCATGTAAAATCCTAGCTGCGATGCCTCATACAACATCCAAATCCTTGCCGCGATGCCTCATACAACATCGTTTCCATAGAGATACATTGTACTGTAACAGCACAGACTTCAGGGCAAAGTCAAGGAAACAGACAGGAAACTGAGAGAACTTTAACAAATCTTTGTCTAAAAGCTAAAAACATTACAAAAACTTGTCAAACAACCCTGATTATCCAAGAACCCGAAGAATGCTGCAAAAATCCCAGGAATGCTTCAAAAAATTCTGACGAAAAAATTCATTTTTTTTTTTACAAAATCGCGCTCAAAACCACTCCTAAACCCTCTTTGCCTTATGCAAAACCCACAAAAGCAATGCACACATGTGTCCTGCCTTTTATAGTGCCCAGGCACAATGCAACCTGGGAAAACCCCAATGCCTCATACAAAGTTGTACGACTTTGTATGAGGCAACTTTTTTCAAGGAATTAGGCAATGTTGTATGAATCCGATGTTGTATGAAGCGGACTTTGTATGAGGTATTACTGTATAATCAAAAAACTGAGAAGAGTGCTAAAATTTTGCATTCCCCCCCCCCCCCAAGGTTCCACAAGGAAATTTTGTTGGATAAATTGAGAGTAGCTCCACACACAACATCCCAGAGTTTCATTTATTTGGGAATTTTCGCAAGGTCTAAAGTACATCTCGACTGGGCTATATATGTTACTGTATTCTATTATATTTTGTACTTTATTATTTTATTTGAGCAGCAGAAGACGATCCTGCCTTGAGGCTGAGGACGGCTGCCCCCCCCCCCGCCCTGTACTTTGTTGTTTGGGAACTTTTCTATGTGGTTGTGACTTCATCATTTTATTATAGTATTATATTGTGTTGTTGTATATTATTATGTGTTGTTTTTTGTAGATTGAATTTTGAATATTGTAGTATTGTGTATTTACTGTGAATATTATTTAATTATTATGTGAGCCACCCTGAATCGGATTTCCTGATTGGGTGGATTACAAGTGCAAAAATTAAATTAAATTAAATTAAATTAAATTAAATTAAATTAAATTAAATTAAATTAAATTAAATTAAATTAAATTAAATTAAATTAAATTAAATTAAATTAAATTAAATTAAATTAAATTAAATTAAATTAAATTAAGAGACACTATCTGAATGCCTCTGGGAAATCTTCTTTTGCAGCAGTGTGCAATAGGGCTTTGTGTTTGGGTGAGGTGTGGTTAACTCATAAAAAAGGAATCAGCTTCTGGGATTTCACCTTGCTTGGAGTACATATGAGTGGCATTCTTCTCCGTGTGAATGTAATGCCATCTTGACTGCTGCCATTGGTGTTTTCAACACTGAGGTTATGCCCCTTTGCTATGTAACACTTGGCATCCATAGGCACGATATCGGGCAATTTCCTTTTGAGAAAATTAGATACAGGAACACAATATCCACAATTCATAACAGTTGTGTTTTATGAATTGAATATTGCTATGCAGGCTGTCATATTCAGCTGTTTGATAGCATTACTGGGGGAATAAAGCCAATTGAGCATGAGAGGGGTAGTACTTCCTGCAATAGCCACATGTTCAATGTAGACAGTCAGAAAACTAATATCAATAGGTCTACAATGCTGTTATGCTGTACAGTCATTTGACTCGTCAATGTATTCTTCCGAAAAATGCCAAAGGAAGAATGCCTTTTAGCACTGCTGAAAATATTCTCAGAAAGAATCCTATTTCAGTCAAACCCTGTTCACTACTAAATTCGACTGGATTATGAACAATCAGCATGTTTTTAAAGGAACAGCTTCCTGTAGAGAACTTCCTGCTAGGTCAGGAATTATTATTATTATTTTTGTGGGGGAGATGCAGGAGGGGGGACAGAGCAGAAAATGGTAACTGGCATAATTTTGTAACCCATTTTATTTCAAAAACAGCAACTTAGCTTCCACATCATATTATTTTCCTTGTGCATTGTTCACATTTATGTTCCATTTTTTTAGTTATGTCTTGTCTCACCAGCCTGGAGCTACAAGCTACTAGTCTGGAACTGAGATCAATCTATAAAATGTCAAAATATAATGAGAAAGAGTGGAGGAAGAGACTGTATTGCTTAGTGAGATGGAACTGGTATATGAAGTCATTCACCTCTAAGTCACTGCTTTGAATTCTCTTGACTCAGTAATGAAAGTGCTCTTCTCTTTTATTATTTGAGCATTGCTCGGTGACCTATGTAAAATACAATTTTGATCATAGTCCAGTTACTTGTTGACTAGCTTCCATGCCATGGAAACTATTGCTTCAGTTGGCATTAATTTAATTTTTCACCCCAGTGGTAATATCAGATGCGTAGTCCAGTAGAGAAAAGGGATGCTGAATCTAAAAACTGTATATATCGATAGATAAACCAGATTATTACAAGTGCTAACTCTTCTAACTTCTTTTTGGAACCTTTTCCTCAAAATTATCCATGGTAAACAACACAAGTATTAAGCCAATAATCTTGGTAATATTAAAATTAGCTGCACCAATTCAAATATTTTTCTGAGCTGCAATTCAGTCCCAGCTAAAGCTGGTAAAAATTCAATACAAATACAATGAGGTGGAAATGAAAAAGAATTTAGGGTGTGTGGGTGGATCTTCTTCAAACAGCCCTTCTGAGGAATTTAAGGAAATATTTTTCTTAGTAACATTTCTCAGGAGATAGGGAAAAGCAATATTACTTGTCCGCCCCCACTGTTTTGGAAATCTCTACTTCCCTACTTTGCCACAGCCAACAAAACTGGAAGTGCTGTTACTAAAAGAAACATGCTAACATATACAGTGAGTATTAGTTGACTTTCAGCAGAGGTCAAGCTTCTAGAGCAGGAGTTCTCAACCTTTTTAAGCCGGGGGCCAGGTCACACTAGCCTCAGACAGCTTTGGGGCCCAGATGGCTATTTTGCTCTTCCTCCACCATATGGCACTTCCAGGTGTGGTGTAGGTGGGAGGGCACATGAAATGGTCCACAGGTTGAGAATCCCTGTTCTAGATCTAGGGATTTACCTCTACCACCCTAGACCCACACTTTTTGTTGTTGTTCAGTCGCACAGTTGATTCTGACTCTCTGCGACCATTGCCCTCCAGGCACCTCTATCCTCTACCATCCTCCTCATCCCACCCAGCCCTGTGACCTACTGTGTCCACAAAACCCATCTAGCCATCTCATCCTTGGCCATCCCCTTCTTCTTTTGCCCTCTACCTTTCCCAGCAGCAAGACCTCCCCAAGTGAATCATCCTCCACTAATATTGTGACCTATTTAAAGATGACCCCCGTCCCAAATGTCCTGCATATCAGAATGTGAGAGGTGGAAAATGGCCTGGCAACCTTTCTCCAATTTGCCAAGAGGGGCCAGGTCCAAAAATTCCTATCCAGTCCTCTAGAGCGACCCCTTAGCACTTGAGCCTGCAGAGTGAATGACTGGCGGGTCATCTGAAACCGCAAAAAGAAGTGGGCACAAGAGCAGGGTGGGCAATATATAACAGGCTGTCCCTGCCCCCTGTTGGCCATCAGTGACAAAACATCATGCTAACCCCTGTCTCCTTATTCGGCCAGGGATAGGAAAAAACTCCTGGCTACACTTGGTTTCAGCAGGCATCGAGAAGGTGCATTCCCATCTCTCTTTTTTTGTCTTAGATATGGAATGAAATGAGAGGTTTGGGTAGCATGCACACATCCTGGAGCTATATCATCACATTTTTCTCTTTTTCCTCTTCTTTTTAACTTAGTTGTTATAACTTATTACTTACTCAGGTATGTACATTAATGACTACATTCTTGTATGGGTTTGATTGATTAAGTCAGAACTTTAGCATGACATGGTCTGTCTTTCTTCCCTCCATGTTTTTTTCTCTCTTTTATTTTTCATGTTGTGGTTTCATTGCCAAAACTCATCATATTTATCTTCTCTCTCTCTCTCTCTCTTGAAGTGTCTGGGCTTGCAAATGAACAAATAATTCTGCCAGAAATAATTTTTGTGCATTATGTAACTCCTTTCCCAAATTATACTTGTTTGTGTTTCCCCAATCATGAAAATATTTGTTTTCCCCAGATATCTGGAAACACAAATCCAGGAGCAGAGACCTGGACAAGGATCAGGCCACTTTCCCCCTCTAATACAGGTAAAGTATACGTGGGGTCTTGTTTTTTGTTACCATATTTGGATATAAACCAAAATAGCTTGCCTCTATTTTGGTTTAGTATTAGTGATCAGGAACTCTGTTATGAATAGATTAAGTTTGAATACAAAAGCATAAAACAGGAGTTCTCGACCTTTTTAAGCCGGGGGCTGGATCATGCTCCCTCAGACAGCTTCAGGGGTTGGATGGCCATTTTGCTTTTCCTCCACCACATGGCACTTCCAGGTGTGATGGAGGCAGGGGGGAGGTGGTACATGAAATGGCATAGAGAATATGATGGTTAATGGCATCTGTAAGAAGACAGAGTGATGAAGATTATGATATTGTGATTCAAAATTGACTTCCTGTTATGATGATGTTAAAACTGTGTGAAGCTATAAAAGTGCTGGCAAGAGATAGAGAGTAGTAACAACTAGCAGCTATAAAAGTATTTAATGAACTTATATTAATTTCAATAATAGTTACTCCTCCTGCCTGATCACTAATACTAATACAGTGTAAGTAGTTTCAAAGCCTAAAACCAAAGTAAGACTCATCAACAAATCAGAGAGACTGGGATGTAGTGTGGGTGTGCCAGTTACTCTTGAGAAGTGTAGAAAGATGTTCGTTTTTGCATCCCTATGAAATGAGGAAATGCCACAAGTGGTACTTTTCAGCAGTTAGGAGTGCCCTAGAGGCTAGCAATCTCACAGGTGTTAAGGTTGAAAGGCGATGCAACAGTTACTTGGTTACTTGGTAGATCCGTGTTTCACACATCAATACACATAGTTTGATGTGGTGGATTGAAACATAATCTCCTACTGTTTCTGATCCTGTGCCAGTCTCATCCAGGGCCTTGGGAGCTTTGTCCCAAACTGGTCTTCCTATCTGGCTTCTGGCCTTCCTAGTGGTCACTTTAAGTCAAATGGTATCCACTCTGCTTTTGTCCACTTGCCATCTTTGAAGCGGCACACATGCTTGGTCCACCAATATCTTGCCAACTCAACCAACATTGATGCTTGATTTGCTCCTGATCTTATGTGGAGTCCTTCATTGCATGCGTAGCATCCTTCGCTCATTTACTCTTTGTGTTACATCAAATTTTTTGGTAGCTTTTGTAGATACCCATGTTTCACTGCCATATAATAAAGCAGGAGGAATGGTGGTGATGACGTGTTCAGCCCATAATTTTCTTATTTTTGCTTCACTAAGTGCATCATTTATGCTGTTAAAAGCTGTCCATACAACAGTTAGCCTTCCAAAAATATATAATTTTCCAAATTATATTGCCTTTTGTGTTCTCACTTTTTCTCCAGCTATCTGTATAGAACAGTGATGGCGAACCTTGGCACTCCAGGTGTTCTTGGACTTCAATTCCCAGAAGCCCAAGTCAGCACTCCTGTTGATCATGGCTTCTGGGAGTTGAAGTTCAAGAACACCTGGAGTGCCAAGGTTCACCGTCACTGGTATAGAACTTTTTCACCTCCAAGTTATGAGGAGAAGGGAAAATAATTGTACTAGGAAGGCATATCTCTGAGGCTAAAGCATTTGTGTGAATACTTGCTAGCTGCCATAGTTCCATGTTCTTGTGAAAGCAGAGATGTGCCATCAGGACCAACCAAACAAGTAGGAAGACTGGGGCAACCCCCATGTCGTAGACCTCAAGAAAAGCAGGTGGTAGACTTTATGAAAACATAGCAAAATGGTGAGCTATTTGTTTGGTTCTTTTCGTATTTCTAGTACAGGAGATGGAGAGAAGCTCTTCTGCTTTGAGTGCCAAAATAACTTGGCTGGTTTTCAGTATTGTGCACCATGATGTAAGGGAACTGATGTATCATTTGGTGTCTCAGAAGAAATATCTCAGCCAGGGCTTGTCTTCTGTGTTGAGAAAATGTATGCAGTTTGGAACTTGGACTATGATGAGAAACTATATTTACTCTTAGTGTGAAGGGACCCCAGACAGGCTCCACTAATGCACAGCTGCTGGCAGATAGACTGGTCCTTATGTCTCTCCAAGGAGTCCTGGGAGCTGTAATTTAGTGAAGGAGCTATTAATTTTGTTCATGGTTCCTTATACCTTTCATTGTTCCTAGGGCTCCCAGGGTTCCTTGGGAAGAAAACATTACAACTAAATGGATGTAAATCCAATATATAGATCTGCTTTTAGTTTTACACCAGGACATCTGTGCATTTTATTTCACATTTGCACCTCCAGTGCTGGATTCCACAGAGCGAATGTATCAGCGGCATCAGTGCTCCACAGGATCGATAAAAGGAAAGAGTGTGATGCCATATTGGATAAACAGCTTCGTGTGGCCTGGCTCCAACATCAGCACTCCATTTTAATGATAACTGCAGCTCTGGTGTTCATTCTAAAATCCTTAAATGTACTTAACAACCTGTTTATGCTTGGAATGTATTGAGTTTATGGCGATAGCTAAATGAAGCAGATAAGTATATTATGTAAAACTATATTCTGAAATGCTTATTCTAGCAGTTAGTATGCATCTGGACTGAATTTATCGACTATTATGTAATGGCATCATGCATGCTAAATAAAGGATATTCATTATAATTTAGGTGCACACAATTATATCGGAAGAACAAAGAAGTAAATGAAGCAATCTTAGATTGGGCACTGTTAAAGCAGGTATTGCCATTTGGAATTCAGCATTAATATTTTATATTTCCAAATTTCCCTTGTACACAGGTAATGAGTTATTCAGGCATGGATCAGCAGCTGTAGTCATTAAAGTATACATCTATTATGTATATTAAAACTTTGTTTAACACCAGGGTCTTATTTTCTCTTCCTCTCTGTAATAAGCCATTTTCTCAAGCAAATATGCTTTGGAATGTTTTCCAACTATGTTGGAAAACCCAGTTTTGTTCATATAGCCAACACACATTTATCTATGGTTCTTTTTCTTTATTTCTTTTAGTCCCTTCCACAGAATTCCCACCTTCATACTTTATTTGTTAACAACATACCAACTAACATTTTTGCAAATAGAAATTAGAACAGAGTAGTAACTCAAAATAAGTCACTTTATGTGTTTTTCTTTTAAAAAATGAATGTCTAAATCAGCTTAAAGGATTCTTTTATTTTAAAAAATGCAGAATATTTTAATCAGATTTTTGTGTTTATTTTCAGTTTTAAAACATCAATTGAGTTTTATTTCTTTTATTTCCCCTCTTCTTTTTTAGGTTTTTTTTTTTGGCCAAAAGGAATGATAATAAAGGACAGGAAGGAATTGTGAGTTTCTTAAAAATCAAAAAGGGCTATAACATTTGGAAACTATTGTTCAACTAATACACTTTCCACACCTTTGCAAAAATCTGATGGGAAGAATATGACCAGACATGCTTCTAGCACTGTATACTCAAAGAATCTGCCTACTACTGTTCATATACAGGAAGGGAAGGTTTGCAGAGGGGAACTACCTGTAACACATATTAGGAGAATGTTCCCCCTTCTCTGTGTTATTAGCACATTAGAATATGCTTGTGTGAATTTGCTCTTATTCTCTGAAGTTTCAGCCATACTAGGTTTCTCCAGTGATAAAACATTTTCTCCCTCTCTCCATGGAAAAACAATGTCAGAAATGTGCCGTTCACAATGACTTCTGAGGTTGAGATCATATGTGAAGACAAAAGCTTATTTCTTGTTCTTATAACACCTACCCTCCAGGCATACAAATCCTTTAATGCTTTGTGCCTGAGAAACCAAACATAAGATTGATAGCCATTCCAATAGTTAGTTATATGCTATCAACTGACTTATAGCAATCCTAGTAGATTTTTCAAGGTAATGTGAGATATTTAAGGAGTGGTTTTATTTATTTATTTATTTATAAATCATATTTCTATTACTGACCACTCACCGAGCAACTCTGGGCAGCTTACATAAAAAAGCAATAAAACTTCACAAGAACATTAAAAACATTAAAAACATTTTAAAAATAGACTATTTTAAAGCTATTTTTTCTTTTTTAAAAAAATCATTTTCTTTATGAAAGGCCCTCCAGTACCAAATAGCAAAGGTGGTGGTCCGGACAATACCTAGACAAGCCAACCCAAGGTGGCTGTTTCCCCAGCTGCCCACACACACACACACACACACCTGCTGTGCCAGCCAGGTCTTGAGGCTCTTACGGAAGGGGTAAAGCTCTGCCTGGAGGCGAAGTTCAGTTGACAGGAGGCTCCACAGGGTCAGAGCCGACACAGAGAAGGCTCTCCTTCTTGTGCTAGAGAGGCAAGCTTCTCTAGCAGATGGAAGTATGAGAGAGCCCCTTCAGTCTCAATGAGTATCTGTGGCTAAATGAAGATTTGAACCCTGATCTTAGGAGCCCTAGTCTATCTTTCTGTTCACTGTAGCACACTAGATACAGTCTCTTCCAACGCCCAACTATAAAACTAAAGCAAGCATTGCAAAATGTGGATCTAGAGAAGGTCATCTTGGAATAAAGAGGTGTGTGTGTGTGGTTACTTATTAAAGCAGGGGTGCCCAAACTTTTTGGGCTGAAGGCCGGTCACATGGCTCATTGGGCTGGTCACATGGTTCAGTAGGTTGGTCACGTTGTTCCTCCCACCAAGATAGGAAGTAAAACACCCCTTGCAATCTGTTTTGCAATAGGGATGAGATAGATTTTAAGCTGCAATTTTCTCTGCTTAACCAGGGGTGCCTAAACTATGACCCTGGGGCTGGATCCACCCCTGATTCCAATTTATCCTACCCATACTACCCTCGTTGCTCCCGGAAGCGGAAGTAAAATGCTTCCAGGAGTGACAAAGGTGGCATGGACTGGATGAATTGGTGTCAGGGGCCAGATCCAGCCCCCGGGCCATAGTTTGAGCACCCCTGTCTTAAACAAACTCTGGTTATAATGATTATAGTTTGGTAGTAATTTTCTTTAAACCCCAGTCATATTGTGACTGTGAGGCTCTTGGCTGCCAAGGAGTGAGGAGTGATCCAAACAATTCACTTTGATAAACTTGAGGGAGAATGAAATCCCACTATTTTCTCTTCCTTTATCCAAAGAGAAAAGAATCACTAGAACAAAGGTGTTTTTCTTGCAGAATGTTCCCACAAAAACAACATGGGAAATGACAAGCTGGGGTGGGAGACAGAAAAGTGTTGTGATAGATTTCACACACGGCCTGGACTCTATAATGAGGCAAAACAACAATTTGGCTCAATTCCTCTTAACAAACAGTTAGGTCTCCCTGAACAGTGTCACCTAATGGTTCTTGAGGTCAAATGGCTGCTGATGCAACAGACAAATGAGTTTCACCTATGGTGGAGGGCAAGAAAAATGCAAAAATATTTTAATTTTCAAATTTATTCACTGCCCACTCAGGCAAGCCCGACTCAGGACAGCTTACATAGTAATAAAAGTATACAAACAGTTAAAAAGACACCCTAATTTTTAAAAACCACCCCCGCCCCCCAAAAAAGAAGGGAGATGGTATCTAATGGCAGGAGCCAGTGGACAGAGGCCACATTACCCTTGGGGCCCCACACCTGCCCTGCCACCCAGGTTTTAAGACCTTTTCTAAAGGGTAGCAACTCCATCTGCACTCATAGTTCTGCTGGCAGGAGGTTCCAAAGGGCCGGTGCAGACATGGAGAAGTCCCTTTTTCTTGTGCCAGAGAGATGAGCCCCTCTGGCTGATGGTATGATTAGGGAGCCCCTCCAGTCCGCTCGGCTTGGCTGGACAAACATTCTCAGGGCGATGTGGTCTCTTATGTATCCCGGCCCACTATTATTTATTATCTGAAGATAATAAAAAGTGAGGAATAAGGGCAAAGTGTTAAATAGTGATTAGGTTCACAGTATGACGTTCTTGCAAGTTGTGGTCAGTTCAGTTCTTCATTTACTCTTAAATTGATGTACTATGGACAAAGCCTTCTCACATAATCGTGATGGCATTATACTAATGGTACAATTTTGAATGCATATTACCAAAGTTTTAAAAAAATCATTATAGCCATTTTCTGTGGTGCATTGAATCATATGTTTAGTAACAATATGATTGTGGCTGTTAGTATCTATTTGAGAGAGAGAGAGAAGATAAATTCTTTCATACTGAATCACTGAATTTACTGCCTGATACTAAATTGGTCCATCTAGACCTCCACTTTTAACACTGACTGGCAATGGATTTTCAGGATTTTGTGCACAATTCTTTTCTAGCCTTACTTGTATTTTCTAGTGGTTTATAATCCAATAACTATTCCTGCTTAGATTTTGAAACTGAAAGAGATTGGTGTATTCAGTAAACACTTCCAGAGAGAAAGAGAGATATGTTGTATACATCACATTCTACCTGGAACTTTTCAAAACTGCTGCCTTAGACGGGGATTTTTGGACATGGCTTTGAAATACTGAGAACAGTTCCTGCAGATTTCGAAAATACAATTAGGTGGGAAAGTGTCTCAGCTTGTTATACTCATTATCCTCAGGAAACTAGGAATAACTGCAGAAGGCTAAACAAACAAAAGTTGCAAACTTATTAGCAGAGCATTACACAAACATAGGTAGAAATGCCATTCCAGGTTTCTGAACAGGACTCAACAGTTTCTGTCTTTAATTTTCAACATATTTGAGGAAAGCAGGTTTAGATTACAAGAAGCTTCCAGTACGATATATACAACTGGGAAGCTGTAAACCAAAAACTCAAAATAGTCAGTAATCAAACAAATCTGATACAGTGACACAAGATATAACTAACACAGGTCAAACAAGAAGGTCGTGGTTCTGTCAAAAGTGTAGATTTATGGCTGAACAAAGCATTGGGAAAAGGCATATACAGTTGTGATGCCTCTGGAAATATAATGAACTGAATGGACTTCACTTCCCAGAAGCCTTGATCAGCAGAAGTGTTGACTTGGGCTTCTGGTAAATGAAGTCCAAGAACACCTGGTGTTACAGGGTTGGCCATCACTGCCCTAGAGCATGATCAACATACAAATTGTTTTTTAAAAAATGTCCTTCTCATTAAAATTTGATTTTTAAATTTCTATTGCAACTGGACCTAGGTTTTTGGCAAAGAGGTTAACAAAATGAAAGATGTTGGAAATGACTGGTTGCAACTCAGTTTACACTTGAGAAGATGCATATGTTCATAAGAAATTGGAGAGGACCTTCTCAGGTTTCCTACATTGCCTTTACCTGCTCCAACCTGTACTGACCTTCCTTTGTCCTTAGAGTAGACTATTATTTGTAGATGTCTTTTCTTTCTTCTATCCCATTTTTGTCCTTCCAAAGAGGAGGGACTCTTAGAACATTTCCTATCCCAAGTGTATTTCTCTAATAAAGACGAGTTTTCTCTATTAGAGTTTTCTTTTTACAAAGAGGTAAGTGGGCACAGCTGATTGTTCTGAGCAGAAGGGCTAAATCCACAGTTAATGTTGCTCCTATATCACTGTGTGTGTAACCTCCAACGAAAGAGCAAAGACTAAGAATCAGACCTTAGGAGGCATTCTTGTTACTCCTTCCCAAACTAAGTCCAATATATGTTTTGTTGCATGTGAAGGAATGCCAGATGCTACATCCCCACTTCCAAGCATGAAATTCAGTCAAATTATTTTTGCACATGAGGCAAACTTTGTCATCCCTACCAATAAAAATACAATTACTGTATTTTCCGGCATATAAGATGACTGTGCGTATAAGACGACCCCCAACTTTTCCAGTTAAAATATAGAGTTTGAATATACTTGTCGTATAAGACTACCCCTCTTCCAATGCACACCAAATAAAAATTAACCCACACTCAAGCCGAAGACGTGCAGCCCTCCGAGTCAAATGGGCAGGTTCTGGTGGAGAGCCAATCCACGCTCACGTTCTCCTCCTCGAGGTACAGGAAGATGTGTGCAGCTTGCATCCCCTTGCTTCATACTCCCCGCACAGAGCAGGGATTCGGCCGCGGCACCCCCCACCACCACCACCATATGCGCCGGACATATGAAGCAAGGGGAAACAAGCTGCAGTAAAGTGCCTGTCCTATAAGACGACCCCCGACTTTGGCACAGATTTTTCGGGGTTAAAAATTAGTCTTATACACCAGAAAATACAGTAATTCCAAAATAAAATAAATAACCAGTGATCTGCTGCCTGTTCACGACATTGAAAATCTGTTGCTTCACTCTGCCTAATGATAGAGCTGACCTACAAAAGGATGTGGGTAGATAAGAAAGCTAGCACTTTGTCCTATAGTAAGTGGCTTCTCCAGAACTATTCAGAGTGTCTGTGGGTTCTAGACTTCCTCAATTTTCACTGGCTGCATTAGGCAACAAATACTGTAGAAGGGTGTAATATATAAAACTGTATGAATCAAGTGAGCAGCTCTGCATTCTCCTAGTTGCTTTGTTGCCGTCAGAAACATGCAGTGGGTAAAATTATTCTGTCATCAGAGTTGAAATAAGATCCTAATGCTATTCTGGTCAGGTTTTCCACAAGGCATCAGGTGGTCCCACCTTCTTTCAAGGAAAAAATGTATTTTGGGATATCCCCATTTTATGTATTAAGGCTTGGGTAAAATTTGCCTGAAAATACCATTAAAATGGTGCCAGATAAAGCTTTATGAAGAAGCTTATATATGGTTGTAGTATCATCACTGATATTCTTTAGATTGGTAACCCATTTTACCTCATTTGATGGTGCCACCTGGAGTAGGGACTCTGAAAAGCATTTGACAGTTTGAGCAGGTATTTGAGATACAGTAAAAACAAGTACTTCACATAACTTGGTCCTTACTTTGCCAGGTTTTAGAGTTTTAAGGGCTAAAACCTGGGCTTCAAGAAATTTTGCTCAATACAGATAACCAAACTGGGAGCAAAACAATAGTTTCCTCCATGTGCCAAATACCCTTCTAATTATCTACTTTCTCTCAATCTCCACAATCCACTCAATTTCTGCTTGGGGTTTTAATAGCTAATGTTGGTGTTGGTAGAGTGACTCCATAACACATCACAATGATGATTATTATGACACTCTACTATAAGGTAACTTCTTCAGATATTGCTTTAAATACGTTCTCCCTTTTTTTCCCCTGCATGCTAAATTAAGGCATAGTATGGCTTTCTCCTGAGTTTTCCACAAATATATGTTTCTAGCATTCAGAAAGTTCAACCAATTACCTCCAGGTTCATCAAAATAAATGGTTGCTATTATGTCTCGCCCGCCCTATGCAAATCCAGTTTTTTAAATTGTGTTTTAGAGAAACAAAGCAAAGCTAAATAAATTATCAGCCGACAGAAGCATGTAGCAGAAGTGTAGCATCACAAATCCGCTTTCATCAAAAATCCTGTCACATTACAATGGTAACTTTCCCCTTTCATCTCTCACATTACAATGGTAACCCTCTGCTTCACTCTCAAAGCACAGATTTGCCATATAGCACAGGAAAGCTGCCTATCCTGCCCCTGAGGCATAAAATAACTTTGATGCATAAGAGGAATTAGGGCAGAATGGCAACTTTCCTTTTGCTAAGAAATTGACATGCACACGCTGTCAGGCTTGGGTGGGTATGCATTGGCTCTTGTTCTGAAATGGATAAAAGTGTGCAGGCTCTTTCTGAATCAAAGCAGAATCAAAGAAAATGGCATCTAAGGCGATGCAGCGGAAGAGACAGCTCATCAGCAGCCTACTGTATGACTCAAGCAGATGCAAGAACTGCTGGTCTGGCTTCCTATTTAACTTGTCGATATAAGTTTGATGCTCATGGCAATTCCAATCCTTTTCTTTTCAAGACGGCTTCTACCATAACAGGCAGGATCTCCAAGACTCAGTGACACAAATTGAACTTTCCTTCTCAAGTAGATTCATTGATTTAATTGTCGGGGGGGGGGGGGAAGGTGTTGGCCAGTTTTGAACAAGGGTCCAATCGATATGGCCACATGCTGATATCCTTATTTGTGGATTTCACAGAGTTGATAGGGCACCACTCTCCCCCAACAGACAGATATGTCGACATATCTCAAACATTTCTTTCCAACACTGGAGCATCAGAGATAACAGTGGAATTGTAAAATATTATGATTGTTAAACAATGAGCGTGGTGAATAAACTCTAATCTATACAGTAAATCTAAAAGTACAGATAGCAATTCATAACATGCAGCTAGAATTCATGGTGCTAGAAGAAATAAAATACTTGAAGACATAAAAGCAAAGAGATTAGACATTGGCCTTTGATTTTGTTATTAATAACATATTTAAGATGACATCGTACACTAGGGTATTGTTGTTGTTGTTTTTTACTCTATTTTAAGAAAAGGGCAGTACTGCTGTTGTGAAAGTTTCACTTGGCTTTCAACAAAAGATCTCTGGTCTCAATGAGTGCATCATGCATTTTACATCTGCATTTTATTATGTTAAGCAATATTCTTTCCAAAAGATATTTAGGTGATGTCCCAAGTAATGATGACATCTCATGGTGAGCTGAATGTTGCCTTGTTTGATACTATAGCTAGCTGTGTGATGCTGAAAACATGTAAAGTTCATGATATACCATACCATCATGCTCAAACAGTTCTCAAATGCTAATTTGAAATACCAGTGAAAGCTCCTGCTTTTAATAGGAACAGAATGCTTACCTGGAAAGGTAGCCTAATATTTTTGATGGGATTGGGCTTACTTTGTCAGGTCAAAACACGCTTTTCCTGAAAGCTGTTCAAAACAAGACCTAGAGCTCAATGAGGTCAGTTTGAAAAGCATCACTTACTCTGTTGAGAAGATGGAGCTGTGCATATCCTTAGAGAAAGCCAAATGTTCTGGGAACTAGTACATAAGCAACGTTAAAAGGACATTAACCGGAACAGAAAAACACTAAATAAAGAGAATATTTATTTGGCCTTTTCCCATCACCAAGCACAAATACCCAGAGCACAATTCAGTCCAGCCTAAACAACTAAATCTGACAGCCTGAGGTCAAAATTACCTCTAATGGTTACCATTTTCATCCTAAATCAGAGATGGAAATGCAGCCCTTTCAGAAAATGTTAGCACATCTCAATGGTATTAACTAAAGGCAAAAGGTTTGTTTGGGTCTATATTATCAGGGGAAAACAGGGTGGACGTCACAGCAACTAGAGAAATTATACCGACATTGCAGTGTCTTTCAGTAATCAATATGCTTAACAGTATTTTAGCAGTGTAATTGTAAAGGTTTTAATATCAATGATTTTTATAGGTATAACTAACTAACTACAAAACAAATAAATATTTTGAGGGAATTGTAATCCTGTAACTGAAATGGCCACAGCAAGAAGAAGAATGTTGCATACAGTCTACTGATTACCCAGTTTAAGGAACTAGTGAGGTTATATCTTA
Source organism: Bradypodion pumilum (assembly GCA_035047305.1). Lineage (NCBI taxonomy): Eukaryota > Metazoa > Chordata > Lepidosauria > Squamata > Chamaeleonidae > Bradypodion > Bradypodion pumilum. Next base: position 184,374,206 of record JAWDJD010000005.1, read on the forward strand.
ACTGGTTATGCTGTCTGCAGGATTTTTGAGTTATGGTTCTCTTACCAAAAGGGTGAGAGTAAAGATAATACAAATACTACTGATTTCCCTACTTAAATAAATGGCTTGGTTACATCTTCACTGGAAATAAAGGCTGGGGATTCAAGCAATAAGCACTTTTGGTCTTGAGAGGTCTGATTTCTCAGATATAGAAGATGGCTTCAGTCATGTTCCTTGAACATTAATGTGATTTTAGTTCTAATGACAGGTTATCTGCAACATAAATTTTGTCCCCAACTCAAGCCATGAAGGGGTGAATGAGAGGTAGAAGGAGAAACAGTAGAATTGTCAAATCATCCAAAGAGTTGATGTGCATTTTAAAAACTCAGCAGAGCAGAAGAGAATGCAAGCGCGGTGCCAAAATGGCCGCCGCGCTCTTTGCGGGGGGGGGGCACCTGGACTCAGACATCCAGGTGAGTTAGGGGGCGTGGCCACCATCTTTAAAAGGGGTGGCCATGCAGCAGCTCAGCTGCCATTTTGTCGAAGCGACGGAGAGGAGAAGTTTTCTCCGTCGCTTTTTTCTCCGGCTTTCGCCTGCTCTATTTTAAAAAAGGGATTCTTTCCTTTCCTTTCTTTACTTCGGCTTGAGAGACATGGCTCCCAAGCGGAAAACAGCAGCTCCGAAGCCGCAGGCGAGGGGGAGGTCTCTGCCCACCCCAACCCCCACATCTAGGGGGCTGCCCCCGGGCCAGAGGGCTCGGGCGGTGCCCCTGCGCCCTGGTGGTAGGGCTGGTTTACCCACTACGACCAATGTGGGCAGACAGGCAGCTGCCTACCTGCCCGACGCCGGGCTCCAACCAGGGGCGGCACAGGCCGGCCCCTCGGGGATCACCACCCCTATGGGGTCTTTGCCCAGCTCGGGGCAGTGCGGCCCAATTGGGCCTGGTGCGGGTTTATGCCCACCAGGCAATTGCAGAGTTAGCAACCCAAGAGTGGATCCTGGGCCCGGATAGGGCCATGCCCAATAATCCGGCCCATGTGGGCTTGTCTCTCTAGCACATGAAGGAGGGCCTTCTCTGTGTCTGCACCGGCCCTATGGAACCTCCTACTGATGGAGCTAAGGCTACAGACAGAACTGCTGCCCTTCAGGAAAGAGCTTAAAACCTGGCTGGCAGGGCAGGTGTGGGGTGTTGATGGGTAAGTGACCCCCGCCTGTTGGTTCATATAGATTGTGATCTTCCCTCTCTCTCTTTAGGATGAGGTGGGGGAGGGGGACAGGGTTTTTAAGGTTAGGGTTTTAAGATTATTGGCTTTTAAAATGGTTTTATAAGATTTTAGTATGCTATTATTGTTGTGTTCTGACTGTTAGCCGGCCATAGTTGCCCTGGCGAGGGGGCGGCAATACTAGTGCGAACAAATTAGTAATAAATAAATAAAGGAATAACGCAGTGGCAACGTATGTATATTTCAATGTTAGTGAATGGATAATATCTTCCGCTACGCCTCATAGCAGTAGAAGTAGAACTGATTATGTGTCACGTATATCACTGTCATTCAACAGAGGGAAAGTCTAGGAGTGATGGTTGCCTCCACCATCTTCTCCCTGAGGTAGTTGCCTCATTTTGTCTAACAAAGAAAATTGGCCAAATGGTGTGGATAACCCAATGTCAATGAAGCAAAAACCGTCCGTGGCTACTTAAATGCTTGAAGATCTTCAACTATATGAGATAATCACTTAGTTCATATTCAATAGATCAATAAAACCTAATTCTTCATAAACGTTTTTTGATGTTGTTTTAATAGTTGCATTGTTGTTTTAAAAGTTCACCAGTTTGGAACTTTTTCGATGCTCTTCCTCAGAAAAACAATATTAACTCTGTAATAATAAGATAAAAACAACTAAAATAGTGCGCTGATAATGAACTCTATATCATACATGTTATTTACAGATAGAACAGCAGAACTGGCCTTGCACACCTGTAAGAATGAAAGCGCGGCGCCAAAATGGGTGAGTTAGGGGGCATGGCCACCCCTCTATAAAAGGGGTGGCCACAAGGCAGCCGAGCTGCCATTTGAGAATTGCGACGGAGAGGAGAAGTTTTTTCCGTCGCTGTTTTTTATTATTAGTCTTCTGCTATTGAGCCTTTGCAGTTGGTTTCCCGGCTGGGAAAGGAGGATCGAAGCACCCGGAGCCTTAGATTGCTTGGCTACCGCGGTGCTTAAACGCTAGGAGTTCGATCCCTGGATAGGGATCCTACCGCGACGTTCTTCTCCTAGGGAGACATGGCTCCCAAGCGGAAGGCCCCAGCGCTGAAGCCGTGGCCGAGGGGAAGAACTTTTACCGGCCCTGTGCCGGATGGGGGCCAGCCGTTGGGTCGGAGGACCAGGGCTGCGCCCCCACGGCAGGGCAATGTGCCAGCCTTGCACACTGGTACCAGTGGGGCTGGTCAGGCTACCGCTTGGCAGCTGGGTTCCAGCTTGGTAGCTGGTCAGCTACAGGCCGGCCCCTCCGGGGCTTCGGCCCTCAGCCCGCCTTTGCCGGGCATGGGACAGGGCGGCCTGGGGGGGGCTGGTGCAGGTGTCCAAACCACTGCTCCTCCAGCCCCTCATGGGCCAGAGTTTTGGGCATGGCCCTATTCTGGCCCTGGCTCTCCTTTTGGGTTACCTTTTCCTCAACTGCCTAGTGGGCCGTCCAGCCCACCCGGCCGACCTTATACTGGGGGCTTTGGGCAGTGGATGATCTGTTAGCACAGATAGCAGTGCTGGAAGCATCCTTGGGCATTGCACAGCCTCCTTTTGGGGGGGCCCCTACTCTTTCAACAGGGGCCCCTTCGTAGGCCCCGGCTACCTTGCCGGCCGCAATGCTTCAGCGGGCGGCCAATCGGGTCGAGCTGCTTGAGATGGTCCGGCTGCCCCCAGCTGGTGTCTCGCAGCTCCCCGTTCGACCTGATGTCCAGACTGGGAGCAGTCAGGGGTGGTCCCAGAGCTCGATTCCGGTCGCGAGCTCCGACGCCTGCCGTGGGCTGGAACCCCCAGTGGGGGTGGCTCACGGGGGTGCACCTAGTGAGTATCAGGTTCAATTTAGTGCACCAACACCACAGCCCACTTACAGGGGTGGGGTTCAGTGGCCCTGGCCTCGTCAAGTTGAGGCGAGTGGGCATCAGTTACCATCCTATCCCAGTATCCCTTGGTTTCAAAATGGTCCCTTGTTAAGGGCGGGGGTGTCTGCCCCTGGGGCAGTGCCGAGCATCGCAGGGGCTGTCCAGGTCCCGCTGCTTACGCCCTCTATACAGAATGTGCCAATGATGGCTTTGCCGACAGCTGGTTATTCCTTGCCCCTGGGTGATCATTTGTCACAGGTCACGAGGGATAAGATTTGGCGAGGGGAATACGTGGATATATTCTCCCTATTGAACCGTGAGCCTACTAAGGAAGAGAGAGAGGGACAGGACGACAGAGACAAAGAGCTGTCCCATCGTCGTAAGCCATCACACACCTGGGCCAACTGGTTGCCGGCATACTTTATATATATGGCGGTATGCCTCAGGGCCCAGCCTGATTGGGCCATCCCGATGGTTCAATCCCTTGATAATATTTACAGGGCGATGGTTGATTTCATGGGCCCATCGTAGTTGGCTTACGATGAGGAATTTGGATGAGGGTGGCCCTACATCCTGAGATGAGGTGGGATGAGCCATGTCAGCAATTGTGGCTCTTGTACATGACTCCCACATGACTGGCACCTGGTGATAGGTACCATTGTGGTCATGCTGTGCAGCGGGCTGCTCCAACACAGGCTCCCCGCTAACCGGTGGGGCAGGGGGTTCCAGCCCGCCTGCTGTGTTGGACCTTCTCAGCTAGCGACGTGTGTAATAAGCGCCAGTGTCATTACCGACACGAGTGTCCCCTTTTGCGCTGGCCCCCACGCCGCCTCCGCGTGCCCGCGGGTTGGTGGGTTACGGGGCAGAGGTAGGGGTGCACAGGGGGCGATCAGAGCTCCGTCTGATGGAACTAGCCATGACAAAGCCCCCCTCCCCAATTAGTGTACTCATGCTGGAGCGATGGCTCTCAGCTTATCCAAGAAGGGATGATGCGAGGTACCTGCTGGAGGGTTTCCAATGGGGCTTTCGTATTACATTTGGGGGTGTTAGTGGCCCCAAGATGCTACTAATTTAGTTCCCTTGAAAGGTAACGAGGAGGTTGCTGCACTGAGCACAGCTAAGGAAGTTGAGGCTATGAGAGTAACGGGCCCCTTCTTGAAACCACCTTTCCCTAATTTGAAGGTCTCCCCTCTGGGGCTAGTACCGAAGTAGAACCCGGGTGAATGTCGTCTAATCCTCCATCTAGCTTACCCAGCGGGTTCTTCGGTCAGTGATGCCATTCCTGATGACCTTTTTCAGTCAGGTACACGTCGTTTGTTCAGCCCCTACGGGTGGCACGCTCATGCGGTCCCGGTGCTTTCCTGGCACAGTGTGATATGCACTCGGCTTTCCGATTACTGCCAGTGCACCCAGGGGATTTTGAGCTATTGGGTTTTAGGTTCCAAGGGGAATTTTACTTAGATAAGGCCATGCCTTTTGACTGCTCTATTTCGTGTTCGGCATTCGAATGATTCGGTACTTTCATTCAGTGGGCCTTTGCTCGCAGGTCGGGGTCCCGGTCTCTAGCCCATTACCTTGATGACTTTTGGTTCGGGGGTGAACGGGGCTCGGACACGTGCATGCGTCTCCTCACTACATTTCAGACACTCATGTGGGAACTGGGTGTCCCCTTAGCGCCTGAAAAGACCGGGGCCCAGCTACTAAGCTCACATTTATAGGCATTGGAATTAACTCTGTCGCACAGGCATCCGGGTTACCCCATGGCTAAGGTGGCTCGGATCTCCGCAGCGATTTTGGAATTGATGGCCAAACGTAAAGTGTTCCCTCGTGAGCTGCAGCTACTTCATGGCCACCTTAACTTTGCCTGCAGGGTGGTTACACCCGGCAGAGCATTGGCCAGGCGCCTGTGTGACGCCATGGCTGGCCTGTTAAACGTCACCAGAGGGTCCGGCTGATCAGGGGCATACGGGCGGACCTTGTGGTCTGGCTCAAATTCCTCCAGGGTTTTAACGGGGTCTCTTCCTGGAGAGCAGCCCTTATGGTCTGCCCTAGATTTCAAGTACGGTCGGATGCCTCCGGCTCCCTGGGTTATGGGGATTTACTCTGAGGGTAGGTGGACTTAAGCCCGAGGGCATCACCCTTGGCTTGGCACGGATCGCCTCCACGATCTTACCTTTCTTGAGTTTCTTCCCAATTTGGGGAGCACTGATGCTATGGGGCGACAAGTGGGCCGACTCAGTGGTCCATTTTTGGTGTGACAATGCGGCAGTGGTGCACATTGTCAACACCCAGACGTGCAAATTCCTCAGGGTCATGGCATTGGTTTGTCAATTCTTTTTGAGAAGCCTACACCTAAATGTGCTGTTCAGGGCCAAACATGTTCCAGGAATTAATAACGATATTGCTGATGCTTTATCCCGCCTGCAGATCCCCCGGTTCCGTGCCTTGCTCCGGAAGCAGAGGAATTCCACTCGCCACTCCCGGCCGATATTTGGACGTTTGGCGAGGAGAGGTGAACTGGGCATGTCATTGGCACCTCACACGCGTAAGGCGTATCAACATGCTTTCATGCGATTTAGAACTTTTTGCAAGTAAATACAGTTACCTCAAGTGTGGTCAATATCAGTGGACCAGGTTTTACAATGCATGTTTATCTTCGCAGTCAGGGTTCCCCCCCCCCCCGTACTATAGCCTTCAGGCTTTCGGCACTGGCGTTTATGGCCAACATGGGGGGGTTTCAATGACTGCGTGAGCTACTTCCGCATGCGTCGTGTTTTGGAGGGGTGGACACGTGAACGTGTCCACCGCCCGGACATGCATCACCCCAGTTCGCCAGAGTTTCTGACCCACCTTGCACGAGGCTGGCATGACTTATGTTCGGATAGGTGTGGAGTGGCTCTTGGTCACGCAGCTACCACGGTAGCCTTTTTGGAGCGCTCCGCATCAGTGAGTGGGTGCCAGAGTTGGTACCATTGTGTAAGGCGGATGTGTCTCGTAGGGCACTGGAACTCGACGATGTCTATGTCACACATGAGTGGGCTCAATTGGGGATACGGTCCTCAAAGGTTGTTCAGCACAGCGTAGGCAGTGGAGTTAGACTGCTACGAAGTTTCATTGGAGCCCTACATGAATTTTTGGCAGTGCCTGCTGCGCACCCCAGCCTGTTTTTCCGCCACCAGGATTGGTCTACCCTTACCAAAGTAAAGTTACTGAGGGTGACCGGTGCCGCGCTTCGCGGTGTGGGGCCCATTTTGGCACCCGTTTATTTAGGATAGGCGTCGTGTTGATCGCGGCTACGTTTGGGGTACTCGGAGGTGGATATATGTGTGCGCGTAATTCCTTATATGTACGTGCCCTCACTGTACGGGTACCTAGTTATGTCCTTCACCTCTTCTCCTCTTTTACAGATCCTGTGTGTCTCTGCACACCGGGCCGCAGCTACGTACACTCGGCAGCAGTATATGCTGTGGTGACAGAGAGTGGACCCCGACTTGGGCTGTGTGCATCCACATGTATGCGATGATATGGTATTTGCGGCACAAGGGGGTGGGAACTGTGGCCATTCCTGATGTCCATCAGGGTTGCTGGACCGCCCAATGTTCTTATTAGGCACCTCGGTGGCAATGATCTTATACAGATCACTGCTATTCATAAACTGTCGAGGGGCAGTGACCTGGCATTTTATATCATGTATGGCTTACACACGGTCGCTATGGTCTAACATCGTGCCGAGACACCAATTTAGGGGAGACATGGATCTCTGTGGTTCGGACTCTTCCGGCAGTCAGTGGACAGGGCTGTTGCTCGGTCGCTTGCTGAGCATGGCTGGGAGACAGCCATTGGAAACCTGCGGATAGGCTTACAAATTTTTTTGCTGGTAGGCAGGAGATGTGGTCCACCTGTCAGCTGGAGGTATGTACCTCTTTCTGGGCGTGGTGCAAGCAGGCCTGGCTACTGAGCTGACGGTCTGGGGGGGGCGGTGTGTCATCATGGACGCCTCCCCGTGTGGCGGGTAGCACTGGTAAGGTAAGGATTTATGACACATAGGTATCCAGCAGGTTCGCAATTGACTGGCCAACACTTAGACAGGTACAGGGGTAATAGCTTTGGCCGGTCAACGACGAACCAGGCAAGGGGTGTTGGCAGGAGCTTAACAGCCTGCATCACCTTGAGATTTAACGGATACACGTCATAGGGTGGGGTCAGTAGATAGTTTATTGACTCCGGTCAACAATTTGTTTGTGTCAACAAACAAATTGATACAAATAGTTACATGTAGCCAATTGCCATTGGCATTTTGGGTGGAACCTTACCAGTGTTACTGCGGCCTGCTTGCCTTAAAGAATTACAATTGGATGATTACACCAATTGAAAGTTATAATTTGGACTAGGGCATTATTCAATAAAAGTGGCCCGATGCCTTTATCCATATACCGGTGTCTGAGTCTTTCTTTGGGGGGTGCGCCTGCAAAGCTTGTTGCTGTGTGGTAGTAGAGCTTGTCTGGTTCTGGACTGGAAATTAAATTGTATATTTTCTTCAATAATTTTGCCTAACTGAACAATAACCATGTTTGTAGTTATTTAATTCTGTAATGCTTACACAAGAGCATGAAAATAATGTAACATTTTCTCTTTAGACCAAAATCATCACTGTGAGACTTAGAAGGGAAGAAATAAATCCTACAATCTCTCTAGTTGTTTTAGTAATGATGCTAGTTTCCTGGAAGGGTAATTAATGAAAAATGTGGCTAAATGGCCCATGCTAGGCTGCTAAGGTAATATGTTTTGTATACATTTCAGCTCTGTGTAACACACAATATATGGCTTGTCTTTCTCTGACAAGCATCCAGGTTGCTAAGCAACCCAAATATTGAGCACCAAACAGAACATTCTCCTGTAGAATATAGAATTTCACTGATTCAGAAACAGTATATTGTCCATTTGAAGAGTCAGATGTATATATTCTTCTAACATAAACATGGCAAAATATCAGTCAAAAGAAACAGAACATATTGAATTCTTTCCCCTTCCTTTTCTTTCTCCTCTCTTAAACTAGCATTTTCAAAATTCAAGTTTTTAAAATTAAAATAGACAATGGCATGAGTAAATTTATAACCAAATGTGGTAACAAAATTAGCTTGGGGATACAATGTTAACAAACATATTCTTAAAGAGCTTCATCTTTGCAAGTTTGCAAAATATGGGAAGGGAAGGAACCTGCTGGACATGTAAATGGAGGAGATTCCATAATGATGGCACTATCACCAAGAAGGCCTATTCCTGATGAAAGTCTTCTTGGCCTCTCTTGGAGTGGGCAAACACAGTCCATGCACTTGGGAGAATCTGCTTGTTTGGGCTGAGTTCATCAAAGAGAGATGGTCTCTCTGGAAGTAGGGTAGGAGAAAGAGCCCTGGTGGCATATTGGTTAAACTACTGTACTGCACCCAAAATGTTGTGAGTTCAATTCTGAGCAGGTATCAAGGTTGACTCAGCCTTCCATCCTTCCAATGTTGGTAAAATGAGTATCTACCATGTTGAGAGCACAATGGCTAATTAACTTGTGAACTACCCGGAGAGTGCACAAGTGCTATGGGTCAATATACAGTAAAACCGCCACTTACGAAAAAAGTCTGTTCCATAGGCTTTTCCTTAAGTCGAATTTTTATGTAACTGGAAGCAATCCCATAGGAAAAATTAATTTTTTATGTAACTGGAAGCAAACCCATAGGAAAAATTATTTTTATATGTAAATTGAAGCATAGGAAAATTGATAGGTAAAATAATATTTATGTAACTTGAAGCAAACCCATAGGAAATTGTGTAAATCGGGACATGGTTTTAGCACAAAATCATTTTGTAAGTCGAATTTTATGTAACTCGGGGCATTTGTAAGTTGGGTTTTTACTGTATAAGTGTAATTGCTATCGTAATTGCTAAATGAGATCCTAAACTGTTTAGGTCTTTATAGATTAGAATCATGAACTTAAATCAGGCCTTGGAACCTACAGACAATCAGTGCATCCACACCGGTGTAGGAGAAATCCAATTAAATTATCAAATCTGCCTACCAGCTGTTTTCTTGACTTGCTGCATCTTCCAGGCTGCAGTAATTGATTCTCAAGATTGCCAATGCATGAAACTGTGTTTTGAGGGATATTGTATCAAGGAATGGGTGGAATTGGGCTATCTGCCTAAGATAAAAGATGGTAGCCCCAGATCATCGCCTTGAGAACGTCTGTCCGTCCAACCAGAGCAGACCGGAGGGACTCCCTAATCGTACCATCAGCCAGATGTGCTTGTCTCTCTGGAACAAGAAAAAGGGCCTTCTCCATGTCCACACCAGCCCTTTGGAACCTCCTGCCAGCAGAACTACGAGTGCAGATGGAGTTGCTGCCCTTTAGGAAAGTTCTTAAAACCTGGCTGGCGGGGCAGGTGTGGGGCCCTGAGGGTAATGTGGCTCCTGCCCACTGGCTCTTACCATAAGATACATCCTCTCTCTTCTGTTTTGGGATGGGTGGTATTTTTTAAATTAGGATGGGCTTTTAACTGTTTTTATACTTTTATTACTATGTAAGCCACCGTGAGTCGGGCTAGCCTGAGTGGGCAGCAAATCAATTTGAAAATTATATTAAATTAAATTAAATTTAAAATCATGGGAGATATTTGTTTCTCCATAGCATGTGACAGATCCAGGATAATGGTTAGATCCTGAATCTCCATAACAGTGTTTTAAACTGTTACCATATACAGTATAATTAAACACATATATAATTTAAAACACTATTTAAGGATAGTTGAAGTCATATACACATGCTTGCATTTACATATGCAATTTATGTATTTCTTTCAACTACCCATAAATAATGTCTTAAATTGTGGTGAAGAAAAACAGATTGTAGGCAGTGCACCTTCTCTTCAAACAACTGTCATTGCAGGTCATGTGAAACTTTCCTGGTCCAGATGTACTCTGTGTAACAAAAATGAGGAATATTTTGCCCTCCAGATATTATGGAACTACAACTATCATTCCTCACAATTGATGATGCTGTCTAGGGCCAATGAAAGCCAAAGCTCAACAATATCTGGAGGCCATATCATGTGATTTTAAGCACCATACAACTGTTGTATGTAATGGAGTTTGTTCTAAAAAGACTCCACTATCAAGACATCAATTTCACATTTGCATTTTCTTAAAAATATTTGTTTAACCTGAATGTGTCTCAAAGACTGTTATACCAATGAAATTATCTTTTCATAAAATCAATGGCTTCAAAGCAATTGTACTGTGCCTCTGAAGTATATAATTATAAGACCATTTGTCTGGGATTCAGCCAAGAATATCTCCAAGTGTCAACTGCCAACTCTCTATGATCTCTTTCATAAACACTATGCTGAGTTTGATGTTTCTTGCCAGAGGAGAGGAAACAGAAAACTTTCAAGAGGAAAGGTTTGGTAATATGCTTATCTTATGCACTGTTTCCCTTTTGTATTGTATTCACCAAGATTTATGCATTAGTCTAGAATTTGTACAGGTTGCAATGCACTTCTTTCTGATCTTGTTCATCAAGAAAGGTTGAAAACCTAGCATTAAATATATTTATTTTAAAGTAGGCAGCACTCATTTCAGTGGACATTTAAGTAGGTATCATATTAACCATGCTTTATTCTTCTTGGAATCAATGAGACTTGGCTTAGTTATGGCAAACTTGCCAGGAGGGAGATGTATAATGTGACTAACTTGGTCTGGATCAAGCCTATAATTAATTTCTGGAATTCATTGCCACAGGATAGTATACTCAATAGTTGATATGCGGGGATGTAAATGTTTTATTTATCCTGGGAGTGTACTAACCAGCATTATACCAATGCAATTATTTACTCATAATCACTGTTCCAGATGAGAAAAAAAATTTGTGAATTTTTTTCTCACTCAGTGAAAGCATAAGCTTTTATACATGTTTTTCACTTTTTCGTGGAACAAATTGTGGAAAATACCTTTCATGAAAAAAGCTGTTTACAAATGAAAGTATATTCTGCTCTGCACAAAAATAGAAATTACTATGTAAAGTGCAAGGTGTTTTTGTAAAAAAGTGGTGGGGTTTTTTTGCATGAAAAAGGATTTTTGGTAAATTCCACTATCTTTGATAAATGAAAAAATGGAGGTGGCTTTGAGAAGTGTTCTGTGATATGTATGGCAAACCCCAACCCCAACCTCCAAGCAGAAAATAAAGAGACGAGACACAGTGATTGTTGGTTTAAATTCGGGCCACAACTTTATTTATCCTTGTTTCAAACTGTGACCTATTTACTATATCATGTTTCTGTGATTTGCTGGTCATTCCCTGGAAGAATTGGAATGTGATAGACAAAAACCATCTTAGGCCACCTTTCCCCAATTTTTTTGACAAATTTAAGGGAAACTCAAAGACAGATCAGAAATAGTAACTATCTGGGCAGTAACCATCTGGACATATATGGCATCAGTCACTGACCCAGGTGGCACCTCAGCCTAAAGAGAAGGTGAATGGGCAGGCCATTCTGGCTCACAACAGGCCAGAAGCCAATTTTGGGGCAGGGCCAGCTTGTAGAGTCTATTTCCCCACCCCAAATGCTGGCAAGCAGCAACACCATGGTATTGCTTCCACTCCCCTCTATTTTCCACCAAGGGGTGGGGGGTGGGTGTTACCTTCTCTTCTTCAGCTACATAGTGGCAGATTCACAGAGATGGCATGATGGGCAACACCTTCTTAAAATGTCATTCAGACTTGTTTGGAATTTTGCCAGGTTTTGTAGGACATTTTCCTCAAAAGCCTGCAAGAATCTCAAGTCAGTCTGAACCCTCACCCTTAACACTTCCGCAAATGTGCAAGTTCAGTGAGCTGCACTGTCTCACAGATTTTTTTAAAAAATCACATATTTGCTGTTTGTTTAAATAATGGATTAGTTCAGTTGCCCTTCTCCTAGAAATTCTCAAGGGCACGTACGTAAAACACAATAAACACACACTACCAGAATAATAGCAAAACAATGATAAACATACAGACTTAGAAGTAAGTGTTGCTATATTCAGTGGGACTTATTTCCCAGTAAATATGCATGGCAGTATAGCCTTTAAAAATCACCAAAGTAATGGAATAGTAAAGAATGTACATATAAGTGTAACTCATAAATCTGTATGAGAAACAATTGATAACCGATTGCCTAAAGCATTTTGAAAATTGGACATGGCATATCTGAGTTTTGTGTTCTCTACAATAAATTGATAAAAATTCAGTCAGTCAATTACATAATGTAATTTGCAGGCGCACCCCCCAATAAAGGACTCAGACACTGGTAAAAGTGGATAACGGCATTGGGCCACATTTATTGATTCATGCCCTAGTCCGAATTATAAATTTCTATTGGTAATTGACCAATTATAATTCTTAAGGCAAGCAGGCCGAAGTAACACTGGTAAGGTACCACCCAAAATTGCCGACGGCAATTGTTACAATGTATCTATTTGTATCCATTTGTTTGTTGACAACAAACAAATTGTTGACTGTAGTCAATATCTAACTAATGACCCCACCCTCTGACGCGTATCCGTGAAATCACGGGGTGATGCATGCTGTCTAGCTGTAGCCATCACCCCGTCGCCTGGTTCGTCGTTGACCGGACAACGTTTAACCAACTTATGCCTGTCTAGTGTTGTCCAGTCAATTGCGAACCTGCCGGATACCTGTGGGTCATAAATGTTTACCTTACCAGTGCTACCCGCCACACGGGGAGGCTTCCCAAAAAGGCTCACCGCCCCCCCCCCAAGACCGTCAGCTCGGTCAACAGGCCTGCTCGCCAGTCCACTAACCAGAGGTCCATACCTCCCTGCGACAGATGGGCCCCATCCCCTGAGTAAAGCTCTTAATTTTGCAGACTGATGGTGGGGAGGCGAATGACGCGTCCCCCACCCTATTCAAAAAGGAACCGGGCAATAGCCCTGTTCACGGAGCGTCGGCTCAGTCAAGAGCCTCGAGGCCGAATGCTCCCCAGTAAGCGTACCGCGACATCATGTCCGACCACTTGAGGGTTGTGGCAGGCCACACATAATGTGAGTAGGGCAGGTCACTGCAAATCGCAAGCTTCCGCGATAGGCCAGTGACCCGCCCCAAGCCATCGCCCCCAAGGTACGTAACCAGGACATCAGGCGAGTCAGCATCCCTGATGTAGAAAAGGAATGGCAACAGTTCCCGCCATAACATGCCGCGCTTACCATACCACCTGAGACGTGCGGGAGCACCCAGTCCCAGTCGGGGTCCCACTCTGTCGCCGCAGCGTAACGCGCTGCCCTGTGCAGCGTAACGCGCTTCCCTGTGCAGCGTAACGCGCTGCCCTGTGCAGCATAACGCGCTGCCCTGTGCACGCGGCTATGGCCCACCAGCCATACTGTCACCGGTGTAATACAACACCCAGGGTCTGTCAAGGAAAAAAAGGGGGGGAGAAACAGTGCAGTGACTAAACTGGTACTCAGGTTGAAGAGGGCGAACACAAATTGAAAACATTGTGATCCCCACCCTCCCATGCGGCGTATTTCAGCCCCGGAGTACCCAAAACAGCTGCAATAGAAGCCGCCCCCCTTCTGAACGAATGGGTGCCGCAACGAGCCCCAGAGAGGCCAACACTGTGTAGTGCCTTCGCGGCACCCTCCAAAATTGAAATTTAGTAATGGAAGACCCACCTTGGTGACAGAAAAACGGGCCATGGTGCGTGCCACGCAGTGCAAGGAAATCCTGTAGGGCACCAACCGGACAGATGTCTGCCAAAGAACACCGTAGCAGTCTTACATCACTGCCTACGCCATGCTGATTTGTCTTAGAGGAGCGTATCCTCAACTGAGCCCAGTCTTTGGCAACATAGACATCCTCGAGTTCCAGTGCCCTACGACTTGCATCCGCCTTAGACAGCATCACAAGCTCGCTGATGCGGAGCGCTCCAAAAAAGGCCACCGTTGTGGCTGCATGAAATGGGCTGCCTCATATCTATCAAAACAGAGGCCAGGCCAGCCCCGGGCCAATTGGGTAAGAACCCCTGGGGAAATCGGGTGGCGGTCGTCTGGGCAACGCCCACGCTACCGCACCCACCCCTCCAAAACATGTCTCACACGGAAGTCAGCGGTACTATCCACATGACCTCCCACCTTGGCCATAACAGCCAACGCTGACAACCCAGATGCTATGGTGCGAGGTGCAAGGCCCTGGGCATGCAGGTAAACCATGAACCAAAGTACATGGGTCACTGGGATCGGCCAGGATTCTGGCAGCCGGGATTGGGTACAGAAGGCTCTGAAAGAATTGAATGCATGGTGATACGCCTTACGCGTGCGTGGCGCCAGTGACAAGCCAATCGCCCGGTTCACCTCTCCTTGCCAATGGTCCATATCTCGTCCGGGAGTGGCGAGGGAAATTCCTCCACATCCGGGGCCAAGGCACGGAACCGGGAGATCTGCAGGCGGGACAAAGCGTCAGCGATACCATTATTGACCCCCGGGACATGCCTGGCCCCGAAGAGGACGTTGAGGCGCAGGCTGCGCAACAGAAACTGGCGCATTAGGTCCATGACCCTGGGCGATTTGGAAGTCTGTGAGTTGACAATGTGGACAACGGCCGCATTGTCACACCAGAAATGGATGACCGAGTCGGCCCACTCCTCGCCCCATAGCATCAAAGCCCCCAGGACAGGGAAAAATTCCAAATACGTGAGACCACGCAGGCGACCCGTGCCTGCCCAGGCTGGTGGCCACCCACCATAGGCCCACTTCCCATTGAAGTACATCCCATAACCCAGGGACCCCGAGGCACCAGACTGTATATGAAAGCGAGGGGAAGCTAGGAGGTCAAACCTCCAAAACGATACTCCATTGAACTCCCTCAGGAACTGGAGCCAGATAAGCATATCTGCCCTGATACCCCGGGTGAGTCTAACCCTATGGTGGGGCCTAGATAAGCCAGTCATGGCGTCGCACAAGCACCGAGCAAATGCCCTGCCCGGTGCGACCACCCTGCAAGCGAAATTGAGGTGACCATGTAGCACCTGCAGTTCCCTCAGGGATGCCTTGTGTTTAGCAAGCAAATCCGAGATAAGGGCCACTATCCTTGACACCTTATCCCCCGGTAACCTAGAAGCCTACGCTACCGTGTCAATCTCCACCCCCAGGAATACTAGCTTAGTAGATGGGCCCTCGGTCTTTTCGGGCGCTAAAGGGACACCGAGTTCCTCCATTAGCATCTGAAATGTGTTGAGGAGACGTGTGTACCTGTCCCAGCCCCGTTCACCCCGAACAAAATTCATCCAGGTAATGGGCTACAGACCGGGACCCTGACCTGCGGACGAAAGCCCACTGCAGGAATGTGCTGAAACACTCAAAGGCCGAGCATGATATGGGGTAGGACAAGAGATGGATCAGGCAAAACTCGCCCGGTAACTCCTTGGGCACCAAGCCCAAGGGTGACACCTTAAGGTCAGGGAACGGGGGTGCAGTGAAAGGGCCAGCGACCCTGCCCGCATGAACCTCCTTGTTAATGCTGGCAGCAGCCACCTCCTCCCTCCCCTTAAGGGACAAAAGGTTGGGAGCATCCTGAGGGGACCTATTACCCACAAAAGGAATACGGAACCCCAGTCGAAAACCCTGAAGCAGGTAAACCGCCTCCTCCTCCTTCGGGTACAATGCGAGCCAACGCTCCAACATGTCCACGTTAATTGGGGAGGGGGCCATTCGGTGAACCAGCTCCCCCTGCGGCAGTCTTGCCAGCCCCTTGTCCGCCCCTCCCTCTGCCCCGCATCCCTCCAGGCCTGGGACAGGCAGAGGCAGCCTGGGGGCCGGCACAAGAGGGCCACTTATGCCTGTACCGGCAATTCTTCCTATTGCAGGAACCCTTGGACAAGAAAGTCCAGCACAGCAGGTGGGCTGGAACCCCCTGCCCCGCCACCTGGTGGGGTGCCTGTGCTGGGGCCACTCGCTGGACCGCATGTCCACAATGGTATCTCTCCCCAGGCGCAGGGCGCGTGGGAATCATGTACAGAAGCCACAGCTTCTGGCAGGGCTCATCCCACCTCATCTCGGGGTGCAGGGGAATCCGCATACGGAATTCCTCATCATAAGCCAACCACGACGGGCCCGGGAAGTCGACCATCGCCCCGTAAACCTGGTCCAAATACTGGACCATCGGAATCGCCAAATCCAGCCGGGCCCTGAGGTAGACCGCCACGTATATGAGGTAGGCCGGCAACCGGTTGGCCCACGTACGTGGCTGCTTGCGACGACGTGCCTGCTCCTTATCCTTCTCATCTTGCCCCTCCCTCTCCTCTATGGTGGGTTCTCTGGTAAGGGGAGAAGATGTCCACATACTTCCCACGCCAGATCTTTTCCTTGGTGGCTTGGGCCAAATGGTCCCCCAGGGGCAATGAATACCCCGCAGTCGGCAATGCCGACACAGGAACGGCGGGAACTGTGGGCATCTGAAAAGGAGCCTGGACCAACCCGGTGACCCCTAAAACATTCCCAACTGCGTAAGGAATACCCCCCACACCGGGGCCCTGGGTGAGAGCTGGAGTCACCGGGTGGGCCGTCGGCAGCCGAACCGCTGCACCACCCGTGCGAGGCCAAGGGCATTGAAACCCCCCCAACCTTGCCATGTGTGTGGGTGCGCTAGATTGAACCACATACTCACATGCTGCACCCCCATGGGCCGCCCCCACCGGGGGTTCCGACCCACTGGGGGCGTCGGAGCTCACGACCGCAACTGAGCTCGCCGACGGGGCCTGACCAGCACCGGCCTGTCGATCGGGGAGCTGCGAGGCAGTGGCCGATGCCGGGCCACGCGCCTCAGTCAGCTCGACCCGTCCCGCCGCCTGCCGCTGCCCAGCAAACGATGGACGAATCTGCACCCCAAAAGGGGTCCCCTGGGTGGTTAACCCTGGCCAGTGAAGCCTCGAGGGCCGCAACGTGGGCCAGAAGGGCCTCCACACTGACGTAGCCCCCCAAGCCAAGAGGGGGCAAAGGGCCGGCCGGCCCACTAACTGCAGGCGCAGGTCCAGGTCCCTGGACCCTGGGGCCCATATAGGGCCATGATCCCAGGCCCAGCCCCAGGGTCGGGTAGAACCCTGCCAGGGGAGAGAGCTGAAACCCCCCGCAGGCAGCTGCGCACCAACGTTATGAAAACGGGCGCTCCACCCGTCGTGTAGTATCCAGGTCTCGAGCTGCCGACTTGCCAGCTAACGAGACGGGCTCCTTAACCACTGAGCCACCGCAGTCCCACCCGGGGAAGGCCCCGCAGAATGGGCCATGCCAGAGGCAGTGGCCACTGCTTGCAGGCCGAGGGCCGCGGCCCCTACAGGGCCGGTACGCAAACCTCCAGCCCCAGGCTAAGGGGGAATCAACCCCATACCACCAGTCCCGGTGAGCTCAGGCAAAGGAGGCTGCTGGGTAGGCGCGGCCGTGGTCCTCCGACCTGGCTGGCGCCTCCGCGCAGAACAAGCCGCATTCGCAGCTGCCTTCTTCTTAGAGGGCAAGCAGCCAAGAGGCTTCCCGGTGAAGGTAAAAGCGACGGAGGTAAGAGGGAAAAACTTCTCCGCTCCGTCGCTTCGCAAAATGGCAGCTCGGCTGCCTCGTGGCCACCCCTTTTATAGGGGAGCTGGCCACGCCCCCTAACTACCCGGATGCCTTCGTCCGATGGGGGGGCCCGCAAAGAGCGCGGCGGCCATTTTGGCACCGCGCTTGCATTGTTTGCACAGTTCTAGCAGTGGATTTCTGCTTATTTTGACTGCTCAGGATATAACTTTACATACGAATTAACCAGCAATGTTTAACCTACTATATAACTGTCAAGGTCACATATTGTTTATTTCAATGATACAATTAGACCCTCTTGACCTTTGAGTATATTGGCTACAATGCACTATGTTGCAAAGTGTTTGGAGAAACCGCTAAATAGCCTCTTTAATTTGCTTTCAAAATGTACTATATTTAGCTGCACTAGCCAGTAATGGAACACCATATTTAAACCATTTTGCACACTTATAAGAAATAACCAAATGGCCTTATTTTTGCTCAACATAATGACATAATTAACCTTGTCCCATGAAATAGGATATTCATCATATGAATTGTAGCTTTGATTTCCAAACCAATTATTGTTACCATTTTTCTGGATAAACAATCCAGTCTTCTCCACAGCATTAAAAATAATCAGTCCTGTGATGCAACCACACTTGGGCATATTTTCACCAAAATGACAACAGCAGTTTACTACACAACAATATTGAAAGCATAGATAAAATGATATCTGATTACAGAATAGAACCAATCAAAATAATCCGCAGAAAATAGATAGCAAAAGAAGCAGAGAACCATAAATGTTAAACAAATAACTTCAGCAGTAATAATAGTAATAAAAACAACTGATAGCAGCAAAAACGTTCAGCATTAGATTTACATAACCATTCAAGAAAAATTCCTAACAAAGGGTCTCCCCAAATGCCTCTATAAAAAGGTGTGTTTCTTTCGTGTTCAGGGAATGAAGAAGCAGACAAGTGAAGTAGTGAGATTCAGCTCTTTATCAGTGGGGTTTGAACACAGTTTGGATGGGGCTAAACTCGGACTTATATACACTATAAACAGTAACAGTAACAATAATACAACAAGCCCATTGGCTAACAGAGTGTGCACATTTTCGATCCACTTATTTGCATAAGAATAGATACATGAGAAAAGATACATTCTGCTCCTGTCAGAAAACACAGTTAACATACATAACAGTTTCCAAAAGCATCTTAAAACTATGAAGGGAAGAGTCCAGATGTCTCTCTTGGGGCAACAGGAAGGGTTCACTACTGAGAAGGCTCAGTTCCTGGTTGATGTCTTCTGAGCCTCTCTGAGAGTAAGAACCTGCAAAACTAACACCTGCAAGGAGTGGAAGAGACACTCTGAAAAGTAGTGAGAGTCCAAAATGCTTAGGGTTTCATATGTATGCTTTGAACCTGACATGAAAGCAAACAGGTAACCAGCATACCTGTCAACCCGCGGCTCCAGAAAAACGGGACCTGCGCACATCGCTTGTGCGCAGGTCGCATTCCACGCATGCGTGGAAAGGTTTTACCCCTTCCACGCATGCACGGAAGCGCTACGCTGCTTGCGCAGCCCTTATGCAAGCGACGTAGCGGTTCCGCGCATGCATGGAAGAGGTAAAACCCTTCCGCGCATGCGCGGAAAGTGTTTCTCCCACTGCCAAATTACGGGGTTTTGGCAGCGGGGGCCAGGTTATGATGTCAATCGACGTCAATTTACGGGGTAATCCTGACCAAATCGGGAAGGTTGACAGGTATGGTAACCAGTGCAAACTAATCAAAATCAGGGAGATGTACTCGAATCTTCTTGCACCTGTAATCAATGCGGCCACTGCACTCTGGATCCACTGAAACTTCTGTATCAGCTTCAAAGCAAGCCCCATATAAAGAGCATTACAGTAGTTCATTCTTTAGACTACCACTGCATGGACCAAAGATGTAAGGGCCCTCTGGTTAAGATAAGGGTGCAACCAGGTAACTTGCCAAAGCTGGAATAATGCAGAACAGACACAGTATCAAACTGTTGTTCCATGAGTAATGTTGAGTAAAAAACTATGGCCAAGTTGCATTCTTGGCCAGCTACATAACTATGAAGCATAACTCAGGGCTCTACCATATGAATAATTCCCCCCTTCAAAATGTTCCTAATCGATCACAAATTATTTTGCAATTTTCCTTCCTTCCTTCCTTCCTTCCTTCCTTCCTTCATGTCCAGAACCAAGGCAGCCATGCAGACCAACTGCAATAGTATCAGGGAATGTGATACCCAGCATGAGAGTCTTCTGAAGATGCTGATGTTGATGTTATTTCCATGGTTGTTGTAACTGCTTGGAGAAGTCAGGAATCAAACCTAAAACCTTGTGCCTGCTTACTTTCTGAAGATGAGGGAGAGCAAAATTGGCAGCTTGTTCAGGAAATGTGTGTGTGTGTGTGTGCTTGTGTGTGTGCTAACCCAAGATAGTTAGATGTGAGTCCCAACAAGACCCATGTTTGCGTACAACACACAGGAACAGGGAAAAGTGAGGGAAGACATTTTTGCCCACCCAAAAATTTTGTAAGTCTTTCCAGGAAATGTCTTCTGATAAATGTTGACTTAGCTTTTCCAAATATGCATTTGCAGAAGGTCACTTTTTATATCTGGACAAGAATACACCCTTTCCCAATGAGATAATGATATTGGAGTTTTGCCTATTCATGTGAAGAAAGAACTGATACAGAATGTTTTCACTCACATAAGGTTGTCTTTGTAAAATATTTTTCTTCCTTTATAACAGCTACTTGGCTTCAAATACAAATTGGTGCTAGTGAATCTAATCTTCCCCAACCAATTTCCTGTCTTTATCTGTATGAGCACAAGAAGGATATGCACTAAATCTAAGGCATAAATTGTAACTGGAGATTGTAACCTGGATGAGTGACATGTGAAAGGAAAGGAGGTGGTAAACTAATGATGTAGGCAAGCAGATCTTTTAATATTGCAAATGCAGGTTACCACTTCTGAATGCTTCACCATGAAGAAAACACATCCATGTTATTTTGTTTGTTTTATTGCATCTGTCTGTACTGCAACACAGAGACCTGTTTTAATTCAGTCCTCTCACTTACATTATTTTCAGTTTATAGGTAGTCTTGTTTTTACTTATCTATGCAAGAACATTTCATTACTGCTTTTCATTGGACACAAAACCTTACAGCAGTTTGACATGTCTGGCCGGACATCCAGCTATGGTAATGGAGTAGACTGTAAAGCCAGCGACTCAATGCAGAGTGTTGGGCAATGGTAAATAACTTGACTCCCTAAAGGGAACAACAGCTACAGGCAGATGAGCCCCTTTAGGTGGGGTGATGGTCCCCTTGTGGAGGAAATACCACTGGAAACGATCATATTGGGCCTGAAATAGGAGTGAAAGAATTAAGATATTAATTCTAATATTAATTCTGGTTTAAAAGTAAAAATCTTTTTCTCAGCTACTCTGTAAAGTTAAACAGATCAGATTGACCTAATCAAATAGAACAAAATGACGATGCTAAAGTAAACAGAAGGCCTTGTGTCCACAAGCCCAGCACAGTTTGTACAGCTGACAGGGATTTCTCTTAGACTCAGAAAACCATAATGCTGAATAATATTTGTGTGACATGACATGAACAAATATTCTGAATGTTCTAACCTGAACTGCATGACAATGTCAAAAGATTAATTAATAATTTTGGCTTACCCCATAGTGATGAAATGTGTAGACATTTTATGCTATAAAAAGATGGCTCTGAAAATGTATTGGCATTCGGGGATTATTAGCTTGTTAAAGCGTCCCTGAATCTGTTTGGCCAAATAATAATAAAACTCCGAATCTGTCTTAGCTGGAATGTGGGTTTGTCTTGCTTTTATTCCACAACATGCCAAGGACAAAATGAGCACAGGAGGAACTCTGATTTCCAATGGTAATGGAAGTGGGAGAGGTCATGCCAGATGGACTGGCTGTGAAAATGAACCTTGTCCATACCCTAAAGGCTGCGGCAATCCATTGCAATCCTGGTGTTAAATCCTGTATGTCTCATTTCATACGTGCCACAGGAGATAGCTCTGAGATCATAGTGTGTGGGTCACTTCATGGCAAGCTAGGATCCACCTTAAATAAATTCACGCCAGTGGCATGTTTCCTGATTGCCTCAGAGGGTGAAGGCGGTCCAGAACCAGCTGGCCTGGGGCAGGAAAAACAAACAAACAAATACTTGGATCGAGTTGTAGCTGACAACAACAGCAGTTTACTTTTAAAAGAGGACACAGTAAAACATGATGACAATGATGACCAATGCAGCATGACAAGGAAACAATGAATAATAATTGTATGCCTTCAAGTAAATTCTGACTCATGCCTATCTTTTCCAGAGCTTTCTAGGTAGAGAGTATTCAGCCATGGGCTTCAGAATGCACCTTCTTGTTGATGTTGTTGATGTTGTTGTTGTTGTTGTTGTTGTTGTTGTTCAGTAGCACAGTCAATTCCAACCCTTTGCACCTAATTGATCACAAATAATATTTGTGTTTCTCCCTGTGTTCACATGATGTAAAGTTTGTCTCAGTTCAAGCAGTGTCTAAGTTCATCACTTTGTCAGTTTTTGTCTTTTCTCCAGGCATAGTAATCTACACAAAAGATTTGCATAAAAGTCTAATCCAGAGGCATCCTGGGACTGTGCAGTTTGCTGGTGACTACACAGCCTGGCACTTCTCCCAAGAGGCACAATGGGGAATTGAACTCCCAACCTCTAGCTCCAAAATCAGATATTGATCTCATTGACCTATCTAGTGAAAACAATAAAATTGTTTGTTCATCAAAAGCAGAGGTGATTACCAATGTTAACAATTCAGAAAATATTCAGAAAAATAACTGAAAAGACAGGTAAATTAGTTGGAACAACTCCAAATGACAGACACAGTTCCATTATAAACTAATAATCAAAAATCAATTTTCTCTCAAAATGTGGTTTTCCAAATGTTACTTTCAGAACTATACCCCAACAATTTCATTTCAAAACATGAATTTTAAATGTTTTATAGCTTTTGAGTTCAAAGACTATTTTCTTAAAATAAAAGGAAAAAGACAATTATGTTATCTTAGTCTAAAGAGCCAAAACACATCTGTTTTTGTATCCAGCTCCTTTTATATCCCTATGAGGGTACAGATGGCTTCGGGTCTCCCTGCATTCCATATGGAGGGAAGGTGAAAGAATCATGTTAGGAACTTATTTTACTAACAGGTGGCGTGTTAGGTATATTTTCTAGACAAAATAGATTGTTTCAAACGTTGCAGCAGGAAATGAGCATCTTCTCTTCTTCAACCACTCGTTTTGACATATATTAATATAACCATGATCATTAATCTTACCCCTTCCCTACATATTTATGAATTCCACTGCAAACTAATGTGAGTCTGAGCATGCAGTTCAGAACATATTTATCTGTTAGACATCACTTTTATTTACTTCAACGAGTCCATACTTGACTCAGGAAAGTATCACCTACACTTTAAAATATGTGTTTTACGATAAAATGCTTGTAGAGATCTGCAAAAGATGTGTGTATGTGTGGAAATGAACTTAGAAATGCATATTTTGATAGAAATCTCTTCTAAAATACATATTTTAGTGCAATTCTTGTGCAAATTTCTGAAACTGCCCATATTAATGGAGAAAAAGGATGGAAGGGACACATTTGTTCACACAAATGATCATCGGTGTGAAAGTGAGACAGGCAAGAAATAGATTGGATCATTTCTAAATAAAACACTTTTCTCCTACTCAGTGCTCTTCTCATGTACTTAAACAGGCACATTAAAGTGTACTCTTGGTGTGCTCACAGAGAATCAGATGTCTTGGATTATGTCCTTAGACCAGGATTCCTTACTTAGCATTTGTGGCATGATGGTAAAGTTACCTTTATGTTTCCAAAATTCAGGACATTCATATCAAATTACAGTACTTGTAGCTACATTCACGTTGAGGAGCCCTACCTTTATAAGCTGTTGACCAATTAATGCTCTTCGATTCAGTTGCTCATCTCCAGCTTCATATTGCTATAAACATAAATATCGCTGAACAATGTGCAGAACAGTTTAATCTTTAATCTGTTCTTTGAAATAGCAATTTGCTGATGAAATAGCTGAATCATCAAGCCCAGCCCTCCCATTAGACAGAGTAAAATGCCCAACTCAGGCAATGGAGCAGAAGAGGCAGTAAGTAATATACAGAGACCACTAACCTATGCCTGGTCTGACTAAACAAAATGGAGTATTGGCAGACCATCCATCCATTAGGGATATTAACTGTGCTGTGGCAGTATTAGTCTTGGAGCACCCCACATGCAATGCCTGGATCTGAGGAAGGATGTTGAATATGCCATCTGAGTCCAGGTGACTGCGGATAATGTACAGGTTGTTCTTTGCATTCAGTGTTGCTTCTCCAAAAAGCCCAACCTAAATCCTTCTCTGTGGAAGAAGCTCCATTCCAGATTAAATCACATTGGTATTCCTCAGGTTAGCTAAGTGGGGTTGGGTACTCAAACAATGCACATGGCCAACTTCAACAAGAGCCCAGCCACCTGTGTTGTCATATTTAAAATGGCTAAAGGAGCATCAAAAACACAGGCCTTAGCCCTCCGTGCACCATTGGACCCTGCTATGATAGTGGTAGGACCTCCCAATGGTGAGAGCCCGCCACATCAAACAAGATATGTGAAGTACAGATCAACAAAGTAACAAAGTAAGTATTCCTGAGACCCTTTTGTCTAAGAAACCAGACATAAGAGCAAAGCATATGTTTAGCTCCAGAAGACCTAGCACAAAAACATCAAGTAAACTAATATGCAAATCACAGGAGGTCTGAACATCTTCTGCTGTGACCATTAGCTACATTCGCCACTTACAGAATTTTGTTTCTGTAAAATGAGGCATTCCCATAAGAATGTAGTAGTTTGATCCTAAGAGTGAGACAGAAGGTGGACAGTGATGGGAAGGGTGGCAACCTGGGCTACTGCTGAGGGGCATTTCCTTTTGAAAGTTATAGATTAGCTTCAGCCATGGATCCACTGGAAAGAGGTGGGATCAATTAATATTAATGAAGCAAAAGTGGAATATGCATCCACCATTAGGGCCATTGCACAGTCTATTGCACAGCTTGATTGTTAATCCCAAACCAGGCTGCACTTTATGTACATTTTATTTGTTTTATAAACACTTGCTTAATGATTCATTCATATACTGAAAAATAATGAGGGCAACTTCTAAGGCAGGCATTGTGAAGCCATGGCCCGTTGGCCAGACCTGGCCACCAAAGCCATTTCATCAGGCCTACGATGCCCTTGCTAAACTCAGAAGTGGGGAAAATTGTACACCATGCATGTGCAGAATGTTGCTAAATGTGTTCTGTGCATTGCAGCACACATTTTACTTCTGCTTCTAGGTGGGTAGAACCATGTGACTGGCCCGATCAGCTGCCCGGGAGGCGTGGTCAGGCCTGCAACTCAAAAGTGTTGAGAAAGCCTGTTCTAACGTAAGTCTAGAAACAGTTTTTATTGTTTTCCTGATGGATGATACACAAAGTTAATATAATACTGTATTCAGTATCTGAGGTAGGGATCTCTTATTGTGTTGCATGCTAAGGATAAGTTCTACTATTGATATCTCCTCTCTAGAGGACTGTATCTTTTGAGCTATTCTAGCACAAGCGTTGCATCTAACTCCTGTTTGAATCTCTAACAAATATTATTGTCCATGATACAACTGGCTGCATATAGGCTATCTGGTGTCTACTGCTCTCTGAAGATTGGTTTTTGTTATTCTATAAGAAGGTTCATAAAGCCTTCCATTAATGTTTATGGCTCAGACTCCTCTACCTTTCTCTGCCCTGGAATGGTGTATTTTCTTACTTATAAATATTGGAGCTCCTTATATTATGCAGTATACCTGTTAAGTGCATGGAGACTTTTTTATTCCTTCTCTTTTAGGAGACTCTACTTCATTATTCACATTTGGTCTGTTCCAACTCTGCATTGCAATATTCTATGCTTGTGAAGAACTTGAAAACTAAAATAACCCTGGCCCTGAACCAATTTCATATTTGGTTGGGGGAGAAGCCATAAACTCTTTTTTTATTTGGGTATTGTATGTATAGAGATTAATATTATCCCCATTATGATTTTTAAAACAGCATAAAATAGGACACAGTACTCTCTAGAGCATGACATAAAGCCCTGTTACCCAGGTTTTGAGATGGAACATATACACATCAAGCAACAAGTTTTACCTTTTGATAGTGAGTTTGGAGGCATGGTTGTGCATATTGCACTTCTATTGATTGTAAAAAAAATGCAGATAAAAACACAAACTGAGAAACACTGGGTGCTTTATGAGTCCTTTTAGGAGGATTTGTATAGCCTTGACCATACAGTAAAGGCTTCTTCTCTTTCTTCCTATTAATGCCCTTCATATGGACAGGATCTCAATAGAAAGACTTCTTGCAATTTTAAAGGCTGTGCAAATTACCTTGGATACCTTGGGGTCATTATTCAGCGAGGAGTCCGTGTATTGCTAGACCTCCATGATGACATTCCACACATGCAAATAGACCTGAGAGATCAAGTCTATTTGCATGTGTTTTTCAAGCCATTTGGATATTACATCACCCACTGGCTATGAAAACCATGACATGTGCCCTCTGCTTTCACCTTGCCCAAAGGATCCGACAGAGGACGCTTTGGTGAGTTTTAGTCCTGGCCTAACATCATTGACAAGTGACGGGCAACACTGAATAATTAGACCGCTCAAGCCTCTGTGCCCCGACAAGGTTCTCAACTAGTGGGAGGCTATGCAAATTAATTTTATTTAAAAATGTAGGCATCTTGAAGACTATCCTCTTTTAGCTGTAGAACCTGGGTAACACAGCTTCTGCTCATTGCAGACTGAATGCTCCTTATAAAGGTTTGGTTGGAGGGATGGAAAATAAACTTACATAAAGTATTTTATTTTATTTTTACCATATTTGTGGTAAAATTATGGTCATATTGCATGGCTTCCTGCTGTCATCCCTCTGAGCCTTTAATTTGCAATTTATATAAAAGGAAATGACCACAGCTACAAATGATTAGCTTTTCAAGATGAACAAGAAAAGGCTTTGAATGGTGGGTAAGATGCATAAATATGGGGAAATGGGGAGGGGTAGGGGAAGACATCAGGAAAAGGGTGACACAAAATGTGCACCAAGCTCCATATGAGAACAAGATATTGCTATCCAGAACAGGGACAGGAAGGAAACACAAGATGTGAGATTAGGAAAATGCAGCAAAACAGTGACTAAGACATTGCATCAATGTGAGTAAAGGTTATCCCTCGCTTGAAAGCCAGTCATGTCCAACTCTAGGGGTGGTGGTGTTCATCTCCATTTACAGCCAAAAATGTCTGAAGACATTTCTGTGGTCATGCAGCAGGCATGACTAGATGCTGGAGCACATGGAACACTGTTACTTTTCCCACAGAAGCAGCACCAATTTATCTACTTGCAATTTCTTGCTTCTGAACTGCTCGGTTGGCAGGAGCTTTGACAGACAACAGGAGCTCATTCCATCTCACAGCATTCAGTTCTTGAACTGCTGACCTGCTGACCTTCTGGTCACCAAGCTTAGCATCTTAACCACTAAGCCACAGCAGCCAGGCCCTTGTAACAATACTACTTGGTTGTAAATTTATAGATGAGAACAGTGTGGTTATGATATTAAACAGATTAAGAACTGTTTTCTAGCGTAAGACGTTTGACATCTTGATCAATTCAGACACAAATCTACCAGGGGATTTTGTGTAGTTTTCTATCATTTAACATGCTACATTTATAATTTTTCATGATTGAGTTCTAGGTCCCAAAGAGGCTGTTCCCATCCCATCTGCATGCCATGTTGGTCGAATAGGATAGATCACAATGGATCCAGAAATAAGCTGTTAACGGTGAAGTCTTCTCAGAAACAAGTATTTTCAATGGGATCTACTCTTAGGTAAGCCTGCACAGTACTGTAGCAAAATGTATTATTATTATTATTAAATTACACAGATTAAACATTGAGAGTTTCTAAGTATGAAGTCAAGCTATAGGAAAGTTTATTTTTTAAAAAAAGAATATCAGCCTGTTTTGAAATAAATACTTCAGGAGGTGTGTCAGGAGAAAACAGAAATGTTCCATTTATTCTTTGAGTTCCATTTATTCTTTGAAGCCACTTCACTGGTGGAAATTTTATGTCAGGCTCATTAAAACTACAAGGCAATTTAGATGGCCCAGTGGGATACAAAATTGCCTTATGCTGTAATACAATATCTGAATGTATGACTGAAAATTCAGCGTTTTGTGACCAAACAAATTGGAGTACTGTTGGTCAGAATAAACTTTATATTAAAAGGAAGCAGGTGTTTGTACTAATTTTGCAAATTAATACACCTTACATCATCTGGCTGTGGCTGGTTAAACACACCTAAATAGTTTACTTTTATTTTCCTACCTGTCATTATATTAACATTCTATAAATATACACTGTCTTCAGAAAGAAATAGCACTTGTGTAACAACCTATCAATGTTTACTTTCAATTATTCAGTTACTGAAAGTAAAGGAATACCTAACCACCTCTTGTAACCCCTCTAGGTGTTAAGGCAACCAAGATGACAAACATGGGCATCCAGAATTTGTTTGACAGAAGTGCCAATCAGCATGGCAAATGGTTAAGGAGTCTAGAACTTGCAGTCCAAAACTCGTACCTTAGCTAGGTAAAGGTCTCCTTTGCTCTAAAGCCACTCATGTCTGACTCTAGGGGACAGTGTTCCTCTCCATTTACAGGAAAAGAGGCAGCACTGTCTGCATCTACAGACATTTCCATGGTCATGTGGCAGGCATGACTAGATGCCTGAGTGCACAGCACACAGTTACCCTTCCTGCCAAAGCAGTACATATTTGTCTACTTGATTAATATTTTTTTCAAACTGCTAGGGAGGCAGGAGAAAATTTATATAACATAGCTGTTCCCAAGGTTTACCTGGATTTTCACATCAACACTCTGAAACTTCTTTACTTGTGATAATGTTATTCAGTGGTATGCTGGCCCACAGGGATACAGGACTCATCCCGGTGCGCCCCAGCAATTGGTACCCCCCAGAGGCAGGCAGAGGTAACAGGAATGTATGGGATTTCTCCCCCAACCCCCCAATAGACACCCCCATAACTTCCTGTCCACCACCCTCCCAAAGTGCCCAGCACACCCCTGAGGTCATTACTAAATTAATACACTATTTTACATCTTTCAGATAACACAAAAATCAACAACAACAAAAAGAAAAGCAAACAAAAATAAAGACAATTCAAGTTTTGCAAAGTGATAAAACATTATTAGTATTTGTTAAAAAAATAATGTATTTACCACTTTGAAATACCATGTGTTTAAAAATTTACATATTTACAACTTTGAAGAATGATAGTTTTCTTTTAAAATGCTTTAAAAATTTAAATAAATTACAATTATTTATAAACAAAAAAAATAGTTACAATATCTTTTCTTTATTAACCCTCCCACCTATCCTAATCACTCAACATTAACAACCATAACGCATTTTTTTAAAAAAAACATTTCTCAATTAAAGCACAACGCCCCCCCCCCCCAAAAAAAAACCAATTAGAAAAAAACAAATTATAACTGCCCGGCAGGGCCAGGCAAAATATGCTAGTTCTAGGATAAGAGGATAAAGTACAGTAAAACCCCATTTTACAGAAGCCTCATTTTACAGAAACTCCATTTTAGAGAAGGTTTTTTTTGTGCTGAAAATGTGTCCTGTTTCACAGAAAAACCCCATTTTACGGAATGCAGTTTCCCAGAATCCATTGTGTCTGGTGAACTATGAAAGACCACTCACAGCCATTCTGGGCCCTGTGGGTGGGAGCAGAGTGGTCTGGAGAAAACTTAGAGTGTTTTTTATTATTATTATTGGGGGGTTGGGAACATTTTCTCTCTCTTTCAATGCATTCTTATGGGAACGCCTCATTTTACAGAAAAAATCGAGTTAAGGGAAAAGTTATGGAACAGACTTTTTTTTCATAAAACAGAATTTTACTGTATTTTCTCTTTTTCTTTCCCATTCCTCTTCTTTCTCCAATTCCTTAGAACAGATCTTTTCAATCTGGGGACTGGGTCACGCTTCCTTAGACAGCGGGGGTTGGATGGCCATTTTGCCCTTCCTCCACCACATGGCATTTCCTTGTGTGGTGGAGGCAGTGGGGATCCCCATGAAATGGTGCTGTTGGCCACATCTGACCCATGGGCCACAGGTTAAAAATCCCTGCCTCAGAAAATGAAAGCATATACTGATGACTGATTTCAATGAAAGGGCTGCTGCATTCCACAATGGGCTGTTTCAGTATGAAAACTCTGATAAACCCTATGTAGCATTAAGCTCTGTTTTGGGTGTCAAAGAACACTTGCCGAATTCTACAGACTCGTTGGTTTGGGCTGCCTCAAAAGCTTCCTGAAGAATCTTAAAGCCCTGTGAGATTTTGACAAGGGAGTTTGACAAGAAGATGTTTTCTCCTTTGGATATCTGCAGTTTTGAGAAAATCTGGTGTCCTTCCTCTTTGAGGAGCAAAGCTTTGTTTATGTGTGCATGCACATACATACTAATGCATACTTGTACATACATACTGTACATGCACACACACTCACGCACACTCACGCACATTCACGCACACTCATGCACACTCATGCACACACACTCATGCACACACACTCATGCGCACTCAAGTGCTAAATGGCTAGCTGATTGTTAAGAGAGATGCCAACATCCCACTTGCCTCCATATATGTATGCACCTTCAAAGTCACCCACATGCCCCATTCACACATTCAAGATGGGACAGCCTGAGCTCTGCTTCTTCTGCCACCACTCTCTTCACATGTACAGGATGTCCACATGCAGAACTCTTCATATGATTCACAATTGAAAAGGAACAGAGTTTATGAATCATGGGGCGGAGGGGTTTGCATACCCAGATTGACATACAGTATGTGTCAAATGATTAAGGGTAACTTGTTCTTTTCCCTTCCAAGTTCAAGTTATCCATGTCCTGAATGCCAGAATAGGGTTATGGTACTTTTTTTGTTTTCAGGCATAACAGGCTCAGGTAGAACCAGTTAAGGAGAAGCTTTCCACAGGGATTTGGCAGGGAAGAGATATTCACATAATAAACTGGGTGGGGAGGGAAGAATAACTACAGCAGCTCCAAGCTAGAGTTGTTTAGATATTTACCAAAGCACACACATTTTTTTCTGGGTGGCAATTATGTTAAATATCTGCCAGACAGTCTGATCCTCCCAAAGAGGGCCAATTTTAGACCACATCGCCACTAAGCCTCCAGCTGCCTTCCTTGAAGCACACAGATTTCAGCCTCTTTTCTGATATCGCTAATTGGTTTGCAAATCACATGTCTACAAATCCTTGGCATTTTAGTTCTTGCTTTTGGAAGCCTGATAGCCCATATCAAAGCATTTTGGTGTCTGGAACTACAGGCTGCAGGCTGATAATTAGAGGGACCTTACAACACTGTGAACAGATTCAGGCAAGGGGAGAAGGGGAAAAAATAGCAGGGAAATACAATTCCCATTCCTTATTTCAGTCATTCTTTAAACTCACCAAAATCAGTAATATGCTGATGCCAAAGCTTCAGTTAATTTAAGTAGCAGAAGATTATAACATCCTGGAGATAACAAGCAGTAAAATGTAAGTACCAAGAATAAAGGGGGGGGGAAGCATAATTATGAGAAAGGGTCTCCCAGTTGCTTGTTATCTCCCAAAATGGATTAATATTTGTTCCAGACTTCCTATAATATTTCCTTTACAGCAGAGGTTCCCAACCCCTGGCCCATTGGCCTAATCTGGCTCAAGCATATAATTAATCTAGCCAACGGTGGCCACCCAGGCACCTCTAGACCTGCCCCACACCACTGGAACTCACGATTCATCACTTACCCCGGTGGTGGTGGGAATTGTGACATTTTCCCAGGTTCTTGGCCAGGCTTTTCAGAGCATGTTCACTCTGGTTTGGGATTTTTCCTATGCTTCTCGACTGCACTTCAGCAACTAGAGTGCGATCGTGGGTGACTTCCGTTGCTAGGCAGAGCTTACATCAGCACCTGAGATCTCAGCGTGGAACCAGGAAGTCACCCACGGTCACACTCTAGTTGCCGAAGTACAGCCAAGAAGCATTGGAAAAATCCCAAACCGGAGCGAACATGCTCCAAAAAGCCTCCCACCGGACTGGAAAGTGGCAGAGCCTGTCCAAGAAGCTGCTAAAATGGCACAATTCATGCCACCACTGCTGCAGTTGCCGATGACGAGGAAAATGTAAGTAGTGGGCACAGCCACTCCTTTGGCTCCCACAGCTGAGCGTGATGGCAGGAACTGGCCCCTGGGGAAAAAACATTGGGAACCCCTGCTTTACAGTAAAGTAAGTTCCTTAGCACCTGTATAGCTGACCTAGCTGAGGAATAGCTCTCTGAACTTAATGTAAGGTCTCCCTTACTTGAAACCCAGTCATATTTGTTGAAGTCTAGGTTGCGGTGCTCATCTCCATTTCCAGCCAAAGAGTCAGCGCTGCCTGTATCTGCAGGTGTTTCCATGGTCATGTGGCAGGCATGACTAGATGATGGAGCACACAGAATGCTGTTACCTTTCCCACCGAAGTGGTACCTATTCATCTATTTTCAATTTCTTGCTTTCGAATAGCTAGGTCGGCCGGAGCTGGGACAGAGATGGGAGCTCACGCCATCATGTAGCACTCTGATCTCAAGCTGATGACCTGCCGACCTTCCAGTCATCAAGTTCAGCATCTTACCCACTAAGCCACTAAAGTCTGCACCTAATGTACTTTCTCATTTAAAAATGTGATTTAACAGAATACTTGCTCAGTAGGTACTTATGTACATATTGTTGTCAATTGCAGTGTGGTGCAGAAGTTGCCAAGGTGTGTAATTGCCTGCTTCAGTATATTAATTTGTTTCATAATACTAGCTGGCAGGATTATGAATCAAGCTCTATTTCAGTTTTCCCAAACACATTCTTTGTTAGCTCATAAGCTTCAAAAGAAATTTTGCACATGTTCAAATGCAAATCAAAGGCAGTTATTGGTACGTGCATAGCCAAAGGCTATGTTATGTTTTTTCTCTCTCAATGGCCAGAATCGTAATGGTTAATTATGCTGGCTTTATGTGCAATGATCTAAATTGCAGCAGTGCATTCCTCAGTCAGCAGGTTGTAACTTGTATCCCTTGTCACAGCCCAGTTACATGAATTGGTGTGCAGTAAGGGGTAGAAGTGGCAACTCATCAACTAACAGCAATCCAGTGTTGTAAGGAACCAATAGATTTTGACGAAGAAAGATTGTACAGTAGATTATACGACTAGATCTTGTAACCAAGTAGACCTGTTGGATGAGAATGTTAACTGCTGCATTTCAAGCATGTAAATGGAGGTTGGAGTGTCAATGTGGTGGTGGAGGAGGGTTCAGTAGGTCATGTTCTGTTTATTCTTCAGGCAAAATTGTGAGATCAAGAATACATTGGCAACCTGTGGCCAGGATCTAGTGGTACACTTTTTAAAAATCCTTCTGCTTCTGCCAGAATAAGTTATTTCTGCCTCTCCCTCCCGCCCCCGAAGCCCTAAAACCAGCTCTAAAGGGTTGGAAAACCTTCTAGAGTGGATTTTTCATCCAGCAAAAGGCTGTAACGAGATATGGAAAGAAGAAAGTCCTTTTTCCTAAGGGCTTGGCCTCAATATTTGGGATTGGCCTGCCTGTGTTGATGGCATGTGTGCTTTGTCAAAAGCAGAGTTCCCAACTGGTGGACACATCACAACTGTGTATAGGATTCTTCCATTTTTCGTTTCTTCAATTCTAGGTTGAGCAATCACTAGATATGGTATTTATTCCCTCTTCTCTGCTCTATATTTCTGTAAATAAAGCATTGCACAGTGACAATAAGTTTTACCAAACTTTATCATATAGAAAACCAACTGTTTATGAGGTTACTTGTGCTGGAAAAATCTCCAAAAAGAGAAAAGCTAGAAAATGACTGTCTAAAATCCTGCTGCTTAGCATAATAAATTGTGTTAGAGTAGTCCAGTAAATCAATGGGGTTTGGAAAAGTCATCTTTCCTGTAAGTTCAATGGATTCAAATGGGCATTCTCTAATAGCTATTTACTTTAGCTTAGTCAATCACAGTTGGAGAAGACCCATCAGAATGAACTTTTCATCTTATAAGATCGTATTTACGATAATATGGTGTCAATAGTGATTTTACTTTTCTTATATCTTCAGAATGTCAAATTTACTTATTGGTAACAGCTAATTATAAGTGTTGAACAAAAGACTATGCAAAGTATTTGTGTCAACCTTTTGTAACTTTATTGTTTTGAAAGCAGGTGAATCCTGAATATCACATTGAACTGTTAGAAATGAGATGAGTAGGTTTGGAAATCGGCATTGTCCAAATGCCTGAGCTTCAGTGGAATTATGGTTGCTTATGCTGATCCAGAGCACTCTTAATCAAAGTAAAAATCCTTGATCCAGTTCCAGTCCAGATTAGGAATACCACTGATTTTTTCCATGGGGAGGGAAAAGAGAAATGTGCTGGATCTATGGGGAAGGTCCTTGAATGACATTACTTGTTCTTTATGTTGTCTTGCATGCCAAAGTAGAGGCTGCATATGTTTGGTTTGTTTCACTTCAATTTAAGACTCAGTAGTACTGAGTTGGATGCTTGTGGTCTTGTCTGGCCTCTGGGTGATTAGCACATCTTAGCTATGCAGGAGAGTTCTGTGGATATGCTGAACCTCCAGAAAGATAGACAAGTGGGTCCTAGAACAAATCAGGCTTGAAATGTCTCTGGGGGCAAAAATGATGGAGCTGAGAATGTTGTTCTTTGGATACCTTGTGAGAAGGCCATATTCTCTGGAAAAAGGCAGTAATGCTGGGAAAAGTGGAAGGCAGCAGGAAAATGGAAGAGCAAACATGAGATGGATGTATTCTTTGAGGGAAACCACAGGCTTGAGTCTGCAAGAGCTGAGCAGGTTTCTTGAGAACAGGAGAGTTCTCATTCATAGGGTTGCCATAGGTCAAAGAAGAGTTGATGGCACCTAACAACAGGGTCTATTATTCTTCTCTGCTTCCTTCTCTCTTTCTGTTTCTTCTTCAATTTGCCTAATCCCTTGGCTGGTTTAGAGTGTTCTGCTTTGTTCCAGCTGAGAACAAGCTTTGCAGGCGCACCCCCCAAAGAAAGACTCAGACACCGGTATATGGATAAAGGCATTGGGCCACTTTTATTGAATAATGCCCTAGTCCGAATTATAACTTTCAATTGGTACTCATCCAATTATAATTCTTAAGGCAAGCAGGCCGCAGTAACACTGGTAAGGTTCCTCCCAAAATTGCCAATGGCAATTGGCTATAATGTATCCATTTTGTATCAATTTGTTTGTTGACACAAACAAATTGTTGACCGTAGTCAATAAACTATCTACTGACCCCACCCTCTGACGTGTATCCGTCAAATCACGGGTGATGCATGCTGAAAAGCTCCTGCCATCACCCCTTGCCTGGTTCGTCGTTGACTGGTCAACGTTATTACACCTGTACCTATCTAAGTGTTGGTCAGTCAATTGCGAACCTGCCGGATACCTATGGGTCATAAATCTTTACCTTACCAGTGCTACCCGCCTAAGTGACCAAAGTCAAGAACAAGAAAAACCCCTATATCAAACCTCAGCAACAGTGTGGGATGGGCAAAAAAGCCAGAACCCAAGGGCCAATTGTGGGTTCCAACCAAAAATTCCCACCAGGCCCCGAAGTGACCAAAATATCACACTGTTCACTAGGGAGGAGGTGGAGGGAAAACTTCTCCTCTCCGTCGCTCTTTTAAAATGGCAGCCCGGCTGCCTCGTGGCCACCCCTTTTATAGAGGGGTGGCCACGCCCCCTAACTCACACGGATGTCTGAGTCCGGGTGGGGGGGGCCGCAAAGAGCGCAGTGGCCATTTTGGCACCACACTTTCATTGCAGGCGCACCCCCCAAAGAAAGACTCAGACACCGGTATATGGATAAAGGCATTGGGCCACTTTTATTGAATAATGCCCTAGTCCGAATTATAACTTTCAATTGGTACTCATCCAATTATAATTCTTAAGGCAAGCAGGCCGCAGTAACACTGGTAAGGTTCCTCCCAAAATTGCCAACGGCAATTGGCTACAATGTATCCATTTTGTACCAATTTGTTTGTTGACACAAACAAATTGTTGACCGTAGTCAATAAACTATCTACTGACCCCACCCTCTGACGTGTATCCATCAAATCACGGGTGATGCATGCTGAAAAGCTCCTGCCATCACCCCTTGCCTGGTTCGTCGTTGACCGGTCAACGTTATTACGCCAGTCAATTGCGAA
This sequence comes from Bradypodion pumilum, assembly GCA_035047305.1. Classification (NCBI taxonomy): domain Eukaryota; kingdom Metazoa; phylum Chordata; class Lepidosauria; order Squamata; family Chamaeleonidae; genus Bradypodion; species Bradypodion pumilum. Next base: position 184,410,388 of record JAWDJD010000005.1, read on the forward strand.
CCTGCCGGATACCTATGGGTCATAAATCTTTACCTTACCAGTGCTACCCGCCACACGGGGAGGCTTCAATGAAGACTCACCGCCCCCCCCCAGACCGTCAGCTCGGTCAACAGGCCTGCTTGCAATTCTTCCAAAAAGAGGTTCATACCTCTATCCGACAGGTGGACCCCATCCCCGGCATACAGATCGTAATTTTGTAAACTAATGGTGGGGTGTCGGATGACCAACCCCAAACCCTTGTCTGCCACGAACCGGGCAACTACCCTGTTCACCGAGCGACGAGCGCGGTCAAGGGCACGGAGGTCAATACCTCCCCTGTAAGCGTGACGTGGTATGATGTCCGACCATAGCACCCTGGTAAACGGCCACACATAGTGCAAGTAAGCTAGGTCTCTGCAAATCGCGAATTTTAAAGAAAGGCCAGTGACCTGGCCTAGGTCATTGCCCCCAAGGTGCAGTACAAGGACATCAGGCGGTTCAGCATCCCTAATGGAGAAAAGGAATGGCAACAGTTCCCGCCATCTCATTCCACGCTTACCGTACCAACGTATGCATGCGGCCGCACGCAGGCCAAGCTGGGGTCCCCACTCTGTCGCCGCAGCATACTGCGCTGCCCAGTGCACGTAACTGTGGCCCACCAGCCATACTGCCACCGGTTTGCGGGGACACACAGGGTTTGTAAGAGAAAAAAGGGAACAGTGACTTAAATGGTACTCATGTCTGAAGAGGACGAACATATAATGCAAAACGCATAGATCCCCATCTTCCCATATGGCGTATATCAGCCTCAGAGTACCCAAATGCAGCTGCAGTTGAAGCAGTGCCTATCCTAAATGAATGGGTGCCTTAACGAGCCCCTGGGAGGCCAACACTGGAAAGTGCCATACCGGTCACCTTCCAAAATTGAAATTTAGTAAGGGGAGACCCATCCTGGTGGCAGAAAAACGGGCCAGGGTGCGTGCCACGCACTGCCAAGAACTTCTGTAGGGCACCAACCAGACAGATGTCTGAAATGGAACATCGTAGCAGTCTAACTCCACTGCCTACGCCGTGCTGATCAACTTTTGAGGACCGTATCCTCAACTGAGCCCACTCATTAGAAACATAGACATCGTCGAGTTCCATTGCCCTACGAGTCGCATCCGCCTTAGACAGTAGTACCAACTCACTGATGTGGAGCGCTCCAAAGAAGGCCACCGTGGTAGCCGAAGGAAAAAGAGCCACCTCATACCTGTCAAAACATAGGTTAGGCCAGCCTCGTGCAAGGTGTGTGAGCACCCCTGGGGAAATTGGGTGCCGAGTGTCCGGGCGGCGGCCACGTTCCCGAGTCCACCCCTCCAAAACATGCCGTATGCGAAAATCGTTCATGCTGTCAGCAAAACCCCCCACCTTGGCAATAAATGCCAATGCTGACAGCCTTGATGCTATAGTGCGGGGAGGGAGGCCCTGACTGTGTAAATAAACCATGAATTGTAAAACCTGTTCCACTGGAATGGGCCACATTTCTGGCAACTGAAGTTGCACACGAAAGCTATTAAATTGAGCAAAAGCATGATGATACGCCTTACGCGTGTGGGGCGCCAAGGACATGCCGATCGCCCGGTTCACCTCTCCTCGCCAAATGTCCAAATCTCGGCCGGGAGTGGCGAGGGGAATTCCTCTGCGTCCGGAGCCAAGGCGCGGAACCGGGGGATCTGCAGGCGTGATAAAGCATCAGCAATATCATTATTAATGCCTGGTACGTGTCTGGCCCTGAAAAGCACGTTGAGGCGTAGGCTGCGTAACACGAATTGGTGAACTAAAGCCATCACCCTGGGTGATTTAGAGGTCTGAGCATTGACAATGTGCACTACTGCAGCATTGTCACATTAAAAGTGGACCACAGAGTCGGCCCACTCCTTGCCCCACAGCATCAAAGCTCCCAGGATTGGAAAAAACTCAAGGAATGTAAGATCGCGGAGGCGATCCATGCCCCGCCATTCTGGAGGCCATTGGCCATAAGCCCACCTCCCCTGGAAGTAAATCCCATATCCCAGGGATCCGGAGGCATCCGACTGGACTTGAAACCTAGGGGAAACTAAAAGGTCGGACCTCCAAAAGGATACCCCATTGAAGTCCCGCAGGAATGAGAGCCAAACCAACAGGTCAGCCCGCATGCCCCTGGTTAGTCGGACCCTATAATGGCGCCCCGTCAGGCCAGACATGGCATCGCATAGGCGCCGAGCAAATGCTCTGCCAGGCGTAACCACCCTGCAGGCAAAGTTAAGATGGCCATGCAGTACCTGAAGCTCCCGAAGTAACACCTTACGTTTGGCCAGCAAGGCCAAAATCATCGCAGAGATCCGTTCACCCCCGAACAAAAAATCATCGAGGTAATGGGCTACAGACCGAGACCCGGACCTGCGAACAAAGGCCCACTGAAGGAAGGTGCTAAAACGTTCAAATGCTGAACAGGATATAGAGCAGCCAAAAGACATGGCCTTATCTACATAGAACTTCCCTTGGAATCTAAAACCCAATAGCTCAAAGTCCTCAGGGTGCACTGGCAACAATCGGAATGCTGATTTGATGTCGCATTTCGCCAAGAGGGCACCAGGACCACAAGAGCGCACCATTCGCAGGGCTTGGTCAAAGGACGTATACCTGACTGAACAAAGGTCATCAGGGATAGCATCATTGACAGAATAACCCGCCGGGTACGATAAATGGTGGATTAAACGAAATTCCCCCGGGGCCTTTTTGGGTACCAACCCCAGAGGGGAGACCTTCAGGTTGGGAAAGGGTGGCACAGAAAAGGGGCCTGCCACACTCTTGGCCCCAACCTCCTTAGCGATACTCAGGGCAGCCACCTCTTCTGTACCCTTCAGGGACAGTAAACTGGGTGCATCTTAGGGTCCCCACACACCTTTGAATAGGATTCGGAAGCCCCACTGGAAACCCTCAAGGAGGTACTTCGCATCCTCTTTCCGTGGATAAGTTGAGAGCCAGTGCTCCAACATATACACATTAACTGGGGAGGGGGCCTTTAGCCTGGCTAGCTCCCTCAGCAGCAGCTCTGCCCGCTCCCTGTCCACCTCTACCTCTGCCCCGTGACCCACCGGCCCACGGACACGCGGCGGCGGCGTGGGGGCCAGCACAAGAGGGACACTCATGTTTGTATCGGCACTGCTGCTTATTGCACACACCGCTAGCCGAGAAGCTCCAACACAGCAAGCGGGCTGGAACCCCCTGCCCCGCCAGCTGGCGGGAAGCCTGCGTTGGAGCAGCTCGCTGAACGGCATGGCCACAATGGTACCTATCCCCAGGCGCCGGACACGTGGGGGTCATGTACAATAGCCACAATTTCTGACAGGGCTCATCCCATCTCATTCTCTGGGTGCAAGGGCACCCTCATTCTGAATTCCTCATCGTAAGCCAACCACAATGGGCCAGGAAAATCCACCATTGCCCTATAAATATTGTCCAAATATTGGACCATAGGAATGGCCAGGTCTGGCCGGGCCCTGAGGTACACCGCCATATAAATAAGATATGCGGGCAACCAGTTTGCCCAGGTGCGTGGTGGCTTACGACGGCGGGACAGCTCTTTGTCTTTGTCATCCTGTCCCTCTCTCTCCTCCTTAGTGGGCTCACGGTTCAAAAGGGAGAATATATCCACGTACTCCCCCCGCCAAATCTTTTCCCTCGTGACCTGTGACAAATGATCACCAAGGGGCAACGAATAACCAGCCGTCGGCAAAGCCGTCAACGGCACATTAGGTACCTGGGGCATACGCAGCGGAACCTGGACAGTCCCTGTGATGCCCAGCACTGGCCCGGGGGCAGAAACCCCACCCCCAATGCTGCACCAGTATGGAACCAAGGGGCACTGGGATAGGGTGGAAACTGATGCCCACTCGCCTCGACATGACGAGGCCATGGCCACTGAACCCCACTATTGGAAGCGGGCTGTGATGTGGGTGCATTAACTTGAACCTGATACTCACTAGGTGCACCCCCGTGAGCCGCCCCCACTGGGGGTTCCGGCCCACGGCGGGCGTCGGAGCTCGCGACCGGAATTGAGCTCCGGTGCCGCACCTGACCACTCTCCTGCTGTAGCTCTGGCTGAACAGGGAGCTGTGAGACACCGGCCGGGGTAGGCTGGAGCGTCTCCAGCAGCTCGACCCGGCTGGCCGCTTGCTGAAGTGTGGCTGCCTTTGAGGTAGCCGGTGGACCCAAAGGGCCCCCCCCGCAGCAAATGAAGGGCCACCAGGCATGGGGTTGTGTGCCATCCCTAAGGATGCCTCAAGCACAGCTAAACGCGTTAGCAATGCATCAACTGCCACAGATCCCCCAGTATAAAGTGGGCCGGGTGGGCCGGATGGCCCACCAGGCATTGGACCAGGAACCCCAGTATGGGAGCCTGGGCCCGAATAGGGCCATGCCCAAAACTCTGGCCCATGAGGGGCCGGAGGTGGGACGTGCTGTGCACCAGCACCGGGCCCACCCCCGCTGCCCGGGCCCATGGCCGGCAGCTGCGGGCCGAGGGCTGAAGCCCCAGAAGGGCCGGACGAAGGCTGACCAGGCAAGGGCCAAGCAGCCTGCATCGCCCCACCGGTATCGGTGGGGGTAGAGCCCTGCTGCGTGGGTGCAGCCCTGGTCCTCCGACCCGAGGGCTGCCCCCCATGTTGTGCAGGGCCAAAAGTCCTCCCCGTCGGCCGCGGCTTCGTCGCCGAGGCCCTCCGTTTGGGAGGCATATCTCAAAGAAGGAGCAGGATCCCTTTCCAGGGATCGAAGAGCGCAAAAAGGCACAGAGGAGCCAGCAAGCCAAAGGCTCCATGCAAAAACCTTCCTTCCCAGCCGGGAAGGACCAAGGGGGGAAAGAACAACAGCGACGGAGAAAACTTCTCCTCTCCGTCGCTCTTTTAAAATGGCAGCTCAGCTGCCTCATGGCCACCCCTTTTACAGAGGGGTGGCCACGCCCCCTAACTCACCCGGATGTCTGAGTCTGGGTGGGGGGCCCCGCAAAGAGCACGGTGGCCATTTTGGTGCCGCGCTTTCATTTTTCTTTCCTTAGATCTATTTTAATGTTGCATAATTCAATTTTCTGAACATGCTTAGGATGGGAAATTAAATTCTTATTTGTACATATGTCTACACATGAACAGGAACCTTTTCAAACTTGTGATCTAAATGTAAAAAGTGTGACCAGAGGAGGGCAGGGTGGATACCTATTAGACTAAGTTAAGAAAAGAAGTACATTTTGAATGGCACTTCCCAAAATAAAATTTAAATAAAATCTCCCAAAAAATTCAGTAGATATAAAGCTTCATCATCTTCAAATTAACATCGTAAATCCTCTTCTTGTGTTCACCTCTCTTGCCAGGTTTCATAGCAAATTATAACAACCCTCCAAAATTGTAACCATTTGTATATGTCCTATCAAGTAAATGGGAGTTCCAGATGTTGGAAATCTAAATTGTGGATCAGATCTATGCCTGGGAAGGATTCACAATTACCAGTTTATGGTGAATCATTCTGGGTCTTGATCCAAAGTGTCAAACTGACACCCAGATTGGATTGGGAAGTTGTGCACAGCCCTACATATGAGATTAATCCCAAAGTATTGTAATTTCAGAGTGTTTGCCTTTCAAGTGTACCCTGGGAAGATTGTGTTTTTGTATTAGATCACAATCCTAATTGGACACCTGCTGAGGAAAGAATTATATTTTGAAGCAAATATATCTTTGATCAGTGAAGTACAAATGAAAGACAAGAAAAATAGCACTAGCAACAAAATGCTTTCCTAAAAATAAGATTTAATTTATTTATAGTGGAAAAAATGTTAATTATCTGATAGTTTACACATGCTGTTCAACAGAGCGGCTTGATGAAGCTTTCAAATGCCGAGTGCTTGGCAGCAGAAAGCCCAGAATAATGAAACTCTCATGACAAAACTTGTCTCCCTTTCTCTGTCATATGATTTTGACCAAAGAGACAGAAATTGGAGGAAGGATTTGGCTAGGCTAGTGATATCATGTGAAGTGGATTTTCACAAAAGGGTTTGGATGTGGATGGAGCACGGGGTGCCTCTTTGAAGCAATGAGCAGCAGTGTTTTCAAAGATTTAGTTGCTTCTGCCAACACTCAATCAGACTAGAGGAATCCTTTGCTTTGCCGGGAAATAAAGTATGGCCCAGTTGCTTATGAGTTGTTGACTAGTACCACAAAAACACACCTAAGTCCTATGAAATGAACTCCAAACACCTGGAAAAAAAGCTCTTGTCACAAACCTACATTTTTCAAAAGCTGGCAGGAAAACAAAGCATAGAATCCCCTGGAACCTTTTTGGCAGAAACCCCACCTATATGTTGGGAGGCTGGATGGTGTGCTGGAAAGTCAGTACTGTTCACCAAAGTGAAGTGGAGGAATAGGTTTACAAATTAAATACAATGCAGTCTACTTCATCACCTCTATTGTAAGTACAGTACAACCCCTACTTACGAAAAAAGTCCATTCTGTAGGCTTTTGCTTAAATCAGTTTTTTATGTAACTCAAAGCAAACCCATAGGAAAAATTAAATTTTATGTAAATCGAAGCAAACCCATAGGGAAATGAATCTTTATGCAACTTGAAGCAAACCCATAGGAAATTGTGTAAATTGGGACATGGTTTTAGCACAAAATCATTATGTAAGTCAAATTTTATGTAACTCGAGGCATATATAAGTCAGGGTTTTACTGTATATGAATTTTCTACAGGAAAGCCAAATATTTTGTTTTGTTTGGGGATTGGACAGAGAGCCTTTGGGATGTTGTGAAAACCTCAGGATAGACTTTCTTGATCAGCTACGCAGCTTGGCTAGTGCTGCTGAGAATTCATCCATTCCCAACTTATTAGGGAGATTTGTGTTGTGGATGTTAGGATTCACTCATTCAGTAATCCCAGTTATTCCATGTAGTGATTCACCAGACCAGGTCTGAAGTACATTATAGAAAATGATATGTTTTTAGGTTCTGAACTAGCCTAATCCATGCACCCATGCCAGATGATGAAAAATCATGATAATTTCTATAAAAATTCCTATTTGGTCTGGGATTTATCTTGGTCAGTGGCAGAATCCCTGGTTCTCATGCATTTTGGTACCTGTTTGTTGTGGAATTTTAAATTCCTGGTAAAATTTCCTTCAGCTGCACAGTAGAAGTGCAGAGACCCACAGGGAAGAGTAGCTATAAATCTCCCAGAGTCCATGCCTTTCCCATTACCTGGCACTCACAGTCTTAATAACTCACTCTGAAACATTTGTAAAAGAAAGAATAAAGCTGTTTCTTTACTTACGGTTACTTGGAATTATAGATATGTGCATGTTGCTTTATTTATTGTATGCATGTTAGCAACAAATTGAACATACCAGCGACAACAAGCAATTGACACAAGTCAGCGTTAGAGAGGGAAAGAACTCAGAGCAAAAAGAGGTAGGGCTCTCATTTGATACACAGTCACACCAGTCCAGAAATGTATCTCCCAGTCACCACAACTATATGCAGCATGCAAGATTGTCATTAAATTCCAACACTATTTGCCTTTTTACTGTTTTTATTCAGCTGTGTCATGACACACAACTCCTGTTTCCTCACTGACCTCTGACTGATAACCACCACACACTCCTGACATGTTGGGACAAGAGCATGTACACAGTCTATCAAAATCAAGTATCTAGTTCTTACATAATTGGTGAAATACATCAAATAATGATTACATAGGGAAATGCCAAACCAAGTGAAGAGAAGCTTATATAAGAGAATCTTTATATCTGATTTAGATCTGAGGAGGGAAATTCATTGAAAATAGTGATTTATATAAAGAATTAAATTTTAGTGTAAATAAAAATGGCCAGAATTCTATTGGTTAGTTATGCTGGTATAAGTGTGGTGATGTAAATTTTAACTGCACATTAAACTGTGTATTTCAAACCAACACTTAAATTCCTCACTGTGTACCAGCTGCACAAGACAATGCTCAATGAGAGATGCACTCAGCAATTTGTTAACTAATCACAATTTGTTACTGCAATTTTTACTATTGCACTCATGCCAGTGTAACTAATCTATAGAATTCTGGGGAATATGGGACTATATGATATTATTTCTGCACTTCTTTTTTCCCAGATCACACAGGGGCAATGAATGGGAAATTCTTGCTCTAAAAACACAGATTAAAATTCATTATTTTATTTTATTTCTCAATTTCATTGGCCAGATTGTTCCAGTTTTTGTTCTCAATTTGAGACACAATGAAAAGAGTGTTTCAAGAATTCAGCAATAATCATTCACTACACTCATTCAGAAATAATCATTAAGTTTGCAATTTGATTACAGAATGCAAGCGCGGCGCCAAAATGGCCGCCGCGCACTTTGCGGGGCCCCCCCCACAGGACAGAGGATCCGGGTAGTTAGGGGCGTGGCCAGCTCCCTTATAAAAGGGGTGGCCACGAGGCAGCCGTGCTGCCATTTTGCCTCAGCGACGGAGCGGAGAAGTTTTTTCCCTGCGCCTCCGTCGCTCGTTGGTATTGCCGGGAAGCCTTTTGGGTCGATTTTGCTTAGCTAGCTTCCCTTTTTTGCTCGAGATGCCTTCCAAAAAGAAGGCTGCTGCGAATTCGGCTCGGGCTGTTAGGAGGCGCAACCCAGGTCGGAGGACCGTGGTGCCGCCTCCTCAACAGCCACCTTTGCCATCCCCGGCCGGGGCTAGTGGCTTGGGGTCTATCGCACCTTGGCCCGTTCAGAGTGCGGGCGCGGAGGGCGCTCCGGCCCGCGGCCCGCGAGCGGTGGACACCGCTCCTCCTTCTGCCCAACCCGTTGGGCCGACTACTTCTGGGCCGCAGCCTCTCCCGGGGCCCTCTAGCCTTGGGGGGTGGCCCGGTGCCCCGCCTTCGCAGGTTTCCTCACCAGCCCTACCGGGCTTCGGCCCTGGCCAATGGCCATATCTGGGCCATGGGGTGCAGGGAACTGTCCCCATGCAAGGGTCAGGTGGGCCGGCCGGCTCTTTACCCATGGTTACTGTAGACACCTTACTGGCCCGTATTGCGGCCTTAGAGGAGTCTTTGGCCCGGGCCAGTCAGGCAGGCGCCCCTTTCGGGGTACCTTTGGAGGCGCTATCGGCAGCAGGACAACGGCCGGCGGGGAGGGTTGAGCTGCTGCAGGCGGGTGGCGCGGCTCCGGCCACTGCCTCGCAGCTCCCCAGCCAGCAACCTGGCGCGGGTCAAGCCCCGGTGATGAGCTCTACATCGGTCGTGAGCTCCGACGCCCCCAGTGGGCCGGAACCCCCGTTGGGGGCGGCCCGCGGGGGTGCAGCATGTGAGTATATGGTGCAAACGAGTACATCCACACACATTCCCAATATGGGGGGGACCTTTCAGTGGCCTTGGCCTCGCGCGGGTGGTGCAGGGGCTACGCCGCTGGCGACCCACCCGGCGACAACTACTGCCACCATGCCCGCTGGGGTGGGCATTGGTTCTTACACTGCTGGGAACGTACTTGGGGTGGCAGGGTTAACTCAGGCCCCTTTGGGTAGGCCAGCTATCCCCTTTGCGGCTTTGCCGACGGCAGGGTATTCCCTGCCATTGGGTGATCACTTGGCTCAGGCTACCAGAGAAAAGATATGGCGAGGGGAGTACGTGGATATCTTCTCACTCCTGAACAGAGAGCCCACTAAGGAAGAAAGGGAGGGTCAGGATGAGAAGGACAAGGAGCAGGCACGCCGCCGTAAGCCGCCGCGTACCTGGGCTAACTGGCTCCCCGCTTATTTGATATACATGGCGGTGTATTTGAGGGCGCGGCCGGATCTAGCTATTCCCATGGTCCAATATTTGGACAACATATACAGGGCGATGGTAGATTTCCCGGGCCCCTCATGGCTAGCATATGATGAGGAATTCCGTATGAGGATTCCCCTGCACCCCGAGATGAGATGGGATGAGCCGTGCCAGAGACTGTGGCTCTTGTATATGACACCCACACGTCCTGCCCCGGGGGATAGATATCATTGTGGACATGCGGTCCAGCGAGCAGCTCCAGCGCAGGTTACCCGCCAAATGGCGGGGCAGGGGGTTCCTGCCCGCCTGCTGTGCTGGACTTTCTCGTCCAATGGTTCCTGCAGTCGGAAGAACTGCAGGTATAAGCACGAGTGTCCCACATGTTCTGGTCCCCATGCAGCCTCTGCTTGTCCCAAGCCTGTGGGGGTGCGAGGCAGAGGGAGGGGTGGACAGTGGGCTGGCAAGCCTGCCACGGATGGAACTAGTTCTCCGAAAGGCCCCCTCCCCAATTAAGGTGGACATGCTGGAGCGCTGGCTCGCATCGTACCCAAGGGGAGAGGACAGGGAGTACCTCATCCAAGGTTTTAAGCAGGGATTTTGTATCCCTTTTATGGGTGATAGATCTCCTCAGGATGCTCCCAACCTTTTATCCCTCAGAGGAAGGGAGGAGGTAGCCGAGGCCAGCATTAAAAAGGAGTTAGACGCGGGCAGGGTCGCCGGACCTTTTCCCGCACCCCCTTTTCCCAACCTTAAGGTTTCACCATTGGGTTTGGTTCCTAAAGTCCCTAGGTGAGTTTCGCCTTATTCATCATTTGTCCTACCCAGCCGGCCGATCGGTCAACGATGCGATACCTGATCACCTTTGTTCGGTCAGGTGTACATCGTTCGACCATGCGCTGCGCATGGTGCGCTCGTGTGGCCCGGGTGCCTTGCTGGCCAAGTGCGACATTAAGTCAGCTTTTCGCCTCTTGCCGGTGCACCCGGGCGACTTTGAATTGCTGGGTTTTAAGTTTAGAGGGGAGTATTATTTTGATAAGGCCATGCCTTTTGGCTGCTCCATATCATGCTCGGCTTTCGAGCGTTTTAGTACCTTCCTAGAGTGGGCTTTCGTCCGCAGGTCAGGGTCCCGGTCTGTAGCCCATTACCTGGATGACTTTTTATTCGGGGGTGAACGGGGCTGGGACACGTGTCCACGTCTCCTCAATACATTTCAGACGCTAATGCAGGAACTGGGTGTCCCTTTAGCGCCCGAAAAGACCGAGGGCCCGTCGACCAAACTAGTATTCCTGGGGGTTGAGATTGATACAGTAGTACAGGCTTCTAGCTTACCGGGTGATAAGGTGTCCAGGATAGTGACCCTTATCTCGGAATTGCTGGCTAAGCGTAAGGCATCCCTGAGGGAACTGCAGGTGCTACATGGGCACCTCAATTTTGCCTGCAGGGTGGTCGCACCGGGCAGGGCTTTCGCCCGGCGCTTATGCGACGCCATGGCAGGGTTATCCAGGCCCCACCACAGAGTCAGGCTTACCCGGGGTATCAGGGCAGACATGTTTGTCTGGTTGCAATTCCTGAGGGAGTTTAATGGGGTCTCATTTTGGAGGTCTGACCTCCTGGCATCCCCCAATTTCCAGATCCAGTCTGATGCCTCAGGATCCCTGGGTTATGGGATGCACTTCAATGGGAAGTGGGCCTATGGTGGGTGGCCACCGGCATGGGCAGGCACAGGTCGCCTGCGGGAGCTCACATACCTGGAATTTTTTCCCATTCTGGGGGGCTTTGATGCTATGGGGCGAACAGTGGGCTAATTCGGTGGTGCATTTCTGGTGCGACATTGCTGCCGTGGTGCACATTGTCAATGCACAGACTTCTAAATCGCCCAGGGTCATGGATCTAGTGCCCCATTTTGTGCTGCGCTGCCTGCGCCTCAACGTCTTGTTCAGGGCCAGGCATGTCCCAGGGGTTAATAACGATATTGCTGACGCTTTGTCCCGCCTGCAGATCTCCCGGTTCCGCGCCTTGGCCCCGGATGCGGAGGAATTTCCCTCGCCACTCCCGGACGAGATGTGGACTATTGGCAGGGAGAGGTGAACCGGGCGATTGGCCTGTCACTAGCGCCACGCACGCGTAAGGCGTATCAACAAGCATTCAATTTGTATAGGGCTTTTACTACTCGATTTCAATGGCCAGAGACCTGGCTCATCCCGGTGGACCATGTTCTGCGGTTCATGGTTCACCTGCATGCACAGGGCCTTGCACCTCGCACCATAGCATCCAAGCTCTCGGCGTTGGCTTTTATGGCCAAAGTAGGGGGTCATGTGGATACCACCTCTGACCTCCGTGTGAGACACGTTTTGGAGGGGTGGGTGCGCGAGCGCGGGCGTTGCCCGGATGACCGGCACCCTATTTCCCCAGGGGTTCTTACCCAGTTGGCCCGGGGCTGGCCAGGCCTCTGTTTTGATCATTATGAGGCAGCCCAATTGCATGCAGCCACTACGGTGGCGTTTTTTGGAGCGCTCCGCATCAGCGAACTCGTGATGCTGTCTAAGGCGGATGCAAGTGGTAGGGCACTGGAACGCGGAGATGTACATGTTGCCAAAGACTGGGCCCAGTTGAGGATTCGCTCCTCTAAAACGGATCAGCATGGCGTAGGCAGTGGAGTAAGACTGCTACGGTGTTCTTTGGCAGACATCTGTCCGGTTGGTGCCCTACAGGAATACCTGGCACTGCGTGGCATGCACCACGGCCCGTTTTTCTGTCACCAAGATGGGTCTCCCCTTACTAAATTTCAGTTTTGGAAGGTGACTGCCAGAGCCCTTACCAGGGTGGGACTACCGGGTGCCCGTTCTGGCACACATTCGTTCCGTATTGGCGCAGCCTCTACAGCGGCTGCTTTTGGGTACTCTGGGGCTGACATACGTAGCAAGGGGAGGTGGGGCTCACAATGTTTTCAGTTTTATGTGCGCCCACTCCCGCCATGAGTACCAATCCAGTCACCTTACCTTCCTTTTTCTCAATTTCTTATAGACCCTGGGTGTCGTTTTACACCGGTGACAGTATGGCTGGTGGGCCACAGCCATGTGCTCAGGGCAGCGCGTTACGCTGCGGCGACAGAGTGGACCCCGACTGGGACTGGGTGACCACGCCAGTCTCGCATGGCACGGTAAGCCTGGGATGTTATGGCGGGAGCTGCGGCCTTTCCTTTTTTCTGGCCTGGGGGCTGACCCGCCTGATATTCTAATCATCCACCTGGGGGGCAATGATTTGGGCCAGGTCACCGGCTTATCGCTCAAGCATGCGATTTGCGAGGACCTCGCCTACTTGCATTATGTCTGGCCTGCCACAGCCCTGGTTTGGTCGGACATTGTTCCGCGCCACTCTTACAGAGGGGGCGTTAACCTCCTGGCCCTTGACCGAGCTGGGCGCGCGGTCAATAAGGCAGTGGCGCGGTTTCTCACCACCAGGGCTTGGGGACGGGTTAGTCATCACCCCGATATTAGTCTGCAAAATTGTGACTTGTATACAGGGGATGGGGTCCATCTGTCGCGTGGAGGTATGGACCTCCTGTTGGGTGACTGGCGAGCAGGCCTGTTGACCGAGCTGACGGTCTGGGGGGGGGCGTCAGGTCTTCTGTGAAGCCCCTCCGTGTGGCGGGTAGCACTGGTAAGGTAAACAGTATGACCCACAAGTATCCGGCAGGTTCGCAATTGACTGGACAACACTAGACAGGAATAAAGTAGTTAAACGTTGTCCGGTCAACGACGAACCAGGCGATGGGGTGATGATGATTGCTAACCAGCATGCATCACCCCTGTGATTTCACGGATACGCGTCAGAGGGTGGGGTCATGAGTTAGTTATTGACTACGGTCAACAATTTGTTTGTTGTTGACAAACAAATTGATACAAATTGATACATTGTAACCAATTGCCATTGGCAATTTTGGGGTGGTACCTTACCAGTGTTACTTCGGCCTGCTTGCCTTAGGAATTATGATTGGTCGTTTTACCAATACAAATTTATAATTCGGACTAGGGCATTGAATCAATAAATGTGGCCCTTTGCTGTTATCCACTTTCAATGTTGTCTGTGTCCGTTATTGGGGGGGTGCGCCTGCAATGCAAGCGCGGCGCCAAAATGGCCGCCGCGCACTTTGCGGGCCCCCCCCCCACAGGACAGAGGATCCGGGTAGTTAGGGGCGTGGCCAGCTCCCTTATAAAAGGGGTGGCCACGAGGCAGCCGTGCTGCCATTTTGCCTCAGCGACGGAGCGGAGAAGTTTTTTCCCCTCCACCCCCTCCCTAGTTAACAGTGTGATCATGGTCGCTTCGGGGCCGGGTGGGAATTTTTGGTTGGGACCCATATTGGCTTCGGGTCCTGGCTTTTTTGCCCATCCCACACTGTTGCTATGGTTTGATATAGGGGTCTTTCTTCGTTCTTACTGTTGACTTTGGTCACATGGGCGGGTAGCACTGGTAAGGTAAACAGTATGACCCACAAGTATCCGGCAGGTTCGCAATTGACTGGACAACACTAGACAGGAATAAAGTAGTTAAACGTTGTCCGGTCAACGACGAACCAGGCGATGGGGTGATGATGATTGCTAACCAGCATGCATCACCCCTGTGATTTCACGGATACGCGTCAGAGGGTGGGGTCATGAGTTAGTTATTGACTACGGTCAACAATTTGTTTGTTGTTGACAAACAAATTGATACAAATTGATACATTGTAACCAATTGCCGTTGGCAATTTTGGGGTGGTACCTTACCAGTGTTACTTCGGCCTGCTTGCCTTAGGAATTATGATTGGTCGTTTTACCAATACAAATTTATAATTCGGACTAGGGCATTGAATCAATAAATGTGGCCCTTTGCTGTTATCCACTTTCAATGTTGTCTGTGTCCGTTATTGGGGGGGTGCGCCTGCAAAGCTCACATGGCTGCATATCCTTCAGCCCTCTGTAAATGTGAGAGGGAAATGTTGGAAGAACGTGGCTATGGTCAGATTTAATTCCCTGAATTAATAGTTAATTAGCAGCTAATTCTCTTCTTCAGCTCATTGTGCTGTTGCTCAAAGTTCTTGATCTCTAGATCAAGGTACTTTGCTAAAGAATGCTGCCATTTCCCAAATTCCTGAAAGCATAATATGTCCCCAAGGTCATTCAGATAAATGAGAGATACATTTGCATGCTAACTCAGTTCCAAAGTACTCTAGAGTATGTGAAAACATTTGATGTGAAAATGTTTATCTGGGTGTCTGAAGATATAGGAAAATGATCTTATCAAGCAATTGGCAAAAGCAGATAGGAATGTCAATTTGGCAGAAGGTAGCCCACATAAGTGGAAAACAGAGCAACATGTTAGCTTTCTAGGCATTTTTAAGGTGAGGGTATACTATTTGCTACTTGTTCTTTTACCCTTTCTTCTTCTACCAAACTAAAAATGGTTCTGTATGTTACCATCTTAGAATGCAGGCAGAAGAATCACATAGTTAGTGTTAACTTTTAAAGCCCTGTATGGCTTGGGACCTTCTTACCTCATGGAACGTCTTCCCCTCAGGTCTGAAGCCCGCATCACTTGCTCCTCTTTATTGGCACAGCTTCAGAAGCTGTCCCTGAAATTGGCTAGGAGGACTGGGATGAGGAGAAGAGCCTTCTCGGTGGTAGCACCAATGTTGTGGAATGCTATTCCACTCAAGCTGCACCAGGCTTCCTCGCTCCAGTCTTTTAAAAAGTTATTGAAGACTATGCTTTTTGAGGAGATCTTTGTAAATGTTTCACCTATCCTTGGTTTTTAGACTGGGGCCCAGCTTATACTTTCCCAGTTCAGTGGCTTAGGACAAGCCCAGTATTATGGCATGTTTACTGTCGGTTTTATTGTAGCTCATATTTATTATAATTTTATGGGGGGTACTTTTAAAATGTGTTTGTTGTATGGGGGATTTTATGCTGTTAGCCACCTCGTGTAGGGATTCATTCTCCCTAGAGAGGTGGGGTATAAGTGCAACAACAACAACAACAACAACAACAACAACAACAATGATAATAATAATAATAATAGAAAGTCCCTCCCCTCATTCAAAAACAAGACCATCAGATAAGAAGCCTAAACCTTAATTTTGCAATTCTCTAACTCCGCAGTCTGAAATGGGACTAGCTTATCTGAGGAACTGATTTTATGTAGGCCAGACCTTATTTCACGTTAGGAAAGCTTTGGTCCTATTGCTACCCTCCTTCATTATTGGCCATGTTTATGTTTATGTTTATGTTTATTCAATGTATACCCCACCCTATTCAGCACAGGCCGACTCAGGGTGGCTAACAACATATAAATAACTCCAGGGTAACCCAAGGGGTTTACATATAAAATTCAAAATACAATAATAAATACAATATTCATAAATACAACATCGCCAAAGGCCCAGATACAATATTACAAGATACAATACAAAGTAAAGAACAGCATACAATAGAAAACAGTAATAACACCGGCTGAACAACTCCCTGCTCCACACACCCCAACCCCAGGCAAGTCCAGAAAGAGAGAAGCAGAAGTGCTGACATCTCAGCAACTTCTAAAGTTCTAATTAAAGGCCAAGCCCCGAGGAAAAAGGCAGGAGGGTAGGAGTGAGACTCTACCACCTGGCCACCACAGCTGCCATCACACTTGTTGGGGCCAGAGGACGATGGCAGGACATCTGTCACTGGGGGCTGCAGCCGGCTTTTTATCCCCCCTCTCTGGGCAGGGGTAGGTTAGTAGAAGGAAGGTTGGAACCAAGGCCATGTTGTTTAGCAATGATGGAAATTGGTGTTTTAGCACAGGTTCCTCATCCCTGCCTTATTGACAGACCTTGGACAAGTTACATTTTTTGGGCTGCAATTCATACTGTACATCCACTGGCAACAGTAAAGCCCCAGCCATGGTCACTGGAAAGTTTTAGAACCCTCACTATGGAAAGTAACTTGTTTAACTCTGTTTATTATTGATTTAAATTCTGTCACTTCCATTTTCTTTTGTGGGGGAAAATAAAAATTATAGATTTGTGAGTACTTTGATCATTTAGTTGTGAGAAGTCTAGGTTTGAATTTTTGTTTATAATGCTTAGGTAAGGCAGACTGCCCTATTTGTTCCCTGTTTTTAACCAATATATGACAAGCAGTACAGTGCAATTTTCTCATTATAGGATTAGCTGCACATCCTGAATTTGGCCAGAAAATTTCCTTGACCTTTTTTTTATAAGAACCTAGCAGAATGTGTAAATTTTTCAAGACAGGGTTGAGAAAACACATGAGGCATCAATTAGAGGGGAAATGGTCAAAAAGCCAAAATGGGTAGATTCATCTAAATGTATCTGCTAAGACGTCTTCATTCTCGCCCTCAGGCAACATAGTACACTCCAGATGTTTTGGACCTCAGCTCTCATGAATTATATCCAGCATGTTCAATGGTATGAGATTGCAAAAACTGTAGCCTAAAATGACTGGATACCACTAGTTTGCATATTCCTGTTCTTGAATGAATATCCAGTTTCTTTATATTTTTCTTATTTCCAAAGTGGATACATCAGTTAGAAAGCCTTGAGGAAAATATAGATCACCTGATTTATTTATTTTAAAATAGCACCTATTATTTTGGAATTCTCTGTATTGTATGATACACCATCACTGAATATCATAGGAGCAGTAACTTAAGGTCTGTTAAATAAAGCAGATGATTAAGAGCTGGTCAATTTCTGTTCATGGCATAACATTCAGTTTTTCCAGTGCCACATTTAACTGTTTTATATGTTCATAACATGGATTTCTCTCTCTCTTTCTCCTCATGACTGAGTACTGTAATTGTTTGTTATTTCATAACTAGGAAAGTATGCCACATGTCACTCAAGTGAAAAGCAACACTTCCATTAGTTTCTTGATCATGGATTACAAATTTACAGTTCATATTGAACAGACTTTCTCGCCAGGTGTGTCTCCATTGTTTGTTTACCCTGAAAAAAAGTTCTCACAATCCTGAATACAAGAGGTGTTATTTATTGTTTATTGTTCACTGTGCCTTTGTGCATATGTATGCACATCTTATACCTACAGTGTTACCCCATATACCATTGGTATCTTCTACTACTTAGGTTACTCCACCTAACTGAGAATGATGTCCTACATTCTTACAACTTTATTCATAGAAGGTCCCATTCAGATCAAGGCAAACAGCATTTTTGCAGGAATAGGGAGCATAGCCAACAGGTGTTAGAGAGTAGTAATGTCAGCAAGGTTCCTCTCACTATCTCCAGATGCATGCTTTGAACCACACTGGTTCTGTATGATTTCACTTCTCTTCTACTCCTAAAGGAGTGTATTCCCCCAGGAAATTAACTGATTCAATAAAGGATCACAACCTTTTGTCTGCAAGATGTGAGCAGAGTAGTTAATGACAGGATCTTTGGTAGATCATACAAAGGATAATTGTAAGTTAGAAACAACTTGAGGGCACATAACAGTGTAAAATGCATTATTACTACTCATAATAGAGTTAACTAAATAAAGCTTTTAGAATCACTGAATTCTATTTCCCCCTTACTAATCTGACTTTTTCCTTCATTACATTTTAGCACTTGGATTCCAGTCTTGACTAATTTTTGCAAACACTTCTTTGCCATAGAAATGTATAACAGATGTTCAAAAGCTTCTTGTTACTCGAGTAGCAATATTTTGAAGAAAGTCTACCATTTTGCCTTTCTCCGAGAGCATGAATTGTCCTTATTGTTGCTTTCTAAATGCCAGAAGTGTCATCCAATTCAGAAATGAAATGAGAAAGCTGTAACAGCAGCTGTAAAAAATTTGTATCATCACCACCAAATGAAATTAGAATTTTTTGTTTGTGTGTGTGTTGGACTGAAAAAACAATTTAATATTATATTAGATTATTTTATCCATATCAAGATATAGATCTTGACTTTTGAATTGTAGTATCCCATCAGGTTTAATAACAAAATAATTGAATCAGTGAGTAAGATTAAAGTTAATCTAGTGTAGGATTCGGTTTTCAATAGCAATCTCCTAGATTGGAAGCAACAACCAAAATGTGTTTCTTATCACAACCATTACAATTCTGAATGTTCTTCTCCAGCTTTTTCATACTCACTTCCCAAACAATCTCACCTACAGGATAAAAAATGATTCAACCAGTTTCTATACCCACCAGCTTGTGAAACTACAAGCAGTCAGGAAGAATCATGGATGATGAAGAAAAAAGACAGTGTAAAACAACGATGTGGCTGCTTTCTGTTTTTATAAAAATATGCTTTGGACACTGTTGTGCCTATAAGCTAGCTAGATAGCTCAGTGATTTAGGTATTTGGCTGTGGAGCCAAAGACTGGGAATTCAATTCCCCACTATGCTTAGGAGAAAAGCCAGCCAGCAAGCTGCACAGTCCCAGGGTGCCCCTAGAAGAAGGGAATGGTATACCACTTCTGCATATTCTCTAACTAGAAAATCTTGGAAAGGGTTGCCATAAATCAAAATTGACTTGATAGCATGTAATTATTATTATAAAGCATTAAGGCCATTTTGCATATTTACTGGGAAGCTACTACAGTTCCTTGGAATTGTTCCAGTGTATGGTCTTCAAATTATGTGCAACGTCAGGCACTGGGAGACAGTTGTCTATCTAAGGTAATTATTGCTTTTGTTGGCTGAGCACTATTAAAAAAGTATGAGCAGAAATTTCAATCCATTGTTTAGTTCACAGGTAGGCACAACATAACCCTTCAGATATTGCTTTGCTTTTAATTCTCATCATTTCTAATTGCAGCTGAGCAACAGTTGGAAGTCAGCACTTTGTCTGCCCCACATTTAATGTCAGGTGTTATGTTTAGACAAACCAATAGTCCCTCCCAGGGGTGTGCTGGGCACCATGGGAAGGCACTGGACAGGAAGTGGTGGGGGCACCTATTGGGGGTTGGGAGGTTGGGGGGAATCACATACATTGCTGTGCACCGTGCTGGGCAGACCAAGTGAGGGGCAGTGGCCAAGAGGATGGGAAAGAAGGCTGAGGGAACCGCTTGGTCACAGCCCCTTGCTAGCTCTGCCTGGCATCCAGCACTTTAGAATAAAACATTGCTTTAAGCTCCCTCCTTCAGCTTGGAGCAACGTTTTAATCTAAAGTGCAGTGTAGGCAGAGCAAGCAAGGGTTGGTGACCAAGGAGACAGTGGAGAAGGCTGCCCCCAGGAACTGCTTGGTCACCACCCCTTGCTAGCTCCACCCGGCATCTGACACTTTAGAATAAACCATTGCTCTGAGCTGAAGGAGGGAGCTTGGAGCAATGGTTTAATCTAGAGTGCAGTGTGCTGTAGGATAAAATAATAATATTATTATTGGTGACCCAGGGCGCCAGAGATGAAAGTAGGGTGGGACAAAGCCTGATTCCCCAATATACCAGCATGTACCTGGTCCCTCCTGTCTGGTGTAGCCATGCCTAAGACCTGCCCTTATCTCAGGGGTACAATTTCTCTGTGTTAGGGGTTGTACTAGGTAGTGGGAGACACAGGGAGGGGAGCCACATTCACAGAGTAATGTATTTTTACATGTTTCCCCCTTCAACTTGATTTATTTTATTTTTATTTAAAGTTAAGGTCAAAGCGGGGGACCCATTACTTATTGTCGCAGGAAGACCATTCAGGTTAAGCAGGATGACATCAAGACTTGATTGCAGAAACTGATAGATCTAACACATTTGTGTGTAAATGAGTTGAAGCTTAATATTGAAACACCTTCATTCCTAAATATCAATTGCAGACAAAGGAGAACAAATGAAAACTATTTCCTTGAAAAAGAGGGAAGTTACATAAGGGCAGAGTGATCTTGAGCACTATTGATTGAGCAATATCACTTAAACTGTGATATTCTGCATGATAATACTTTGCTTTAAAACTGTTTAAACTGTGATAACATGTGTGATGGGAAAAGACTGGTGTAGAGACCGGCAAGGCACGCCACAAAGTTTGCCAAGAGAACCCTATGGACCAAAACAAAAGGCAAAACAAGGGGATGCTCAGCACAGCAGATCTGAAAAGGGGGAGGGATATGAAAGGGAGAGGAGAAATACAGTGTTGCAGGGAACAATACTGCATAGGGACATGGAATGTGAGGTCTATGAATCAAGGAAAACTGAAAGTGGTAAAAAATGAGATGGAAAGAATAAGCATTGACATCTTGGGCATCAGTGAGCTAAAATGGACAGGGATGGGTGAATTCAGCTCTGGAAACCATCATATCTACTACTGTGGGCAAGAAAACCTTAGAAGAAATGGAGTAGCCATAATTGTCAATAAAAGAGTGAGAAAAGCAGTAATGGGATACAATCTCAAAAATGACAGAATGATGTCAGTCAGATTTCAAGGCAAACCTTTCAATGTCACTGTGATCCAAATATACGCACCAACCACTGGTGCAGATGAAGCCACAATGGACCAGTTCTATGAGGACCTACAACACCTCATAGAACAGACACCAAGAAATGATGTCCACATTATCTTAGGAGATTGGAATGCCAAAGTAGGAAATCAAAAAGTGGAGGGAATAACAGGCAAATTTGGTCTTGGAACACAGAATGAAGCAGGGCAAAGATTGATAGAGTTCTGCCAAGAGAATGCACTGGTCATAGCAAACACTCTCTTCCAGCAACACAAGAGGCGACTTTACACATGGACATCACCAGATGGCCAACACCAAAACCAGATTGACTACATACTCTGCAGCCAAAGATGGAGAACCTCCATACAGTCAGCAAAAACAAGACCTGGAGCAGACTGTGGCTCAGATCACAACCTACTGATCGCAAAATTCAGGCTTAGACTAAAGAAAATAGGGAAAACACAGAGACCAGAAAGATATCACCTAGACAGCATCCCTAAAGAATACACGGTGGAGGTGATGAACAGATTTAATGGCTTAGACTCGGTAGACAGAGTACCGGAAGAATTATGGATGGAGATGAGGGACATCATGCAGGAAGCAGCAAAGAAAACCATACCAAAAGAAAAGAAGAGTAAGAAAGCAAAGTGGTTGTCTGATGAGGCACTTAAAATAGCAGAGGAAAGAAGGAACACAAAAGTCAAAGGAGAAAAACTACAATCATTTGAACACAGAATTTCAAAGAAAAGCAAGGAGAGATAAGGAAAACTACCTAAAAGAACAGTGCAGAGAAATGGAGGAAAACAACAAAAGAGGCAGAACCAGAGATCTTTTCAAAAAAAATCGGGGAAATCAAGGGAACATTTAAAGCAAAAATGACCATGATAAGGGACAAAGATGGAAAGGAGCTAGCTGATGCAGAAGAAATTAAGAAAAGATGGAAAGAGTACACAGAGGAACTTTACAAAAAGGACCTCAACACTCCTGATAATCACAATGATGAAGAAATTGAACTTGAGCCAGACATCCTGGAGAGCGAAGTCATAAAGGCCCTAAAGAGCACTGCAAACAACAAAGCTAGTGGAGATGATGGTATCCTAGTTGAATTTTTCAAAGCGCTAAAAGATGATGGCGTCAAATTA
This sequence comes from Bradypodion pumilum, assembly GCA_035047305.1. Taxonomy (NCBI): domain Eukaryota; kingdom Metazoa; phylum Chordata; class Lepidosauria; order Squamata; family Chamaeleonidae; genus Bradypodion; species Bradypodion pumilum. The sequence continues at coordinate 184,432,726 of JAWDJD010000005.1, forward strand.
CTGCATTCAATATGCCAGCAGATTTGGAAAACAAAACAGTGGCCACAGGATTGGAAAAGATCAGTATACGTCCCAATCCCAAAAAAGGGCAATGCCAAAGAATGTTCAAATTATCGAACAATCGCGCTCATCCCACATGCCAGCAAGGTGATGCTCAAGATAATACAGGATAGACTTCAGCAGCATGTGGAGAGAGAATTACCAGAGGTGCAGGCTGGTTTCAGAAGAGGCAGGGGGACTAGAGACCACATCGCCAACATATGCTGGATCATGTAGAAAACAAAGGAATACCAGAAACAAGTTTACTTTTGTTTTATTGACTACACTAAGGCATTTGACTGTGTGGACCACAACAAGATGTGGCAAGTAATTAAAGAGATGGGAATACCAGAGCACCTCATATGCCTCCTGAGAAGTCTGTACATGAACCAAGAAGCAACAGTTAGGACAGAACATGGAATAACAGAGTGGTTTGGAATAGGAAAAGGAGTAAGACAAGGCTGCATTTTGTCACCATGCTTATTCAACCTATACACAGAGCACATAATGCGCTGTGCAGGGATGGAGGAATCACAATATGGGATTAAAATCACTGGGAGAAACATCAATAATCTGAGATATGCAGACGATACCACCCTAATGGCAGAAAGTGAGGAAGACCTAAAGAATCTCTTGATTGGGCTGAAGGAGGAGAGTGCAAAAGCTGGCTTGAGACTCAATATCAAGAAAACCAAGATAATGGCAACAGGCCCAATCAGTTCCTGGAAAATAGACTGGGAAGAGGTAGAAGCAGTGACATATTTTACTTTTTTAGGATCAAAGATCACTGCAGATGGGGATTGTAGCCATGAAATAAAAAGGCGACTGATTCTTGGGAGACAAGCGATGAGAAACCTGGGGAACATAGTGAAAAGCAGAGACATCACATTGCAAACAAAAATTAGAATAGTCAAGGCAATGGTTTTCCCAGTAGTAATGTATGGATGTAAGAGCTGGACAATTAGGAAGGCTGAACGCAGAAGAATAGATGCCTTTGAAATGTGGTGTTGGAGGAGGGTTTTAAGAGTCCCCTGGACAGCGAGGAGAACAAATAGGTCAATCTTAGAAGAAATTAACCCTGAATGCTCATTGGAAGGTCAAATAGTAAAGATGAAGCTAAAATACTTTGGACATCAAATGAGAAGGGAGGATTCACTTGAGAAGGCATTGATGTTGGGAAAGGTGGAGGGCAAAAGAAGAAGGGGGAGGCCAAGGATGAGATGGCTAGATGGTATTGTAGACACAATGGGCACAGAGCTGGGAGGGCTGAGGGGGATGGTGGAGGACAGAGGCGCCTGGAGGAAAATGGTCCATGGGGTCGCAAAGGGTCGGAGTCGACTGTGCGACTGAACAACAACAACAACAACAAGATCTTGAGCAACAGTTTACAAGTGGTCACTGTGGGGGAGAGGAGAGAGAAAGAGAGAGGAGAAGAAGAAGAAAGGGAAAAAAAGAAACCCTCAAGAATGTTTGTTCTTGCCATGAAACTCTTCCTGGATCTAAGCTGGAAGACTTGAGGCTCATACCCAGTCAGAGGATGTTGAAATTCATTCTCTTGCTTAGTTTTCTTTGGTGTCCACTGCTACTTCTCACCTCACTGGAGCAAAACTAACAAAAGGGTATTTTTCTCAACTGGTGTAGTTTTGAGGCATCTTGCACTATATGCATGTCTTCATTAACAACAATGTCAACTTGTTTTGTGTGTGTGGATGCATTCCTTCCTTGCACTGCATAATCTGCTGTGGAGATACTCAGGGCCAATGCTGATGTATGCAGCATGGATGGTTGAGTTCTCCATTTATAGTGTGTGGTGATGATGTTCTTTGTACTAACTTTGGCTTAAAATGTTGCTTAAAATTGTCCTGTCAAGCATCACACCAAAGTACAGTGGTACCTCATACAACTATTTTAATCCATTCCACGGGGCTCGTTGTTGTACGAAACAATTGCTATACGATACATGCATCGTATAGTGATTTTCCCTATGGGATGCATCATACAACAATATTTTTTTTTTGCTAATTGGTATTTCCCACTGAAAAATTGTTGTACGATTTTTTCCATAGGGAAAATTGTTATGCGGGATGCCATTTCCCCCAAAAAACTTAATTGTTATGTGATTTCATTGTTATACGGAGCGATTATTGTATGAGGTTCCACTGTATTTTGGTACTGAACAATGCTGTAATCGGTTCCCTTGCCACATAACATCCAACTCAATCCTTGCCTCTTGGTTTTGAAGGTGAAACACACACACTTGATTCTTGTTTGGATTAAGCTTCAAATGGTTGAAGTTGCAATACTGTCCTAAATCTTCAAGTGATCCAGTAAGTTTTCCAAATACTGCATCGAAACTTGATCCTTGTACTGCTATTGCCATGTCATCCGCATAGATCAGTGTTTCCCAAACTTTGGTTCTTGGACTCCATTTCCCAGAAGCCTAAGTCAATTCCTCAAAGCACCATTCTTCTGCAACTCCCTTCTGCTGTTCTTTCAGTTCACCATCACATTGACTCTCCGGTTTGTCCACTATGGCTACCAGAGGGAGAGAAAAAGTCAGAGTTTAGAGGGCAGGATGGGTTTTCCCCTGCTTCTTCAGTACACTTAATCTTATACAGGGTGGCCCGTAAGTCCATACCCGGCCACAAAGAGAGTAGGGCTCTGCTGGGGGAGGGAGGAAGCACTCCCATTGGGCTCCCGGGCAGAGGGATGGGATGAACTCTGTGCTAGGAAGAGGGAGGAAGCACTCCAATTTGACTGCTTGACAGAGGAACAGGGTGCGTGCCCACAGAAAGGACGGGTAGGGATTTACGGGCCACCCTGTATATGTGAGCACCACATAAAATGGGCTAATGTTCTTTCTTTCTCTTTCTTTCTCTTTCTTTCTTTCTTATTCACACTTCATAATATACAAGAAATTGCAGCATTCTCCTCCTGGCCAGCAAGAATGTGAGGAATTTCCTGGAGCAATTAACACAGTTTGCATATTGGCAGGAGTAGTGTTTGGCATGAAAATAATCCTTTTTTAATCCACAAAAACAACCCTAATCACCTATTTTGGTACAAAATAGTATTGGCATAAATTATCCAGAGCAGGGATGTCTGTTGCATTATTTAAGAATCTGAGGAACCAAATAGGTTATTCATGTTTGTCTTAAGCTTAGAGCACAAGGCTTCTGATTTAGAAGGTTTGGCCAGCTCTCTGCCATTGATTGGGCATAGCCAGATTAACTTGCAATGCTTTCCACAATTCAAGGAGGCTCCCCTTATGTCCCAAGGGAAAACATTTGAGTCCATCGAGCAACACCTAACCTCTGCACTAGGAGATCTTTCCTTGTATTGTAAAAACTACCAGTTGAAAAGAAACCCTTTGGAAACATAGGCATATGCATTCCACTTAAAGAACAGAGAAGCTCAAAGGAAGCTCTAAGTTACCTGGGAAGGTAAGATTATGCAACATTGCCCTAACCCAAAGTATCTGGGCATCACACTGGATCAAGCCCTGACCTACAAAAACATTATTTATACACTAAACAGAAAGTTGCTCTCAGAAATAACATACTGAGAAAACTGACTGGACCAGACTGGGGTTAACACCACAAATAATTTGTCCCTGTGCTACTCCACAGCAGAATATGTTAGTGCAATATGGTATAAAGCAATGCATGCCAAACAAGTGAATGTAGCTCCTAATGGAGAGCAAAAAAAAAAAAAAAAAAGGACAGTTTGCTGAATGGATGAATGAATGCCGAAAAGTGTCTCCCACCAGAACAAGATTCTGGCTGGGCCATCTGAAAGTCACTTAACATAATTTGAAATGAAGGAGGAGAATCAAGGAACAATCAAGCGAAGTGGGACCACTTAGATACAGGATAAATTTTCTGTGAATATGGAGAAATTCAATTAATCCATTTATGTGCATGAAATTTCTGCCCTACTAAATGTGCAAAATAGGATCTTACAGATGGCTGAGATAAAACCATTGAAGTAGCACTCTTCTGGTCAGAAAAAAATTATTATGCAATGGCCTGAAAGAAAGAAAGGAGAGAGGGAGGGACGGATGGAGGGAGGGACAGATGTATGGATGGATGGACAGACAGACAGAGGGGCAGACGGGTGGATGGACGGATGAGGCATTTTTTTAAAAAATATATTGAAAGTTTTCATATATACATAAAGAATAAAAAAGAAAAAATAATAAAACATACAATTATAAAATGAGTAATAAAAAAGCAAAAAAGTAGAAGATAAACACATTGTAACCTTATCTAACTTTTAACATTTACATTAGAAATATACCATCCAATAATAAACTTATATTATATGAACTAATAAGATCTTAAAAAGTCACCACCTTTAATTACTAGTTAGATCACATCTTAAGAATCATCCTTAATGTGCACAACCTCTGAAGTACCATTTCAGTTTCAAAATTTGCCCACAGCATTTGACATAGTATTTTTTCAGTTTCCTAGTATAAACAATAGGATGGATCTAGTCTGGTCATCTTCTGCTCACAAGAGTCTTCTACTTGCAAAACAGTTTGATTTGTGCCTTGCAGTAAAAAAAAGTAGCATGAAATAGTACTGCCCATTGAATAGCTTACCAAAGATGTGTCCTGTGTCATCTTCTATGTGTCCCCCTCCCCTCTTTGGTTGACAAGACGGCTTTTTGAGGGGAAAAGTGGGGAGGGTAGAGAATAATATATGTGATTTTTTTTTTTACTTTCTATGTAGGGTACTTGGAAATATAGGTTTAGCTAAATGCACACCTGTAGAAGGTAGCGGTGGTTACAACATAAGGGTGCTAAGGTTTAACTATGAAATGTATTAAGATATTGTCTTGGAATGTGAAAGGTACTGGCTGCCAAGTGAAGACAAGAATATTAGAATCAGCCCTTAGGAAAGATAAATCTGATGTAGCCTTTTTACAGGAAATTCATCAAAAGTTGGAGTATACGAACAAATTATTTTTAGGATGGATTCAGATTTATGAAAAGTCATATAGCACCTCAAAGGCAAGAGGAGTGGTGATCTTGATTTCAAGTAGGTTAGGGTTTACAATAACAAAGAGCATTTCTGATCCAGAAGGTATATATTTAATAGTGAAAGGGATGATAGATGATGAAGAAAAAACACTTGTGAATATCTATGCTCCAAATGAACATCAAGATAAATTTTTTGATAAGGTTCATCATATATTAGAAAAAGAGAGAACAACAAAAATGATTGTAGCAGGTGATATCAATCTAATACCGTCAAATATAGATTGGGTTTAAAATGCAAATAATTGATAAATGGATAAAATCTTTACGCTTAAGAGATACATGGAGGGAGCTTAAAGAAGCAGAAAGGGCTTACACTTTTTTCTCACAGGTTTATAACTCATATTCCAGAATAGATTATATTTTTGTTACAGTAAGGGTGTGTACATATCTAAACATTTAATCACTACTACCCTACATATTAAAAAAGAAAAAGAAAAACTCTCCACTAACACACACACACCCCACACTCTTCTTCCCAAAAAGTCATCTTTGTACATCGAAGAAAGGACTGGAAGAGATAAAGGATAAATATAATATTCAGGTTAAAGATAGTTTGAGATACCTGGGGATAAATATTTCAAATAAGTTTTATGAAGTTAAGAAATTGAATTATGAAAGACAAAGAAAGGAAATTAAAGATAAAATGCAACAATTTAAAAAACTGAATTTATCTTGGTTTGGTAGGGTTGTATTATGTAAAATGAAACTATTACCAAAAATTAATTTTTGTTTGATGCCCTGCCAATTCAATGTAAGGAAAAGGAAATTATGATCTTTCAGAATTTGTTGAATAATTATTGTAATGGAGGGAAAAGACCAAGAATATAAAAATATGGTATTTATCCCAGAAATAAGAGGGATTAGGATTACTGAATGTTAAAAATTATTATAGAGCTTTTCAATTAAAAATATGGTGAAAATTTTAATGAAAGAGGAGGTAATTTGGGGGGGCGGATGAGATGAAAGAATTACGTTGGGTAGGTAAAGCAATTTTTTTAGATAAAGATAAACTAAAGATTAGTGTTAAATGTGGGTTGCCCGCACTAATTGGATATTAAACCTCCCCCGAGCGGTGCGCCTGGTGTCCACAGACCCGCATGCCAGTCCCCAAACTAGTTGGGCCCATGCTCGGCTGGAGAGAAAATTGGGGAGATAAGTGGGCAGGCTAGGAATAAACAATGGCTCAGGCTGGGGGCAAATAGAGTTAGGCAAGCAGACAGGGGCAAACAAGGGACAAGATTAGGGCCTGGGGTCAATCCACATAGACCCCGAGATTAGGGCAGGAACAATGGGTCTCGCCATCCCAAGGCAATTAGGTGTGGGTTTTCCATTAACCTCGGGGTGGCCTTAGAGTAGCCTTCCAGACATAGGTTTCATGAAAATGCCATGCATGCAAGCCTTCTGTACAGGGGGTGGTGCGATTGTATTAGATATGCATCTTTGCCCCTAGACAGGGAATAAATACTTGCTTCCGACTCCGGTCGGGGCTGGACTTCGCCACACGGCTGCCTCCCATGTCTCATTGCAACAGTTAAGAATAAAATGATAAAGACAACAAAGGAGGTTTGGAAGAAATTGAAGGAAAGATTGGCACCAGATGTGTCTCCAATTATAGAAATGGGAGATTTAAAAAGTTTTCTAGTGATGACAGAAAAGTGGAGGAAGTATTTTCCAAAAATGGTGTGTTCCTGTTAAAGGACTGGATTCAGATATGTAAGGATAGAGGGGGAAATTAGAGGTATACAGACAAATGAACTTGAACTGGTTTCAAATTGCATTAGTAAATAAGTGGAATAAAATATCTAGAAGAATTCAGTTTAGAAAGGGAAAGGACAGAATTTGAGGAAATGGTTTATAGCATAAGAAGGGAGTAAATAGGTGTTACGGGTTTGGTTAGTAAGATATATAAGATGTTAAATCAAGAGGGAAGATCACAGGAAGTTTTAAAAACAATTTGGGAACAAGACTTGAATATTAAAATTACAGAATTGAGTTGGAAAAATAAATTGAAGAGAAGGATAATGAGAACCTTGTCTGTTAGAGTTAAAGAACATAATTATAAATTCCTATGGAGGTGGTACCTGACCCCAGTTCGGTTGCACCAGATGGATAGTACAAAAACAAAAATGTGTTGGAGATGTAAGAATACACTGGGGACGTATGAACATATGTGGTGGACTTGTAATGTGTTAAAGGCTTTTTGGATATATATAGAGAAAGAAATTAAGGAAATAATGGGTGCGGACCTTAAGTTGGGATCAGGTACTGCCTTATTGACAGATGTAGATAATTTGAATATAAATATGAATAAAAAAGATTTGTTATCTATTATATTAACAACAGCAAGGCAATGTATTGCAAGAAACTGGAAGAATGATACTTCGGTAAAAATGGAAGATTGGTACAAAGAAATGTGGGAAATTGCATTGAATGATAAGCTTACTTGGGAACTCAATCAGAAAAAGGGTATAATAAAATAAAATAAATTTTTGAATATATGGAAACCATTTCTGGAGTATACATTGATTGTGGGTAAAGGTGGAAGACCAGCATCAGGCCAATTGAGTTTTTGGAAACAATAAGAGTTAGATATGGAAAACTGTAATCTCCAGGGCATTGTAAATATCACTGGCGATTTTATTGTTTTTTGTTTTTGTTTTATGGTTTACTTATTATTACTGTTATACTTAACGAGAATGTTTTTATATTATTAGAATGTTAGGAATAAGATATACATTTATTGAAACATTTACATGTAGACATACAAGTGTTTATACATTATAAAATATATTTACATAAGGAGTATATATTTCATAAATGAGTTGTTAAAATGAGATCAGTTTAAAATAATGAATATGAAAAGGTTTATTTTTCTTTATATGTATTGTATTCTGTACATAGCTGTCAACCGTGGCTCCGGACAATCCGGGACCTGCACAGAATGGTTCTGTGCAGGTCGCTTTTTACGCATGCGTAAAAGCGACTTGCACAGAACAGTTCTGCACAGCTCGCTTCTACGCATGCGTAGAAGGCTTTTACGCATGCGTCGAAGGCTTCTACGATCCCCTTCTGCACAGAAGCCTTCTATGCAAGCGTAGAAGGGTTCTATGCATGCATAAAAGCCTTCTATGCATGCGTAGAAGCGAGCTGCACAGAAGGGATGTGCAGTAACGCCTTTCCCCCGCTGCCAAATTCCGGGGTTTTGGCAGCTCCAGGCGAGAAATGGCGAAAATCGGCGCCAAAAAATGGGAAATCCCGGCCAATCCGGGAAGGTTGACAGGTATGATTCTGTATTGTATTGTATTGAAATGTATTGTTGTTTGATTTTGTTTTGTTTTGGTGTTGCTTTAAAAAATAATAAAAAGAATTTTTGAAAAAAAATCAAGAAGGTAGACCACAAGAAACACTAAGGAAAATTTGGGGACAAGATTTGAATGTTAAAATCACAGAAACAGCTTGGAAAAACAAATGGAAGAGAAGGATTATGAGAACTATGTCAGTCAATGTGAAAGAACATAATTATAAAATGTTATGGAGGTGGTACCTGACCCCAGTTAGGTTGCATCAGATGGATAACAATAAAAATAAAATGTGTTGGAGATGCAAGACTACACTGGGTACTTATGAACATATATGGTGGAGTTGCAATGTGATAAAAGATTTTTGGGTAAAAATCGAGGAAGAAACTTCAGGAATAATGGGGGTGAACCTTAAGCTGGGGTAGCGTATTGCTTTGTTGATGGACATTGATAACAACATAGATAAGAGTAAAAAAGAGTTACTATCTATAATATTAATAACTGGTAGGCAATGTATTGCAAGAAACTGGAAAAATGATATGTCCTTAAAAATTGAACATTGTTACCAAGGAATGTGGGAAATTGCTTTGAATGGTAAGTTAACATTGGAGTTGAATTTTAAAAAGGTATAATTATTGAAAATAAATTCTGGAATATATGGCAACCATTTGTAGAACATACATTGATTAAAGGTAATGGTGGCAGGCCAGCACCAAATCTACTGAGTTTTTGGTGATAGCGAGAGATGGCTGTGATACACCACAATCTCCAGGGCAATGTAATCACTTGTGTGTGTATTATGTTTTTTCTTTTTTGTTGGTTTTGTAGCATTGCGATTGAAATAATAAGCTCTTCTCATATTAAAAACAGTAAACACTACACACACACACACACACACACACACACAATTACTTATGGGTTTTAGAATTAGATAGATATTTAGATAAGGAAAATATAACCTATAGAATAAGAATTACTTATTATACTGAATATTGAAGTGGTTTTTTAATGTAGTAAAATGATTTTATTGTGTAGCAGTGTAAACATGTTTTTGTATTGGTTTGTTATGTATGTACTTTCTTTGTGTGTGTGTGTGTGTGTGTGTATTGTTTTATTTCAATTTTAATTTTGAAAAATAATAAACAATATATTCTTAAAAAGATGTGTCCTGTTAACATGCTAATGAATCAGGGAAATATAGAAAAATAAAGAAGTTGGACAAAGGACCATTCATGAAACCTTTTTTCTTTGTATTGTAAGTCCACACTCATGAACTGTTGGTTGAATCACTGTCCCATGTTCTAGTCCAAACACAGCTGGAACAAAGAGCCCTGAAATTTGATATTACTGATTTGCTTGCTCAAAAAGAAATCTACATAAAATAGTTTGGTGTTTTGTTATTAGTGGCTTGATAGGCAGCAGTTCCCATATTGCAACATGGTTAGACCAAACCTTATGAAGCAATGTCTTTGATTTGTGTTTGGTTTCCACAGTACCAGTAGTAGTAGTAGTAGTAGTAGTAGTAGTAGTAGTAGTAGTAGTAGTAGTAGTAGCAGCAGCAGCAGCAGCAGCAGCAGCAGCAGTAGTAGTTTAGATGCACATTCGATTCGGACCCATTGTGTCCCCATGGACCACCGAAAGCCAGGCACCCCTATCCTCCACCATCCTCCTCAGCCCACCCAGCTCTGTGCCCATTGCATCAACAATGCCATCTAGCCATCTCATTCTCTGCCACCTCCTTCTTTTGCCCTCCACCTTTCCCAGAATCAAAGCTTTCTCAAGTGAATCCTTTCTTCTAATTTGATGTTCAAAGGACTTTAACTTCATCTTCAATATTAGACCTTCCAAGGAGCAGTCAGGGTTGATTTCTATTTGTTCTCTTTGCTGATCAGGGTACTCTTAGAATTCTCCTCCAACACCACATCTCAAAGGCATCTATTTTTCTGTGCTCAGCTTTCCTAATGGTCCAGCTCTCACAACCATACATTACCACCGGAAATACCATTGCTTTGACTATGCAGACTTTTGTCTCTACTTTTAACTATGTTCCCCAGGTTTCTCATAACAAGAAAATATGTCACTGTTTCTACTTTCCCCATCTATTTTCCAGGGAGTGATAGGGCCTGTTGCCATTATTTTGGTTTTCTTAATGTTGAGTCTCAAGCCAGCTTTTGCACTCTTTTCCTTCAACCAAGCAAGAGCTTTTTTTAGGTCTTCCTCACTTTCTGCCATTTGGGTAGTATCATCTGCCTAGCTTAAATTGTTGATGTTTCTCCCAGGAATTTTAATTCAACTTTTGATTCATCCAACCCTGCATTTTGCATTATGTACTCTGCATACAAGTTAAATCAACAGGTTGACAAAATGCAGCCTTGTCTCACTCCTTTTCATATTCCAAACCACTCCGTCATTGCCGAGCCCACTCCCCAATAAAGAGACTGACACAGTGCTGGGATTGTAACTGGGCCACTTTATTAGAATAGTTCATCAAATGCAAGCGGGCCGACATAGCACTGGTAAGGAGCGATGGTAATAACCAACTATAAAGACCCCAGGAGAAGCAAAAATGAACAAACCTCTGCTGCTATTGAGTATCCGGTGGACTAGGAGGCTTTGCACACTGTGTCTAGCATGGCAACGCCTAGTTCCTGAGCACACCCGACTGGCCACACGATTATCCCTCTATCTAGACCTGCCAGAGGCCAGCAGAGTGTGCTGCTGCCGGACTCGTAGGGGTCACCCAGAGGCTCCTTACCAGTGCTAGCCGCCACACGGGAAGGCACCTACCAAGACTCCCTGCCCCCCCCCCGACCGCCAATTTGGTCACCAGACCCACCTACAAAGAAGCCAAGAACTGATCTATCCCCCTCAGAGAGAGGTGAACTCCATCCCTATGGTACAGGCCAGCATCGTGAGCACTGATGGCCGGATGCTCCACTACAGTACCCAAGGCATGGTCACCCAAGAAACAGGCAATGGCCCGGTTAACTGACTGCTGAGTCTGGCCAATACGGCGAGGGTCACCGCCCCCCCCCCAAAAAGGACTGTGGGACAATACAAGACCAGATGAAATGGGTACGCGGCCAGCGGCGCCTCAAGAGGCAGAGGTCCCTGCGTATGGCAATAATCAAACCCAGGCCCATAACCTGGCCCAAGTCATTGCTGCCCAGATGGATCAGGAGAACATCGGGAGGGGAAGGAGCCTGCAGGGAAAAAAGGAAAGGGAGAAATTGGTGCCAACACATCCCTCGAAGGCCATGCCAACTGAGGTGGGCCAGAACCTACAAGCCGAGATGAGGACCCCAACGGGACGCTGCTGCATGACGAGCTGCTCAGAACACGTAACTGTGCCCCACAATCCAGACGGTAGACAAACAACGACGAAGGACAGGAGCTGCAAGAAAAAACAAGAGAAACAAGGGCCAGCAGGCATTCAACAAGACATGGGGCGAACATACAGATGGAAATGCGAGGAACCCCACCTGCCCATCCGACGGATGTCATCATCCGAATAACCGAAAAGGGCGGCCGTAGAAGCGGCACCAATACGGAAGAAGTGTGTACCATAACAAGCACCGGGGAGGCCAAGGTCAGCCAGGGCAGCCCCCGTGACCCTCCAAAACTGATACTTGGTGAGCGGACGCCCATCCTGGTGAGAGAAGAGAGAACCGGGGGCAGGGCCACGGATCGCCAAAAAGGCCGACAGGGCAGTGACTGGGCAAATACCAGGGAAGGCACAGCAGAAAAGAGAGACAAAACAACCCCTACCCCACTGGTCAGACTTGGAGGAACGAATGCGCAAGTGGACGGAGCGCCGGTCGAGAGTGACATTGGCCAACTCAAGACACCGATGGGAGCGGTCAGTATGAGAGAGGGGTACCAGCTCGCTGATCTGCAAAGCCCCCAAAAAGGCCACCGTGGTAGCCGCGTGAAAAAGGGAGGCCTCGTACTGATTGAAACAAAGGGAAGGCCATGTACCGGCCAAATGGGAGAGAAGAGCTGGAGAAACTGGCTCCCGGGAATCCGGGTGGATGCCCCACTCCCGGGACCAGCCATCCAATACCCTACGGACCCTAAAGTCAGATGTAGTGTCGCGAAAACCCCGGGCCTTAGCAGCGAATGCCAAGGCCGACAGGCAGCCGGCTATGGTGCGCGGCACCAACCCACCATCGTGGAGATGAACCATAAACTGCAAGAGATGATCTACCGGGATGGGCCATGCATCCGAAAGGGACATGGCCCAGCGAAACACCCGGAAGGACCGGAAAGCGCTGGCATACGCCCTGCGAGTACGATCGGAAAGTGACAGGCCTAACGCCCGGGATGCCTCGAGTCGCCAAACGTCCACACCTCACTGGGCAAGTGGGAGGAGAGGACGTCGGCCCCTGCCATGAGCTCCCGGAACCGAGAGATCTGTAAACAGGACAAAGCATCAGCTATACTATTATCAAGACCGGGCACATGCCGGGCCCTGAACACGATGTTGAAACGCAAGGAGCGCAACACGAACTGGCGGACAAGGGACATCACCCTGGGGGAACGGGAAGTTTGCACATTGATGATGTGGACAACAGCTGCATTGTCGCACCAAAAACGAACCACCGAGTCCCTCCACAGGTGGCCCCAGAGCACAAGCGCACCCAGCATAGGGAAGAACTCTAGGAAGGTCAAATCCCAGAGGACATCCGTACCCTGCCAATCATCCGGCCAGCTGCTGCAGCACCAGTGTCCGTCAAAATAGATGCCATTACCCAGGGTGCTGGAGGAATCAGAATGAACCTGGAAGCCGGGGGAGAGGGCCCGCTCCAGGCACCAGAAGGAGACCCCATTGAAATCGGAGAGAAAGTCGAGCCAAACCCGGAGGATGGCCCGCATGCCAAGCATCACCCGGGCCCTGTGGTGCCTCCTCGAAAGCCCAACCATGGCGTCGCACAGGCGTCGAGCAAAAGCCCAGCCAGGCGCGACCACCCTGCAGGCAAAGTTGAGGTAACCATGAAGTACCTGCAGGTCATGGAGGGACACCTTACGTCTAGGCAACATGGCCAAAATCGCCTCGGACATGCGGGTGACCTTATCCATAGGGAGACTGGAGGTCTGCCAAACTGTGTCAAGGGAAATGCCCAAGAAGGTAAGGGTAGTGGCCAGACCCTCCGTCTTCTCCTGAGCCAAGGGAACCCCCAGCTCCGTCATGAGCTCCTGAAAGGTGCGGAAGTCACCCAAGTAATCAGCATAACCCTGTGCCTTAGCCATAAGTGTTTGGGTTTTAGTCTAAAACAGCAGCAACAAATTCACCAATCTTTATCTCATTATTCCCATTGCTTATCACTCCTTAGTTGTTGTGATACAGTGAAGAAACATTGGAGGGTTAATTTTCCAAGAAAATCCAAAGGTTAAATTTAATTTTAAACAGTGAAATGCTTTATGGTGTAAGACTACAGTAACTTATCTTTTTCTAGGATGTTGGTATTAAACGAGTTACTAAATGAAGAATGATGAACCCATGGAGCAAAATCTATCAATGATAGCTTTCCTAGCATGTTAATGACATTTGCTTCTCAGCTCTTCTCTAGCAATGCATGTAGGCCTGGCATAACTTAGGACAATGCTTCCGTCTTAGTTCAGCAGTATTAAGCAATCATGCAAGTGTGGCACATTACAAGGAGACTTACAGAAGTAAACTGCAGAGCTGCCAACTCGTTAAACAAATTGCAAGTATGCCCACAAGTCATTTCTATTCCTGGAGAGTTGCTACATAAGCAAAATGCTTTCAGTTTTAGACACTTCTAGCTATTAACAGGACTTTAACAGGACGGATGCAATACTCGGTTTTATTCTGAAGCGCTAAGAAATTATAAGAAGATTAAACAGTTCCAATTGCTAAAATAGTTTAAACTTACATTTAACCTATTTCTTTGCAATATTTTTAATACCTGAAAAGAACTAAATACATGATATTTTGGACAGCTACCCTATATCTGTCACAACATTTTGACTAGAGTTGCTGCATTTGCATGATTTTGAATGTCGTTGGGGCTATCATGATGGAGAGTGACAGGATTAGTCTTGGTTTCCAAAGAAACTTTATTCAGAATTATATCAAGTCAATAATCTCCTTGATTGCCTATTTTATTTAAGACAAGTGTTTTTAAAAAGCTCTGCTACTATAAGTCTTAAAATGCTGTTTATATATAAAAATGACATGACTTGAATTCACCATTGGAAATCTGGCATTCATGATCTATTTGATGATATCAACAAGTGAAACAAATTTCAAAATGCCCAATTAAAACTGTTTACAAGCAGAGCTTATTTAGCAATTGCTGGTACATTTTATTCCAGCTTATTAAGGAAAACAATCTTAACTGTGGTTTAGTGAATGTTTGAACAGTAGCAGCTCAAAAGCAATTCAGGTTTCTCTACTCTGATAAAAGCTGTGGCAGGAATGACATGTTTCTACACAAATTGAGAACCTAGTGCCATGGTTGGAAACCAGAAAAGGTCTGGGAACCATACTTAACCAATCTACAACCCAGCAGGCCCTCACAGGGTACCCTGGTTTTTTAAAAGTGAGAAGTAACCAGAACATCATTTTCCATACGTCAGAACACTTGGGGCATTTAAATTAGCAATTTTGTCTCTAGAAACTGGAAATATATTTTCTTCTATAGGGACTGGGGAGTTTGAAAAAAGAAAAATGTTCCATGGGTTTCATGCAGCTTGTGAGCCACAGAACTCCAAAACTGCCCTAATATGTGTGTGGGTTTATCCTTCTCTGTCCAGACATCATGATGCATAGTTCCTTTCTGTCCCAGATGTTAATATTCTCAAAAGGAGTTTTTATTTGGGACAAGATCTGAGTGGAGAAAGAGGTTGAGAAGACCACAGGGAGACAGAAGGGGGAGTGCACAAGCTAGAAGTGGCAAAGAGAACTGAAGTCCAGTACCCTCTGGTTCATATGAGGGTACTACCCTCACATTTATTTTTATCCCCTGTTTATAATTATCATTTCATTAGCATTCTTGTATTTCCATCGTGTCCAATAGAATTCCTCAGTGTTCTCAGATGGAGCTGGTAAAATAAGATTGTATATCTGTAACAAGTGAGACATTGAAATGCAGCTGTTCACTTACAAGGTTCTGTTTTAGGTATTTTAAACAACCAACATGATACATTTTACTGTTGTAAGCATTTTCCCTCTTGTAAAGATCAAGCTGGGGAAGGGGTGCCGATATTTCCTGTTGTAAACATTGCACTTTTTGTTTTGTTTTTTATTTCTTTGTTTGCTGAGCTCCGGAGTTAGGAAGGAGATGTTAGAAAGCTGGGAATAAATTCATTTTATGGCACATTGGCTACATTTCTTTAACATTAGCTTATTGTTACTTTTTAAATTAAATACCATGTAGCCTGTTTGAATCCAGTAAATGAAATCTTCATACATATATAAACATGGTGCTTGTATTGTAGCCCTTCCACCGATGTTCTGACAGTAGCAGAAAACAGTACTGAGGTAAGTGATATAAATTTAAGGGCTATGGGTCTCATTCTGCTGAAGAGATACAGTGCATCACTTATGATGAGAAGCAGGGAAACTATGTTAAGAACCCGTGACAGCTTTCTCAGAAATATGCCTCTTTGAACCCAAAGGGACATTACCTGTTTCCTTACACAACACAGTATAGTGAGTGTCTTGTTTCTACAGGTTTTTTTTTAAAAAAATTGTGTTTTGTTGCTGTTTCCTGTAGGACTATCTTCTCCCTTCCCTAAATCAAGATGCACAAGCACCATTAAAATGAACAATCACACATGCAATGGGGTTTTGTGTGTGTGTGTCAAAATCAAACAGGATTTCAGTCTACATTTGTATACATAAATATGATTTATCAAAGCAAAGGAAATATCCAAGAAAGCTGATGTTCAAAGCATCCATGAGAGAACATCATCATTCTTTTTCCTATTAGTGTGTGTTATACCAGCTACTTTTAATTAAACTCATTTGTTCTTCTCATTACCTAAACTATTTTTTATAATCTCCACTATTTGTCTTCTTTCCATAGGTAGTCCTGTAATTTTTATGCCCTGGAAACAAAGAAGGTCTTAGAAATGCAATCTGATTGTAGGAATTTCCTTTTGTCAAAAGTCCATCATGGTGTCAGGAAGTGAATAATTAAATAAGTTTCTTGTTTTTTGTTTTGCTGATATGATGTTGACAAGATGGAAAAGCCATAATCTCTTTGCAGGCGCACCTCCCCCCCCCAAATAAAGACACAGACATCGGTATTGGATTTAAAGCATTGGGCCACTTTTATTGAATAATGCCCTAGTCCGAATTATAACTTTCAATTGGTGTTTCATCCAATTGTAAATATTTAAGGCAAGCAGGCCGCAGGAGCACTGGTAAAGTCCTACCCAAATTGCCAATGGCAATTGGCTGTCATGTATCAATTTGTATCAATTTGTTTGTTGTCACAAACAAATTGTTGACCAAAGCCAATATGCTATATATTGACCCCACCCTCTGACATGTATCCGTGAAAATATCAAGGTGATGCAGGCTGTCAAGCTCCTAGCATCACCCCGTTCATGGTTCGCCCTTGACCGGCCAAGCCTGTTTCCCCTGTACCTATCTTCATGTTGGCCAATCAATTGCGAACCTGCCGGATACCTATGGGTCATCAATTTTACCTTACCAGTGCTACCCGCCACACGGGGAGGCGTCCATGATGACTCACCACCCCACCTGACCGATAATTCAGTCACCAGGCCCACTTACACATCATCCAAAAAGAGGTCCAAACCTCTTGCTGACAGGTGAACCCCATCTCCAGAATACAGCAGGTGGTCCTGTAACCCTATCCCCGGATGACGATTCTCAGTAAGAAACCGGACAACAGCCCTGTTCACTGACCGCCGGGCATGGTCCAAACCACGAGGGTCAAGCCCTCCCCTATAGTGGTGTCTCGGTATGCTTCTGACCATAGCAACCGCATGTGCAGCCATAAGTGATGGAGATCCACCAGGTCACTATGCACCCATGTTTTTAAGGCAAGGCCAGTGATCTGTGCAAGATCGTTGCCTCCAAGGTGTATAATTAAAACATCTGGAGGTCCGGCGTCACTAATGGACATCAGGAATGGTAACAGTTCCCACCACCTCATGCCTTGCACACCATACCACTGCATACGTGCGGTTGCACGTAGCCCGAGATGCGGTCCACATTCCGATGAAGCCGCATACTGTGCCACTCAGTGCACGTAACTGTGGCCCACCAGCCACACTGCCACCGGTGTGCGGAAACACACAGGGTCTGTAGGAAAAGAAAAGAAAGTGAGGGCATGTAAGGCACTCATACAGTGATAGGATGAACATACAGAGAGAAACATGCAGATCCCCATCTGCCCATCCGACGTATATTGGCCTCTGAGTACCCAAATGCGGCCGCCGTTGATGCTGCATCTATCCGGAATGAGTGGGTACCGTAATGAGACCCGGGGACCCCCAAACTGTGCAGTGCCATCCCAGTAACCCTCCAGAATTGGAATTTGGTAAGTGGAGACCCATCCTGGTGGCAAAACAACAGGCCAGGGCATGAACCACGCGCTGCCACAAATGCATGTAGGGCACCAACCGGACAGATGTCAGCAAACGTACATCATAGAAGCATTATGCTACTACCCTTCCCCTGCTGATCGGCCTTTGAGGAGCGAATCCTCAACTGAGCCCACTCCTGGTGGAGAGAAACATCTTCCAGTTCCAGTGCCCTATGGGACATGTCCCCTTTTGAAAGTGGGACCAGCTCACTGATTCTCAGAGCCCCAAAGAAAGCCACGGTGGTAGCTGCATGGAAAAGAGACTCCTCATACCAATCATAGCACAGGCTATGCCAACCCCTAGCATGGTTTGCCAGCAGACAAGGGGAAACAGGCTGACATGTGTCTGGGCGGCAGCCACGTTCACATGTCCACCCTTCCAATACAGAAGTCACCCATGTAATCAGCATAACCCCGTGCCTTAGCCATAAATGCCAAGGCAGAAAGCCTGGTGGCAATGGTGCGTGGGGCTAGACCTTGATCATGAAGGTGCACCATATACTGCAAAACATGGTCAACCGGGATCGGCCACATGTCAGGCAG
This sequence comes from Bradypodion pumilum, assembly GCA_035047305.1. NCBI lineage: Eukaryota > Metazoa > Chordata > Lepidosauria > Squamata > Chamaeleonidae > Bradypodion > Bradypodion pumilum. The sequence continues at coordinate 184,451,241 of JAWDJD010000005.1, forward strand.
TTGCACCTCCCTACAGAAAGTTCTAAATTGGAGAAAAATATGCAGATACGCCTTACACGTGCGCGGGGCCAAAGACATGCCGATCGCCCTGTTCACTTCTCCTCGCCAAAGGTCCACATCTCGATCGGGAGTGGAGAGGGAAGTTCCTCTGTGACTGATGCCAAGGCACAGAACCGGGAGATCTGCAGGCGGGATACAGCATCAGCAATATCGTTGTTAATGCCCAGCACATGTCTAGCCTTGAAGAGCACATTAAGGTGCAGGGACCTGAGGACAAACTGCCTAACCAAGGCCATGACCTGGGGGGACCTGGATGTTTGGGCTTTGACAATATGCACTACAGCAGCATTGTCACACCAAAAGTGAACCACGGAATTAGCCCACATGTCCCCCCAGAGCATGAGCGCATCCAGGATTGGAAAAAATTCCAGGAACGTGAGATCGGATAGGTGCTCAGTACCTTGCCATTCCTGGGGCCACCTACCATAGGCCCACCTGCCATTAAAATAAATCCCATATCCAAAGGATCCCGAGGCATCCAACTGTATTTGAAAATGGGGTGTAGCAATCTGCTCAGCCCTCCAAAAAGGAAACCCCATTGAAGCCCTGCAGGAACGTGAGCCAAACCAGTAGGTCAGCCCGCATACCCCGCATAAGTCGGACCCTGTGATGCTTCTTGGAAAGACCCACCATGGCATCACAAAGACACCTGGAAAAAGCCCTACCTGGTGTCACCACTCTACAGGCAATGTTGAGGTGGCCATGGAGCACCTGCAACTTGCGGAGAGACACCTTGCGTTTGACAAGCATGGCCAAAATCACGTCTGAGATCCGCGTCACCTTCTCACTTGGTAACCTTGACGTTTGGGTGATGGTGTCAATGTCAATGCCTAGAAAAGTGAGGGTGGTGGCCAGGCCTTCAGTCTTTTCCAAGGCCAGGGGAACACCAAGTTCCGCCATGAGCCCCTGAAATGTGGCAAGCAGCCATCCACATGTGCCCGAGTCGCGTTCACCCCCGAACAAAAAATCATCGAGGTAGTGAGCTACGGCCCGAGATCCCGAACTTTGAACGAAAGCCCAATGGAGAAAGATGCTAAAACGCTCAAAGGCCGAGCACGAAATGGAGCAGCCAAAGGGCATGGCTTTATCCACATAAAACTTGTCTTGAAAACAAAAAACTAAAAGCTCAAAATCATCAGGGTGCACCGGCAACAATCGGAATGCCGATTTAATATCACATTTTGCCAGTAGCGCCCCGCGACCGCAAGAGTGGACCATCTGCAAGGCCCGGTCAAAGGACGTATACCGGACCGAGCAAAGGTCATCTGGTATAGCGTCATTGACTGAGGAGTCAGCAGGGTAGGAAAGATGGTGAATCAGGCAAAATTCACCGGAGGATTTTTTAGGCACTAAGCCGAGAGGGGAGACTTTTAAATTTGAGAAAGGGGGCATATCAAACGGGCCAGCAACACTTCCTTCCCTCACTTCCTTGGCTATCTTTTCCGCAGCAATGCCCTCCTTACCCCTGAGGGACTATAAATTTGGGGCATCCTGGGGTTTACGAACACCCCTGAATGGGATGCGGAAGCCATAAGTAAAACCCTCTAAAAGATAGACCGCGTCATCCTTCCTAGGATAGACACACAGCCACCTCTCTTGTGTACTGAGATTAATTGGGGAGGGGGCCTTTGGGATTTGCAGTGGTGTCAGACACACCTCTAGCCTGCCCCTGGTATCCCTTCCCTCTGCCCCGTGATCTGCCAGCCTGTGGGCATGCGGAAGCAGCGTGTGGACCGGCACAGGAAGGGCACTCATGTTTAAACTAGCATTGCCGCCTGGTGCACACTCCATTGCAGGCGCACCCCCCAATAAAGGACTCAGACACTGGTAAAAGTGGATAACGGCATTGGGCCACATTTATTGATTCATGCCCTAGTCCGAATTATAAATTTCTATTGGTAATTGACCAATTATAATTCTTAAGGCAAGCAGGCCGAAGTAACACTGGTAAGGTACCACCCAAAATTGCCGACGGCAATTGTTACAATGTATCTATTTGTATCCATTTGTTTGTTGACAACAAACAAATTGTTGACCGTAGTCAATATCTAACTAATGACCCCACCCTCTGACGCGTATCCGTGAAATCACGGGGTGATGCATGCTGTCTAGCTGTAGCCATCACCCCGTCGCCTGGTTCGTCGTTGACCGGACAACGTTTAACCAACTTATGCCTGTCTAGTGTTGTCCAGTCAATTGCGAACCTGCCGGATACCTGTGGGTCATAAATGTTTACCTTACCAGTGCTACCCGCCACACGGGGAGGCTTCCCAAAAAGGCTCACCGCCCCCCCCAAGACCGTCAGCTCGGTCAACAGGCCTGCTCGCCAGTCCGCTAACCAGAGGTCCATACCTCCCTGCGACAGATGGGCCCCATCCCCTGAGTAAAGCTCTTAATTTTGCAGACTGATGGTGGGGAGGCGAATGACGCGTCTCCCACCCTATTCAAAAAGGAACCGGGCAATAGCCCTGTTCACGGAGCGTCGGCTCAGTCAAGAGCCTCGAGGCCAAACGCTCCCCAGTAAGCGTACCACGACATCATGTCCGACCACTTGAGGGTTGTGGCAGGCCACACATAATGTGAGTAAGGCAGGTCACTGCAAATCGCAAGCTTCCGCGATAGGCCAGTGACCCGCCCCAAGCCATCACCCACAAGGTACATAACCAGGACATCAGGCGAGTCAGCATCCCTGATGTAGAAAAGGAATGGCAACAGTTCCCGCCATAACATGCTGCGCTTACCACACCACCTGAGACGTGCGGGTGCACCCAGTCCCAGTCGGGGTCCCACTCTGTCGCCGCAGCATAACGCGCTGCCCTGTGCAGCGTAACGCGCTGCCCTATACAGCGGAACGCGCTGCCCTGTGCACGCGGCTATGGCCCACCAGCCGTACTGTCACCGGTGTAATACGACACCCAGGGTCTGTCAAGGATCAAAAAGGGGGGGTAGAATCAGTGCAGTGACTAAACTGGTACTCAGGTTGAAGAGGGCGAACACAAATTGAAAACATTGTGATCCCCACCCTCCCATGCGGCGTATTTCAGCCCCGGAGCACCCAAAACAGCTGCAGTAGAAGCTGCCCCCTTCTGAATGAATGGGTGCCGCAACGAGCCCCTGAGAGGCCAACACTGTCCAGTGCCTTCGTGGCACCCTCCAAAATTGAAATTTAGTAAGGGAAGACCCACCTTGGTGACAGAAAAACGGGCCATGGTGCGTGCCACGCAGTGCAAGGAAATCCTGTAGGGCACCAACCGGACAGATGTCTGCCAAAGAACACCGTAGCAGTCTTACATCACTGCCTACGCCATGCTGATCTGTCTTAGAGGAGCGTATCCTCCATTGAGCCCAGTCTTTGGCAACATAGACATCCTCGAGTTCCACTGCCCTACGACTTGCATCCGCCTTAGACAGCATCACAAGCTCGCTGATGCGGAGCGCTCCAAAAAAGGCCACCGTTGTGTCTGCATGAAATGGGCTGCCTCATATCTATCAAACAGAGGCCAGGCCAGCCCCGGGCCAATTGGGTAAGAACCCCTGGAGAAATCAGGTGGCGGTCGTCCGGGCAACGCCCACGCTACCGCACCCACCCCTCCAAAACATGTCTCCCACGGAAGTCAGCGGTACTATCCACATGACCTCCCACCTTGGCCATAAAAGCCAACGCTGACAGCCTAGATGCTATGGTGCGAGGTGCAAGGCCCTGGGCATGCAGGTAAACCATGAACCGAAGTACATGGGTCACTGGGATCGGCCAGGATTCTGGCAGCTGGAATTGGGTACAGAAGGCTCTGAAAGAATCGAATGCATGGTGATACGCCTTACGCGTGCGTGGCGCCAGTGACAAGCCAATCGCCCGGTTCACCTCTCCTTGCCAATGGTCCATATCTCGTCCGGGGGTGGCGAGGGAAATCCCTCCGCATCCGGGGCCAAGGCACGGAACCGGGAGATCTGCAGGCGGGACAAAGCGTCAGCGATACCATTATTGACCCCCGGGACATGCCTGGCCCCGAAGAGGACGTTGAGGCACAGGCTGCGCAACAGAAACTGGCGCATTAGGTCCATGACCCTGGGCGATTTGGAAGTCTGTGAGTTGACAATGTGGACAACGGCCGCATTGTCACACCAGAAATGGACGACCGAGTCGGCCCACTCCTCGCCCCATAGCATCAAAGCCCCCAGGACAGGGAAAAATTCCAAATACGTGAGACCACGCAGGCGACCCGTGCCTGCCCAGGCTGGTGGCCACCCACCATAGGCCCACTTCCCATTGAAGTACATCCCATAACCCAGGGACCCCGAGGCACCAGACTGTATCTGAAAGCGAGGGGAAGCCAGGAGGTCAAACCTCCAAAACGATACTCCATTGAACTCCCTCAGGAACTGGAGCCAGATAAGCATATCTGCCCTGATACCCCGGGTGAGTCTAACCCTATGGTGGGGCCTAGATAAGCCAATCATGGCGTCGCACAAGCACCGAGCAAATGCCCTGCCCGGTGCGACCACCCTGCAAGCGAAATTGAGGTGACCATGTAGCACCTGCAGTTCCCTCAGGGATGCCTTGCGTTTAGCAAGCAAATCCGAGATAAGGGCCACTATCCTTGACACCTTATCCCCCGGTAACCTAGAAGCCTACGCTACCGTGTCAATCTCCACCCCCAGGAATACTAGCTTAGTAGATGGGCCCTCGGTCTTTTCGGGCGCTAAAGGGACACCGAGTTCCTCCATTAGCGTCTGAAATGTGTTGAGGAGACGTGTGTACGTGTCCCAGCCCCGTTCACCCCGAACAAAATTCATCCAGGTAATGGGCTACAGACCGGGACCCTGACCTGCGGACGAAAGCCCACTGCAGGAATGTGCTGAAACACTCAAAGGCCGAGCATGATATGGGGTAGGACAAGTGATGGATCAGGCGAAACTCGCCCGGTAACTCCTTGGGCACCAAGCCCAAGGGTGACACCTTAAGGTCAGGGAACGGGGGTGCAGTGAAAGGGCCAGCAACCCTGCCCGCAGGAACCTCCTTGTTAATGCTGGCAGCAGCCACCTCCTCCCTCCCCTTAAGGGACAAAAGGTTGTGAGCATCCTGAAGGGACCTATCACCCACAAAAGGAATACGGAACCCCAGTCGAAAACCCTGAAGCAGGTAAACCGCCTCCTCCTCCTTCGGGTATAATGCGAGCCAATGCTCCAACATGTCCACGTTAATTGGGGAGGGGGCCATTCGGTGAACCAGCTCCCCCTGCGGCAGTCTTGCCAACCCCTTGTCCGCATCCCTCCAGGCCTGGGACAGGCGGAGGCAGCATGGGGGCCGGCACAAGAGGGCCACTCATGCCTGTACCGGCAATTCTTCCCATTGCAGGAACCATTGGACAAGAAAGTCCAGCACAGCAGGCGGGCTGGAACCCCCTGCCCCGCCACCTGGTGGGGTGCCTGCGCTGGGGCCGCTCGCTGGACCGCATGTCCACAATGGTATCTCTCCCCAGGCGCAGGGCGCATGGGAGTCATGTACAGAAGCCACAGCGTCTGGCAGGGCTCATCCCACCTCATCTCGGGGTGCAGGGGAATCCGCCTACGGAATTCCACATCATAAGCCAACCACGACAGGCCCGGGAAGTCGACCATCGCCCAGTAAACGTGGTCCAAATACTGGACCATCGGAATCGCCAAATCCAGCTGGGCCCTGAGGTAGACCGCCACGTATGCGGTAGGCCGGCAACCGGTTGGCCCACGTACGTGGCTGCTTGCGACGACGTGCCTGCTCCTTATCCTTCTCATCTTGCCCCTCCCTCTCCTCTATGGTGGGTTCTGGTAAGGAGGGAGAAGATGTCCACATACTTCCCACGCCAGATCTTTTCCTTGGTGGCTTGGGCCAAATGGTCCCCCAGGGGCAACGAATACCCCGCAGTCGGCAATGCCGACACAGGAACGGCGGGAACTGCGGGTATCTGAAAAGGAGCCTGGACCAACCCGGTCACCCCTAAAACCTTCCCAACTGCGCAAGTAGTACCCCCCACACCGGGGCCCTGGGTGAGAGCTGGAGTCACCGGGTGGGCCGCCGGCGGCCGAACCGCTGCACCACCCGTGCGAGGCCACGGCCATTGAAACCCCCCCAACATTGCCATGCGTGTGGGTGCGCTAGATTGAACCACATACTCACATGCTGCACCCCCATGGGCCGCCCCCACCGGGGGTTCCGACCCACTGGGGGCGTCGGAGCTCACGACCGCATCTGAGCTCGCCGACGGGGCCTGACCAGCACCGGCCTGTCGATCGGGGAGCTGCGAGGCAGTGGCCGATGCCGGGCCACGCGCCTCAGTCAGCTCGACCTGTCCCGACGCCTGCCGCTGCCCAGCAGACGATGGACGAATCTGCACCCCAAAAGGGGTCCCCTGGGTGGTTACCCTGGCCAGTGAAGCCTCGAGGGCCGCAACGCGGGCCAGAAGGGCCTCCACACTGACGTAGCCCCCCAAGCCAAGAGGGGGCAAAGGGCCGGCCGGCCCACTAACTGCAGGCGCGGGTCCAGATCCCCGGACCCCGGGGCCCATATAGGGCCATGATCCCAGGCCCGGCCCCGGGGCCGGGGAGAACCCTGCCAGGGGAGAGAGCTGAAACCCCCTGCAGGCAGCTGCGCACCAATGGGGGAAGGCCCCGCAGAATGGGCCACGCCAGAGGCAGTGGCCACTGCTTGCGGGCCGAGGGCCGCGGCCCCTACAGGGCTGGTACGCAGACCTCCAGCCCCAGGCTAAGGTGGAATCAACCCCATACCACCAGTCCCGGTGAGCTCGGGCAAAGGAGGCTGCTGGGTAGGCGCGGCCGCGGTCCTCCGACCCGGCTGGCGCCTCCGCGCAGAACGAGCCGCGTTCGCAGCCGCCTTCTTCTTAGAGGGCATCGCAGCTAATCGATGGGAAGCCGAAAAGGAGAAAATTCAGCAGCCAAGAGGCTTCCTGGTGAAGGTAAAAGCGACGGAGGTAAGAGGGGAAAACTTCTCCGCTCCGTCGCTTCGCAAAATGGCAGCTCGGCTGCCTCGTGGCCACCCCTTTTATAGAGGAGCTGGCCACACCCCCTAACTACCCGGATGCCTTTGTCTGATGGGGGGCCCCGCAAAGAGCGCGGCGGCCATTTTGGCGCCGCGCTTGCATTAGAGGAGTAACTCCAACACAGCAGGCGGGCTGGAACTCCCTGCCCCGCCAGCTGTGTAGTGGCGGGCCGCTAGACCACATGGCCACAGTGGTACCGGTCACCTGGTGCCAGCCGTGTAGGGGTCATATAAAGGAGTCACAATTGCTGGCAGGGCTCATCCCACCTCATGTCAGGGTGAAGGGCAACACTCATTCTAAATTCCTCGTCATAGGCTAACCATGACGGGCCAGAGAAATCAACGACAGCACGGTAAATGTTATCCAGATACTGCACCATCGGAATAGCCAAATCAGGACGAACCCTGAGATAAACAGCCATATAGATCAAGTAGGCTGGTAGCCAGTTAGCCCACATACGGGGGGGGGGCTTGCAACGATGGGACAATTCCTTGTCCCTGTCTTCCTGCCCCTCCTCCTCCTTGGTTGGTTCCCGGTTAAGGAGGGTGAAGATATCAACATACTCCCCCCGCCATATCTTCTCTCTGGTGGCTTGAGACAAGTGGTCATCCAGAGGAAGAGAGTAACCAGCTGTCGGCATGGCTGAAGCCGGTACGGAGCGACTTGGGGGAGTAGATAACGGGCCGTATGGCCCCATGGGAATTGGAGCTGCCACGGGTGAGGAGGTCATCCCCAGTAAACCCCGCAAATATGGAGATCCCCAATTAGCAAGAGAATGCTGGTTAGTGTATTGCAAAGCCAGACTATTCAGTGGTAGTGTGGGTGTCGTGCTAACTTGACCACCATACTCACTTGTTGCACCCCCTTGGGCCACCCACACCAGGGGTTCCAGCCTCAAGTGGGCATCGGAGCTCGTGACGGAAGTCGAGCTCTGGGACATCAGAGGTCCAGGCCAGGACGTCCCGGGCATCGACAGGATGCCCCTCAGGTGTGGCCACACAGGGACCTGCGGAGCACCACCAGGCATGGGCCTGATGTCCTCAAGCAGCTCTACCCGGCTGAGGGCCTGCTGTTGATTCCCCGGGGGCAAAGGGGCACCATACGGACACGGCCCAACCCCCGAGGTCCTGGGGTGGTGGAGCGATCCCCATCGAGGGTTCTAGGGCCACTATGCGGGCCAGAAGCAAATCAACAGTATCCGACCCACCGCAATCATGTGAGCCGGAGGTGCCAGGCGGCCCACCAGGCAGTAGTTTGGCTGTGTGTAGAGGGCCGAGGGCCTGCCCTAGGCCAACCGCAGGTGGTGGGGCGAGGCCACGTGCCCGCCCCCGACCACAGTAGGGCCAGGCCAGATAATCTGGCCCATGGGGTGCGGGGGCAAAGTCCGGGCGCGGTCCTGTGCCAGACCACATTGGCATGTTGGGCCCGAGCAATGTCCCTGGGCCTGAGCCGTGGGCCCCAAAGTCCATGGGGACTGAAGCCCCAGGGGTGCAGGCCTGCACAGCCCCCGCCCTAGTCCTCCGACTGGGTGGGGGGGGCAAGAACCTGATCACCCTCATTGGTGGTAGTGGAGGGGAGAGCCCCATCGCCAAACCCTCCTGGCACCGCCGCTTGAGCCTTCCCGCCTGAGAGGATGGCAGGAGGTGCAGGATGGGGGGGTCAGGTGAGCCCGTCCCCATGCGCGTGGCTGCACAGCCACCGCACCCTTCTTCTTTGGGGCCATGGCTCCCAAAGGTGGTGTCCCTAAGGCAGACCGGCAGAGCGAATTCCCCCACTCCGACGGTCTAAATTGCAGAAAATCTTTCACTTTTCGCAGCCGTGCAGGCTGAGCAAATTTCTCCGCTCCATCACTCTGTAAAATGGCAGCGAGCCGCCTCGTGGCCACCCCTTTTATATCAGGATGGCCATGCACCCTAACTACCCGGATGTCTGCGTCCGGGGTGGGGGAGCCTGCAAAGAGTGCGGCGACCATGTTGGCGCCACACTTGCCTTTTAGTCATTTGCATTTTTTCCTTTACTTAAATTATGAAGCTAGAGTTAAATGCCTACTGCCACTTTAACATTTTCATGCCCTTCTCAGAAGTGAAAGTGAGGGCATACATGGCATCAGGAGAATGGATAGCTTTTTCTCCCACTCTGTCCTCATCCTGTTGGAATCCTGTGCATGTAGTGAATGTCAGATACCTAGAGCATGCAGGCTGCAGATAGCAGTAATGTGTGAGACATGTGTGGTGAAGATAGCAACACTTTAAGCTCTGGGGGGGAGGGCAAAGATAATAACAAGGCAGACCTCAGACACACAATGTACCCATGAAGAGATAAGAATGTTAATGAGGTCACCAAGCAATTGCACAACTTCTGAATAATGGAGCATCAAGTTATGCAGATAGCGAGCAGCTACAGAATGTTGAAAGAAAAGGTTAAAAATAGAAAACCAAATGCATATGTATTTCAACCATTCTATTTGAAAAGGCCACTTGCTAATATTGGGGTTATTAATTATAGCATTTCAACAAAACTGAAGCCATTTTCATAGATATAGATTTATTCTACCATCATTTTTATGCAAAGGTTTTGGCATTTTCTCATGTTTTTAACTAAATTCTCCTATCTATGGACAGACAAAGAAATGACATGTATGTGGCATTCTATGTTTTGCTGTATTCAAATATTTGGAAACTGGGATATCACAGAGTTATTCCTCTCAAGACCCAATGCATTTCTGTGGTTCCCTTTCAGATACACACTCTGTGGGCTTCAGTATACGAACATAGCTCAGGAGAGGTTGGGAGTCAATCCCACACTGTGCTTCCTTGACAGGGGCTGAATTTGATGATCCATAGAGTCCCTTCCAGTGATGCAGTTCTAAGATGATGAGGGTGATGACTACAATTCCAATTATTATTATTCAACGTTGTTATTCAAGGCAGCTTTTCAAAATGTTATCCCCTAAGCAATAAATTAACCAGTTAGTATTTTAGGACTCTCTGTGCCCATAGTTATTTTATTTTAGGATGTATTTATTTATTTATTGCTTGTTTTTAATTTGTTGTGTGTTTTATTATGTTATTTGATAGTTATTTCCCAGAGTGGGAAATTTCCTAGATGGGTGGTATAAAAATTCCATAAATAAATATTGCCATGGTCTGGTTTCATGCATATGAACATAATAATATTCACAATAATATGAATATCTCTTCAGATATTTTGGTCTTTACCTCTGAAAAACATAAAGCTTTAGGTGGCATGTCAATTATCAGTTGTTGTCCCTGTATGCTAGAAGCTATTTAATTACCATGAAAGAAACCTCTGTATAAGCCACAGGGGGGAAAAAGGTTGGGGGAAAAAACCACATTGAAATACATAACGGTATATTTTGAGTTCCGTGCGCTCCGGTGTCTAGTCATGCCTGCCACATGACCACGGAAATGTCTGCAGAAGCAAGAGAGCGCTGGCTCTTTGGCTTTGAAATAGAGATGAGCACTGAATCCTAGAGTCGGATATGACTGGCTTTTGAGCAAGGGAAACCTTTACCTTTACCTTTTTCCTACTTATACTGGTATAACACATGTTACACCGAATAAGTTTGGTTAAAAAAAAAACCCAACAACTTTCTTTGTAGTTTAGAGTAGCAGGCAATTCTTTGATTTCACCTCTATCTTGTCAAGCCTTTTACAGTAACACTGCCAATTCAATTTTGCTGCCATATCTTCTTTAACCTATAGTGAAGTACTCACTCGGTCTGTCTTTACACATTATATTTTGTATTTATCAGCTAATGGAAATGGAAATTGCCTACATAAATAAGATATATATTCACTTGTATGCTGTTAAACTTTGGCTACTGTTTCCTGGAGTTTTAAATTAGAAATGCTCCACTTTACATGTTTTCATTCAGCAATCACATTCACTTTTAATACAGTTGAATACACTGAAAATTAATTAGTTCCAAGACAGTTTAAAAAGAGTCTTGGATTTTCATTCAGTGGAATAACATTTATGGAGCAGTGGCATGTTGCAGTCATGCAGAGTCTTTCCAATCCATGTTTAAATGATTTTGCTATTATATAGAGTTACTTTGTGGGCCCAGTTCAACCTGTGAATTTAACTTTTAAGGCGTAGAGTGTGGTGGTATGGGCAGCACAGAACAGTTAGGTAGAACCAGAGTGACAAGCAAAAACTAGGGCAGAAGTAGGTATTCTTGCACACAAAAAGAAGCACACAGAGGAGAAAACTTTCATGTATAGAAACAAAAGTAGGGAAACTTAGGATGGACATTGGCTTGAGACCTGTAGTATGGAGGCAGGCAGAACTGGGTTGGCTCAAGGTGAAGTAACAGGAAGCAGTGTCTTAGATTGGCATCAATTGGCCATAGATAATAAGACAGATGTTATAACATTATGAGAGACCCATTTGGCTGATGATGAACAGATTAAAGTTCAAGGGAAAATCCCTGGGTACAAAATTTTAGCCAACACAACATCTAATATTTACCACTCCATAATGTATCTGTGCCATGATATTAGGGAATACAAGATTATTAATTATATCAGAGAGTAAATAAAACAAAAAGACAAAAGATGTTGTGACACTTTAAAGACTAACTGTTGTGTTTTAATGTTAGCTTTTGTGGATCAAGTCCACTTTCTCAGACACTGAGGACTTGGTCCACGAAGGTTAACTTTAATATACAGTAGTTAGTCTTTAAAGTGCTACAAAGTTTTTTGTCTTTTTGTTTTGTTTTGTTTACTCTCTGATTTGCTTGAAACACAAGCAAATATGGCTACCATTTCAAAGATAATTGATTGTACTCAACGGCATAACATTGAAATTAATCTATACCTATAAATCCAAGGGTTAACTGTTGGAACTTGCTATACATTTCTGCACCTGTCCATCCTGTCCCGTACCAAGCCTCCTGCACTCGCCCAAAACCAGTCCGGAGTTTACTGCAGGGATGAGAAAGGTGCCAGTGGGGCAAGAGCCCCACGAATGCAAAAAAAGGAAAAGAACTTCACTTCCCAACGTTCTCTGCACTGCACCGTGCCACAGCCAATCAGGTTGAGAGGTGCAAGCAAAAAGAACCTTGGGAAACGTGGCACGGCCAATTAAAATCGAGCTACAGGAAAAAACCACCGCACGAACGCAAACCAAAAATGCAAAACTACAAGTCCCAGCATCCTGCGTGCCGTCAGCATGCAGAATGCTGAGACAGCCGGTGCACGAAAAATAAACTTACAAAATGCAACAGGAGCGCAAGTCCACAGCAGGCAGATGCAGCACCTCACAGCCTCACAAAACAAAAAGCCACAAAAAGCCACTGCGAGAAACCTGCCAGCCTTCTTTCCCAGAGCAATGGGGAGAAGAGGGACTCCCTCTCCTCCACACTACTCCGCCGAAGACATGGCAAGACCACCGCCGGCCTCAAGGAAAGTTGAGCTGGGGTGGAAAAAAAAACCAAAACAGCAGCAGTTCGTCAGGGGAAGCACACTCCCTGGCGAATGACTGCCTGCTGCCTTTGTACTTCCGACGGAGGTAATACAAAAGCAGCAGACAGCAATCCGCAAGGAAGAGCACCACCCCTTATGGATGGCTGCCTGCCGATCTCCGGTTAGGTAAGCCAGGAGAGAAAGGAGACAGAGAGGAGCGAACCATCGTCTGGCAGATAGCTCTTCTCTGCCTCCTTCTCCCCCGACCTATCTAACGAACCTTACTGGGGGAAGAGCAGGCTGACTGCCGGCTCCTCCTTTCCCCCATTGCTGCATTGAAACCAAAATTCAATGCAGTAATGGGGGGGGGGGAAGGAACCAACAGGCAGCCCGTTCTTCACACTAAAGTACACACCAACAACAAACACCACAATTTATAAAAAATAATAAAATAAAAATAATAAAATAATTTTAAAAAACCATTAATAAACAAAAAAGTAAACCACAAAATCCACAAACAAAAACATCCACAAAACCACAAAAACACATAAAAACACCCAACTACAACATGAAAATACCTAACTCTAACAACACAACTACCACAAATTACACAAATAAACAACAAAAAATAACAAAAATAAACAACACCAGAAATAAACAAACCAATTACACACATCTAAAGCCCAACCAAAACAAAAAAGAACAAACAGAAACACCTCCCAGCCCACCACCACAAAAATAAAACAAAGAAAAACCCCAGAAGAAAGAAAACCAGAGAAATCACCAGCACATCCTCCCTCCATGAGATCCGAACTGAAATGAAGAAAGAAAGACTACTTACCGGAAGAAGCCCCACCTAGAGGCCAGGAGAGAAAACACATGTGAAACAAAAATAAAACCACTAACAGCCCCGTAGATCTTAGATAAATCTTTATTGTCATTGTCCTGCACAGAACAACGAGATTGGGGGCCAGAATAGTAAAAACAACTCAAAAACAATAAAGCCCCACCTAGAGGCCACAAGAGTAAAAACAAGTCAAAAACATAACAATAAATCAAAAGTTTACACAAATAACAAACATATGTTAAATAAATAAAATAAAAAGATTTATAGCATCCTCTGTTGAGTTTTAACTCAAATAAAAACCCAAAACATCTAAACACAGTTTAAAAATATTGAATGTAAAAACATGTACTTTCACATTTTAAAAAATATTACCTACGGTACAACTATTAACAAAAAAGTCACATACTAAAACATTATTTGGTTAAATAAAACCATTTGAAACAATTATATCATCCTTTGTTCTTTTTTTAATCTACAAAAAAAACAAAACCCAAAAAAGCTGATCGCAGTTTATAACAGCCTGGCAATGCTTGCCAACCTATGCTAGTATATAACTAAAACCAAGGTGCTGTGGCATTTGTTAGTGAAACGCCATGCCACCTTGGCCCCCACTGCCCAAGAAGCCTGTGCAGTGCTTACCTGGGGTGCCTGGCCAGGCTGGCGGGGGGGGGGGGACTGGCAGCCCATTTTGGGGTTTGTCACCCCAAAAATGGGCCGTAAAAACCCCCCAGCAGCAGGCAGAAACAACCATTGAGGCAATAATGTGCATGCATCAGAGTCCATGCATGCGCAACAGCCTGCATCGTTCCAGGCATCTTCATCACCTGGAACTCCGAGCAGGCTTTTGCGCATGCATCACATCTGATGCTTGCGCATTACCACCTCACCGGGTGGGAAGCACCACTGGTTGGCCAGCATTTTGGCTACAGGACACAGCCACCAGGCCTGCGGGAGGAGGAGGAGGCATGGACCCGGTTTCTCCAGCAGGCATGGGCCGAGCAGAGTGCACGCTTTGCCTGATGCTTGCTGGAGAAGGATAGCCAGGCACCCCTTCTCCAGCAGGCATGGGCCGACCGGAACCTGCCCTTCGCTCCATGCCTGCCGGAGTAGCCATACCAGCTGCCTCTTCTCTGGTAGGCATGGGGCGACCAGAGCGCCCATACTCCAGCTGCCTTCTGGAAAAGGCGAGGCAGAAGGCCTCCACACCGGCATGGTGGTGGCAATGCAGGCTGAGGGGTGGTTGTTATGCGAGTGTGTTGTGTGTGCTGTGTGTGGCTGCAGTGGGTGTCAGTTGTGTGTCATGTATGTGTGTTGTGGGTGTGGGGTGTATTATATGTTGTCTATGTGATGTGTCGTGTGTGTTGCATCTGGCTGTGATAGGTGTGTATTGTGTGAGTGTATATTGTGAGTGTGTGTGGGGTGTACTCTGTGTGTGTGTTGTGTGTGGGTGTGCTGTGGGTGTGTTATGTTGTGTCTGCATGTGGTGGATGCAGTTTGTGTGTCGGGGCTGTGTGTTGTGACATGTCTGTGTTGCGTGTGTGTTGTGCGTGGGGGATGTACTGTGTGGGTGTGTTTGGTGTGGGTGTATGCTGCATCAGTGTGATGTGTCTGGGTGTAGTGAGTGTGGTTTGTGTGTTGGGGGGTCTGTGTTGTGTGTCGGGTGTGTGTGTATGGCCCAGGTCAAGACAACAGGGGGAAGGGGGCCAGGGGGAGGGCCGGAGAGGGTCTCTAATCACCACGGGTTGGGACTCCAACCCGGGCAACTCCAGGTACCCCTGCTAGTACCATTAAATTTTCAGGAACAATAACTATGGTGATTCATAAGACTCCTAGTATTAAGTGGCCTACCCCATACTGCCAGCCTTGGATAATAAAAAGTATATTGTGTTGATTTTTAACAGCCATCATACTGACTGGGGTTACAACAAAAGTAGGAATAATGCAGAAATAATATACGAATATTGTTGGAACTTTCAAAAGGTCAATTGAGAGTCTTAGGGATGCCGGGACTTGCAACCAACCTGGTCGAAGGTCCTTGGCCATGCATCCTGACAAACAACTCTTATCCCTCAGCTAACTAAACCTTATTTATGGAACTTTGAAAAGCTTCCCTTGAGATATTTCCTGATATCCTGATATCCCTGCCCCATCGGGAGGGATAAAGGGCCGGGGGCCGCCGGGCCAGGCTGAAGACCGCCACCCAGAGTGCTGCACAGCTGCGAGGGGTCCTGCCTTCCCTCCCTGCTCCACCGAGAGGGATAAAGGGCTGGGGGCTGCCGGGGCCAGGCCAAAGACCACCGCACAGAGCGCCGCACAGCTGCGAGGGGTCCCGCCTTCGCTCCCTGCTCCATCGGGAGGGATAAAGGGCCGGGGGCCGCCAGGGTCATTCAGTGGAACTGTTGAGCTGATGGCTCCATAACCTGTGGAATTTTGTCCTTTGGAATTTTGGTATTTTTGATATTGTATGCTTTGATTATTGATTATATTGTTGCTATTGCTGTTATACTGTATTTTATGGATCTTGTATTTCTAATTTTGTTTGTTTTCTCTTGCTGTAATTGAAGTGTATATTTTGTGGGTTGCGTTTTTGGAACTGTACCTTTGGAGATGGGTTACTG
This sequence comes from Bradypodion pumilum, assembly GCA_035047305.1. Classification (NCBI taxonomy): domain Eukaryota; kingdom Metazoa; phylum Chordata; class Lepidosauria; order Squamata; family Chamaeleonidae; genus Bradypodion; species Bradypodion pumilum. The sequence continues at coordinate 184,467,229 of JAWDJD010000005.1, forward strand.
TATTATTATTGTGTTATTGTATTATTGTTATGTATTTATTGTCCGCTATGTAAACCGCCGTGAGTCGGGTTGTACCTGAGTGGGCGGTACATAAGCGTGAAAATTAAATTAAATTAAATTAAATTAAATTAAATTAAATTAAATTAAATTAAGACCCCTAGTACATCCCTGGTCCCACACCCAGCATGCTCCCTGGGTAATGCCACTCCCATGAACTGTCTACACACACCAATGGCTAACTGACACGATGACCTCTTGTAATCCCCTCTCATGTCTGTTTACTCACACCAATTATTAACGGTCACATATACCTCTGGTAAGAAACTCTCGATGTATTCAATAAAAGGGCTCATTGCTTTCCCATTGGGATCATGATCATCAGCCCACAAGAAGAACCCTGTGTCTGTCTTTACTACAAACAACAATGATGAAAATGGGGAAATACTAGCAAGGTGGATAGAACAGAATTGCCATACGCTAAATAAAATAAATAAATAAACTTGCTCTACCAGGTGAGCCTCCACTGCCCAAGAGGATGTACCCTTATCATGTTCAAAAATGAGGTGCTATTATACACCCATTCAGCTAAGGGTATAAGGGCCACCTCATCCAACTTGGGGAGAAACAGTCATGATGAGAGAAGAGGGAGACCTGTCCCCCAAAAGGATAAGCCAATAGGTCCCCCAAAAGGATAAGCTCAATAGGTCTCTACCCCATGAGTCTCTTTTCCCAGCAGAAGAGAGAAAATATTTTCTCTCAAAGTCATCACATAAGTTCTAGCAAGTTCCATCTTCACCATGTAATGATAGGCTCCAGAGAATAGTTTGACAATTTCTAAACCACATTCCAAGGAGAATCTCAAAATACAGATGTGTCAATCCATATCAACATAACAATCCTTTCATCTTCAGATTTCATTTTCAATAGGAAAAGCCCAGAATGTTTTTCATTACAACAGGAGAGCTGGAAACTCTACAATGTTGTTAGGAGAAAATTCCATTTTCTTCCCAATTACTGGTGGAATCTATAACTATAAATCTGTGTGTTAACCATTGGAATGTGACAAAGGATGTTTAGCCAGGCCCTACTAGCCCGTAATGAGCCTCTGTTCACTCGCCCAAACCCGGTTCACAGGTAACTGTCGGGTTGAATTTAGTGCCAGTGGGGCAGGAGCCCCCCAGACGCAAACAAAAAAGGGAACTTCAAATCCCAATGTTCCTTGTGCTGCACCACACCAGAGCCAATCAGGCTGAGCGGCATGAGCAAAAGGAACGTTTGGAAATGCACCACGGCCAATCAAAATGAAGCCACAGGGAAAAAACGCTGCACAAACTGAAATCACAAACACCAAACTACAAGCCCCAGCGTCCTGCATGCCATGAGCATGCAGAACGCTGAGGAAGCTGGTGCGCGAAAAAAGGAAGGCCGCGGAAACCCCCCCACCGCTGCAATACAGCGGTGATGGGATTCCCGTGGTCCGGCCATCCAGGCCAGCCAACGGAAATACCCCCACCCCAACGCCACATCAAGCGGTGATGGGATTCCTGTGGTCCGGCCACCCAGGCTAGCCAACGGAAATACCCCCACCCCAACGCTGCATCAAGCAGCGATGGGATTTCCGTGGTCCAGCCACCAAGGCCAGCCCATGGAAATACCACCACCCCAATGCTGCATCAAGCGGCAATGGTATTTCTGCAGTCCAGCCACTGAGACCGGCCCACGGAAATACCCCCACCCCAACACAAAACAACACAATCCAAAAAAATTCAAAAGTAATCAAAACCAAAAATAAAAAACACAAAAAGTAAACACAAAAACATCCAAAAACAAACAAGAAAAAACACACAGAACCCCCCAAAACCCAAAACAAACCCCCCCAAAAAATTTAAACCAGAGACCTTACCAGGAGACGTCCTTACTCCATGATGACCGGAACTAAACTGAGGAAAGAAAGAGACTACTTACATGAAGAAGAAGCGACACCCAGAGGACAGAACAGAAAAATAGTAAATTAAAAGAAAAGCTCACCAGCCCCACCCAGAGGCCACAAGAGAAAAAAACATTCTAAAATTTCACAATAATTACAAAGAATTCACAAATTAATGAAAAAAGTTTTCAAAACATTTAAAAATATTCACAATAATCAAATAATTTTTAAAAAAAGAAATAGGTTTTCACTCAAAAAAACATCTAAACACAGTATAGAAACATTGATTTTTTAAAAAAACATATTCTTACACATTTTTAAAATTATTATCCAAGGTACAACTATTTTAAAAAATTCACATAGTAACACATTATTTGGTTAAATACAATAATTATAAAAAAATTATATCATCCTTTCCTCTTTTTTTAAAACTAAAAAACAAAAACAAAAAAATGATCACAGTTTATAACAGCCCATGCGTAAATATAAAAATTTAAAAAAACCACAATTAAAAACTAACCTCATTTGCATAAACATAAATCAAAAACCTTCCAAAACCATTTTAAACAGCCCGGCACCGCTGGGCAAAATCTGCTAGTTGAAGATAAGGCCAGAAGAGGCAAGGAATCATGATCTGGGATGGAACCGGGCAGCAGAGAACAGGAAACAGACTTTAGTTTTGGTAACTGAAATGTGACAACAATTCAAGCCATCAGTTTCATTGCAATATTACTAGCAATATTTCAGCATAATTCCAGAAAAGGGTGGCAACATTTTCTCCTGAGTGATGTCAGGGCATTGGCTGAAGTCTCAGGAAACTGCTGTGCTTCCATGGGCCTCTAAGCAGGGAGATCAATCTGAGGGTGAACAGCACTAAAGAAAGAGAAAGTTTGATTTTATTATATATGGTAACTTTAATGCTTGGTTATATATTTCTGCCTCACATGAGAGGAAAATCTGAAAATTTGGGGGGGAATGGTCTCTTATTTCTGCTAACTTTAAGCAAGTTGATATGGTTCTTTTCCATTTTTGGATTCAATTTTTGGATTCAATACTTTATATTTTGTCATTTTTCATACTTCATCAGCTGCATTAGTACCCACCATAAGATCTTTCTTCTTCTTCTTCTTCTTCTTCATGTGCTATATCTGATTCTGAATATTGGTGATCATCATGGCAATTAGCCATGAAGATTATTCTGAGAATATAATGCAGTGACCTTTCATTTGCCTTCTGAATCGCAGCATGTCACCCGTACTATGGATACAGTTCAGTGAGTCACTTTCTGGTCCTGAGCCCTTTTGGCACGCAAAGTCCTCCCCAGTACTGATGAAGCTGCTGCTCTCCATCAAGATAGATTCAAGTGGGATTTAATCCATTTGGGAACCATCGCCCTTCCCTGTGGACTTTGCCACCCAAGGCTTTTAGTTCTCAGAGTTGTCAGGTTAGTTAACCAGCACCTGATGATCGACATTGAGTCATTGGCAGTATGGTCTACTCTATTACCACAGCAGGATAATCTGGTCAGACATCAGACCTGGCCATAAGATATTTCTAAAAATCATTTTCAAACAAAAATCACAACATAGCACACTACTTTGTACAGTCGTACATTTTTTAAAATACAGCAGAATTTAATCTTATTATTTGTTTGAAACATTGAGTTCATTCCAGAAGATCCTTAATGTACTTCACTAGCAGCTTCCAGCATAAAAATAGGACAACTTTTGTGTTCCCAGTGGCACTGCAAAATTTAGGAATAACTCTTTTGTCCCTGACTAAATGATGAAATCAAATATGAACCTGGCAGCAGAAACATTGTTACTTTTTGATGTAATCAAGCTTGATCTGGCCAATACAGGGATGTTACTTCTACTATGTTAAACCCCGCTAAGAGGTGCCAAGTACACTATTAGGAAATTCCATTGAGGGAACATACTGGGAACTGATGTTAAGCATACAGGTTTGATCCGTTCTCTGAAACAAACAGCTAGGAACATGTCTTTAATCAGAATTAATGGGCTAGAGCAAGAATAGTGCTCTGTAAACTGGAAACTGAATTTTGATGGTGAGGTAGGCCAGGTTTCCTGTACATTTGCCGCCACCACTTGGATGGACTCCTGGAAGAGAACAGACTTCCAATTTCTCCCACAGCCTCTTTTGTTCCTATCTGCTCTGAGCTTCTTCTGGCAGAGAGGTGATGCAAAGGACTGTTAGGGAAAATGGGTGTCATCAAAAGAATCAGTGCCCAACACCAGCTTTCCACAGGTTTGTGGAAGGAGGCATCAGGTGTTTTTAATGTCCCCTTTGCCTTTTCTTTTAAATCAACATTAACATTTCAGAAAGCCTGGCCCTTTTCCACACTACTGAAATCATTTATTTCTTGTTAGAATACTTCCTTGTGCTAATTAAGATGAACTGTTTCTAATTAACAGAAACTTGACATTTTGAGATTGGTTTGAAGGCCGAGGTCTACATGTCTGCAGAGAAAACACAGCAATCAGAATCAGATAAACTATATTGGTTCGGCAACTGTCTGGCTGGAAATGCTGGATAATCATTACTCATATGACTGTTCATACAATAAACGTTCTGTGACAAAACGCTAAGATGAAGAATCATTTGGTAATCAAAAGGGTAGCCGACAGCCTGGTGCTAATGGGGCCGAGCCTACATATAAAGTGCCATATATCTCTATAATTCTACTGTGATGGTTTCCACTTGCAGTGATATGATTAAATGTATTTGGCTGAAATAGAGACAAAACCATTACAAAAGTATATAGAGATCCATTGAATGGATTGGGTGCCACTGGTGCTAATGAAGCTAAGAAGTCTAGAACTGAACAATAACCTGGAGTACACTAAGTAACAGTGGCTGAGGATTCATTGCAAGATTTTATGTAACAATTTCCCAAACTCTGCAAACATTTTACTGTTTTGAATTGGGAAGGGGGGGGCTCTTCATTGTTCAGTTTAATCCTGAGTTTCTGCAACACTGGATGACAAACTGGATGGAGGGAGATATACATTCTCTCTATCCCTGCACAGTATTCTTGACAATGTGATTCACTGCAGACTGTAACTCACAACATTCCTGATCCTTCCCTAAAATAGCTGAAGCAGACGTGATTTCAAGTCCTAAACATCTAGAGTTGCTATATACTCATATTATTTCGATATACTGTCTTCATGAAGTGTGTGTTTTTCACCATCTCTTCAAATTATTTTGAAATTCTCCTTTATGTTCTGTGTATAGTTGTTGTTGATTGTAACTTGCATCTGGGAATGCATTTTTTCCTGAAGCAGGAAAAATGTCATTGGCGTGAATTAGTTTAAAGTGGATCCCTGCTTGCCATGAAGTGACCCAAACACTATGATCACGAAGCCATCTCCTGTGGCTCACTGGAAATGAGACATGCAGGATTTAACACTGGGTCTGCAATGGACTGCTGCAGCCTTGAGGATATTATCAAGGTGCGCCTTCTCAGCCAGTCCATCTGGCATAGCCTCTTCCGCTTCCATGACCATTGGGAATCAGAGTTCCTCATCCACCCATTTTGCTGTTGGGCCACTGCAGTGGTGGGCATCAGCAGGTGTGCACCAGTTTGCCAAAACCGGTAGCAGAAATTCTGGCTGGCCCCGCCCATCCAAGTTTTGAAATAAAGTAGTCCTAATTCATGTGCAATGCAGGGCTTTCTTCCTGGCCATGCCCACCATACCACAACCACAGTGTGGTAGTAATTTTTTTGGGAGCCCATCACTGGGCCTCTGTGTATCGTAAGAGATTATTAAAAGATGGCAATTTATGGCAGGGGCAGGTGGGCCAGCCCTATTCTATATACTGCTGCTTACTCCAAGACAGACTATATGGAATCTCTCTTATCCTTAAGTATGTGTGTTACATGTCATCAAGTCGGAACTCACTTATAGCGACCCTAACATGACTTTAAACTTAAGTGAGATATTTGAGGAGTAATATTACCAGTTTCAGTCAGTCACTCACTCACTCACACACACACACACACGCACGCACGCACGCACGCACGCATGCACGCACGCACACACACACACACACACATGCACACACGCATGCACACACGCACACACACACACCTTTATTTGACCCAAGGCTGCATGAGTCCCAGTTCATCACTCCATCCACTGTACATTTGCATTTTACATCATTTGTAAACTTTTATTTCAAGTTGAATTCCTGAATAAGAGTTGCTCAAAGGAAATGTATGCTTCTACTTTCTAATCTCTCTGAGTATATTTTGTGATTTAAACATTTCTATGTTAGGGATGGGAAATTTTTGGCTCTGCAAATACAGATAGGGATGTGCACAACTGTTAAGTCTGTTCCTGTTGACTTGCTCATTTTCTCCTTTCCAAGTCCATTCTATGCTGTTGCTGTACTGATCTTTTTGTTTATACATAGCTTTGCATGTGTTTTTCAAATGGACACAACATTTGAAACAGCTCTTTTAGTTCAACTGTACTGTATTCGAGCCCTTTTCTTAATTGTGCACAACATTTTTTGCATGTTCTTTGAAAGTGTGCATGGTGTTGAATGTTTTTTCTCTCCTTTGCAGGATGTACTGAAACTACTACATGGATTTTCGAACTGCAGATTTGCCTGTTTCCATGTTCAGTGCAAGATTTGCAAATCAGATTTTAAAATAAAAGCAAACAAGCAAAACTTCATGGAACAAATTTGTTCCTACTGTATCCATGACATTGGATCAACCTGTACACACCAAGGTTATGACACCAAGTTTCCCCTCCAAGGCATCAAAGACATAAAGGAGACAGCTATTTTCTAAGAAAGTTAATTCAATGACCACTCCAACTGGAATTAATAGGAAAGGTTATCATTAATTCACAGGTCCACACAAATTCTCCTGACTTGGTTTATGTGTTTTGAAAATAGTCATAGATTTCTGGTGAAATTGTTATAAACTGCAGCTGCTTTAAGAAAAAAAGTTAAAACTTCACAAATAAAATTAGCTGCAAAGAAACCAGTTCATGTTCAACATTACTCTCCATAAATCTCCATATTTACATTTAAATGCCACTTTGTATGTGTTGTAGCAATTTCTGGACTTCATTGTTTTCAGATTTTCAGTGCATGAATTGCTGTCATGTTTTCCTCTTGTTTAGACCTCCATATTCAGTATACATGGATGCATCCTTGTGTGTTTTTATCTCTTTCTGGAATCCCACATCTTGTGGGCAGAACTGTTCAGTGAGATTTTAATGTGAATGAGGCAGGCCATAGCACTTTGCAAATAAATAGGTTTGAATTGTTTTATAGTTTTTGCCATAATCTTCTATTTTGTCTAAGACCAGATACCCACAGTAAGGCCAAAAGAACGACATAATCACTTCTCAGTTATATTGAGCATAAAATTCTGGCTGATTACACACAGAACAATGACCAGTAATTTCTAGCATATAAAATTATCTTTGGCTTGAGCTGTTCTATCTTCTATCCATTTTTAATTGGTGAGGCAACGTCAAAGTATCTTACAAAAACTACCTATAAAATATTGTGTTTATTTATATTTCCATCCCTAACTGAGATCTGCACAGACATCCTCCATTCCTGAATGCTTTCAAACATAGTATTAAGTGTAAAAGAAGCACCACCACACAAGGAGTAGGAAGAGAGAGAGAAAATGCCTTGGGACAGGCATATTAACTAAACATACTCCACTGGGAGGATACTCCACTGGGTTTTAGAGGCACTAATCCTAAATATATATACTATGAAGGAAGCCTAATTGAAATTGGAATGTTTTGGTGATTTTTTTCTTTGAAAACTTCAGAATGCATTAGCCTGACATGTGTCTACCAGCATAATGGTGGCATCCAATTATCCTCAGGATGTAATGCCTTCTCAATATTCCAGTACAGTTCTTGCATTGGGCTTTAAAAACACAAAATTTGTATTTTTAAAATGCTTGTGTGTTCTGAAATAATATACTTTTAGAAATGGTACTGGTTTTAATTTTTTAAAATCAGATAAGTGGCAATAGTCAAAATAGTCTTGTAGGTCCATGCAAAGGTGACCTGGTCTGGAAATGGATTTTAATTGCTGTCTACAAACTAAATTCTATGAGATTTCTACAGATATGGATATCTTTCAGGGTCAAATATTGTTGTGTATCTCAGAATCCTACTAGTTTTTTTAAAAAAAATCTAAATTCTAATACAGATTATAAAACTATTTCATTTATGGAATTAAGCATATATTTAAAATATAGTATTCCAATTATAAACTTATATTTTCTTAATGCACAGATTTTATGTAATTTGCCATTGACTAAAACTTATTTGTGCATTGTAATTCTAACTTTTAGTTCTGTAGATAATTCAAAAGTGAATTTGATGCTTGTATTTATTTATTTATTTATTATTTAAATTTATATCCCGCTCCACTCAACCCACGGCCGACTCAGAGCGGCTAACAACATATTAAGATACATACAGTTACAATAAAATTATACAAAAACACAATAATTAATCAGTACAATTACAGAAAAACAATAATCACAATAATACAATATCAACCCTCCAACCCTCCAATAGCAAGCATCAAGACAAAAGGGAAGGGAAAAAAAACACATCTTTTCAGAAGCCCCACATGTCCAGGTACAACAAGGCCACCACAAAAATAATCAAAGTCAAAAACTACCCGCCCTAGTCAACCTCCAAGAGGAACAAAGGGCCGGGAGGGCACGATGCTTCGCAGCAGCAGCGTCCTTCGGAGCCTCCCAGGCCACGGAAGGCTCCCTTTATCTCCCCGCCGATGGTGGGGGCGGGGAGGGCGCGGCTGCGGTGGCGTCTTTGGAGCCTCCCGGGCCACGGAAGGCTCCCTTTATCTCCCCGCTGATGGTGGGGTCGGGGAGGGCGCGGCTGCGTCTTTGGAGCCTCCCGGGCCGCGGAAGGCTCCCTTTATCTCCCCGCCGATGGTGGGGGCGGGGAGGGCGCGGCTGCGGTGGTGTCTTCGGAGCCTCCCGGGCCACAGAAGGCTCCCTTTATCTCCCCGCCAATGGTGGGGGCGGGGAGGGCGCAGCTGCGGCGGCGTCTTCGGAGCCTCCTGGGCCACTGAAGGCTCCCTTTATCTCCCTGCCGATGGTGGGGGCAGGGAGGGCGCGGCTGCGGCGGCATCTTCGGAGCCTCCTGGGCCACGGAAGGCTCCCTTTATCTCCCCGCCAATGGTGGGGGCGGGGAGGGCGCGGGTGCAGTGGCGTCTTCGGAGCCTCCCGGGCCACGGAAGGCTCCCTTTATCTCCCCGCCGATGGTGGGGGCAGGGAGGGCGCAGCTGCAGCGGCGTCTTCGGAGCCTCCCGGGCCACGGAAGGCTCCCTTTATCTCCCCACCGATGGTGGTGGCGGGGAGGGTGCGGCTGCGGCGGTGTCTTCGGAGCCTCCCGGGCCACGGAAGGCTCCCTTTATCTCCCCGCTGATGGTGGGGGCGGGGAGGGCGCGGCTGCGGCGGCGTCTTCGGAGCCTCCCGGGCCATGGAAGGCTCCCTTTATCTCCCCGCCGATGGTGGGGGCGGGGAGGGCGCGGCTAGAAAGACTAGAAAGTGAAAGATACATACACAGTATAGCTATGTATCTCAGAAGTAACTGATTAACTTTTTAAAATAAAAAAACTTGATTAATATATATTTATCTTTTCATTTCTATTGGTTTCCAATAAGTACTTGCCAGACAAGGCTGCTACTGTCAGTAAAACTATTCACATAATTCTTTTTAAACCAACTACCACCATCAGCCAAATATAACTTATAAATATCAAACTTTACACCTAATTCAGTTTAAATACACCTTACATGTCTATGAGGTATGAATTTTTGTGCCAACTCAAATAATGCTTTTCTTGACATAACTGGTCTAGGCCAAGCAAAATTTTACAGTCAAAAATTTTCAGGATCAAATAAAATAATAGATACTGCATACCTAAAACTCTAAATAGACTGCATTACAACCCAAACTTGAAACTCCTCCTGAAACAGCAAACATGAATTTCTGATCAAGTAATACACTTGAGTATAAAATTCAGATAAATATTATATTAGACTTCTTTCTGCAGATTTTTTTCATTTTGTAGTGCTCCCATTTATTTTACTTGCTGGCACTCCAAAATTATTATTTTTCATATATGGATTTGTAGTTTATTCCTTCTTCTAAAGAAAGTTAGGGCCTATCTACACTACCTGATTTTAGGACATTGTGGATTGTGATAAATGGTTGGGGGAGGGAAAAGTGCTGTTTTGCACAATCCCAACATCCCAACAACATTTTGCTCCTCCAAATCATATTCTAGTGATTGCTGTTTGATTTTGCACACAATGTTTTTAGAGCTAAAGAAGGTGGGTTCAAATGTTTGCTGGTGGAGATGCATTTCTGAGATCCCCAGATATTAAATTAGTATCCCCACCCCATTATGTTTTGGGAAGCAAAAGAGGTACTGACTCTACAATCAATTAGTCCATGCTAAAGGAGCTCTCCATTTTCCTTGAGCCAGTTAGCTTGGAGTGTCCAAGACTGCTAAGTGTTGGCAGTAGTTCACCTCTGCTTCTTCTTTGGCCAGGCCACTTCCTCTGCCTATTAAAATTGGAAGAAATAAGTGAGGAACAGCTGGAGACACTGGCCAACAAGAAGAGGCCAGAGAGAGGTCATTGAGTACTTCTCTCTTTCTGAAGAAAACAGATCTGGCTCCTTGCAGAACCAAGTGCTTAGAGGTGAAAGTGGGGTCAGTGAATTAGCCCATTACAAACTCATATGAGGATGTATTGATTCCTGAACAAGCTTGGGGGAGGTGGCTAGAGGTCATCTTGAAATCTTTGTTCAGTGGGGGAAATGATCAGGGGTAAGTGATGTAGCCACTTGTCAAAAGTTGGAAGTCCACCTCCCTCAGGACACTCCTTGCAGAACCCCAATCTTTCTCCTTTCCTCCCTTTCCTTCCTAACTTCACTAGATAATTGCTATTGTGCTGCAGAGATCATCTACCAAATTTAAGGGGCAAAATTTACTTCCCCTGATCATTCACAGACAGTTTGTTGACATTAAACTCAGCTGCTTCTTCCTCTTTTAACCTGTTTCCAGCATCTATATACATTGGGAAAAGGATAAAAGAGAGTGCTCCAAAAGTGGTATTTGCAGTGAAATGCTCTACTCCAGCACTGAACTGTTGTAGCCTCTGGAAGAAAAAGCAGACAAACTCACTTCAAAAATACCCAAAAGAGCAGGATATAGGCAAATTTAGACAATCTCCACCTGTGACACAATGACACTGCTCAAGGTGGGGGGTCTTTGCCTCTCCCAGTCTGGAAAGAGCAGAACCACTGGCAAAGGCCAATCAGGGCTCTCCGGAATGGGCAAGGGCATGAAAGGGAATGCCAGTTTTAAGGGCAACACCCCCTTTTCCCACTGACTTTGAGAAACACCATAACATTTGCTGTATAAATGCTTTCAAACGCTTGTTTTCCTTTGAAGCTTTTATTTAGTGAATCATTACAAATGCAGATTGTAATTCACAGGAAAGGGAAACAAGTAATTTATAAAACATTGTAAATTCACTTTCAGGTAAAAGCAGAATAAAATTTACTAAGTGAGACTTTGGTTTGTAACGCTAGGTTCAGACACATTCTTGGGTGCGTATCCAGAGTAGCTGGCAGAAGGGTGGCTGGACATCTTTCTCTTCCACCATGTACCAAATGAAAAATGTGGTATTATGTTCCCATACAGTGGCTCAAGTGGCTAAGACACTGACTGGAAGGTGGGAGGTCAGCAGTTCAATTCCCGAGTACTGCAGGATGGAATGAGCTCCCATCTTTGTCCCAGCTCCTGCAAACCTAGCAGTTCAAAAGCAAGAAATTGCAAGTAGATAAATAGGGACCACTTTGGTGGGAAGGTAAACAGTGTTCCGTGAGCTCCAGTGTCTAGTCATCCTTGCCACATGACCATGAAAATGTCTGCAGAGGCAGACAGCACTGGCTCTTTGGCTTTAAACAGAGATGAGCACTGAACCCTAGAATTGGATATGACTGGCATTCAAGAAAGGGAAACTTTACTTTTACCCTTACAGTGGTTCTATTTTCATCATTCCATCCCAGCACCTGAAACTAGAGTTGCACGTGCATGTTTCAGCATAGAAAGGTTTGTTCAAACCTTACTTTGGATGTATAGTGGAAGGAAGGCACACACAATCTTTTGTATAAGGAGTTTACCAGGGAAGATAACCTATAAGTTATTTTATTATGGAACTACAGTAATACCTCATACAAAGTCCACTTCATACAACATCGGATTCGCACAACATCGCCTAATTCCTTGAAAAAAGTTGCCTCATACAAAGTTGTGCGACTTTGTATGAGGCATTGGGTTTTTCCCAGGTTGCATTGTGCCTGGGCAGTATTGCTCTTGTGGGGTTTGCATGAGGTGAAAAGTGTTTACAAGTGGTTTTCAGCATGATTTTGGATTGTTTTGAATTTTTTCGTCAGAATTTTTAGAAGCATTCCTGGGATTTTTGCAGCATTCTTCAGGTTCTTGGACAACCAGGGTTGTTTGACATGTTTTTGTAATTTTTTAGCCTTTAGACAATGATTTCTTAAAGTTCTGTCAGTTTCCTGTCTGTTTCCTTGACTTTGCCCTGAATTCTGTGCTGTTACAGTACAATGTATCTCTATGGAAACGACGTTGTATGAGGCATCGCGGCAAGGATTTGGATGTTGTATGAGGCATCGTGGCTAGGATTTTGCATGCCTCATACAAAGTCCAAATCCGTATAAAGTCCAAACTTGTGGAACCAAGTTTGGACGTTGTATGAGGTATCACTGTATATGCTTCTTGAAAATGAAGTCCAGGACATCTGGAGGGTTCTCAACACCTATCTTAAATATATGTTCACATTTATTCATTATGCAATAGTAAGTTTCTGAACCTGACTGATTTCTACTTGATATGAAATGGCTGCCATATGGAAATTGTCTTACTCTTAACTTACATAATCTTCTATTCCCACTGTATTTCATGTACTACAACTTAATGTACTGTCTAATGCCCCACTGCTTTCCTTCCTTGAAACAGTAAGAAGATCTTCATCTTTTTTCACTCTTCTGAAATAAAAGAGAGGCTGCTGACTAAAGTAGCTTTTTATCAACTTTTTCTTCTTCTCATACATTTATTTTGAACAGAGGTATCAGTCCAGAAGTGAGAGAAATGCAATGGATTTTAATTAGGGCCCCATTGCAGGCGCTCCCCCCAAAGAAAGACTCAGACACCGGTATATGGATAAAGGCATTGGGCTTCTTTTATTGAATAATGCCCTAGTCCGAATTATAACTTTCAATTGGTTCTCATCCAATTATAATTCTTAAGGCAAGCAGGCCGCAGTAACACTGGTAAGGTTCCTCCCAAAATTGCCAACGGCAATTGGCTACAATGTATCCATTTTGTATCAATTTGTTTGTTGACACAAACAAATTGTTGACCGTAGTCAATAAACTATCTACTGACCCCACCCTCTGACGTGTATCCGTCAAATCACGGGGTGATGCATGCTGAAAAGCTCCTGCCATCACCCCATGCCTGGTTCGTCATTGACCGGTCAACATTATTACACCTGTACCTGTCTAAGTGTTGGCCAGTAAATTGCGAACCTGCCGGATACCTATGGGTCATAAATCTTTACCTTACCAGTGCTACCCTCCTAAGTGACCAAAGTCAAGAACAAGAAAAACCCCTATATCAAACCTCAGCAACAGTGTGGGATGGGCAAAAAAGCCAGAACCAAAGGGCCAATTGTGGGTTCCAACCAAAAATTCCCACCCGGCCCCGAAGCGACCAAAATATCACACTGTTCACTAGGGAGGGAGTGGAGGGAAAACTTCTCCTCTCCGTCGCACTTTTAAAATGGCAGCTCAGCTGCCTCGTGGCCACCCCTTTTATAGAGGGGTGGCCACGCCCCCTAACTCACCCGGATGTCTGAGTCCGGGTGGGGAGGGGGCCCACAAAGAGCGTGGCGGCCATTTTGGCGCCGCGCTTTCATTGCAGGCGCACCCCCCAAAGAAAGACTCAGACATATATGGATAAAGGCATTGGGCCACTTTTATTGAATAATGCCCTAGTCCGAATTGTAACTTTCAATTGGTACTCATCCAATTATAATTCTTTTTTTTTAATTTTTTTAAATTTTTATTAAGTTTTTAATAAACATACAAAAAAGAAAAGAAAACATTAACAATACGTTAACAATACAATACACTAACAAATCCATAGTATCTTACTAACAAACATTACTGTATGTTAGCACATAACAATATCTATACTCATTAATTACTATTTAACTACCAAATATTAAGAGCCATTGTTTCAAAGTCCAAAATGATAGAAAAAAAATTTTTTTTTCTGTACTACCACAAATCCTTTTCACAAATAATAATAACCCTGTGAATATGTACAATGCCCGGAGAGTTTATTTTCTACTCAACTCCAAAAACTTCTTTGAGATGGTACTGGTCCTGAACTACCATTTGCCATAATAGAGTGATCCACGAACGGTTTCCATATATTCCAAAATCTATTCTCTTTTAAATTATCTCTTTTGACTTTAATCTCCCATGTCAATTTATCGTTCAATGCTAAACTCCACATTTCTTTATACCATTCTCCAATCTGTATATCTACATCGTTTTTCCAATTTCTAGCTATACATTGTCTACCCGTTGTCAGTGCGATTTCCAATAATTCTTTTTCCTCCTTGTTTAAACCCAAGCCTTCCACATTCGTTAAAAGAATAGTACCCGACACCAACTTAACACTTTTACCCAATATTTCACCAAACTCATTTTCTATTCTTCCCCAAAAATCCCTTATTTTTTTACAACTCCACCACATATGTTCGTATGTTCCATCAATTTCTTTACATCTCCAACATAACTTATCTCTTTTATTATCCATCTGGTAAAGTCTTAATGGTGTCAGGTACCATTGCCACAACATTTTAAAATTATGTTCTTTAATTCTTACAGACATTGTTCTCATAATCCTCTTTTTCCATTTATTTTTCCATTCAATCTCCCCGATCTTTATATTCAAATTTTGTTCCCACTTCCGTTTCAAGTCCTCCTGTGGATCTGCACCTCTATTCAGTATATTATAAAGCTTGCTTACAAGACCTTTAATACTGCTTTCCCCTTTTCTAATCTTCCTTACCAATTCCTCAAATTCCGTATGTATTCTATCTATCCCTATTTCTCTTTTATATTTTTTATTCCAATTGTCCACCTTTAACTTCTGAAACCAATTCAGATTTAATATCTCAAACATTTTTTCCCGCTCGGCATCAACATCACACGCTTTTAACCAATCCTTCAATAACAACGTCCCATTTTTATCCAATATTTCCATTTTTTCTTTGTCTAATTTTATTGGGAAACACATCATATCAGTCAATTCCAAAATTGGAGAGAGATTCGGAACCATATCTTTTTTTACCTTCTTCCACACCTCCATGAGACCTTTCATCATAAAATTATTTGACCTTTTCACCTTATCCTTCATTCCCAAAAAAATCAAGTTTCCAATATTTCTATACTCTTTCATTTCCAATTGTTCCCAAATTACCTTTTCTCTTGCCAAGATCTTCACAACATTCTTAACTTGAAATGTTCGATAATATAATAACAAATTTGGCATACCCAAACCCCTTTTTTCTGAGACCAATACCATAATTTCTTTGGAAGCCTAGATTTCTTACCTCCATTACAAAAACCATTAAACATTTTTTGAAACTCATTAATTTCTTTCTCTTTTAAGTGGATCGCTAGTGTATCGAATAAAAAGTTAATCTTTGGTAACAATATCATTTTACACATGGCAATCCTTCCGAACCATGACAGTTTTAACTTCTGAAGTTCTTGTATTTTATTCTTAAATTCAATTCTCAAGCTGTCATAATTCAATCGTTTGAGTTCTTCTAATTTATTTGAGATGATTATCCCCAAATACTTCAACTTATCTTTGATTTGTATATTAAGTGTCGACACCGTGCTACCCATCTCACTCGGTTTCAAATTGCACAACATCAATTCAGATTTGTCCCAGTTTATCTTTAATCCAGTTATAGCTTGAAATACTTGTAGATGATCTTTAATCCTATCCATCACCTGCTCCGGGTGCTTCACCATAAGCAATGTATCATCTGCATACATACTCACTTTATTACCCATAATCCCTTCTATATTTGAATCCTCCCTTATACTTTTAGCTAAAATCTCCATTGCCATTATAAACAAGATAGGAGATAATGGGCAACCCTGCCTAGTACCAGCCTCTAGCTTTACCACATCCGTAAGCTCCTCGTTTACTCTAACCTTGGCATTTCCTTTTTGATATAGTAAATCTATAACCCTGTTAAATTTATCCCCGAACCCATATTTTCTAACTATTTCCTTAATTGAAGACCACTGCAATGAATCAAATGCCTTAAAAATATCCAATGATAGTAATCCCACTTTTTCCTTTGTTTGATTAACATTGTCTATTAAATCTAATACCCTTCTAGTCAAATCCGCCATGTGTCGTCCTTTTAGAAACCCAACTTGATCAACATTTATATATTCCCCCATAAAACTATTTAAACGGTTAGCCAATATTGCAGTGAAGATCTTCGCATCTTGATTTATAAGCGAAATTGGTCTGTACGAATCCACTCTTTCTAAATTCTTACCAGATTTTGGCAAAAGAACAATTGTAGTGTTATACCATGAAGTCGGGATTGATCCTCCATCTAGTATATAATTATATAACTTCACCAATTTCAGGACCACCACCTCTTTAAATTCTTTGTAGAACTCTGTTGATAATCCATCATCCCCCGGGGCTTTCCCTATCTTCAATCCGTTTATTACCCCCTTAACCTCTTTATCAGTTATCTTTTCCTCCATTTTCTCCCTATGCTCTTGTTTTATCCCATTCCCTAACTGCCTCTCCAATATCCTTTTAAGCTTTTCCATATCTATTTCTTTCTTTGCATATAACACCTGGTAAAATTCCCTAACTATTTTACATTTATCGCTATTCTTATTACACCTTGAACCTTGCCTGTCGACTAACACCCCAATTTCTCTTTTTTCCCTTTTAACCTTAGCTGCTCTTGCTAATAGTTTTGAGTTCTTATTACTAAATTCAAAATATTCTCTGTTTAAATAAATCAAATCTCGTTTAACTTTATCAATATCTTTACCCATTACTTCTGCCTTGAGTCCTTGTAATTTCAAGAGATTTTTTTTATCTTTACTTTTTGCGTGTTCTTCCTGTAATTGTTTTATTTCCCTTTCTTTTTCTATGTGTTCTGCTTTATACTTTTTATATTTGTGGCTTGCCAATTTTATGCTTTCCCCCCTAAAAACTGACTTCATGGTATCCCATACAATGTTAAAATTAACCTCATTATTATCGTTCCAATGCCAACTTTCTTTCCAGCTTTCCATAATTGCCTCTTTGCTTTTCTGATCTTTGAACAAATTAGGATCGTACCTCCAATTTCTAACTCTTTGAATATTTTTTTGTGCTTTCAATTCCAAATATACTTTAGCATGATCTGATTCCTTAATAATCCCAATTTCCGTACCTTCTATGTCCCCAATTAAGTTTTCCGACAGAAAAACGTAATCTATTCTCGAGTAGGTCCCATGTACATGCGAAAAAAAGGAGTATGCCCTTTCCAAACCTTTAAACTCTCTCCACGAATCCTTCAAACCCATAACTTTCATCCATTTGTCCATCACCTTCCCTTTCACCCCCATTCCACTTCTAGCTATGTTTGTGCAATCTAATCCTGACCTAATCAGATTAAAATCACCAGCCACAATAGTTTTTGCAACGTTTTCCAACTCCACTATTTTCCGAATTTTTTCAAGAAACACTGCTTGGTGGTCATTCGGAGCATAAATATTTACCAACAATATTTCCTCATCCTCCAATTTTCCTCTTACCAACAAATACCTACCCTCTTGATCAGCAATCTTTTTTGTGATTTCAAATCCTAACTTTCTAGAAATCATAGTTGCCACCCCTCTTGCTTTGGATGTTCCAAACGCCATCTCATAATGTTGCATCCAACCCAGATAAAGTTTATTCGCATCTTTTGATTTCTGATGTGTTTCCTGTAAAAATAAAATATCTGGTCTATCTTTTTTCAACGCCGATTCCAACCTCCGTCTCTTAAGAACAGAACCTGTACCTTTCACATTCCATGATATTATTTTAATACTACCCATAACCAAATTCTTCTCCCAACTTTAAACTCTCCATCGGGCGTGCCACCAACAACCCTTTACCATACCAACTACATAAAACACACACTTTCACTCTCCCCACCTTCCAACGAAAAGTCGCCTCTGTCAACCAAAGAGGGGAGAGGGGGGACCTGCAAGATGCGCCCTACTGCCGGCGCTATGCGCTATTTACCCATTCTACCTCTATTAGGTACTTAAGATTACTACTATCTAATGCTCATTGTTCCTTACCTATCTCCTCCTCCACCATGATCAAGGACGGCTCCTCCTCCTCCTCCCCTCGCTGTGGTGTTCCACCTGTTGCCCCACCGGACTCCTCCCTCCCATATTCCCTCCCCAAAGCTCCAGAATCCGTCATTTCCTTTCTTAAGATTTTTCCATTCTTCCGAGTCTACTTGTACCAATCCCAACAAACTCAAATATTCCAATGGATTAGTGCCTTCATCAATAACTTGCATTCTTTTATCATAGAAAAAGCGCAATTGTTGTGGAAATCTCCAGTTATACCTTATGTTTTTTTTACTCATCAATAATTTAGTAACAGGCCTCATCTTATACCTCCATGTTCTTTATTTTAATGAAATATCATTGTAAACTTCAACATCTGAACCATCAAATTTCAACGCGTCAGGACCAACTCGTTTCAGATGAGCCATTACTTTTAATTTATCTGCCCAATTTGCGAATTTAACCAGCACATTTCTTTGAACCACTCTCCCTCTTCTTGGACCCACCCGGAATACACTTACAAAATCCTCCTGAACAAATTCCTTCCCCATTTTTAAACCATTTAACCACTGAACCACCCTCTCTCTTAACAAATCCGGAGTGCGTTCCGGCACCTGACGGATCAGAATGTACCTGTCTAAGTGTTGGCCAGTCAATAGCGAACCTGCCGGATACCTATGGGTCATAAATCTTTACCTTACCAGTGCTACCCACCACACGGGGAGGCTTCAATGAAGACTCACCGCCCCCCCCCAGACCGTCACCTCGGTCAACAGGCCTGCTTGCAAATCTTCCAAAAAGAGGTTCATACCTCTATCCAACAGGTGGACCCCATCCCCTGCATACAGATCGTAATTTTGTAAGCTAATGGTGGGGTGTCGGATGACCATCCCCAAACCCTTGTATGCCATGAACCGGGCAACTGCCCTGTTCACCGAGCGACGAGCGCGGTCAAGGGCACGGAGGTCAATACCTCCCCTGTAAGCGTGATGTGGTATGATGTCCGACCATAGCAGCCTGGTGAACGGCCACACATAGTGCAAATAAGCTAGGTCTCTGCAGATCGCAAATTTTAAAGAAAGGCCAGTGACCTGGCCGAGGTCATTGCCCCCGAGGTGCAGTACAAGGACATCAGGCGGTTCAGCATCCCTAATGGAGAAAAGGAATGGCAACAGTTCCTGCCATCTCATTCCACGCTTACCGTACCAACGTATGCATGCGGCCGCACGCAGTCCAAGCTGGGGTCCCCACTCTGTCGCCGCAGCATACTGCACTGCCCAGTGCACGTAACTGTGGCCCACCAGCCATACTGCCACCGGTTTGCGGGGACACACAGGGTCTGTAAGAGAAAAAAGGGAACAGTAACTTAAATGGTACTCATGTCTGAAGAGGACGAGCATATAATGCAAAACGCATATCTCCCCATCTTCCCATACGGCGTATATCAGCCTCAGAGTACCCAAATGCAGCTGCAGTTGAAGCAGCACCTATTCTAAATGAATGGGTGCCGTAACGAGCCCCTGGGAGGCCAACACTGGAAATTGCCATACTGGTCACCTTCCAAAATTGAAATTTAGTAAGGGGAGACCCATCCTGGTGGCAGAAAAACGGGCCAGGGTGCGTGCCACGCACTGCCAAGAACTCCTGTAGGGCACCAACCGGACAGATGTCTGAAATGGAACATCGTAGCAGTCTAACTCCACTGCCTACGCCGTGCTGATCAACTTTTGAGGACCGTATCCTCAACTGAGCACACTCATTAGAAACATAGACATCGTCGAGTTCCAGTGCCCTACGAGTCGCATCCACCTTAGACAGTAGCACCAACTCACTGATGCGGAGCGCTCCAAAGAAGGCCACCGTGGTAGCCGCATGAAAAAGCGCTGCCTCATACCTGTCAAAACATAGGTTAGGCCTGCCTCGTGCAAGGTGTGTAAGCACCCCTGGGGAAATTGGGTGCCGAGTGTCTGGGCGGCGGCCACGTTCCCGTGTCCGCCCCTCCAAAACATGCCGTATGTGAAAATCGTTCATGCTGTCAGCAAAACCCCCCACCTTGGCAATAAATGCCAATGCTGACAGCCTTGATGCTATAGTGCGGGGAGCGAAGCCCTGACTGTGTAAATAAACCATGAATAGTAAAACCTTTTCCATTGGAATGGGCCACACCTCTGGCAACTGAAGTTGCCCACGAAAGCTATTAAATTGAACGAAAGCATGATGATACGCCTTACACGTGCGGGGCGCCAAGGACATGCCGATTGCCCGGTTCACCTCTCCTTGCCAAATGTCCAAATCTCGGCCGGGAGTGGCGAGGGGAATTCCTCTGCATCCGGAGCCAAGGCGCGGAACCGGGAGATCTGCAGGCGGGATAAAGCATCAGCAATATCATTATTAATGCCTGGTACATGCCTGGCCCTGAAAAGCACGTTGAGGCGTAGGCTACGTAACACGAATTGGCGAACTAAAGCCACCACCCTGGGTGATTTAGAGGTCTGAGCATTGACAATGTGCACTACTGCAGCATTGTCACACCAAAAGTGGACCACAGAGTCAGCCCACTCCTTGCTCCATAGCATCAAAGCTCCCAGGATTGGAAAAAACTCAAGGAACGTAAGATCGCGGAGGCGATCCGTGCCCCGCCATGCTGGAGGCCATTGGCCATAAGCTCACCTCCCCTGGAAGTAAATCCCATATCCCAGAGAGCCGGAGGCATCCGACTGTACTTGAAACCTAGGGGAAACTAAAAGGTCGGACCTCCAAAAGGATACCCCGTTGAAGTCCCACAGGAATGAGAGCCAAACCAAAAGGTCAGCACGCATGCCCCGTGTTAGTCGGACCCTATGATGGCGCCTTGTCAGGCCAGACATGGCATTGCATAGGCGCCGAGCAAATGCCCTGCCAGGCGTAACCACCCTGCAGGCAAAGTTAAGATGGCCATGCAGTACCTGAAGCTCACGAAGTGACACCTTACGTTTGGCCAGCAAGGCCAAAATCATCGCGGAGATCCGGGTGACCTTGTTGATGGGTAACCGGGATGCCTGTGCGACCGTGTCAATTTCAATACCCAGAAATGTGAGGGTAGTGGATGGGCCCTCGGTCTTTTCGGGCGCTAAAGGGACACCCAGTTCCTGCATTAGCGTCTGAAATGTGGTGAGGAGACTGTGCACGTGTCCAAGCCCCGTTCACCCCCGAACAAAAAATCATCGAGGTAATGGGCTAGAGACCGAGACCCGGACCTGCGAACAAAGGCCCACTGAAGGAAGGTGCTAAAACGTTCAAATGTTGAACAGGATATAGAGCAGCCAAAAGGCATGGCCTTATCTACATAGAACTTCCCTTGGAATCTAAAACCCAATAGCTCAAAGTCCTCAGGGTGCACTGGCAACAATCGGAATGCCGATTTGATGTCGCATTTCGCCAAGAGGGCACCAGGACCACAAGAACGCACCATCCGCAGGGCTTGGTCAAAGGACGTATACCTGACCGAACAAAGGTCATCAGGAATAGCATCATTGACAGAATAACCCGCTGGGTACGATAAATGGTGGATTAAACGAAATTCCCCCGGGGCCTTTTTGGGTACCAACCCAAGAGGGGAGACCTTCAGGTTGGGAAAGGGTGGCACAGAAAAGGGGCCTGCCACACTCTTGGCCCCAACCTCCTTAGCGATACTCAGGGCAGCCACCTCTTCTCTACCCTTCAGGGACAGTAAATTGGGTGCATCTTGGGGTCCCCGCACTCCTTTGAATGGGATTCAGAAGCCCCACTGGAAACCCTCAAGGAGGTACTTCGCGTCCTCTTTCCGTGGATAAGTTGAGAGCCATCGCTCCAACATATACACATTAACTGGGGAGGGGGCCTTTTGCCTGGCTAGGTCCCTCAGCAGCAGCTCTGCCCGCTCCCTGTCCACCTCTACCTCTGCCCTGTGACCCGCCGGCCCGTGGACACGCGGCGGTGGCGTGGGGGCCAGCGCAAGAGGGACACTCATGTTTGTATCGGCACAGCCGCTTATTGCACACACCGCTAGCTGAGAAGCTGCAACACAGCAAGCGGGCTGGAACCCCCTGCCCCGCCAGCTGGTGGGAAGCCTGCATTGGAACAGCTCGCTGAACGGCATGGCCACAATGGTACCTATCCCCAGGCGCCGGACATGTGGGGGTCATGTACAATAGCCACAATTTCTGACAGGGCTCATCCCATCTCATCTCTGGGTGCAAGGGCACCCTCATTCTGAATTCCTCATCGTAAGCCAACCACGATGGGCCAGGAAAATCCACCATTGCCCTGTAAATATTGTTCAAATATTGGACCATAGGAATGGCCAGGTCTGGCCGGGCCCTGAGGTACACCGCCATATAAGTAAGATATGCGGGCAACCAGTTGGCCCAGGTGCGTGGTGGCTTACGACGGCGGGACAGCTCTTTGTCTTTGTCATCCTGTCCCTCTCTCTCCTCCTTAGTGGGCTCACGGTTCAATAGGGAGAATATATCCACGTACTCCCCCCGCCAAATCTTTTCCCTCGTGACCTGGGACAAATGATCACCAAGGGGCAACGAATAACCAGCCGTTGGCAAAGCCGTCAACGGCACACTAGGTACCCGGGGCATACGCAGCGGAATCTGGACAGTCCCTGCGATGCCCGGCACTGGCCCGGGGGCGGAAACCCCCACCCCCAATGCTGCACCAGTATGGAACCAAGGGGCACTGGGATAGGCTGGCAACTGATGCCCACTCGCCTCGACATGACGAGGCCATGGCCACTGAACCCCACCATTGGAAGTGGGCTGTGATGTGGGTGCATTAACTTGAACCTGGTACTCACTAGGTGCACCCCCGTGAGCCGCCCCCACTGGGGGTTCCGGCCCACGGCGGGCGCCGGAGCTCGCGACCGGGATCGAGCTCTGGGGCCGCACCTGACCACTCTCCTGCTGTAGCTCTGGCCGAACAGGGAGCTGCGAGACACCGGCCGGGGTAGGCCGGAACATCTCCAGCAGCTCAACCCGGCTGGCTGCTTGTTGCAGTGTGGTGGCCATTGAGGTAGCCGGTGGACCCAAAGGGCCCCCCGCAGAGAATGAAGGGCCACCAGACATGGGGTTGTGTGCCATCCCTAAGGATGCCTCAAGCACAGCTAAACTCGTTAGCAATGCATCAACTGCCACAGATCCCCCAGTATAAAGTGGGCCGGGTGGGCTGGACGGCCCACCCGGCATTTGACCAGGAACACCAGCATGAGAGCCTGGGCCCGAACAGGGCCATGCCCAAAACTCCGGCCCATGAGGGGCCGGAGGTGGAACGTGCTGTGCACCAGCACCGGGCCCACCCCCGCTGACCGGCAGCTGCGGGCCAAGGGCCGGAGCCCCAGAAGGGCCGGACGAAGGCTGACTAGCCAAGGGCCAAGCAGCCTGCATCGCCCCACCGGTATCGGTGGGGGTAGAGCCCTGCCGCACGGGCGCAGCCCTGGTCCTCCGACCAGAGGGCTGCCCGCCGCGTTGCGCAGGGCCAAAAGTCCTCCCCGCTGGCCGTGGCTTCGTCGCCGAGGCCCTCCGTTTGGGAGGCATATCTTAAAGAAGGAGCAGGATCCCTTTCCAGGGATCGAAGAATGCAAAAAAGGCATGGAGGAGCCAGCAAGCCAAAGGCTCCGTGCGAAAATCCTTCCTTCCCAGCCGGGAAAGGAAACAAACAGCGACGGAGAAAACTTCTCCTCTCCGTCGCTCTTTTAAAATGGCAGCTCGGCTGCCTCGTGGCCACCCCTTTTATAGAGGGGTGGCCATGCCCCCTAACTCACCCGGATGTCTGAGTCTGGGTGGGGGCCCCCGCAAAGAGCGTGGCGGCCATTTTGGCGCTGCGCTTTCATTTGTTTCACAAAAATCACAAGGAGGAACTGCATAGGAAAGCACTTTGTAGCCCAGGCCAGAAACCTCCATTCTTTTCCTTAGATCAGGGGTGAGCAACCTTTTTACAATGCAGTCCACTCCATGCCCCCGGACAGCTGACCACACATGCCAGAAGTGGAAGTGGGCACATTTACGGCTATCATAAATGCATCCACTTCTGCATTTATTACAGTCATGGACACGTTTGCAAATGTGTGGGCACATTTTACAGCTGACATAAATGTGTCTGCTTCCACTTCTAGCTGTGGCAGATGCAGTGGTGGGCCACACGAAAGGGAGTTGCGGGCCAGCCTTGGCCCATGGGCCATATGTTGAGAACCCCTCCCTTAGATAATCCCTTTATTGATTGATGAGCAATGACATTAGTTTACATGACCATCATAGTTTTTGGGATACTAAATCATTCCACAGTCACTCCTTTTGAGGCCTGTGAGCATGTGATTATTGTAAGTCCCATAGGTGATATCTATTCAGCCCACAGCTTTCAAAGCTCGAGCTACAATATGTAACTGTCAACCACCATAAAAGCACTATGGATGCCTACCAGCTATATTCCTTGACAGAATTGTTCCACAAACTTGCCAGTGTAGATGAAATGTGACCAAATTAACTTAAAACCAAAGCTATGACAAAACTAAGTTAAAATCAATAATTGCCAAGGCATGAAATCATAGTGACCAAGTATGACTGAATTAACCTAAAAACCATAATATAAATCCTTCATTCTGTCTACTGTATCTAATTCTAAATTTCTTGGCCATGAAGTAAACAGCTAAGCCAGTGTTTCTCAACCTTTGGTTTTTGGACTTCAGTTCCCAGAAGCCTAAGTCATTTCCCCAAAGAACTGATCAGCCAATGTACTGACTTAGGCTACTGGGAATTCAAGTCCCCCTGTTGGGAACCATTAATCTAAGACCACCCTAGATAAAGAGATGTTGCATTGATAGCAGAAATCCAAAGAGGTCAGGGATGGAGTATGGACTCCTTCTATCTCTTCCAGCAAACGGCCTCCCCCATCCATGACAGAATGATCTTAACATATCTTACTTAACATATCTTTACCTTTCCATACTTACAATCCTGAGTGAGCACTGAAGAAACTCAGCATTCAATTACCCTTGTAAGTTTCAATCTAAAATTGCTTAACATAAAAGATGGATGGACCAGGAAATTGCCAGTTTTACCTTTGTTCAGTCATACAACTGATCCATCATAAGAGAAACCATTCTCTCCTTGTAATTTTAAAACACAAATAGATATCTAGTTTTAACATTTCTTTTTCACAATAGATACTTTGTGTTCATTTTATCCTAAAATACAGACTTTCCTATGCATGTTAAGGTAAAGGAGACATATTTTCTTTTCAATTCAGAATATTTATAAAGCAAAGAACTACATCACAAAATTCAAAGTGGGGTGACAATGATAGGATAGTTGAGTTTTTAGCTGTGTATTAGTTTAGGATTTATAAATCAGATCAGCTCTCACAAAAATGTACACTGGGTAAATTCCTCAAATAGCAATACACAGAGATTATTGTAAGGCTACAAGCATTCAGTCCTAAAAAACGGTGTAGAGAGACATTTTTCTTTTTGGGGGAAAGCAAATATAACACTGACATGATGGTCGCTTTAGAGAGTTTTTTGGAAAGACTTTGTGATGGTGATGATGATGATGATATGACAGCTATCATTCAAGTGGTGATAGCACTATCATTTATTGCAATCTAGACATACATTTTCCCTCTTCTTCCTTGAGCTATGATTTAATCATTTTTTCCTCATAGTTTGGAAGCACTATAAAAAACAGTGACATCAGATTGAGCAGGGGTCATAATAGGGATTTTTTTAAAAAAACAAACAAACAAACAACTGGCAGTGTATGCTGTGAGAAACAGTGATTCTATCCTAGCATGTGCCTGTCTCTGAAAAGCTATGTCCAGTTTACAAATTAAAAGTATAAGCTTATATTAGATCAAGGGTGATGGTCCTTTGGGCATTAGATATTTAGACTTTATCTCCCAGAATCTCCAGCTGACATGGCCAGTGGCAAGGGTGAAGATCCAGGTGAAATAAATAAATAAATAAATAATAAGAAATTAAGTATATTGGGATGGGGTACAATTAGGGATGTGTTGGGTTATTTATATGGTTGATCAGCCTTATACATTGCACTAATGTTCCCCTGCTATCGCACACACACACACACACACACACACACACACACACACACACACACACACACACACACACACACACACACAGAGGTTTTGAACCAGGCAGTGTTTTTATATCCTCATAACCTGCCTTACACCCACTATATTCCCACATTTATTGTCAATCACATAGAATTAGGATAGCAATTTTTCAAGCAGCTTTGTACACACTATACACCAATTTAACCATCTGTCAGTGTTACTGAAAGAAATCATTTGCCTAACAGAATTCTGACACATGAAATGCAGCAGAAGTAATTCTAACTTCACCCCCACTACTTTTTTCCACAGGTCACAACAACCTTTACTCCTATAATATGAGCAGATTTTTTTGACCCATGAAAATTTTCATCTTGACATTTCGGTTTCTTTATTGTCATTTTCCAAACCTTCTTTTGTGTAACTATCCTTGCTCCAGCTTGTGACATTTTAGCTAACTATGTTTTCCTTCTATATTTATGGTTTGATCATTATTTCTTCAGATTTTATAATCTGCATAGGAAAGTACAACTCTCTTTTATACTCAGAGGAGATGATTCAACAACCATTTAAAAGCTATCTACAGTACAAATGCAAATCACTATCCATGGTATTTTATGGTTTGCTATATTTTCTTATCAGGAAAACATAGGGCACTGTTTTGTTCTGGAACTAGTATTCTTAACAGTCAGTTTTCTATTTTACAGAACAATATGTTACTACTGGCTCTGATCAGTTCAGCTATGAACTGTACATATGTAGAGGTTAGAAATGTGTGAGTAGACCACAAATATGTTCAGAAATTATTTAAAGGAAATATGTTCTTGGCTATTATTATATAATGCCTTAAATCCTATTGCTTTACATAGTAAGTTACTCTAGACTATGGCCATTGGATCAATGGGAATTTGATGACTAAGCACCTCTACATATCTCATTGATTCAAAAGGGCTACTCTAGTTTCATTTACTATGTTATAAGTAAGTTATAACTAGAAAAGACCCTTTTGAATCAGTGGAACTTGAGGAGGTGATTTATCAAATCTTCTTTTATTCAATGGCCCTATTGTAGTGTGACTTTACTACAGTAAACAGCAGGATTTCAGCCATTGTTAATAAACTCATTGCTAAAGACTTTATGCAGCTTTACTTGTCTCATTTTCTTGTATGTTCAGTAAATATAACAGACTGATTTTTCCACACAGTGAAGTAGATCTGTGATATTCAAGTTCCCCCAACTCAGTGGACTAATTTGCTCATTATTGATATATTAATATTGTACAACTCCTGCCAACCTAGCAGTTCGAAAGCAAGAAATTGCAAGTAGATAAATAGGGACCACTTCGGTGGGAAGGTAACAGCGTTCCGTGCGCTCCGGTGTCTAGTCATGCCTGCCACATGACCACGGAAACGTCTGCAGAAGCAGACAACGCTGGCTCTTCGGCTTAGAAACAGAGATGAGCACTGCACCCTAGAGTCGGATACGACTGGCTTTCGAGCAAGGGAAACCTTTACCTTTACCTTTAATATTGTACAGATTGACCCCCATAGTGAAAAACCGAGGCAAATTACTACTAATTGAAGATTTTCTGCTTTGCTTTTGTGGTAGGAGAGAAATCCACATGCCACTCAAAAGTGGGACAAGAACTTGAATTTGTAGTGGTCTGCCACTGCCACCATTTCCATTGCACTGATGCAGCTATGGAACAGGATACTGGCCTTTTAAGTATATTATGTCTATTAAGCACATTATAAAGGAGGGCTACTTCATATGACCCTTTGAACATGACACCACTGCACAGAATACTCACTGATGGAAAAATATTCATTGCACTGTACCAATTGTATACTGTACAGCAGCATCTTTTCTTTCTGGGTCCTTTTTCTTTACTCTGGTCTGCTCTCCTGGTTCTGGGATGAGTACACTTATAAAATTGATAAGAGGATCCAATAAGGTAATGACTAATAGCCCCTTGATTCTCCTCTTGGGTAAGGGGGTTAGGAATCCAGCTCTGCTAAGATCCCCCTGCCTTGGAAATGCATGATTTTCATGCAATACAGCATGCCATCAATAGACAGAGTGCCAGAAGAATTATGGACAGAGATGAGGGACATCATGCAGGAAGCAGCAAAGAAAACCATACCAAAAGAAAAGAAGAGTAAGAAAGCAAAGTGGTTGTCTGATGAGGCTCTTAAAATAGCAGAGGAAAGAAGGAATGCAAAAGTCAAAGGAGAAAGGAAAAAATACAATCTTTTGAACACAGAATTTCAAAGAAAAGCAAGGAGAGATAAGGAAAACTACCTAAAAGAACAGTGCAAAGAAATGGAGGAAAACAACAAAAGAGGCAGAACCAGAGACCTTTTCAAAAAAATCCAGGAAATCAAGGGAACATTTAAAGCAAAAATGAACATGATAAGGGACAAAGACGGAAAGGAGCTAGCTGATGCAGAAGAAATTAAGAAAAGATGGAAAGAGTACACAGAGGAACTCTACAAAAAGGAACTCAACACTCCTGATAGTCACAATGATGAAGATTTTGAACCTGAGCCAGATATCCTGGAGAGTGAAGTCAGAAAGGCCCTAAAGAGCACTGCAAACAACAAAGCTAGTGGAGATGATGGTATCCCAGTTGAATTTTTCAAAGCTTTAAAAGATGATGGCATCAAATTACTGCATTCAATATGCCAGCAGATTTGGAAAACAAAACAGTGGCCACAGGACTGGAAAAGATCAGTATATGTTCCAATCCCAAAAAAGGGCAATGCCAAAGAATGCTCAAATTATCGAACAATTGCGCTCATCCCACACGCCAGCAAGGTGATGCTCAAGATAATACAGGATAGACTTCAGCAGCATGTGGAAAGAGAACTACCAGAGGTGCAGGCTGGTTTCAGAAGAGGCAGGGGGACTAGAGACCACATTGCCAACATACGCTGGATCATGGAGAAAACAAAGGAATACCAGAAACAAGTTTACTTTTGCTTTATTGATTACACTAAGGCCTTTGATTGTGTGGACCACAACAAGATGTGGCAAGTGATTAAAGAGATGGGAATACCAGAGCACCTCATATGCCTCCTGAGAAATCTGTACATGAACCAAGAAGCAACAGTTAGGACAGAACACGGAATGACAGAGTGGTTTGGAATAGGAAAAGGAGTAAGACAAGGCTGCATTTTGTCACCCTGCTTATTCAACTTATACACAGAACACATAATGCGCAACGCAGGGATGGAGGAATCACAATATGGGATTAAAATTGCTGGGAGAAACATCAACAATCTGAGATATGCAGACGACACCACCTTAATGGCAGAAAGTGAGGAAGACCTAAAGAATCTCTTGATCGGATTGAAGGAGGAGAGTGCAAAAGCTGGCTTGAGACTCAATATCAAGAAAACCAAGATAATGGCAACAGGCCCGATCAGTTCCTGGAGAATAGATGGGGAAGAAGTAGAAGCAGTGACAGATTTTACATTCTTAGGATCTAAGATCACTGCAGATGGAGATTGCAGCCATGAAATAAAAAGGCGACTGATTCTTGGGAGACAAGCCATGAAAAACCTGGGGAACATGGTGAAAAGCAGAGACATCACCTTGAAAACAAAAATTAGAATAGTCAAAGCAATGGTATTCCCAGTGGTAATGTACGGATGTGAGAGCTGGACAATTAGGAAAGCTGAACGCAGAAGAATAGATGCCTTTGAAATGTGGTGCTGGAGGAGAGTTTTGAGGGTACCCTGGACAGCGAGGAGAACAAATAGGTCAATCTTAGAAGAAATCAACACTGACTGCTCATTGGAAGGTCAAATAGTAAATATGAGGCTAAAGTACTTTGGGCATCAAATGAGAAGGGAGGATTCACTTGAGAAGGCCGTGATGTTGGGAAAGGTGGAGGGCAAAAGAAGAAGGGGGAGGCCAAGGATGAGATGGATAGATGGTATTGTAGACACAATGGGCACAGAACTGGGAGGACTGAGGGGGATGGTGGAGGACAGAGGTGCCTGGAGAATGATGGTCCATAGGGTCGCAAAGGGTCGGAATCGACTGTGCGACTGAACAACAACAGCATGCCATTCTATCGCCAGACTGAAGTGAGCAAATTTAGTACTTACATACAGAAATGTAACTAATTTCCTTTCCATCCTTAAGCATAAGCTGTCGAATAACTTAGTTCAGGATATTTATATTGAAATACAGTGAACCCCCACTTTATGGACAGCTCTCTTACCGAAAAACTCACTTCAGGAAAAGAAATCCATAGGAAATGATGGTCTGCTTCATGGTGGGAAATCACTATACAGAAGAAAAAAAATTGGGTGTTCTGATGTCTCCCACAGTGGGGAGAGGGTGTTTAGAGCATTTCCTCTCCATTTTTGAATTTTTTCATCAGGTTTTGGCATCTCCACAACCAGGAATTACCAAAGTTCCCCTGTCCCTTCATTAGCTGTTTCATGGGTACATTTCCTGCAATTACCAGAGATGGCTACTAGATGACTCTGTCAGCAATTTGCCAAATATGCACTACAAACAAACAACAATCAGTTCCAGAACTCATTAAAAAAACAAAAAAACGTATCCCCTCCGCTAAAAACTCTTTCCAAAGTACATTTTTATTTTTTCACTATGTTTTTGTCAGTTTAGAAAGAGCTATGAACAGAAAAAACCTGTTTTCCTGGCTCCTTTCTAACCCCCAGAACAGAAATATTGGTTTTCAATGCATTTCAATGGGAAACCACAGTTTGCTTTAAGGAAAAATCGCTATAAGGAAAACCCTATGGCATGAATTAATTCCATAAAGCGTGGGTTCACTGTATATATTTCTCATGTTCAAAATTGTTTAATACATAATTTTAGTTTCAAAATCTAGGATATTATTTCAGAGATGCAGAGAGATGTAATATATCCTGAATGTAATTGCAGGTCACCAATCACAAAGTCTATTCATAAAAGATAGTCAGAATCCTATTTTGGGCAAATAGCAATCTTGCATGCACTAATACTGGGCACCAATGAGTGGAGGCTTTGCAACCTATTGTGATTGTCCTTTGATTGGTAAATATATTTTTCTGAAATTTCAGGTGAGCTCCTGTCCTCTCTTCCTGTTTGTTCTTATTTCCATTTTATGCTGATGGTCTCTTGCTCTTCTCCTGAACTCCAACCAAGCATGAAGGGTTTCTTCACATCTTAGAGACTTCATTTTCCTATTTTATTCTACTAATTGAATCTACAAATGGTAACTGTAAGTAAAGATAGCTTTTTGACCTTTAAATGTTTCTAGAGTGATTCCATTATATAAAGTGCTAGTTTGTGTGGAAAGAAGGGGGGCATCTAATAAGACTGGGCTAATCTTTTAATGTTTCTCCATGTTGCTGCTTTTCCTACCTCATATTCTGCTAAGAGGAATAACCAAAATGTCTTCATTAGTTTATGTCCAGGTCTAAGCAGCTTGGCTCAGAGAGGTAGCTAATCAGCATTTTGGGGAGCATTTATTGTTTTCTAAATATATTCCAAATATATTCCAAATATCCACTAGTCTAAGTGTAAATTTCCATTGTAAATTACTGTAAGTTAAGAAGTCAATATAAGAATTTGCTGTTGGGACATGATAAGCAGCAGTAAATAACTACACAGACATTGCTTTAGCTTTGTATTTCAGTAATTCAAATTTACTTATTTACTCATTTACTTATTTCATCCACTTATATATCATTTACATAGTACCTTATTACTCTAACATACTCATTCATACTATCTAGAAGTGTGCTCAAATCAGTACTGGAATAGTAGGTAGTTTTATCTAAAACATCACAGTTCAATTCTCATTCCAATGTTAAAGGCCCCTATGTATCACACAAACATTTATGATTTTAGGTGTGTATATAGGGTTTTACATACAGGTAGATATTTTACAGCTAAGTATAGATGAGAAACCATTACAAATACATGGGACTTTGCATAAAGAATGTCTTTGTTTCACAGAACTTTAATTATGCAAATAAAGTTCAGATGTTCACATATTGTTTCCAATTAGGGGAAATTATGCTACTGCCTGCCGAAAATGTTCAAAATCAGTGGAGGTATTGCACCTTTATGTGGGTCTCTCATGTGCATTAGTAAGAGCAAACATCTGCTGCAAATTATGCTTTTAAAATCATTAGCCTTAAAATGTTATCTGTTTACTGCAGCTCCTGGGAAATAATCATAGATGTGGGGGCCTATAAAACTGGGTTCCATTGTCTGATTGTCAGGGAATGGCCTTTGGGACAGTTTCATGTCCAATACATGAGAAAGCCTTCCTTTCTGAAATAAATAAAAACATGTTTTCCCTTGGTGATAATTCAATGGAGATTTGTATACAGTTTGTTTTGTTAGGCATAGAATGGTAATAACTTTCCTTACACAATAGTCAGCACAATTCTAAACTGGCTATTGTCATTTCATATTTTCAGAGAATGGAAGAGTTACTCTCATCAGCAGTAATGACCAGCTCCTTGAAATGAATTTTTCTCCTCTTTGAAGGTTTTGAATTAACTTGGGGGCCATTCCAACAATGAGCATAATTAAGATAAGTTGTGTTTGCTAAATTTGCAAACTTTTTTTTACTGGAATGGCAGGCAGTTCAGCCCATAATTGACAAAATCACCAAATCACAAGTGCAATGTTGGATTTACACCTATATTAAAATATTAAGCCAGATAATCGTAAATATAAAGTAATTATTGCCCTATGTTCTTTAATTGAGTCTTGGAATATTTAAATCATTATCTCTATATACCAGTGAAGGTGAACCTTTTAAAGACTGAGTGCCCAAGGAGGCAGAGAAGATGGGCAGCAGATATCACACATGCTGGTGATGACACATGGTTGTGTGCACACCCACATGATATCAAAGCACACCACATGCACCACCCAACTACATGCCACCCCCGGCAAGCTGCTCTTGACAAGCCACCACCATCATGCCATCGCCAGCCTCCTACCCCCCCCCCAACAAGCGCTGCACAGCCACAAGCTACCCAGGCTCTTGAAAAGCCCCACATAGCCACCAGAAAGGCCTCCTGGGCTCCAGAAAAGCCCTTTGCGGGCACCAGAATGGCCTCCCAGGCTCCGTAAAAGCACCACAAATCCACCAGAAAGCCTCCTGGGCTCCAGAAAAGCACCATGGAGCTGCTGGAAAGACCTCCCGGGCTCGGGAAAAACCCTGCACAGCCACCAAAAGGGCCTCCCAGGCACCGGAAAAGCACTGTGAGGTCACAGGAAAGACCTCCTGGGCTCTGGAGAAGCCCCACATGGCCTTCTCACCCCTGATGGGCCTTCCCACCCCCAATGGGCCTTCCTAACCCCCCAATGGGCCTTCCCACCCCAATGGGCCTTTCTCCCCTCCATGGGCCTTTCCACCCCCCAGTGGGCCTTTCCACACTTGACAGGCCTTCCTGCCCCCTAACGGGCCTTCTTACCCCTTGATGGGCCTTCCCAACCCCCTATGGGCTTCCCAACCCCCAATGGGCCCCATCAGGCCTTCCTATACCCATTCAGATCTCCCCCTATGAGTGCTCCCCACATTACTTCTCCCAGCCACAGTCTCCCAGCTGGGATTTCTGCCTTCCCTCTCAGCTCTCCTTTGGCAGAGAGAGAGGGGGATGGTTGGGAAGTGATGCCAGCTAGGTTGCATGTGGCGGGACTTCCCCAAGAGAATGGTTACTGCATGCCACTTCTGGCATGCATGCCATAGGTTCACCACTGCTATATACAAACCTACCATATATACTTGAGTATAAGTCGGGTTTTTTAGCTTCCAAAATGAGGTCCAAAAATGGGACTTGACTTATACTTGGGTCAACATAAACACTCAAAAACATATGCACACAAATGTCTAAATTAATTAATTTTACCGTATTATCATGTATTTTAATTTTTTAAATTCATAGCAGCTGCTGCATATCTCACACCCAACTTATACTCAGGTCAATCTATCTTCCTAGTTTTAGAGGTCTAAATAAGGTACCTCAACTTATATTCAGGATGACTTATAGTAGAGTATATACGGTACCCCTTTTATGTGCATGTGCTTGCATGGACACTCGGAGAGGAACAATTCTTGAATAAATTATGTTTCATTTTTTCTGTATACTTTAATTGGAGTCAGCCTACCTGATTCTGGAGCCATTCTAATGAAATGCTCAGTTTAAAAAGATGGAAACACAGAAATGGCCAAACGATGTGAAATACACAGAAGAAAGACGAAAATCCGTTTGAGGCTCAGAAATGTATTAAATTGTTATTTAATGTAAAAGTCTTAAAGTTAATAAATTCAAATTATTCCAGTAAAGACAACAACAAGTCCAAACAGTTGTAAAAGTTGACCGGTATACAAACAAAATGAACAAACGATAAGAGGTTAGGACGCAATTAAAATGCAAATAAGTTACCCTATAACCATATATGATACTACCAGATATTGGAAAGTTAGCAAGTCAAGTTGTCTGATGAAGGGAAGTTCTCCCGGAAAAGTTTGTATACCAGTCAACTTTTACAATGCTTTGCACTTGTTGTTGTCTTTACTGGAAGAATTTGAATTTATTAACTTTAAGATTTTTACATTAAATAACAATTTAATACATTTCTGAGCCTCAAA
Source organism: Bradypodion pumilum (assembly GCA_035047305.1). Lineage (NCBI taxonomy): Eukaryota > Metazoa > Chordata > Lepidosauria > Squamata > Chamaeleonidae > Bradypodion > Bradypodion pumilum. Next base: position 184,502,426 of record JAWDJD010000005.1, read on the forward strand.
TGTATTTTCATTTTTCTTCAGTTTAAAAAGATGGACAAAAGTAATAAATTATGCAAATGATCCCTTACAAGAGAAAAGCACATTCAAAGGAATGACATGATAAGCTCCATTATGATTTATTTTTGTAGATTTTCCCATTGTGTCTGATCAATTACAATGGGAAAACTGTGATTTTGTTACCCAAATTATAGTTTCTAAGTAATTAAATAATAATAATATCAATAGCCAGGTTTTCCCTGTCATGTATCCAGAAATAAGATGCAATAGTTGCTGAACCAAAGCCAATTTTATTAAAAGCCAAAAAGAGATCGTGCAGCAATGGTCTCTTTTCCAAAAACGAAAGGGAAGATCCCAAAATACAATTACAGCATTCATTTATACGTGGTTTAAACAAAGAAAAATATCCATTTTTACTCTGTTGGCCAAAAGCAATTTATCTAAAACAGCCTACAATCAGATTGGTTAATCACCAAAAAGTCCACACTATTAGATATACTGTATAATTAAAAGAATTCAGAACATTCAAAGCACCCTAAAACTGACAGAAATAAATGTTACAGAAAGGAGAGTTCTGGCGACTCAACCTCCAGGTTAAAGGGATTTATTGTTATTGTTCTTACTTCTTCTTCTTGTGCTGTATCCAATTCCAAATATTGGTGATCATCAAGGTGAATAGCCATGAAGATTATCCTGAGAATATAATGCAGTGGCCTTCCATTTGCTTTCCGCATCACAGCATGACACCCATACCACTGATCCAGTTCCATGAGTCACTTTCTGGTCCTGAACCCTTTTGGCACACAAATACCTCATCAACCCCAGGCCAGTATTGATGAAGCTGCTGCCCTCCACCAAGATGGATTAAAGCAGTATAGTCTACTCTATTACCACAGCAGGATATCAGACCTTGTCCTAATCCACTTGGAGACCATCACCTGTCCCTGTGGCTTTTGTCACCTAAGGTTTGTAGTCCTCAGGGTGGTCAGGTTTACTGCTGCCTGATAATCGACATTGAGTTGCTTGCAGTTTGGTCTACTCTATTACTATAGCAGGATATCCTGGCTAGACTTCTTGTCCCTACTTAACACCTCAAATAGATTTGTGTCCTTTTTGATATGCATTTTTGCCAAGAGCAAATGGAGATGGGGTTGTTTGGTTCTTTTGTTTTCTCATGCCTGAGCCTGCCACAAAGAAGTGCCTAATAGGTGCTTGGTTTAATTTAAGAAAACACTTTGTGTAACTATTGAACTAAAGCAGGGGTGCCCAAACTATGGCCTACAGACCGGATTGCCACCACCTCCAGAAGTGACCTGCCGCCACCAGAAGTCATGAAATTGCACTAACAATGCACAGAAACACTGTGAAAATGCAGCAAAAAATATCCAAAAACACGGTGAAAATGTGCCATCTCGCTCCTGCCAACATGGGAAGTGGCGGACATGGCAAAATGCCCTGTGAATGCACACACAGTGAGTTCACGCACTGCTGCCGCTGGGAGAAACCACATGACCGGCCCACTCAGCTGCCTAAGGGGGAATGGTCAGGCCCCTGGCAGGAAAGGTTTGAGCACTCCTGAACTAATATAAATATTTTATGTAAAAAAATGTGTGCATAACAATTAATTGTGCATTGGTGACTGCATGGATTTTAGTGAGTGAGCAGTTTACAACTTGGTCATGTAGAGAATTATAATTGGGCATATGCTTATGGTTCAGATTTTAACTGGGTTCCAAAGCAAATTGCAGGTATTTCTTAAGGAAACCAGAATAAGTACTTGAATTGAAGCAGGACTGTCGAAAGAACCAGTATTTCTTCAGGACTGTGTGGGTTATAAAAAGATGGAATTTTAAAAAGAGAGAAGAGAGAAATGAAAGTGTGATTGTAAACAGAATAAGGAAGCTGAAAGCAGAAGATGGATAGCTCAAGCACCAATGAAAAGCCCAGATTCTTGTGAAAACCTTAGTCACTGAGCCTCTGTAAGAAAATACCTCTGCCCACATGATTGGTGACCATTTTATGAGCACAAAATGTGGAAGAATAGAGATTGCTATTTGTCTGACTTTCATTTTCAAGAGCTAGGAAGGATTGTAGGTCCTTTTTTAAAAAAAAATAGAGAGCTGTATATTTTAATTCAATTGTCTGTCAGTATGTATGTGAACACTGTGCTATTGTGAATGATTTCAGTGGAATAGATTGCAACAGTGCTAGCGATATGACATAATCTATTGAAATTGCATGGCTTCTGGTAGGGGAAAAGAAAGAAGGAGATAAACTGATAGGAGTTTTGTTTGCATACTGAAGGTCAAGCAGTTTTGTTGTTGTTCAGTCACATAGTCAAGTCCAACCCTTTGCAACCCCATGGACCAGGCTCCTCTGTCCTCCGCCATTCTCCTCAGCCCACTCTCGTTGTTCTGTGCAGGACAATGACAATAAAGATTTATCTATCTATCTATCACTCAGATCTATGCCCATTGCCTTGACAGTGCCATCTAGCCACCTCATCCTCTGGCGACCCCATCTCGTTTTGCCTTCGATCGTTCCCATCATTTGGTGGCCAAAGGGGCCATTCAACAATTACATGATCCTCAATAGGGGGAGGGGTCTGCCATCTGAATTATAAAAAATTACTTGGGGGTGGAGTCAGGTCAAATATTACATAATCCATTTGGAGCTGTTGTGGTTTCGAAACATGGTGCTTTTTTAGGTTTAAAAATGATCTCTGGGAATTTTGATCCAATTTGAGATTATTAAATTGCTTGTGCAGTCTATTCTATTTCACCAATAGTGAAAAGCTCTAAAAATTTTGATACAAAAGCTCTGGATTATGTAATTTTAAAGGGAGGGGGAGTTTGAAGCAAAAATCATGGTCAGATTACATGGGTGTAGGGGGTCAATTTCCCCCCAAAAATGGATCTTGTAATTGTTGAATGCCCCCAAAGTGCTTGAGCTTCATCTTCAGTATTTGTCCCTCCAATGAGCAGTCAGGATTGATTTCCTTCAGGATCGACTGATTTGTTCTCCTCACAGTCCAGGGGACTCTCAAGAGTCTCCTCTAGCACCACAATTCAAAAGCATCTAGTCTTCTGCGCTCAGCCTTCCATAAGGTCCACCTCTCACAGCTACTGTTCACATTACTACTGGGAATACGATTGCTTTGACTATGCATACTTATGTGAGCAGGTGATGTCAAGCAGTAGTTGATGGTAATAGGGTTTACCCACTCAGACAAGGTCAGATCCCTTTGCAGGCGCACCCACACAAATAAAGACTCAGACACCGGTATTGGATTAAAGGCATTGGGCCACTTTTATTGAATAATACCTTAGTCTGAATTATCACTTTCAATTGGTGTATCATCCAATTGTAATTCTTTAAGGCAAGCAGGTAGCAGTAGAACCGGATAAGGTTCCACCCAAAATGCCAATGGTTATTGGCTACATGTATCCATTTGTATCAATTTGTTTGTTGACACAAACAAATTGTTGACTGAAGTCAATATACTATCTACTGACCCCACCCTATGACGTGTATCCGTCCAAATATCAAGGTGATGCAGGCTGTGAAGCTCCAAACATCACCCCTTTCATGGTTCGCCCTTTACCGGCCAATCCTGCGAACCTGGCAGATACCTATGGGTCATAAATCTTTACCTTACCAGTGCTACCCACCACACGGGGAGGCGTCCATGATGACTCACTGTCCCCCCAGATGGTCAGCTCAGTCGCCAGGCCCGTTTGCACGTCCTCCAGAAAGAGGTTCATACCTCTGGCCAACAGGTGGACCCCATCTCCTGCATACAGGCTAAAATCCTGCAACACTATCCCCAGGTGTCGAATGGCTGTCCCCAAGCCATTCTCAACAAGAAACCGGGCAACAGCCCTGTTCACTGACCGCTGGGCACGGTCCAAACCACGGAGGTCCATGCCTCCTCTATAACAATGTCTTGTCACGATGTCAGACCATAGCAACCGTGTGTACGGCCATAAATGATGTAGAAACGCCAGGTCACTGCACACCGACCTTTTTAAGGAAAGGCCAGTGATCTGTGTGAGATCATTGCCGCCGAGGTGCAGAATCAAAACATCAGGCGATCCAGCATTCCTGATGGACATCAGGAATGGCAACAGTTCCTGCCACCTCATGCCAGGCACACCATACCACCGCATACTTGCGGATGCACGTAGCCCGAGATGGGGTCCCCACTCTGACGATGCAGCATACTGTGCCGCCCAGTGCACATAACTGGCCCACCAGTCACACTAACACCTGTGTGCGTAGACACACAGGGTCTGTAAAAGAAGGAGAAGGAATTAAAGACATAACTAGGTACTCATACAGTGAGGGGACGTACATATAACGAAAAACATGCGGATCCCCACCTCACCCTCCGACATATATCAGCCTCAGAGTACCCAAACGCAGCCGCAGTCGATGTGGTGCCTATCCTGAATGAATGGGTGCCATAATGTGCCCCAGGGAGGCCAACACTGTGAACTGCCATCCCGGTCACCCTCCAGAACTGAAATTTGGTAAAGGGAGTCCCATCCTGGTGGCAGAACAACGGGCCAGGGCGCATACCACGCACTGTCAAAAATGCATGTAGTGCACCAACCGGACAGATGTCAGCAAATGTACATCATAGCAGTCTACACCACTGCCTTCTCCATGCTGATCGGCAGTCTACACCACTGCCTCCTCCATGCTGATCGGCAGTCTACACCACTGCCTTCTCCATGCTGATCGGCCTTTGAGGAACGAATCCTCAACTGAGGCCACTCCTGGTTGATAGACAGATCTTCGAGTTCCAGTGCCCTATGAGACACGTCCCCCTTTGACAATGGGACCAGCTCGCTGATTCTCAGAGCTCCAAAGAAAGCTATGGTGGTAGCTGCATGAAAAAGAGACTCCTCATACCTATCATAACACAGTCTATGCCAACCTCGTGCAAGGTGGGTCAGAATACCTGGTGAAACAGGGTGACGTGTGTCCGGGCAGCGGCCATGTTCACGTGTCCACCCTTCCAATACATGGCATATGCGGAAGTCACGCACACAGTCAGTAAAGCCCCATGCCTTGTCCATGAATGGCAAGGCAGAAAGCCTGGTGGTGATGGTGTGTGGGGCTAACCCCTGATCATGAAGGTGCACCATATACTGTAAAACCTGGTCAACCGGTATCGGCCACATTTCAGGCAACTGCCTTTGCCTACAAAAGATCCTAAATAGAAGGAGTGTATGCTGATACGCCTTACGCGTGTGAGGTGCCAAAGACATGCTGATTGCCCGGTTCACCTCTCCTCGCCAAATGTCCATATCTCGGCTGGGAGTGGAGAGGGAAGTTCCTCTGCGTCCGGAGCCAATGCACGGAACTGGGAGATCTGCAGGCGGGATAAAGCATCAGCAATATCGTTATTAATGCCTGGCACATGTCTGGCCCTGAAGAGCACAATAAGGCGCAAGGACCAAAGAACAAATTGGCGAACTAAGGCCATAACTCTGGGGGATTTAGACATTTGGGCATTGACAATGTGTACTGCCACAGTATTGTCACACCAAAAGTAAATCACCGAATTAGCCCACCTGTCCCCCCAGAGCATAAGGCCCCCTAAAATTGAAAAAAATTCCAGGAACGTAAGATCGCGTAAGCGATCCATGCCCTGCCATGCCTGAGGCCACTGACCATAGGTCCACTGTCCTTCAAATAAATCCCATAGCCCAGGGAGCCAGAGGCATCTGACTGTACTTGAAACTGGGGGGGGGGGTGGGGCTGACCATAAGGTCAGATCTCCAGAAGGATACGCCATTAAAGTCCATTAGGAATGTGAGCCAAACCGAAGGGTCTGCTCGTAAACCCCTAGTCAGCCTATCCTGTGGTGTCGTTTAGAAAGGTCCACCATAGCGTCACACAGACGCCTGGTGAAGGCTCTGCCTGGTGTCACCACTCTGCAGGCGAAGTTGAGGTATCCGTGAAGCACCTGCAACTCCCAGAGAGACACTTTACACTTGTAAAACATTGCCAAAATCACATCAGAGATCCGCCCCCCCCCGACCGACAATTCGGTCACCAGGCTCGCTTGTACGTCATTCAAAAGAGGTGGATCCTCTTGCTGACAGGTGAACCCCATCTCCAGAATAAAGGCTAAAATCCTGTAACCCTATCCCCGGATGATGAATGGCTGTCCCCCAAGCCATTCTCGATAAGGAACCAGGCAACAGCCCTGTTCACTGACCGCTGGGCACGGTCCAACCACGGGGGTCAATGCCCCCCCTATAATAGTGCCTCGGCACGATGTCTGACCATAGCATCCGTGTGTACGGCCATAAATGGTAAAGAAACACCAGGTCACTGCACTCAGAATTCTTTAAGTCCAGGCCAGTGATCTGTGCAAGATCATCGCCTCCGAGGTGCAGAATTAAAACATCTGGCGGTCCAGCATCCCCAATGGACATCAGGAATGGCAACAGTTTCCGCCACCTCATGCCGTGCACACCATGCCACTGCATACGCGCAGTTGCTCATAGCCCGAGATGGGGTCCCCACTCTGATGAAGCAGCGTACTGTGCCGCCCAGTGCACATAAATTGTGGCCCACCAGCCACACTGCACCAGTGTACGGAAACACACAGGGTCTGTAAGAGAAGGAGAGAGAATTGAGGGCATAACAAGGCACTCATGCAGTGAGGGGACGAACAGACGGAGAAAAAAAGGCGCAAATCCCCAACTGCCCATGCGACGTATGTCAGGCTCCGAGTACCCAAATGCAGCCGCAGTTGATGCAGCGCCTATCCAGAATGAATGGGTACCGTAACGAGCCCCAGGGACCCCCGCACTGTGAAGCGCCGTCCCGGTAACCCTCCAGAATTGTAATTTGGTAAGGGGAGACCCATCTTGGTAGCAGAACAACAGGCCAGGGCATGAACCACGTGCTGCCACAAACGCATGTGGGGCACCAACCGTACAGAGGGCAGCATCATGCTACTACCCTTTCCCCGCTGACCGGCCCTTGAGGAGCGAATCCTCCACAGGGCCCACTCCTGGTCAAGCGACACATCTACCAGTTCCAGTGCCCTGCAGAACATATCCCCTGTTGAAAGTGGGACAAGCTCACTGATTCTCAGAGCCCCAAAGGAAGCCACGAAGGTAGTTGCCTGCAAATAGACTCTTCATACGGAGCATAAGCACTGGCCACGTAGTGGTCATATACAGTAGCCACAACTGCTAGCAGGGCTTGTCCCACCGCATCTCAGGGTGAAGGGCCGCCCTCACCCTAAGTTCTATGTCATAGGCCAATCATGACGGGCCAGGGAAATCAACTACAGCCCGGTAAATATTGTCCAGGTACTGGACCATTGGGCTGGCCAGATCAGGACGGGCCCTGGATATCAAATAAGCCGGTAACCCATTGGCCCAAGTGCGAGGTGGGTTACAATGACGGGACAACTCCTTGTCCCTGTCGTCCCACCCCTCCCTCTCCTCCTCAGTGGGTTCACGGTGCAGGAGGGTGAAAATGTCAATATATTCCCCCATGCCATATCTTCCCCCTAGTAGCCTGGGATAAATGGGGTGGAAGCATTGGGGTGGTCACCCCTATAAGAACCTGGGGGTAATTGGCCTGTTGCGGCCATGGCCACCAGACCCCCCCCCCAATGTTATGAGCTAGTGTCACCGGTGTGCTGATTTGACCAGGATACTCACTCAGTGCACCACCATGGGAGCTCGGGGTGGCCATCGAGTTCTGTATCTCTGTGCGTCCATGCCAAGCAGGACCAGTCCCCGGTGGAATGCCCTGCTCGAACGGCTGGATGGGGAGCTGCAAAATGCCAGCCTGCACTGGCCTGGTGGCCTCCTGCAGCTCAACCCTGTTGACAGCCCACTGCGGCAGTGGCAAGCATGTGGTTGCAGCCGAGGAGCTGCCAAGCCCACCCTCAGTAGGTGGTGGAGCAATTCCCACGAATGCCTCGAGTACCGATATGCGGGCAAGGAGAGCATCCACAGTGTCAGACCCCAGAATAAGGTGGGCCGGGTGTGCCGGATGGCCCACCAGGCGATTGATGAGTAGGCAGGGGGGAAAGCCGTGTGGCAATCCCCAGGCAGAATAGCGCCAGGCCCAATAATCCGGCCCATGGGGGGCCAGTGGAACGGCGGGGCGTGATCCCGCGCTGCGCCGAATGGGCCGCTATGCCACATGCTGAGCAAATGTTCAATAGGGTTAGAACCCCAGGGGAGCAGGCCCACGCAGCCCCCGCCCGAGCCCTGTGACTGGGTGGGTAAGCATAGGCCTGGTAACCCTCTTTGGTGGCAGTGGGAAAGTGAACGCTGCCACCCCCCAGTGGGGTGCCCGCCCAAACCCTCCGGCCTGGTGGCAGTCCCACCTTAGACCGCTTGGCCACACTACCAAGGAGGAAGAGGGGGTAGGCCAAGCCCTCCCCCTTGGATGCAGCCTCAGGGCCGCCTGAGACTTTCGCTTGGGTGACACGGCAACCCAAGCGCTAGAGTACTGATCGGGGGAGAGATATCCTCCGATCAGAATATCCAAAAGAGAGCAGCGTCGGAGCGAACTTCTCCGCTCCGTCGCTTTTCTTTAAAATGGCAGCGAGGCTGCCTCGTGGCCACCCCTTTTATATAGGGGTGGCCACGCCTCCTGACTAACCCGGATGTCTGCTTCCAGGTGGGGGCCCCCGCAAAGAGCGCGGTGGCCATTTTGGCGCCACGCTTGCATATTTCTCCCTGATGTTTTTTCATTGTTTAGACATTTATGACTATGTACAAATAATCTGAAATATTTGGATAATGAATCATGCAGTGTAGGCTACAAATAGGCTTATAGCAAATTAATTATGATTCATGAAACAAATAAATTGGACCAACTAAAAGCAGATGGTGTTTCTACACTGCTAGTTTTAATTGACTGTTGTCTTCAATGAAGAACTTTAAAAGTTTAAAGTAGTCGTCCTTTGAGTTCATTCCTACCAGGGAGATTTCTCTGCATTGAAATTGTATTCCTCTGAGAAGTCTTGTGAAAAATTTCATGCAATTTCTCAGGCATGTTGTGGCCTCCATAGAATTGATATACAGTGGTACCTCGGATAAAGTCCAATTCAGAAAAGTACAATTCGGATAAAGTCATGGATTTCATGCACATGTGATGCATCACATAAAGTCCAAACCTGCTAAAAATGGACGTTATCTGAGGTATTTGGTATAGGAACCTCGGATAAAGTCCATTTTTGGATGTTATCCAATGCATCACCCCTTTGATTTGGATAAAGTCCAAAATCGGATAAAGTCCAAACTTGTGGAATGGAGTATGGACTTTTTCCAAGGTTCTACTGTACTTTGTTTCTGGTAGAGCATCTTTCCTGTGCAGGATTCATCAGAAAGAGTGTTAAGCAGTGCAGAATCTGCCCATTTCCTGCACAGAACAACAAAAGGAAAATTACAAAAAAGGAAAGACATGAAATTTTCTGATGCCGAGGAAAGTTTCAGTGGGAATTCTCTGCATGGCAAAAAATGTAAGATCACCAAGAATGATTTTTTTACGAAGTAAGCAAATTTGTATATTTTAAACATTTTCCTGCACTTTCTGTTTTTTGTCTATGGTTTGCTTCTTCAAGTAATAAAGCAATGACCTTATTCAGAGATGGTTTATGCAAATTACAGGGACCTTGCTTTTTTAAAAATAATAATAATAATATTTCATTGTCTTATTCTCACCTTAAAGCAAAAGTTCTCATGGAGTTTCAAAATTCTCTGTCCAAGTCTCTTGTTCTGCTAGCCTAATTTGATGAGGAGCTACTGTTAAACTATTTGTTTGAGTGATTTATACCTAGAAAACTGGTGTGTGTGTGTGGGTGTGTTTCACCATAATTAGACATCAACCTGATGGCACATAAATTAATAATACATAACAGTAATGAAAAAGGTGTTCCCCAAGTTCTGAATTCTGCACATATATATATACTCAGAAGTAAGCCACTTTGGGGTCAATGAGAGACCCTTCTATGTAAATTAGGTAGATAGGACTGGTTGTTCACTGCATACAGCAACTCAATGATTTCAAAAACTGTGGGTATGCCTGATACTGCAAAGGATGGGACTGTTAACAGAGGCTGCTTACTGTTAGAGCTCCTTCAGAATTAATGTCAAAAACTCCAGGCAGGTGAAATAGCATTAGCCTGGTATGCATACTGTATGTAGGTTTTTGTTACATGAAATCTGATCAGACACAGAATATGTGGGGGCTTCTCCAAAAGACAAAAACCAGAAAATAAGACACTTAAGTGGAAACTGAGACAGCTATAATGTGTTAGGAAATGAAAATAATCCAGCAGGCTTCTTAGCAAAGGCTCTGTACGTACATCAACCAGATTTGACAGCATGAACCATAATGGTTCCCTAGGAACCATTAAGTTCTATCTGTTTTGTTGGCTATACATAGGATTAAAATTACATGTGCTGAGGAGCAGATCAAAAGTAATGCTGTGGTTTCAGGTTTGTGGCTGACTGAATTAGATGAGAAAACTGTTGAGTACAAGGGAATGAAACCATCCTCTACAGGCTTCGGTGGTTTGGTTAACTTGTACATGTTAGAAAATAAAGCAAGTCTCTGGTTCCACTTTCTGGTTTGTGCAATTATCCAGCTGGTTCTTCTCTTTTTTTGCTGGTAACTGAAATTGCTCAACAGTCTTGTCCCTTGCATGGAATGCAAACTGACCCCAGGGCCACTTGCTTCAATGGCTCCTGAAAGTTGATCCTTCAGATCTCTTTGATTGTTCTTTCTGTTAATAAAGCAGTCTTTGCTTATCACTTGCTTTGAGAACGATGTCCAATACTGCCCATGTATTAAAGATGAGAACAGACCCATAGCCAAGTGGGGCCAAGGGGGCAAAAACCCTCCCGAGCTATCAGTCCCCCCCAACCACTCCATGGTGCCACTGTTATATATGTGAGTGTGACATTGTTGCCCCTCCTGGAAGTTTTTGACCCTCCTGGAAAAAAAATTGTGCCCCCACCCAAATAAAAAAACCTGACTATGGCCCTGGATAGGAAGTAAATTTATATTTATAATAATTGCATGCTGTCACGTCATTTCTGACTCATGGCAAACCTTTTCAGGTTTTCTAGGTAGTATTCAACACAATTGAGACTAAACAGTTTCATATCTATACTTACCTGCCCCTGTCAGAATTCAGTTGCTCATGATCCTAGTTCTGACAAAACATAACCTCTCCATCATAATCAAGATACATCTCATAGCTTCTAATTTATTAATGCAATGAATTAGCACTAGCCCTTTAGTATTTATTAAATTAAGGATGCTCAGGGGAAGATAGCATAGCAGGGTGTTCCTCTGGGACAGCGTGCTTTAATGCAACCGCATTTCAGTCTTCTCCCTCAGCCCGGACACAACACAATTGTGCCCCAGGACGATACGGTGTGCCCAACTTGGATATTGCCGATGATGTCCCCCTCCGTGGTGCCACTTGAAGATGCTGGTGCACCGAACAGACCATGGTGATAAATTATTGGTGCCCTCTGGACTGGCACAGTGAATCTTGCCTGAAGCTGCTCTCCTCCAACCTTGCCAGGTGTCTGACTTGGACATGATTAAACCTCCGAACGGCATTGCGGCAGCAGGAGATCTCATCCTCGTTACCAATGTTGAGTCTGGAGGTAATTAGCAACGCGACAGAAAGTTCGGAGTTAACATCAGTGATTTATTGTCAGCTCATATACTGCTGCAGGGATAATTCGGACTGGGAAATAAGGGGACGAGGTAGCAACTTATATACAAGTAGAGCGGCAGTTACAGTGATACATTTGCCCGGGCTTTTGCTAACACAGAAAACCTGTATTAGACCAATCAGAGTACATTGACAACATATGAAAGTCTATACAAGCTAGTTCTTCTCCCAAGAGTCACAATGGAGACTTGAACTCCAAAATTCTGTTTTGCCAGAGACCTTCCTCACTGAACTCTTCAAGAATCCTCTAGTCAATCCATTTGAGCAGATATTATTCAGTTTCTTCTTTGTGCATTGCATCTGACTCAACCACCAATAAAAGAAACGTGAGTTACAGTAAGTGGCATTGCTGTGGTGGGAACTGAACTATGTCTGGCTGTACTAAGTTTGCACCAACAGGAATGTTATATTCATCAACATACAATCACAATTAAGAGACAACTTATGGCATCAGAGGACAGATTACAGATGGCTCCCAGCCTTGAAAATGTTTCATGTGCCAATGATAGTTTGCTATGCTTGTCATCCTGGCAAGGCTACTCTCCTTTTCCCTACTCAATCTGTCCTGAGAGAAAAGAGCATTAAAATAGAAAGAAAGAAAGAAAAAGAGCTACAAATCCAGTACTGTTATTTTAATCAGTGATTTGGAGGGCGATATACACTAACAGTAACAATAATAGTAACAATTTGAAGATAAATTGAACAACTGGGAAAAAACCATTGCATCAATGAGACCTGAGAAATATTGATGGGAAAGATGAAAATCGCTCAACTTGATTATGGATAAAACTGGAGACCACCAAGAAAGAAATCAAAGGATTGATTTTTGCTGCATAAGAACAAGAAATGAAAACTAATATCATGAAAGCTAAAAATTATGGATTTGTTGCCAATAGCAAAGGTCAACTTTTGTTGAGAAAAAGATGGAACTGTGTCACAACTCATCTGTGACAGTTTGAGGACTGTGCAGACAGACATAGCAAAGGCACAAAAGAGTTGCAAGGTCACTATGTTAAAAATGTAATCTGCCAGCATCCAATAAATCATGGGAACATCAAGTAGGGAAGGTGTTAGAAAATGACCAATTTAGGATCTTGTAGGATTTTTTGATTGAAACTGACAGACACCTTACATAACAATGTAAATTATCAAAATATAACAGTAATAGAATGAAGAAATGTCTGGGTAATTGACAATGCAATTCCAGGGGATGCCAGAGTTGAAGAAAAATGACTGGAAAAATTAAGAAAAGACAGAGACCTGGCAATAGAAATCACTCGATTGTGGATGAATCGCACTTCAGTGGTCCCTGTAGTCATTGCAGAACTGGGGAAAATGCCAAGGAATTTTATAAAATATAACCAACTATGAATCTCTGAAACTACACCATCAGAGCTGCAGAAGACGGAAATACTGGGGAAAATAAATATTACACAGCTATTTAACAAATACTTAAATTTCTGGTTAAAACTTGTATCAGTTATATAATCCAGTCAATGTTAGACTTTGTTTGTATGTTTGAATAAATCATGATCATCATGATCATCGTGGAAATGCAGAGCCGGAAGAGACCTTATGGATTATTGAATCTAACCTCTGTCAAGGAGACACAGTGGGAAATCAAACTCACAACCTGGCTCCACAGTCAGATATCTAGACCACCAACTTCTCAGCAGTTATGCAGTAATGTAGTGATTTTTGTTTGAACTTTCCAACGTTTATGCCAAAAAAAATATGTTTCATAATAACTGGCTTTCACTTAAGAGAAAGAAGGAGAAACAGGGTGGATAGTGTAATGTTCTTGAGAATATAGATTTTGCTGCGGTCATACCCACTGCTGACAGTCTTGATGGGAGCTTGGAAAAGTTACTTTTCTAAAATGCAACTATGACATGGCTCAGCCAGCTAATAGCTGAAATAATTATCATTATTAATAACACAAAACTGTTTTTAACTTGTATTTTGTTATTGTTAGCTGTCTTGAAATACATTAATTGTTAGCTGACAGAAATACATTATTTTTGTCAAAAAGAGGGATATCAGTTTAATGAACATTAAAAAATTATGAGCAGGCAGAATTCTCCCATGGAGCATTTGCACACACAGAAAAGGGCCTTGATAATATAATTAGGCTGCAACATGAAATCTGATTGGCTGGATGTACATTTTAACATTACAATTGTTCAGTAGAAAGGTTTTGATGCAAATAAATGGTCATGGACAAGCACTTTCTGGGCCTATACCACAAGAGTTCAGTCTTGAGTCTTTGTCAGCTTAAACAAAAAAGATAGGTTTCTCTTCACATTGACCTTGAACTCCTAAGGACCCAACACATTCTCATATGTTGTTTTGCCATTTGACCAACCAGCAGGGTTCCACTGTGGTCATCCACTTTTGATAAAATGAGGGCTTTATCTGACAATGGCAGATCTCCACTTGGTATTAACTGTTCACAGAACACCAGTTTCAAAAGAATGCATGTTAGAACCAAGCGGCCATAGTTTCCAGCTACAAAGCAGCTTTAATCCCTGCACCATTTTTGGAGAAGAGGAAAAATGAAAGTACAGTACTTTGATTTCAGAAAGACACTTTGATTTCAAGCAGCCTGCCTCAATTCAACCCTATCCAACTTATAATGGCAAAGTGCCTGTTGAAAGAAATTTTGGTGAAACAATGTCACTAAACACTGAACTTGTCTGTTAATTATAGTTCATGTTGCTTATTTTGATCCAGGACGCATTAGCAGTCTGCCAGTTTTTGCTTTACAGTAGAACCTCGGGTAAAGTCCAAACTCCGTTCTACAAGTTTGGACTTTATCCGATTTTGGACTTTATCTGAATCAAATGGGTGATGCATTGGATAACGTTCAAAAATGGACTTTATCCAAGGTTCCTATACCAAATACCTTGGATAACATCCTTTTCTTAGTGGTTTTGGACTTTATGCAATGCATCACGTTTGCATGAAAACCGCAACTTTGTCCGAATCAGACTTTATCCGAATCAGACTTTATTTGGGATACCACTGTACTTTGTAGAGATTTCTCCTTTGCTCCCCTTTATCATGATTGGATAGAGGGCTCCTATTATTCACCATGACTGCAGCCATGAAATAAAGAGGCGACTGATTCTAGGGAGACAAGCCATGAGAAACCTGGGGAACATAGTGAAAAGTAGAGACATCACCTTGCAAACAAAAATCCGTATAGTCAAAGCAATGATATTCCCGGTGGTAATGGATGGATGCGAGAGCTGGATCATTAGGAAGGCTGAGCGCAGAAGAATAGACACCTTTGAGATGTGGTGTTGAGAGTTTTGAGAGTACCCTGGACTGCGAGGAGAACAAATAAGTCAATCTTGAAAGAAATCAGTCCTGACTGCTCCTTAGAAGGTCAAATAGTAAAGTTGAAGCTGAAGTACTTTGGACACCAAATGAGAAGAGAGGATTCACTTGAGAAAGCCTTGATGCTGGGAAAGGTGGAGGGCAAAAGAAAAAGGGGACGGCCAAGGATGAGATGGCTGGATGGCATTGTGGATGCAGCGGACACTGAGCTGAGCGGGCTGAGGAGGATGGTGGAGAACAGGGGTGCCTAGAGATCAATGGTCCATAGGGTCGCAAAGGGTCGGAATCGACTGTGCGAATGAACAACAACAATTATTCACCACTAAAGAACCCCTTTTCTCCAAACATAAAATAAGGAAACGTCTCTCCTGGGGTGGCTGTTTCCTTATTCAAAGTGCCACTGAACTTTCCAGGACCATATACATTCTTATATTTTATTTTGCCTCTTGACCAACCAGCAGGGTTCCACTGCAGTCATCCATATTTAGTAAAGCAAAGGCCATGATGAAACTGGGGAACTTTATTTTGTGTGGAGAGAAGATAAAGTCACCGCAGCTGATTTGATTTATCTAAGAAAGAATTGAGCTGTACTTACAAGCATTCCAGGACCACTGTTGTGTTCAAATGTTTATTAACGTATATTGCTTTGAGTTGCAATCACTATTAAGTCTTTGCTGTAATCGCGCCAATTCCTGCAAGGCACCTCATTAATATGTTTTCAATGTACCCTGATTGATTCTGCACAGGTTTCCCGCATTAACTAGAGTCCGGGCAAATGTATCACTATAACTGCCGTTCTGTCTGTATATAAGTTGCTACCTTGCCCCTGTTTTCCCCAGTCCGAACTGGGCTGTAATAAATGACTTGTTGGTTAACCCCGATCTGCTGTCGCGTTGCTAATTAATACTCAGACTCAACAACCACCCAACAATTTTATAGAAAGAAACATATTTCTTAGATAGTGCCTAAGTTAAAACCAAGAAGGATGTTTCTGGTTTCTAATGATCTGCTTCCATGGTCCCAGTCCAGATGCAGCCATATTGAGGTCTACTCATTCCACAGCCAAAAAATAAAATAAAATGAACTTCTTCCAGACTTCTAGCTTCAAGTTCTTTGCACATTCCCAATTGCCTTATGGGTACTGCAGTAGCTCAAGTCACTAAGACGCTGACTGGGAAGTGGAAGGTCAGTAGTTCTATTCCCGAGTACTACAGGACGGAAATGAGCTCCCGTCTTCATCCCAGCTCCTGCCAACCTAGCAGTTCGAAAGCAAGAAATTGCAAGTAGATAAATAGGAACCACTTTGGTGGGAAGGTAACAGCGTTCCGAACGCTCCGGTGTCTAGTCATGCCTGCCACATGGCCACGGAAACGTCTGCAGAAGCAGACAGCGCTGGCTCTTCGGCTTAGAAACAGAGATGAGCACTGCACCCTAGAGTTGGATACGACTGGCCTTCGAGCAAGGGAAACCTTTACCTTTACCTAATTGCCTAATTCTTGTGACTCAGCAGAAGCAGAAGCCTTATCCCTCTCCAGTTATAGCAATAGCAACTACACTTTTATACCACCCCATAATGCTTAGTGCACTCTCTGTGCGGTTCACAAGATAATTAGCATCTTGCCCCCAACAGGCTGGGTACCAATTTAACCAACTTCGGGAGGCTGGCAGGCTGAGACAACCTTACTTCTGTCAAGATCAAATTTACAGCATTTTGGCTGCAGTACAGCAGTTTAACCACTACGCTACCAGGTCTCTTCTTATACACTACATGATACAGACTTTGTCTTAAGGCATTGTGATGGCCTGTAACAGGAACAATAATAACTTATAGTTTGTGATGCCACATGACACCACAGTTGAACCCACTAACTTAGTCTTTTTGCTTCCTTATGGTTGCTTCATACAAAACAATACAATCCCTCCTTCTCAATGAACAAGTATTGGGTAAAGAACAGGAAGTTTCGATAAAAAACAGGAGTGCACAGCGACAATGCATGCAACACTAAATGAGAATGGCTCACAGTAATTTAGCACTTCATTTAATCCTCCTGTATTTCAAAGCTGATACCAATAATTCTGATACCTGATGCAGATGGGAGATGGCCTTGGGAGAGTGCACCCTTTTGTAGGATAAAGCAATGAGGGGGAAATGAAGGAAGGGGGATGATAATAATTCAAGCAAAGTTTTTGTTCACACAATTCCAGATGCACATTTTGCTCTAATTCCCCCACCCTCAGATTATGAATAAGTGACAAAGTCTTATATATCATTCCATCTATAATTCCCTTTGGCCATGATTTAGCTAAATTAATGAAACAGATGTTTTCTCTTGTGTATGTGTCTCGATAAATGGATAATTCTATGGAAAGTAGGAGTAAAAAACTTTCAGTCAAGAGAATTGGATACATTCTTGGAGACTGGAGCTCATCTTATTTATAGCAGGAGTCTTTTAAAGGATATTGTCTTGATTATTTTTTAAAATTAACTCTTGTATTACTTTTCCAAAGCACAGGGTTTATATGTCTTTTCCCAAATGCTCCTGTTTAGCTAGAATTAGGAGTTTGTTGTCAGGAATATGAGGTTGATGTACAGCTCTATTTCTCCTTTTCTTCATCTGTGCGTGTGTAGGTGTAATGCAGCATCAATAATGGACCCAAAGAGGGTCAATAAAGCGAAATTGAAGCCAAATAAGATGAAGGTCCTACTGTTGGGAGGAATATTGAACTAGTTAGATGGATGCTTATCTAGCCTCAATGGGGTTGGTCACACTCCCACTGTAGGATCAGGTTTGCAGGTTGGGAGTATACGTGGATCCAGCTCTCTTTATAGAGGTGTAAATATCTGGTGTAGCCAAGAGTGTCTTTTACTGTATCAACTTTGGTTGATTGTCCAGCTATGCCCCTACTTGGATAATAAATGTCTAACAACATTGATTCATGTGTTAGTAATCTCTAAAATAGACTACCGTGCAACTCTCTATGTAGGGCTGCCACTGAAGCCAGTATAGAAACTTCAGCAGGTTCAAAATGTCACTGCCAACCTGATTAAAGTTACCAGATTATAAGAATACAAATTCCCAGTTTTGGCATGCCTTCATTAGCTCCCTGTTAGTTTCTGTGCTCAAGTCAACTATAGCCTCAATACTTATCAGAAGATATCTCCTACAAAAGAGCTGTCTGTCCCATCTGCTCCTCACAGTCTATGTTAAACATTGTGACACCAAAAGAAGGTCAATTCAAATTCACTTTAATGGCAGGTGTGGTTTCCTCCTCTTTGGAAGAAGGTCCGTAGTGAGGTTCATCAAGTGGGTTTATCCCTTTCAGTCTTTAGGACGTGAATTAAACAGAATTCTATAAAGCTGCCTTTTATTAGTCCTTTAATTATTGCCTTGAAATGTTCAAATTTGTTTGAATTTCTAGTTTATTTAAATACAAGATTTATTTATTTATTGTATATTATGGTTTTGTATCATATGATTTGTAACCATGCCTTGATTGGTTTTGAACCCCTCAAGTCAAAGTTTGCTTTATTGGAGCATCCTGGAAGTTGAAGGGGACTGTGCTGGCTCAAGTGGTTAAGACACTGAACTTGCAGGTCAGAGTTCAATACCAGAGTACTGCACGACGGAGTGAGCTCTCATCTCTGCCCCAGCTCCTGCCAAACTAGCAGTTCGAAGGCAAGAAATTGCAAGTAGATAAATGGGAACCACTTTGTTGGGAAGGTAAACAGAGTTCCATGCACTCCGGTGTCTAGGCATGCCTGTCACATGTCCACAAAAATGTCTGCAGATGTAGACAGCACTGGCTCTTTGGCTATAAACAGAGCTGAGCACTGAATCCTAGAGTAGGATACGACTGGCATTCGAGCAAGGGTGACCTTTACCTCTAGAAGTTAAAACAAACAAATAATCAATCAATCATTCTTGTTGTCTTGGCTATCTTGATATTATGAGACACCATAATGAGACATTTTAAATGCTAGGAAGATTCCTTACCACTAGGTAAAAGGGAGAAAAGGAATACATTCTTTCTCCCAAGGACTCTGTTACCGAATGTACATTTGCAAAATAATTATTGGGAGATTCATATATCTGCTTGATCCTGGTATCTGCTTTTTCAGGGGGGTGGAAATATGCAAAATAGATTTCAATGTGTAGTTGTTGTTTTTTCAGTACTGTGTGTGTGTATCAAATTTTCAGTGTCTACAAAAAGGCTTTCCTTGAGCACTGGGAGCGAATGAAGAAGCAAATGGTCTCAATCTGATGAAGAAAAATGCAAAATTGACATGGTGATATGTTGAACAATTGCCAACTGAAGCAACCACTCTTTCAATCATTGAGAGATTAGGCAATCTTTTGAGTTGCAAACTGTTTTCAGTCTACTTTCATTATATTTCACACCAGATTCTTTATTTCTATTGTTTGATTCTGAGTCATTCCGTCACCACTCTTTACCAAACCTTGGAAGTTAATGTTTTAACAGAAACTTTTTTCTGTTTCTCATTGATTCTCAGAATGATCCTTATTGTTGAATTGTTCTGATCACACAAATCATTCATTGCATTACAACTGCCACTTTGGGGTGTTGTTCCCAAGTCAGATAAAAACAGCAAAATATACTCTGGTTCTGTTTAGTGCTTAATTTTGTGGTTGCCCCTTGGAAATATTTATAAAAATGCAAAATACCAAACCAAAGAGCACTTCCTTTGGCATATTGGGTTAATACATTATGCACAAATGGCAAAGCGCCTGTCAAAAAGCATTTAAAATTTCTCAAATGGCAACTAAAAATAACTTGGAAAGATAATTAAGTATTCCTTACTACATCTAAGTAATTTATGTGTTATTTGTTACATCTTAAAATAATTTTGTGCCTGCTAGTCATATTTGTCACTAACCAAAAATAACTAGTTACAGATAGCTGGCTTATCTGTAATGAGTTACTTCCAAACTCTGCTCCTTATATACCCAACATATTGTATAAGGATAGAAGACTATGTTGACTTCATTTTCATATTTTAATCTCAACATACTTTACAATTTGCTAGGTAGGGTGAGGGTTTATAAAGAGAACATTTTCTTCATGTAGAAATCCATTTTGTTCAAGTGTGCTTTCTGTGTTTCTTACAAAAGCAAACATAAATTATATGGTGTCAATTAGACTGTGATTCTCCATATTTGCAGCAGCAATATTTTTAAAATCAATATATTCCTTGTCACCAAGAGTGGATATTTTTTGCTGTTCTTCTGTCAAACTAGACCAAGTTCTACTGTTCCTAAGATTTTTTTTAATGAAATGAACATCTTAAATATTAGCTGCCACATTTGTCTGTATGTCTATCATATTTATTTTCATTTTTTGTCAACCACACATCTTTTTACTCGGGGCAATTAACAGACAAATAAATCAAAATAAATAAGTGACACCCAACTCTTTTAAATAGAAGACAAATAAAAGCAATCAGTAAATTCTTGTGTGGACCCATCTAAGACTACAACAACGATACCTGTAGCAGCAGAAAATCCAACTAACAAGTAGTTGTAAGGAAATAATCATTACAGGCTTTCATAGGTTTGTGGAATGTCTGAAGAATGTGGAATGTCTGAAAAAATGAGCCAGTTGAACATGAGCTGGTAAAGCATTCCACAAAATTGAGACCACCAGTGTAAAGGAAAAAATTCTTGGGAGGACCGTGTTGTCTGGGCATGATTTATGAGGGAACGGAAGTGCGGCGGCACAATATGGCTGCCGCGCTCTTTGCCGGCTCCTGCCCCAGGATACAGGCAAATGGGCCTCTCCAGCGTGGTGTGGCTATGCCCCCGATAAAAGGGGCGGCCACGTGGCATCCCGCCATCATTTTACAAGATCAGCTGGGCTTGAGCACATTTGCTCCTCTAACCGATCTCTTTTCTCATTGCGCCAGTGGCTTGGGTACAGTCTCGGGGCAGTGATGGCCCCGAAACGGAAGGCTTCCATCACCACCGTGGCACAATGGTCATGTAGATAGGCGCGCCCATCTACTCCCGCTCCTGGACCCAGTCCCGCCTCGGGCCGGAGGGCCTGGGTGAGGGCGGGCTGGGCAGCTGATCCTGGGGCATTGCCCCCTTCTTCTGTTGCTGTTGTGGGGCATCCTGGGGAGGCAATCCTCCCCAGCACCGACCCCCCCTGAGTCGGAGGACCCAGGCGGGGGTGGCACGGGTGGCCCCCATGGGGGCCTTCCCCCACCATGGGCAGGACAGCCCCTCCTGGCCATATGGGGGTCTGGGGCCAGCACCTGGTCCCACCCCCCATCCCCTGGGGGGCATGGGCTGGACTGCCACTCCTGGCCCTATGGGGGACTGGGGCCTAATCCTGGTCCCACTTTGCAGTACCTCAGTGGGTGAGATGTGGCTGACCTGCACCCCCTTTTGGCATGCATTGCAGCACTGGAGCACGCCATGGGCATTGCCCTGCTGCCCCAGGACTGCTGGGTGGAGCAGCCTGAGAGTGGCTATCCTTCTTATCCCAAGGGAAGATGGCCTCGGGTATCCAGGCAGGCCCTAAGCCGGGTTGAGCTGCTGGAGACCCTGCATGGCACAGCTCCCCACATGGCTGCCCCAGCCGGGCTTGCCTCAGGCGGGCCCTCCTGGTCGGATGGGATCCACGGTGGCGCAGAGCTCGACTTTGTTCATGAGCTCCGACACCCCTCACCAGCCAGAACCCCCGGTGGGGGCGGCTGTGTGGGGTGCGGCATGTGAGTATGGCACTCAAGCTAGAGCACACTTCACTCACCCCAACATGAATATGGGGGTACAGTGGCCCTGCCCTCAACAGGCCGCAATGGCCTTGCCTACACTGGCCTTGCCACCCCCTGCCACTTGGAGAGCCCCTTACCCACCTGTTCTGCCTGGTATTCCACCTGCGGCTCCCAATGTGCCATGCCCTATTTGGCTGTATGGCCCACCGGTGAACTCGGCATATCACTCTGTGCCAACCTCTGCCATGCCTACGGCTGGCTACTCCCTCCCCCTTGGTGACCATCTCTCGCAGGCCACCAGGGATAAGATATGGTGTGGGGAGTATGTAGACATTTTTAGTTTACTCAGCCATGAACCCACCAAGGATGAGAAGGAGCGGCAGGATGATAGGGACAAGGAGTTGTCTCATTGTCACAAGCCACCTCGTACCTGGACTAACTGCCTGCCGGCTTACCTAATATATGCGGCAGTGTATCTTAGCGCTCGCCCCAATATGGTGATCCCAATGATACAGTACTTGGACACCATTTATCGGGCCTACACCCCAAGATGAGATGGGATGAGCCCAGTCAGCTCTTATGGCTGCTTTATATGACCCCATCCCAGCCAGCTGCCAGCAACTGGTATCACTGCAGTCATGCGGTGCAGCGGCCCAGCACAGCACAGTCTCCCCACCTGCCAGTGGGGTAGGGGGTTCCAACCCGCCTGCTGTGCTGGAGCTACTCGTCCTCCAGTGTCTGCAATAGATGGCAATGCAAATTCAGGCATGAGTGCCCTTCATGCGCTGGACCGCACGCTGCTTCCTCATGCCTGTGGCCCAGTGGGTCATGCGGCAGGGGTCGGTGACAGCATGGGCCGGCCAGAGGCACCCCTGATGCAACTGCGCCTCCAATAGGCCCCCTCCCCAATTCGAATTAGAATTCTTGAAAAGTGGTTGCGCATCTATCCGAGGAAGGATGACGCAGTTTATTTGTTAGAGGGTTTTACATCTGGCTTCCGCATCCCTTTCACGGGTGTACGCGTGCCCCATAATGCTCCAAATTTGCAGTTACTCCGGGGTAAGGAAGGTATAGCCGAGGAGAAGATAGCCAAGGAACTCAGGGAAGGGAGGGTTGCTGGCCCCTTTGACAGCCCCCTCCCCTATTCTAACTTGAAGGTATCTCCACTCGGCTTAGTACCTAAGAAATCCTCTGGTGAATTTCATTTGATTTACCATCTGTCCTACCCGGAAGACTCGTTGGTCAATGATGCTATACCGGATAACTTTGTTCTGTCCAGTATATGTCTTTTGATCAAGCCTTGCAAATGGTTCGCTCATGCGGTCGTGGGGCTCTACCTGCTAAATGTGATATTAAATCAGCTTTTCGATTATTGCCAGTACACCTTGATGACTTTGAGTTGTTAGGTTTTTGTTTTAAGGGGAGGTTTTATGTGGTTGCTCAATTTTGTGCTTGGCCTTTGAACGTTTCAGTACCTTTCTTCATTCATTGGGCTTTCGTTCAGAGGTCAGGGTCTCAAGCCATGGCACACTACCTGGATGATTTATTGTTTAGTGGTGAACACGGCTCGGGCACCTGTGGAAGTTATTGGCTACCTTTCAGGAGCTGATGGCGGAACTTGGCATTCCCCTTGCTCCTGAAAAGACGGAGGGCCCTGCCTCCACTCTCACTTTTTTGGGTATAGAAATTGACACCCTAGCACAAATGTCCCAGCTGCCACGGGAGAAAGTGACCCGGATCTCAGACATGATTTTGACTATGCTAGCCAAACGTAAGGTGTCTCTACATGAGTTACAGGTGCTGCATGGGCACCTCAACTTTGCTTGCAGGGTAGTTACCCCAGGCAGGGCATTCGCCAGGCGACTGTGCGACGCCATGATGGGTCTTTCCAAAAAGCACCACAGGATCCGACTCACCAGGGACTTGAGGGCCAACCTGTCTGTCTAGCTTACTTTCCTCGAGGAGTTCAATGGGGTGTCCTTTTGGCACACAGAGTTAGTTGCCACACCCCACTTTCTGGTCCAATCTGACATGTCAGGTCCACTGGGCTATGGTATCTATTTTAAGGGCTGGTGGGCTTATGGTAGGTGGCTCGAGGAATGGCAGGGTACGGAGTGTCTGTGGGACCTCACGTTCCTTGAATTTTTTCCTATTCTGGGTGCACTTATGCTGTGGGGTGAGATGTGGGCTAATTCTGTGGTTCATTTTTGGTGTGACAATGCTGCCATGGTGCACATTGTTAATGCCCAGACCTCCCGGTCACCCAGAGTTATGGCCTTAGTTAGGCAGTTTGTGCTTAGGTCGCTGAGCCTTAATGTGCTTTTTAAAACCAGACATGTTCCCGGCATTAATAATGATATTGCTGATGCTTTATCCCGTCTGCAGATCTCCCAGTTCTGGGTCTTAGCACCAGACACCGAAGAACTTCCCTCACCACTCCCGAGCGAGATGTGGACCTTTGGCGAGGAGAAGTGAACCGGGCGATTGGCATGTCTTTGGCCCTGTGCACGCGTAAGGCGTATCAGCACATGTATTTGATTTTTATGGCATTTCGTAAGGATGTGCACCTGCCTGACATATGGCCAATCCTGGTTGACCATATCCTGCAGTATATGGTGCACCTTCATAGCCAAGGGTTAGCTCCACGCACTGTTGCCACTAGGCTTTCTGCTTTGGCCTTTGCTGCCAAGGCACGGGGTTACCCTGATCACACGGGCGACTTCCGAATATGCCGTGTCTTGGAGGGGTGGACGCATGAATGTGGCCGCTGCCCTGACATGCAGCAACCCGTTTCCCCTTCTCTGCTTGCTAGCCTGGCAAGGGCTTGGCATAGCCTTTGCTATGACCAGTACGAGGAATCTCTTTTTCATGCGGCCACCACAGTGGCTTTTTTGGGGGCTCTTAGGATCAGTGAGCTGGTGCCCCTTTCCAAACATGATAGGTCACGCCGGGCACTGGAACTAGCTGATGTTTCCCTCACACAAGATTGGGCTCATCTGAAAATTTGCTCATCTAAAGCTGACCAACAAGGGAAGGGTAGTTATGTAATGCTCCTGAGATGTACCTTTGCTGACATTTAACCCATCGGTGCCCTCCATGCATTCGTGGCAGTGCAGGGCTCATACCCAGGCCTGTTGTTTTGCCACTGGGATGGGTCCCCACTCACCAAGTTCCAATTTTGGAGGATTATGGGGACAGCACTTCGCAGTTTGGGGGTCCCTGGGGCACATTACGGTACTCATTCCTTTCGGATAGACATCGCAACGACGGCTGCTGTGTTTGGGTACTCAGAGGCCGATATACATTGGATGGGTAGATGGGGATCTGCGCGTTTTGCTTTATATGCTCGTCCTATCCTCGCATGAGTACCTTACTCACCCTCACTTTCTTATCCTTTATTGAAGACCCTGTGTGTTGGTGCACACCAGTGGAAGCCTGGCTGGTTGGGCACAGCTACCGTATTTATTCGTGTATAACGCGCACTCGTGTATAACGCGCACCCCTAATTTTCCATGAAACCTCGGTATAAAATTATATCGGTGAAAAAGCTTGTTCATAAGAGCACGCCTTAAAACATTGAGGGAGGGGGGGATAATCAGACCCACCTGTTGCAGGGTAAAGAAAATGCAATCCGAAACGAGCACTTCCGACCCCCAGGAGCCTCGCTCGAACTGCGAGCTACCTCCGGGCCACGCCTCGTCTCCCGCGCCACCCAATCAGATCCCGTCAATTTCTTCAAAGCCACACCCCCGCCTCCCCTTCAATAGACAGCCGACCCAATTCTAAAAAGCTTGTTCATAAGAGCACGCCTTAAAACATTGAGGGAGGGGGGGATAATCAGACCCACCTGTTGCAGGGTAAAGAAAATGCAATCCGAAACGAGCACTTCCGACCCCCAGGAGCCTTGCTCGAACTGCGAGCTACCTCCGGGCCACGCCTCGTCTCCCACGCCACCCAATCAGATCCCGTCAATTTCTTCAAAGCCACACCCCCGCCTCCCCTTCAATAGACAGCCGACCCAATTCTAAAAAGGAAGTAAAAGAGGCTCGCGACAGGGGTGGGACACCAGTCCTCGTTTATAACGCGCACCCCAACTTTGATTTCTTTTTTTGGTATAAAATTTTGCGCGTTATACACGAATAAATACGGTATGTGTACTGGGCTGCACGTTATGCAGCATCATCGGATTGGGGTCCACATCTCAGTCTACGTGCAGTTGCGCGTCTTCGGTGGTATGGTTTGCATGGAATGAGGTGGCGGGAACTGATGCCATTCCTTATGTCCGTTAAGGACGGCGAAACTCCGGATATCTTGATTATTCACCTGAGAGGCAATGATCTTGCGCAGATCACCGGCCTTTGGTTGACGGTATCCGTGCACAGAGACCTGGAGGTTTTTCACCGCATGTGGCCGCAGACATGGTTGCTATGGTCCCAGATCATATCTAGATACCACTATAGAGGAGGATATGATCCTCATGGTTTAGACTGTGCCCGGCGGTCAGTGAACAGGGCTGTAGCCCGGTTCCTTGCCGAACATAGTTCGGGGACATCGGTCCTACACCTGGGGATAGGGCTACAGGACTACGGCCTGTATCGTGGAGATGGGGTACACCTTTCAGTGAGAGGCATGGACCTCTTTTTGGAGGATTTGCAAGCTGGCCTGGTGACCGAATTGACGGTCGGGGGGGGGGGACGGTGAGTCATCAAAGACTGCTCCCTGTGTGGCGGGTAGCACTGGTAAGGTAAAGTAGATGACCCATAGGTATCCAGCAGGTGCGCAGTTGATTGGCCAACCCAAGGTACAAGGAAATTGGGGCTGGCCGGTCAAGGGCGAACCATGAACAGGGTGATGCTATGATCTATACAGCCTGCATCACCTTGATATTTTACCGGATATACGTCAGATGCTGGAGTCAATAGGTAGCATCCTGACTTGGGTCGACAATTTGTTTACATCAGTAAACAAATTGATACAAATGGATACAAAGTAGTCAATGGTGATTGGCAATTAAGGTTAGTTCCTTACCAGTGCTACTGTGGCCTGCTTGCCTTAATGAATTAAAAAAAGTTAAAGTTAAGTTTAAAGTTGAAGTCATAATTTAAGATTAAGGCATAATCAATAAAGTGGCCCAAAATTTTAAATCCATCAACGGTGTCCGTGTCTTTATTGGGGGAGTGGGCCGGCAAAGGTTCTCCATGTTGGATAAACTGATACCATCAAAATTTTGGAAAGAGTATGCAGGTTTGCTCATTATGTTATACTCATTGCACTTCCCCAAGCATTGGGAGGTTCTGAGAATAATTTTTTTCCTGTACAGTAAAACCCCTATTGTACATATGCCTTGAGTTACATAAAGTTTGACTTACATGATGATTGTTGCACTAAAACCATGTCTCAATTTACATAAATGTCCCTATTTACATAACACAAACTCCTACTGGTTTGCATTGAGTTACGTAAAAAATTCATTTTTCCTATGGGATTGCTTCAACTTACATAAATATCATTTTCCTATGGGTTTGCTTCTAGTTAAGTAAAAATTCATTTTTCCTATGGGTTTGTTTTGAGTTAAATAAAAAACTGAATTACATAAAAGCCTACGGAACAGACTTTGTACGTAAGTAGGGTTTTTACTGTATTCCATTTCCTTTAGAAGAAAGTTGCCATGGTTTATGATTTTGTTTGAAGGTGGAAAGTCTGAACCAGGCTCTCAACATGGTGCCATCCAGATGTGTCTGAATCACAATCCCCATAAACCCCAATCAGGATGTTTAATATTCAGGAGTTGTGGAATCTGTAATCCCAAAAGGTTGACATGTTTATACTCCCACAATATCATCTTCATAACAGGGGTACACAGAAAGAGCCTCTTCAAAGTTCATGGTATTTTTGTACCACAACCAGGTGTGCCAACTAATTTTCTCACACTAGGTCCGGTGGAAGTAACTGCAGAATGAACTCACCAAAAGATGCCTTCTTTGGGCAGTTCCAGGTCTGGTCTAGAATGGAAGAAGAAGAAATTTTCAGAACTGTGTACACACACACATACTGTATACACATTTTATTTCCTTGTTATTGTGTGTACTTTCTCACAAAGTTTAGAAGACAAGTAGGAAAAGGCTGAAGAAATTCAAACCAACATTAGTACAGAAAAGGAGCATGATCTGGAACAGCAGGCTTGATCTTGCTCTCAGTCTCATCTCACAAGACATGGCTTCTCAAGTTCTCTGGAGATCTGTGTGACTGGGATCATATGACAGCCTAAATTACAAGTCATATGAGATTGCTGCTATTTTCCCCTCATGCCAGGCTGAGACACCAGATTATTGCAGAAGGTGGAGCTAGTTAAAAGCAGTGAAAGTCTTTCTGTAATGCTGCTGTGGGTTACTTTACTGTACCAAGTAAACAGTGAGCATATTTTCAAAATCAAGATGCTGTTTTGTTGATGAAATATTAATACTAAAAATGCAAGTGTCTCGATTTAATTCAAACACAACATTCTCCTTAAGTAGTATAATTAATATTCTTGGGTTCTTACTGAATTCACAGGAGGAGCAAAATTCATTTAAGGCTTTGTCTTCAGACTATGAATTATTACAAAAACTGCTTGCTGATTTCTCTAGGGATAATCTTAATAAAATACATGCTCTTTCTTCCCCTGTGCAACTTTCCCCAAATAGAAAATATTTTTCCTTTTTTTATCAGAAGATTTTCACTTGTTTTGCCCCAGCTATTTGCAGTACTCCAAAATTATAAAGCTTTGTGCTACAAACAATTGTTTGTGGGCAATCTCTATCAGATTTTCTTCCACACATATGAGAATTTCCTGTTATATAATTAATTTTCATTTCACTGTTGCAGTTATAAGTGTTTGTGAGTATATAGACTAAAATATGAAAAAATAATAATGAGCTGAAAAGGTCCTGTAACAGAACAATTAAATACAGTTTTGTTTAAAAATTCATCCTTCCTGTAGAAATGCCTCTTCATTTGAACTGACTAACAAAAATGCAAGCGCGGTGCCAAAATGGCTGCCACGCTCTTTGCAGGCCCCCCCCACCCGGACGCAGACATCCGGGTTAGTCAGGGGGCGTGGCCACCCCTCTATAAAAGGGGTGGCCACGAGGCAGCCTCGCTCGGCCCACCCCCTCGACCTGCTTGGGGCAACCGCTGGGCCGGAGGGCTCGGGCGGCTGCCCCACAGGGGGGTGGCAGGGTTACAATCCCCACTGCCACCAATGAGGGTGGCCAGGCCTCTGCCTACCCGCCCAGTTGGAGGACTCAGGCAGGGGCGGCGCAGGCCTGCTCCCCTGGGGTTTCTAACCTGTTGCACCTTTGCCCGATATGGGGCATAGCGGCCCATTTGGGTGCGGCGCGGAATTGCACCCCACCGTTCCACCGGCCCCCCCATGGGACGTATTAATGGGCATAGCGGCCCATTTGGGCGTGGCGCGGGATTGCGCCCCACCGTTCCACTGGCCCCCCATGGGCTGGATTATTGGGCATAGCCCTATTCTGGCCAGGGATTGCCACATGGTTTTATCCCTCCGGCCGCTCATCAATTGCCCAGCGGGCCATACGGCCCATCCGGCCCACCTTATTCTGGTGGGTCTGATGCTGTGGATGCTCTCCTTGCCCACATATCGGCACTCGAGGCATCTATAGGAATTGCTCCACCACCTTCGGATGGTGGGCTTCAGCTCTGGCCCACATGCCGGCCATGGCCATGCAGCGGGCTGGCAACAGGGTTGAGCTGCTGTAGGCCATCAGGCCAGTGCAGGCTGGCACCTCGCAGCTCCCCATCAGGCCATTACAGCAGGGCATTCCACCGGGGACCGGTCCTGCTTGGCATGGACGCACCGGGACACAGAGCTCGATGGCCATCACGGGCTCCGACGCCCACTGCGGGCGGCCCATGGGGGTGCACCGAGTGAGTATCCTGGTCAAATCAGCACACCGTGACACTAGCTCATAACACTGAGGGGGTATAGTGGCCATGGCCGCAACAGGCCAATTACCCCTAGTTTCTTACAGGGGTGACAGCCCCAATGCTTCCGCCTAACTTCTCAGGGGTCCGATAGGGCCTATTATGTGTTCCCCCACTCCAATACGTGCTAACAGCAGCCCTGCCGGCGGCCAGTTACTCCCTACCCCTGGGACCATGTATCCCGGGCTACTAGGGAGAAGATATGGCGTGGGGAAGATATTGACATTTTCACCCTCCTGCACCGTGAACCCACTGGGGAGTAGAGGGAGGGGCAGGAAGACAGGGACAAGGAGTTGTCCCGTCGTGGTGACCCACCCCGCACTTGGGCCAATTGGTTACCGGCCTATTGGATACCCATGGCAGAATATCTAAGGGCTCATCCTGATTTGGCCATCCCAATGGTCCAGTACATGGACAATGTTTACCAGGCCGTGGTTGATTCCTCTGGCCCGTGATGGTTGGCCTATGACGAAGAATTTAGGGTGAGGGCGGCCCTTCACCCTGAGATGCAGTGGGAGCCCTGTTAGCAGTTGTGGCTACTGTATATGACCCCTACGTGGCCAGCACCTATGCTCCGTACGAAGAGTCTATTTGCAGGCAACCCCCTCCGTGGCTTTCTTTGGGGCTCTGAGATTCAGTGAGCTAGTCCCACTTTCAACAGGGGACATGTTATGCAGGGCACTGGAACTGGAAGATGTGCCGCTCGACCAAGAGTGGGCTCTGTGGAGGATTTGCTCCTCAAGGGCCAGTCAGCGGGGAAAGGGTAATAGCATGGTGCTGCCATCTGTCCGGTTGGTGCCCCACATCTGTTTGTGGCAGCGTGGGGTTCATGCCCTGGCCTGTTGTTCTGCTACCAAGATGGGTCTCCCCTTACCAAATTACAATCGGTACCCATTCATTCCGGATAGGCGCTGCATCAACTGCCGCTGCATTTGGGTACTCGGAGCCTGACATACGTCCCATGGGCATGTGGGATTTGCGCCTTTTTTCTCCATCTGTGCATCCCCTCACTGCATGAGTGCCTTGTTATGCCATCAATTCTCTCTCCTTCTCTTACAGACCCTGTGTGTTTCCGCACACCGGTGCAGTGTGGCTGGTGGGCCACAATTGATGTGCACTGGGTGGCACAGTACGCTGCTTCGTCAGAGTGGGTACCTCATCTCGGGCTACGTGCAACCATGCATATGCAGTGGTATGGTGTAAATGGCATGAGGTGGCAGCAACTGTTGCCATTCCTGATGCCGATTGGGGATGCTGGACTGACAGATGTTTTAATTCTGCACCTCGGAGGCAATGATCTTGCACAGATCACCGGCCTGGACTTAAAGAATTCTGAGTGCAGTGACCTGGTGTTCTTTACCATTTATGGCCGTACACACGGTTGCTATGGTCAGACATTGTGCTGAGGCACTATTATAAGGGAGGCATTGACCCCCGTGGTTGGACCGTGCCCGGCGGTCAGTGAACAGGGCTGTTGCCTGGTTCCTTATCGAGAATGGCTTGGGGGACAGCCATTCGTCATCCAGGGATAGGCTTACAGAATTATAGCCTGTATTCTTGAGATGGGGTTCACCTGTCAGCAAGAGGATACACCTCTTTTGAATGATGTTCAAGCGGCCCTGGTGACCGAATTGTCGGTCAGGGGGGGCGGATCTCTGACGCGATTTTGGCAATGTTTGTAAAGTGTAAGGTGTCTCTCCGGGAGTTGCAGGCGCTTCACAGCCACCTCAACTTCGCATACAGAGTGGTGACACCAGGCAGAGCCTTCGCCAGGCGTCTGTGAGACGCTATGGTGGGCCTTTCTAAATGACAACACAGTGTAAGTCTGACTAGGGGTTTACGAGCAGACCTTTCGGTTTGGCTCACATTCCTAATGGACTTTAATGGCTTATCCTCCTGGAGATCTGAGCTTATGGTCAGCCCCCAGTTTCAAGTACAGTCGGATGCCTCCAGCTCCCTGGGCTATGGGATTTATTTTGAAGGACAGTGGGCCTGGGGTCAATTACCTCAGGCATGGCAGGGCATGGATCACTTACGCGATCTTACGTTCCTGGAGTTTTTTCCAATTTTGGGGGGCCCTTATGCTCTGGGGGAACAGGTGGCCTAATTCGGTGATTCACTTTTGGTGGCAATGCTGTGGTAGTGCACATTGTCAACGCCCAAACATCTAAATCCCCCAGAGTTATGGCCTTAGTTCGCCAACTTGTTCTTAAGTCCTTGCACCTTAATGTGCTCTTCAGGGCCAGACATGTGCCAGGCATTAATGACGGTATTGCTGACGCTTTATCCCGCCTGCAGATCTCCCAGTTCCGTGCCTTGGCTCCAGATGCAGAGGAACTTCCCTCTCCACTCCCGGCTAAGATATGGACATTTGGCGAGGAGAGGTGAACCGGGCGATCGGCATGTCTTTGGCACCTCGCACGCATAAGGCGTATCAGCATACACTCCTTCTATTTAGGACTTTTTGTAGGCAAAGGCAGTTGCCTGAAATGTGGCCGATATCGGTTGACCAGGTTTTACATTATATGGTGCAACTTCATGATCAGGAGTTGGCCCCATGCACCATCGCCACCAGGCTTTCCGCCTTGACATTCTTGGCCAGGGCATGGGGCTTTACTGACTGGGTGAGTGACTTCCACATATGCAGTGTATTGGAAGGGTGGACACGTGAACATGGCCGCCGCCCGGACACACGTCACCCTGTTTCACCAGGTATTCTGACCCACCTTGTACGAGGTTGGCATAGACTGTGTTACGATAGGTATGAGGAGGCTTTTTTTCATGCAGCTACCACCGTAGCTTTCTTTGGAGCTCTGAGAATCAGTGAGCTGGTCCCATTCTCAAAGGGAGACGTGTCTCGTAGGGCACTGGAACTCAAGGATGTGTCTATCAACCAGGAGTGGGCTCAGTTGAGGATTCGTTCCTCAAAGGCCGATCAGCATGGATTAGGCAGTGGTTTTAAACTGCTACGATGTACATTTGCTGACATCTGTCCGGTTGGTGCCCTACATGCAATTTTGGCAGTGCGTGGTATCCGCCCTGGCCCATTGTTCTGGCACCAGGATGGATCTCCCATTACCAAATTTCAGTTCTGGAGGATGACCGGTACGGCACTTCACAGTGGGCCTCCCCGGGCTCGTGATGGCACCTATTCATTTAGGATAGGTGCCGTATTGACTGCGGCTGTGTTTTTGGTACTCTGAGGCTGATATATGTTGGATGGGCAGGCGGGGGGCCCCTGCTTTTTTCCTTATAGGTATGTCCCCTCATTGTATGAGTACCTAGTTATGTCCTTAATTCCTTTTCCTTCTTTTACAGACCCTGTGTGTCTACGCACACCGGTGGCAGTGGGGCTGGTGTGCCATAGTTACGTGCACTGGGCGGCACAGTATGCTGCATCGTCAGAGTGGGGACCCCATTTTGGGTGCGTGCATCCGCACTTATGCGGTGATATGGTATGTGCGGCATGAGATGGCGGGAACTGTTGCCATTCCTATGTCCATCAGGGATGCTGGACCGCCTGATGTTCTGATTTTGCAATTCGGCGGCAATGATCTCGCACAGATCACTGGCCTTTCCTTAAAAATGTTGGTGTGCAGTGAGCTGGCATTTCTACATCATTTATGGCCATACACACGGTTGCTATGGTCTGACATCATGCCAAGACAAGGTTAGAGAGGAAGCATGGATCTCCGTGGTTTGGACCGTGCCTGGGAGTCAGTTGCCCGGTTTCTTGTTGAGAATGGGTAGGGGACAGCCATTTGACACCTGGGGTAGGGTTGCAGGATTTTAGCCTGTATGCAGGAGAT
Organism: Bradypodion pumilum; assembly: GCA_035047305.1. NCBI lineage: Eukaryota > Metazoa > Chordata > Lepidosauria > Squamata > Chamaeleonidae > Bradypodion > Bradypodion pumilum. The sequence goes on from JAWDJD010000005.1 coordinate 184,536,045, forward strand.
GGGGTCCACCTGTCGGCCAGAGGTATTAACCTCTTTCTGGAGGACATGCAAGTGGGCCTGGCAACCGAGCTGACGGTCTGGGGGGGCAGTGAGTCATCATGGACGTCTCCCCGTGTGGCGGGTAGCACTGGTAAGGTAAAGATTTATGACCCATAGGTATCCGGCAGGTTCGCAATTGACTGGCCAACACGTAGATAGGTACAGGGGAAACAGGATTGGCCGGCCAATGGCGAACCATGAAAGGGGTGATGTTAGGAGCTTCACAGCCTGCATCACCTTGCTATTTGGATGGATACGCATCATAGGGTGGGGTCAGTAGATAGTATATTGACTTCAGTCAACAATTTGTTTGTGTCAACAAACAAATTGATACAAATTGATACATGTAGCCAATTACCATTGGCATTTTGGGTGGAACCTTACCAGTGCTACTGCGGCCTGCTTGCCTTAAAGAATTACAATTGGATGATACACCAATTGAAAGTAATAATTCGGACTAGGGCATTATTCAATAAAAGTGGCCCAATGCCTTTAATCCAATACTGCTGTCTGAGTCTTTATTTGGGTGGGTGCGCCTGCAAAGAGGTACGTTTGTTCGTGAAATAATATACTGTATATTTAGTAATGGAAGAAAAATCAACGCTTAGTAGAAACTTTGGAGTCACTGAAAATCTGTATGGGTGTTCCATCAGTTGCGCACATAAGTTAAATGTAACATATTGTGACAGAGGTGGGCATTCATGTAAGGTCAATTCACAACCTCTTTGTGAACTCAGCTGCTAGTTAGATCTTTTCACATTTGCTCACATAGAAGCAAAGAGAACCATTACAATAACCAATGGAAAGTAGCAGAGTGTCATGGTTTCCACATGTGACCTTGTCTTTATTTTAAAATGACATTTGATCTATGTAGTGTTAAGATACATTTTGTAATTTTCTTAGGTTTAGAAATGCCAGCTTTCTTTTAGAAGCACATTGAAATGCCAAGCTGACAGCCTGACATGACAAATGATGCATAGATAAGATTAGAACTATCTCCTGAGGGGAAGAGGGAGAAATGAGTGTCCAGCCTTGGACTTATTCCAGAGACACCTGCAATCCCATAATGGGACAGACTGATGCAAGGGAGAGACGTCTCCACTCCTGTCAGTCAAACTAATTACCCCAGACACCTGCAGATGTGGAAATTCCAGGAATGCAAAGTTGGGGGCTCAATGTCACATTGCACATACCAGTCATCTCCTTTCTCAAGGGAACACAGGTGCATTCCCATGAGATCACCATGAGATCACCACATTCCTGAGCTCCTTTTTATTATAAAAAGAGCCCAGTTTGAGCACTAACGCGCACACTTCGGGAGACAGGGGAAACTCTGTCTCCTCCACATAATAATCATGATTGCAGCGGGAGCCCTTGTCGGTGGGCATCCCAAAATGACTCTTCGGGGGTAAAAGCCATGAGGGGCTAGGTTGCCCCAAACCATTAAGATTGAACCTGCTAGAAAAAGCTAGTAAGATTTTGTTTTCTTTTATGTTTTATTCACTGTGTTTTTATGTAAGTGTAGAGTAAGTAATATCTGTATCCAGTATTTGTGTTTCCAACAATAAAACTACAAAAACTCAGTAGTTTGTGTGCCTGCCTTTGTAAAGGAGCAGAAGGAAACCAAGCAGAGCCGAAGAAGTCTTTGACAATCCTCATCGCGTTTCCATACGGAAGGAGGTGAGAGGGGAATGCTCTGTAAGGGAGGGGCAGAGTAGCAGAGAGAGAGAAAGTAGCACTTAGAAGTCTAGCTTCTACCAAGGAAATAATATATTACCTGCCATATGCAGAAGGCTACTCTGACCCTGTCCCCTAGCGAATCGGGCTAGGGGGAAGAGTGCTCATAGAGGCAAGCAGGTCGCAGAATCTAAGGTCCGCCCTGCTAGGTGTTCCCAAGAAAAATTCTGGGAGGCCAACGAAGCCTTTGTGAAGCATGTTCCTCCCCCTACGTCCCTGATACAGAGGAGATAAAAAAGTGAAAACAAGAAATGTCTTTTAGACGTTCCAAGACTTCAAAGGGAAGGTTTAGCCTAGCGGTTCAAAAGCAAGACATTGCAAGTAGATAAATAGGGACCACTTCAGTGGGAAGGTAAGCAGCATTCTGTGCACTCCAATGTTGAGGAACACCTGCAACGTGTTCATGGATACATATGCAGTCGCAGACAGTGTGAGTTCACTGGCTATAAACAGAGATGAGCACTGAACCCTAGAGTCAGATACAACGGGCTTTCGAGCAAGGGTAACCTAAGCCTAGCTTAGGGATGCTGAGTGGCCTACAGCAAAAACATGCTATCTGGCCAAGAAAAAATAAAGAGAAGGAACAGTATACTAAAGACCTATAAAGAAGAGATAAAATGATGACAGGCTCCTTTGAAGAGGAATCACATGGTGTAAAACCTCCAGTTCTATAAAATTTCTTTTGATGTAATTGAACTGTATTATCATGTGTCGTTGTATTATTATATTGTATTTATTGTCCGCCATGTAAACCGCCCTGAGTTGGGTTGCACCCGAGTGGGCGGTATATAAGCGCGAAAATTAAATTAAATTAAATTAAATTAAATGAAAACTGTTCTGAAAGCACTGGGAAGAAATAAATCAACAAGAGAAGGCTGGATACTGATTGTTGTGTCCTAAAGCCTGTGCCTTTAAACAATGTACCTATCCATGTGTATCCAATGTAACCTCTTCTATGTGTAACAATGTAACCTCCAGCTGAATCACTGTAACCTTAATAGGACGCGAGCTAGTGACCACTAGATGGCAATAGCGAGCGTCCAAGCTCATTGGTCCAAGACTCACCTAGAACAACAGCGCGGGAAGATTCCCGCCACTACCTTCACCTGGACAAGAAGGGCGTGACCTGCAATGACGTCACACAGCCTGTAGCCAATAGGCTATCAAGGAGCCACATTCAAATGTATAGCCACTGTATATATTGAGCTGTTCGTCCGCCATTACCTCATGTTCCCTCTGACCAGCATGTAATAAAGTTGTGCTAAGCCAGCTCTTCGGCTGTCCTGGTGTCTTTGGTCCCATACACTAAATTGGCGACGAAGGTGGGATCATGGCTGCCCACGGGACCAAGACATACGCCGGTTTCGACATCAAGAAACCGCAAGATTGGGAACTCTTCGAAATGGACTTCCAAGGTGCGCTGGTGGAGTTCGAGGTGACGGACGAGGCAAAGAAGAGAGCCATCCTCACCAGAATGCTCGGGCACGACGGAAAGAGAGTACTGATTGACCTCATCGCACCCAGAAAGGCGGCTGAATTCAAGGCAAAAGAGCTCCTGACGGTGCTGAGAGACCATTTCCGGCCCTCGGTAGCGATGTTTCCCGCTCGGAGCGCGTTTTGGAGGCGAGTCCAAGCGCCTGATGAGTCGGTCGCCGCTTTCGTAGCGGCCCTGCGCCTGGCTGCCGGCCCGTGCAAATGGGAAAATTTGGAAGTCACCCTCAGGGACTGCGTGCTATGCGGCCTGAAGGACGCCGAGATTCAGCACACGCTAATGAATCAGGAACCGCCCCCCACGTTGCAGGAGGTCCTGAAAGCGGCACAGGCCGCGGAAGCCACGAAGGCCGGGGTGCAAGAGCTCCAGGACTGGCGGCCGAAGGCCGACAAAGCAGAGAGTTCGGTGCACGCAGCCCGGCGAGTTTCGAAATCGTCCGCCGAAAGCAGCGACGACGAGGACGTCCGGAGGGTCCGGAAGGAGGGCCGGCGGTGCGACGGCTGCGGGGCAGCTCACGACCGTACCAGGTGCCCGTTCAGAAAGGCCGAGTGCCACAACTGCAGGCAACGCGGGCACATAGCCAAAGTCTGCAGACAACGACGCAGGGACCGGAGGAGCTCGCCCGACCGCCCGGCGAGGGACCGGAGGAGCTCGCCCGACCGCTCAACGAGGCCAGACCGCTCGACGAGACCAAAGGATGGCGCCCGGCCCACGAGGAAGCAGGACGGCGTGGGCCGCATCTCCGACGACAGCGACGTCGACGCTCCGGTTTTCAGCGTGTCCTTGGGACACCCCCGTTACTTTGTTGAGGTACTGGTGCAAGGGGCCCCTGTTAGGATGGAGATTGGCTCTGGCTCCTCTTACTCCATTATTTCCCAGAGGGAGTTTTTGAGAATTGCCCCCCGCGCACGGCCCAAGCTCAAAGCGTTGAGGTCCACGCTTCGGGACGTGCAAGGGAACAGTATCCCGGTGTTGGGGGTTGGGAATTTCCAGGTTCAGTACAAGCGGCATGCCGCGGAACTCCCCCTAGTCGTTCTTAAGGGAGGTAATTGCAGCCTCCTCGGGACTCAATGGTTTCAGCCCCTGGGTTTGTTCATTGGGGGGGTGCACGCCGTTGGGTCTGACCCGATACAGGAGGTGTGCGACGCGCACCCCGAAGTCTTCAAGAAGGGACTTGGGAAATTCAATGGACCCCCAGTGACGTTCGACCTGGACCCGGAGGTCCGCCCAATCAGACTTAAACCGCGCAGGGTGCCTTTTGCACTCAAGGACAAAATAGAGGCGGAACTGGACAAATTAGTGGGCCAGGGGATTCTTGCTCCTGTTGATTCCGCGGAGTGGGAAACTCCAATTGTCACAGCATTGAAGGCCAATGGGGAGGTTCGCATTTGCGCCGATTATAAGTGCACCATTAATAAGGCAATCCGCCCTAATGCATACCCGGTGCCAGTGGTCAGCCATTTGCTAGCCAGGTTACATGGGGGAAAGTGTTTCGCCAAGCTCGACCTGGCTCAGGCCTATCAGCAACTCATGGTAACCCCTGCCGCAGCTGCTGCACAGACCATAATCACGCATAAGGGGGCGTTCCAGGTGACGCGCATCCAATTCGGCGTGAACTCGGCGCCTGGAATTTTCCAGTCGCTTGTGGAACGCCTCCTCAAAGGGCTGGATGGCGTTTTACCATATTTTGATGACGTATTGATAACGGGGGGAGTGAGGTTGAGTTGGCTAAAAGGCTAAACAAGGTCCTGGCGGCGTTCGAACGGGCGGGGTTGAGGTTGCGAAAAGACAAATGCGTCTTCTTCGCGAAGGAGGTTGAGTTCTTAGGGTTCCGAGTAACTCCCGAGGGGATCAAACCGTCCAAATCCAAGGTTGCCGCCATCAAGAAAGCCCCTCGCCCCACATCCAAGCCCGAGCTGCAGTCATTCCTAGGGTTCTTAAATTTCTACCACTCCTTCCTTCCACGGAAGGCTGCGGTGGCTGAGCCGCTTCACAAGTTGCTCAAGAAAGATGCGGCATGGAAGTGGGGCGATGACCAGGAGAGGGCATTCACGGAATTAAAACAACTCCTGGCGTCTGACGCCATTCTGACCCATTTCGACCCCAAACGGCCCGTGGTACTGATCTGTGATGCATCCCCGGTGGGGGTGGGGGCAGTGTTATGCCACATGTTGGAAAACGGAAGGGAGGCCCCAATAGCGTTCTACTCCAGGTCCCTGTCCCAAGCGGAGAGAAACTACGCCCAAACAGACAGGGAGGCGCTGGCGATAGTTGCGGGGACCAAAAAATTTCACGATTTTCTGTATGGCCGCCCCTTCACCATCGTGACTGACCACAAGCCCCTACTAGGCATTTTTACCGCAGATAAGCCCACGCCACAGATCCTGTCCCCGAGAATGCTTAGGTGGGCCATTTTTCTCATCGCCTACCAGCACGCGTTGGTGTACCGGCCCGGGAGAGAGATCAGCCATGCGGACGCTCTATCGAGGTCCCCCCTCCCCCTGACGCCCAGCCAGGTGAGCAAGGGGGAGCGGGACCATCAGGTTCTCATGATAGAGGTACTGGATTCGCCCCCCGTAGTGCCCGCCGACATTGCCACAGCGACAAGAAAGGACAAGACGTTGGCGGCGGTTTGCTCCTGGGTACAGAAAGGGTGGCCAGCGTCCTCCCCAGCAGAGGAATTCGCCCCATTTTTAGGAAGAACCTGGAACTGTCCCTAGAGAGGGGGTGCCTCTTGTGGGGGCAGCGGGTGGTGGTCCCTACATCCCTTCGACCGCGGGTGCTTAAACTGCTGCACGTCAGCCACCCCGGAATTGTGCGCTCCAAAGCGCTGGCCCGAAGTTACTTTTGGTGGCCCCAGTTAGATGCCGACATCGAGCACATGGTCGGCACTTGCGAGAGTTGCCAATGCTCCAGACCAGAGGAGGCCCGTCTTCCCCACAGGGAGTGGGACGCGGCTAAGGGGCCGTGGTCCCGGATATACATAGACTTCGCGGGCCCGTTCCGAGGAACCCTTTTTCTCCTTGTTGTGGATGCCTTCTCCAAGTGGTTGGAGGTCATCCCAGTCACGAGCACCTCCTCGGCCGCGACAATTAAGCATTTGCGGAGAATTTTTTCCACGTTTGGCATACCCGACGATAACGCTAGTTGTTTCACGTCAGCTGAGTTCAGGGCATTCACAGAGATTAATGCCATCCGGCACATCATCTCCGCCCCTTTCCATCCGGCCACCAATGGCCAAGTGGAGCACCTCGTACGCACCACGAAGGACGCGCTGCGGCGCATGGGCCCCGGGGATCTCAACCTGCAAGTGTGTCAGTTTCTGCTAGGGTACAGGGTGACCCCGCTAGCGTCAGGCTACTCCCCTGCGGAGCTCCTAATGCGAAGTTGACCACCATACTCACTAGACTAGATCCCACGAGAGTTGAGGACAAGGGGCGGAACATAGGGTTAGAAGCCAGCAAGAGCTTCAGCGTGGGCGCCCCGGTACATTGCAGGAACTATGCCAGCGCGGGGCCAGCCTGGGTGCCGGGGGTGGTCGTGGAACAAACCGGTCCCGTTTCGTACTGCGTGGAGACCAACACAGGTCTACTTTGGCGGCGGCACGCGGACCAGCTCCGGAGCCGGGTCCCAGGAAATCAGGCCGCCGAAAAAACAAATTCAGCGTTAGGGTTCTCCCCCACCCGTTTAGCCCAAGGGGGAGGAGAGGGGGGTCCAGAGTTCCCACCAAGGGGGGAGGAGAAGGAATTTGTCCTCGTAGATATCCCGCGGGATCCCCCAACAGAGTTTGATTTTGATTTTCAGAACTGGGGGGGGGGGTTCGGAGTAGTCCCCCACCCATCCAAGTGAGAAGAGGGGTTTTACGTTAGCCCCTGGTGCCCCCGGTTCAACCACTACGGAACCTACCCTTTCACCTAAAACTGCAAAACCACAGCAAGCCGCTAACAAGTCTCCCTCTCCCATTACAGGACAAGGGTCCAGGGAACAAGGAAGCGGGAGCGGCCCCCGGGTGGGCCAACCCACATCGCGGCCCAAACGCGAGTGCAATAAACCATCTTGGCTGAGAGACTTCGTCTCATCCTAGGGGGGAGGAGTGTTGTGTCCTAAAGCCTGTGCCTTTAAACAATGTACCTATCCATGTGTATCCAATGTAACCTCTTCTATGTGTAACAATGTAACCTCCAGCTGAATCACTGTAACCTTAATAGGACGCGAGCTAGTGACCACTAGATGGCAATAGCGAGCGTCCAAGCTCATTGGTCCAAGACTCACCTAGAACAACAGCGCGGGAAGATTCCCGCCACTACCTTCACCTGGACAAGAAGGGCGTGACCTGCAATGACGTCACGCAGCTTGTAGCCAATAGGCTATCAAGGAGCCACATTCAAATGTATAGCCACTGTATATATTGAGCTGTTCGTCCGCCATTACCTCATGTTCCCTCTGACCAGCATGTAATAAAGTTGTGTTAAGCCAGCTCTTCGGCTGTCCTGGTGTCTTTGGTCCCATACACTAAACTGATAGAACTATTGTAAGACACAGAGACTCAGTATTTGGACAATATGGAAGATAAAATAATGACAATATTCCATATATATTACAATCACCAAGAAAGGTGATGCCAAGGAGTCCAGTAACTTTAGGGCTGTCACTCTGATTTGCCATGCAAGCAAGGCTTTTACCTAATGTGGAGTAAGAAATTCCTGATGTTCAAGATGGATTCCAAAATGGAAGAGTTACTTGAGATCATATTTAAAATATCAACTGCAATTTTAGAAGAGGATCAGTCTATGCTTATTAGACTACAGCAAAGCTTTTGACTGTATGGATCATGAAAAACTAAACATTGCTCTGAAAGACATGGGTGTGCCTCAGCACTTGATTATTCTGATGCATAACCTATATTGTGTAGAAGAAGCTATTGTCATGACAGAATATGGATAGAGAAGATGGTTCCCTATAGGCAAAGGTGTTAGACAAGGATACATTTTCTCCCCTTATCTATTCAATATGTGTGCAGAACATATCTGGAAAGCCAATCTAGATTCAGATGAAGGAGGAATGAAAGTTGGCAGGAGAAACATCAATATTTTAAGATCTGCAGATGACATAATCTTACTGGCAGCAATGACCTAAAACAACGTTTATTCAAAGTGAAAGAAAAAATAGCCAAACCAGGGCTGTAGTTGAAGATGAAGAAGACAAAAATCATGGATGTGGAAGAAATATACAACTTTAATGTTGACAATGTAGAAATTAAAATAGTGAAAGAATTTGTATACCTTGGTTGACTCATCAATCCAATTGCAGCCAAGAAATCATAATAAGACTGTGATGAAGGAATTAAAAAAGATCATCAGTATAAGGATGTGCCACTGGAGACCAAGATCATCCACACTTCTGTATTCCTAATCACTATGTATGGTGCAAAAACTGGGCAGTGGATAAAACTATTGGGGAGGGGGTTTGATTTGATTTAATATTGTTCTGGAGGTGAGCTTTACAGATGCTTTGGACTGGCAGAAAGACAAAAAATGAGACCAAGAAGAAATCAAGCTTCAACGATCTCTAACAAATGATTTTTAACCCTTTCTTTAGTTCCTATATGGGCACAGTGGCAAAATGAGTGGAGGAGGAACTCTGATTTCCAATAGTCATGGAGGCAGAAGAGGTCATACCAGATGGACTGGCTGTGAAAATGAACCTTGTCCATATCCTAAAGGCTGCAGCAATCCATTGCAGTCCCGGTGTTAAATCCTGCATGTCTCATTTCATAAGTGCAGCAGGAGATGGCTCCATGATCATAGCGTGTGGGTCATTTCATGGCAAGCTGGGATCCACCTTAAACAAATTTACCCCAGTGGCATTTTTCCTGCTTGAAGAAAAAATGTATTCTTGGATATGAATCGCAGCCAACGATGAGTTCCTATACCACAAATTAATTTATCTTCTGTATTAACATTAGCCAATAATTCTATAGCCAAAGTGCCATGGCCTAGGAATATCTATTCACAAAGGTTTTGAAAGGAGACTGCAAATGAAGTGCTTCCAGGACTATGACTGAAAGCCCTATAAAGTTCACTTTTACTTACAAAAAGGAAAGTTTGTGCTACAGGTATAATCTATATGACTAGGGACATTGGATAATTAGGATTCTTGATTACACAACTTTGGTGTTCAAGGAATAAAGACGACTCGTATGAAGTAGTGAAATTCAGCTCTTTATTAGTGGGGTTTGAACACAGTTTAGATGGGGCAAAACTTGGACTTTTATACAGTATAAACAGTAACAGTAACAACAATAAACAAAGCCTATTGGCTAACAAAGTGTGCACACATTTTTATCCACTTATTTGTATAAGAATGATACATTCCGCTCCTGTCAGATTCTAATTTGTGCGCAACTTGAAATCTCGCGAGACTATGCTGTCTGGTGAGATTTCATGTATATTTCATCAGGGGAGTAACCTTTTTGTCCTCAAGCACCATAGAGAAAAAACGAAGGAGGCAGAAGGGACACAATATAAGACAAAAAGGTTAGTCCCCTGATGAAATATACATGAAAGGTCTATTAAGCGGATAGACGTCTGGAGTGTACTAAGGACTTTAGAATCAACCTTGTTAAATTGTGGGAGCCTTGACTCCACGTTAATTATTTGTTAGAGCTTCGGCAGAGGACAACGGGAGTTAATAGAAGATTTTGGAGTTTCGACTCTGCATTTGTTTAAAGATTGAAGCCTCGGCTGGGGATAACAAGAGAGAGAATTTCATCTACTTTAAATTATTTGGGAATAGTGTCTAACACAGCATTTATTGTTTCTGTACAGTCATTACAAAACAAGACCAATTGTTTCAAATCATCTTTATTCAGAGTCAGAATTTTCTTATTGGCTTCAATCATAGTTACACCTATTTAGGTGGTATGAAACAAACATCATTTGCAAATAAGGGTTGAATATAAGGCTTTTGCCATCAACCGTTTTTTTTGATCAATACTGTTTGCACCCTTGGACCCCTTCTTCTTTTCACGTTACCTTGTGAGGCATTTTGGCCACAACCAGTAAGGGTTTTTCGTATTCCACGAAGGATATTGAAAAAGTTTTGAGCAACACAGCCTCTATTAGAACTACTCAGAACAGACAAATGGGTGATTTTTTGAAACTGGAAACACTATACAAGAGAAGCGAATGTTACAAACTGTATGCAGCTTTCATAGCGGATTACCATCGGGACTCCTGCATCCCTAGGGGGTTACGGATCCAGAAGGGACCAATGCTGTTTGCACAGGATAGATCTCATGATTTTGATCATAGAAAGGAGCAAAAAAGAGGTCTTGGACACAGAGAAACAAATAGAGGAACTTAAAACCACCTTACAGGACTCCCACAGCTGCACTAGTTTTGAGGAATCCATGAGTAATTTGGACCAAAAAATCAAGGACTTTCATGATTTGATAGTTTCTTTTAAAATGAAGAAATATGAGAGAGATCAAAACGACTACTCGGACACTAGGATTTACAGATGGAGAATGAAACCCGGCTCACGACCTACCAAATGAGTGTCCTGGAGTAATACAGTTTCATACTTAGACATGACAAATAGTGGCATTAGTTCATCAGGGGATGAGGGTGCCCCAAGAAATTACGATTTTAGACCCACGGAATCTAGGCAGCGAACACCAATCCTCCAACAGTCTTTTTTAGGGAAACGCAAACCTCCGAAAAAAACAAAGACTTAGTGTTTAACTTGTCGTCAAGGAATTTAAGTGAGCATGAAATACAATTATTGGGTTTGGGTTTCAATTTTGTCCCAACCCCTTTCTACAGGTCCTTCAACACCTGGGTGGACCTTTTCCGACTCATTAGATCTTTAAAAATTGAGGGTTTTTTTCAGGGGTTTTGAGAAATTACATAGGGATGTTTTTCCCCCTACATCAACTTTCTGCCCTAACATCATTCATCCATCCATTTAAGTGTTCAAAAGATTAGTATTGAATGATATTGAAAAAATGGAATTGGGTAAACCAAAGGTGAGGCATAATCTTTCATTGCAGGATGTGAACACTTTACAAAAACTAGGTCAGGACGAATCAATTGTCATAAAACCATGCTGACAAAGGGGAAGGGGTGTTGGTCATGGATAAGAAGGATTATTTTAAGGAGGTCAGGAGACAATTACCAAAAATTGTCTAGGGACCCGACGGCTGATATTGAGAGGATTATCAGGGTAGTGTTAACAGAAGGTTTGGTGCTGCATTACATTTCCGAGAAAGCATTAAGGTTCTTGTTGAAGGAGCACCCTAGGATCCCAATTTTTTACTACCGAAGGTTCACAGAATTGTTAATCCACGTGACCAGATACCTGGACGCCTCATAGTTTCAGGGGTGGGGTCCATACTGGAACCACTGAGTCAATTCATAGATCACCATATTAGGGACTTCACTAGGGATACGGTTTCGTTTATGAGGGATTTGGCTGATTTCATAACACAGGTGGAGGGTTTTCAGTTTCCGTTACAGGGTGGAATGGTTGCGATGGATGTCATGGTGTTATACACGAACATTCCTTTTGAGGAGGCAAGGCTGGCGGCACAGGATGTCTTACTATATCACACCGTGCAACATCCACCCACCCATTTTTTGTTGGACTTGATAGACATGTGTTTAGAGAAGAATTATTTTAGATTTGGCGAGGATATTTTTTTACAGGTCAAAGGAGTGGCCATAGGGTCCCCCATGGCTCCATGTTTAGCTAATTTATTTATGATTTCATTTGAGAAGAGCACAATTCTGAACCCTACCTCCAACCCTTTTTTTGATCACATTATGTTATTTAAAAGATTCATTGATGATTTATTTTTTGTCATTGATGATTACAGTCTCCTTCCCGATTTTGTTGCCTGGTTAAATGAACAGAATCCTAACTTGAAATTTATGCACAGCATGGATAGAATCTCACTACGCTTTCTGGATTTAACAGTTTTTGTTTCAGACAGCAGACTGAAGGTGAAATTATTTAGAAAAAGCACGGACAGAAACGCGTATTTACCATACCAGTCCTTCCACCCCCCACATTTGCGAAATAATATCCCTTATGGAATTTTTGCTAGGGCTAAAAGAAATTCATCTAGGAATGGTGATTTTGAGGAATCATCTTGTGACATCAGGACAAATCTAATGGATAGGGGGTACCCTGCACAGATGGTGGATGCGTCATTGGCTAGAGTGAAAGGAATCTCCAGGGCAATCCTACTTACGAGACAAGAAAAAATGAATAGACAGGGAATACAATGGTCTATTGAGTATTCACCTAGGGCTGGAGACATTAAGAAGATTATTAACAAGTACTGGTTTTTACTCTCAGATATTCCGGGGTGAGATGTAAAACTGATTATTGGACTTAGAAGGACCAGTACGGTGGAGAAATTGATCTCTTGGGATGATGTAACACTGCACAGTTTGGTAAAAGGACATTATATATGTGGACATTGCGGGGTATGTAAGTTTGCATGGGAGACCCAAAAAATAGAATTTCCAGAACTGGATTTTTGTAAGACCTTGGGGTTTTTCAGCAACTGTAACAGTCAATACTGCGTGTATCTGTGGCTGTGCCCATGTGGCCTGAAATATGTGGGTAAATGCTCACGAAAACTGAAAATCAGGATGTTTGAACATTGCTCAAGAATCAGAGGCCAAGCGGAGCAGGCACCGCTAGTGAATCACTATATTAATAAGCAACATCAGGACACTGATTTTAAATTCGTGGTTCTGGAGAAACTAAGTGTGGTTAGTGGCAGTGGGATAGATATAGAAAAATTACTGTTACAAAAGGAAGCCTACTATATACATCGATTGAGCACTTTACATCCGAAAGGGTTAAATCATGAATCGGAACTTTCATGCTTTTTGTGAGCACTTAGGATTGTGCAGCAGTAGCGAATATACAATCAAACAGATGATGGGAGCAGGGATGAGTCAGATGGTTCAATTTAGAGAGAGTGGTTTGGAGAGCAGGTAACGTCCTCAAGCACCATAGAGAAAAAACAAAGGAGGCAGAAGGGACGCGATATAAGGTATTGGAGGGAACTTGGTTGTGGATTGTTTTAGAACTATGTGTGGCAGCATGCATGCTTGTATATATTTTTGTATGCTGAATAACAATATGCATTTTGTATAACTTTACAGGCAAAAAGGTTACTCCCCTGACGAAATATACATGGCAAGATTTCATAGCTGTCAAACAGGGACACTGTTTGACAGCTAGGAAAGTGCGGGAACATGGCAGTTTGAATCACCTTGACAGTTACAAGCATAGTTATCATACATAACATTCCTCCCCCTAGGTAAAAACAAAATCCTTTAACTAGGATGGTGGTCTAGTTTCCCTTTTGGGTCGGACACTTGGTTGAGCCGGCTCAGGGGCTCGTAGGATGGGCAATCCGACTGAAATGAGGGATTGACTAGAGGGAGAGGATTGTAAACCTAAATCAAAGCCCCGTTTGTGAGATGGAGGAGCAGGGGTTCACTCAAAACCAAAATCTAATGCTGGGGATGATAAGGACAACTAAGGGTAGCTCCTACATGTACTAAGAGTGGAAGGCGACTCTAAACAATATTGGTCGCCATCAATAAAGGAGTCCAGAGTGCTAGGCTGGGACAGTGTAGGGGTACACATGGCCGGAGTAGGGGAGCATTCCACAATTTCCCCTTGAAATCGGTCCCTAAAACACACTTCTGGGTCAATGTTAGCTGGCTGCTGACTATTGCCTCTGCCCTCTTGGTTTAAACGGGTGGGGGCCAACCCTAACATTGAGTGTCTGTATTCATCCTGTGGGTCCAGTATTCTGGGTCTCAATTGATCCGTGTGCCTCCTCCAGATCAGACCAGTGGCTGTTTTGATTCTGTAAGAAACAGGACCAGTTTGATCGATCACAAAACCAGGCACCCACGTAGGACCACCAGCTGCATAAATGCGGCAATGTACAGGGTCTCTGGATGAGAAACCCTTCTGGTGTTGGATTGCTATATTTGTGCCTTTGTCCTCCACCCTAAAGGGATCCAATCTGTCCAGCAAGGATGACAGTTTCCTTCGCTGGAGCAATTCAGCAGGGGACAGCCCTGAGGCAAGGGGGGTGAGCCTATATGTGAAAAGAAACTGACATAACTGGAGCTCTAAATCTCTTTCACCCATACGCCAAAACACGTCTTTGGTTTTGTGCACCTGCTGCTCCACCTGGCCATTGGTGGCTGGGTGGAATGGGGTGGCAGTGATGTGCCTAATTGCATTCCTTTCCATGAAGGATTGGAATTCTGCAGATGTGAACATGGACATGTTGTTGGACACCAGCACATCTGGAAGTCCAAATGCTGTGAACAGCCTTCTCAGGTGCTTTATCGTTGTGGCCGAAGTGGTATTGGGCACTCTAATCACTTCCAGCCACTTAGAGAATGAGTCTACAACCAACAAAAATAGGGCACCCCTAAATGGACCTGCAAAATCTTTGTGTAACCTGGACCATGGGCCCCTAGCAGAATCCCATTCCCGAGAGGGAAGGTGGGATTGCTCTGGGTGAGAGGATTAACAGCTGGCACAAGTGCTGACCATCTGCTCTTTATCTTGGTCCAGTTGAGGCCACCAACAGTAGCTATGGGCAAGGGCTTTGGAATGTATAATTCCTGGATGACTTGTGTGAAGTAAATGTAAAACCTTTTTCCTGAGATTGATAGGAATGACCACCCGCTGGCCCCATAGAAGGCAACCTCATTCCACTGACAATTCCAAACGCTTGCGGTGGAATGTTCTGAATTCCTTGGCTAGAGGAGAGACATGCCAGCCTTTTTGTACCCAAGATATTACTTTAGTCAATGTTACATCCTTGGCCATAGTTTTGGCTATATCCGAAGGGATGACCGGGGGCAAGTTGAATCATGAGGACCTGGTGATCACTTTCGATCTCGCAATCTGCTTCCCCGACCCCAGGCATTGGAGAATGTGATAGGGCACCAGCATGGCTGATGTCCTTGCCGGGCCTGTGCACCAGAGTGAAATCATATGCATTTAAGAAAATTGCCCAGCACAACATCCTTGGGGACAGGATTTGAGGTTTGGGCTTCCCGTTTACAAAGATTCCAAGGAGGGGCTTGTGGTCAGTTACAATGGTAAAGGGCCTTCCATAATGCAAGCGCGGCGCCAAAATGGCCGCCGCGCTCTTTGCGGGGGCCCCCCCACTGGACGAAGGCATCCGGGTAGTTAGGGGCGTGGCCAGCTCCCTTATAAAAGGGGTGGCCACGAGGCAGCCGAGCTGCCATTTTGCGAAGCGACGGAGCGGAGAAGTTTTTCCCTCTTACCTCCGTCGCTTGTGCCTTGACGGGGAAGCCTTTTGGCTGCTGACCTTTCTCTTTTCAGCTTCCCTTTGGTTCGACTGAGATGCCTTCGAAGAAGAAGGCGGCCGCGAGCGCTGCTCGTGCGGTTCGGAGGCGCAATCCGGGTCGGAGGACCGCGGCTGTGCCTCCCCAGCAGCTGCCTTTGCCAGCACCCACCGGGACCGGTGGGATGGGGTCTATTCCCCCCTGGCCAGAGGCTGGGGACCCGAGCAGGGGTCCAGCATGGGCTGCGGCCCACGGCCCGCAAGCGGTGGACGCCGCTCCTGGTGCCCATTCTACTGGGCCTTCCTCTACAGGGGCGCAGCTCACTCCGGGGCCTTCCAGCCTTGGGGGGTGGTGTGGTCCCCTTCCTTGGCAGGCGCCTACATCGGCCCTACCGGGCCTGGGTGTGGGGTCATGGCCCTATTTGGGCCCCGGGGTACAAGGACCTGTACCCGTGCCCGTAGCAGGCGGGCCGGCTGGCCCTTGGCCCCACGTCAGTGTGGAGGCCTTACTGGCCCGCGTGGTGGCCCTCGAGGCTTCCCTTGCTCGGGCCAGCCACGCTGGGGCTCCCTTTGGGGTTCATTTTGACGCGTTGTCTGCTGGGCAGCGGCAGGTGACAGGACGGGTCGAGCAGCTTGAGGCGCGTGGCGTGACTTCGGCCACTGCCTCGCAGCTCCCCAACCAACAGGCCAGTGCGGGTCAGGCCCCGGCGACGAGCTCTACGGCGGTCATGAGCTCCGACGCCCCCAGTGGGCCGGAACCCCCGGTGGGGGCGGCCCGCGGGGGTGCAGCATGTGAGTATGCGGTCCAAACTAGTGCACCTACACATGTGGCCATGTGGGGGGGGGCTTTCCAATGGCCTTGGCCTCGAGTGGGTGGTGCAGCGGAACAGCCGCTGACGCACCACCAGGCGACGTCAACTACCACCCAGGGCCCCGGGGTGGGGAGTGTTTCCTACCCTGTGGGGAATGTTTTGGGGGTGGCTGGGCTAGTCCAAGCCCCTTTCCATATGCCCGCAGTTTCTGCGGTGCCTGTCTCGGCCTTGCCGACAGCGGGCTATTCCTTGCCACTGGGTGACCACTTGGCACAGGCCACCAAAGAGAAAATATGGCGGGGGGAGTATGTAGATATCTTCTCACTCCTAAACATAATGCAAGGGAGCCCACCAAGGAAGAGAGGGAGGGGCAGGATGAGAAGGATAAGGAACAGGCACGTCGTCGCAAGCCACCACGAACGTGGGCCAACTGGCTGCCGGCTTACCTCATCTACATGGCGGTGTACCTGAGGGCCCGGCCGGATTTGGCAATTCCTATGGTCCAGTATTTGGACAATATCTATCGGGCGATGGTTGACTTTCCGGGCCCGTCGTGGTTGGGTTATGACGAGGAATTCCGTATGCGAATTCCCCTGCACCCTGAGATGAGGTGGGATGAGCCATGCCAGAGGCTTTGGCTTCTGTACATGACGCCCACGCACCCCGCGCCAGGGGAAAGATACCATTGTGGACATGTGGTCCAGCGAGCGGCTCCAGCACAGGTTCCCCGCCAGGTGGCGGGGCAGGGGGTTCAAGCCCGCCTGCTGTGCTGGACTTTCTCATCCAATGGTTCCTGCAATAAGAAGAATTGCAAGTAAAGACATGACTGTCCCACCTGTGCGGGCCCCCATGCAGCCTCTGCCTGTCCCAGGCCTGGAGAGATGCAGGGCAGAGGGAGGGGCAGACAGTGGGCTGGCAAGACTGCCGCAGATGGAGCTGGTTCACCGAAAGGCTCCCTCCCCAATTAATGTGGACATGTTGGAGCGTTGGCTCGCATTGTACCCGAAGGGGGAGGATGCGGATTATCTACTTCGGGGCTTTAGGCAGGGGTTCCGTATTCCTTTCATGGGTGATAGGTCCCCTCAGGATGCCCCCAACCTTTTGTCCCTTAGGGGGAGGGAGGAGGTGGCTGCCGCTAGCATTAATAAGGAGGTCAATGCGGGCAGGGTCGCCGGCCCTTTCCCTGCACCGCCGTTCACTAACCTTAAGGTATCGCCCCTGGGCTTGGTTCCCAAGAAGTCTCCAGGCGAGTTTCGCCTTATCCATCACTTGTCCTACCCAGCCGGCCGATCGGTCAATGATGCTATCCCTGATGACCTTTGCTCAGTCAGGTATACATCTTTTGACCACGCGCTGCGCATGGTGCGCTCATGTGGCCCGGGTGCGCTGCTGGCTAAGTGCGACATTAAGTCGGCTTTTCGCCTCTTGCCGGTGCACCCGGGCGACTTTGAATTGCTGGGTTTCAAATTTCGGGGCGAATATTACTTTGATAAGGCCATGCCTTTTGGCTGTTCCATATCATGCTCGGCTTTCGAGCGTTTCAGTACCTTCCTAGAGTGGGCTTTCGTCCGCAGGTCAGGGTCCCGGTCTGTAGCCCATTACCTGGATGACTTTTTATTCGGGGGTGAACGGGGCTGGGACACGTGTACACGTCTCCTCAACACATTTCAGACGCTAATGGAGGAACTCGGTGTCCCTTTAGCGCCCGAAAAGACCGAGGGCCCATCTACCCAGCTAGTCTTCCTGGGGGTGAAGATTGACACGATAGTGCAGGCGTCTAGGTTACCGCGGGATAAGGTGTCAAGGATAGTGGCCCTTATCTCGGACTTGTTGGCCAAGCGCAAGGCATCACTGAGAGAACTGCAGGTGCTACATGGTCACCTTAATTTCGCCTGCAGAGTGGTCGCACCGGGCAGGGCTTTTGCCCGGCGCTTGTGCGACGCCATGGCAGGATTATCCAGGCCTCACCATAGGGTTCGGCTTACCCGGGGTGTCAGGGCAGACATGCTTGTCTGGTTACAGTTCCTGAGGGAGTTCAATGGGGTCTCATTTTGGAGGCATGACCTCCTGGCTTCCCCTCAATTTCAGATTCAGTCTGATGCCTCGGGATCCCTCGGTTATGGGATGTACTTCAATGGGAAGTGGGCCTATGGTGGGTGGCCACCGGCCTGGGCAGGCACGGGTCGCCTGCGTGATCTCACATATCTGGAGTTTTTCCCTATCCTGGGTGCTTTGATGCTATGGGGCCAGGAGTGGTCCAACTCGGTCGTGCATTTCTGGTGTGACAATGCGGCTGTGGTCCACATTGTCAATGCACAGACTTCTAAATCGCCCAGGGTTATGGACCTAGTGCGCCAATTTGTGTTGCGCAGCCTGCGCCTCAACGTACTGTTCAGGGCCAGGCATGTCCCAGGGGTTAATAATGATATTGCTGACGCTTTGTCCCGCCTACAGATCTCCCGGTTCCGTGCCTTGGCCCCGGATGCGGAGGAATTTCCCTCGCCACTCCCGGAGGAGATATAGACCATTGGCAAGGAGAGGTGAACCGGGCGATTGGCCTGTCGCTAGCGCCACGCACCCATAAGGCATATCACCACGCAATTAATTCTTTCAGGGCATTCTGTACCCGATTTCAACTGCCAGGAACCTGGCCGATCCCGGTAACCCATGTTCTGCGGTTCATGGTTTACCTGCATTCTCAGGGCCTTCCACCTCGCACCATAGCATCTAAGCTGTCAGCGTTGGCTTTTATGGCCTAGGTGGGGGGTCATGTGGACAGCACCTCTGACTTCCGTGTGAGACATGTTTTGGAGGGGTGGGTGCGCGAGCGCGGGCGTTGCCTGGACGACCGCCACCCGATTTCCCCAGGGGTCCTTACCCAGTTGGCCCGGGGCTGGCCGTGCCTCTGTTTTGATGCATATGAGGCAGCCCTGTTCCATGCAGCCACAACGGTGGCATTTTTTGGAGCGCTCCGCATCAGCGAGCTTGTGATGCTGTCTAAGGCGGATGCAAGTCGCAGGGCACTGGAACTCGAGGATGTCTGTGTTGCCAAAGACTGGGCTCAGTTGAGGATACGCTCCTCTAAGACCGATCAGCATGGCGTAGGCAGTGGTGTGCGACTGCTACGGTGTTCTTTGGCAGACATCTGTCCGGTTGGTGCCCTGCAGGAATTCCTGGCACTGCGTGGCACGCACCATGGCCCATTTTTCTGTCACCAAGATGGGTCTCCCCTGACTAAATTTCAATTTTGGAAGGTGACGGGCAAAGCGCTGGCCAGTTTGGGCCTCCCAGGCGCCCGCTATGGCACCCATTCATTCCGTATAGGGGCGGCCTCAACCGCAGCTGCTTTTGGGTACTCCGGGGCTGACATACGTAGCATGGGACGGTGGGGTTCGCAATGTTTTCAGTTTTATGTGCGCCCACTCCCGCCGTGAGTACCAACCCAGTCTCCTTACCTACTTTTCCTCATTTTTCTTTACAGACCCGGGGTGTCGTATTACACCGGTGACAGTATGGCTGGTGGGCCATAGCTACGTGCACAGGGCAGCGCATTACGCTGCGGCGACAGAGTGGGGACCCCGACTGGGACTGGGTGCATACGCAAGTCTCACATGGCATGGTAAGCCTGGGATGTTATGGCGGGAGCTGCTGTCTTTCCTTTTTTCAGGCCAGAATGCTGACCCGCCTGACATTCTGATCATACACTTGGGGGGCAATGATTTGGACCAGGTCACCGGCTTGTCGCTGAAGCATGCGATTTGCGAGGACCTCGACTACCTGCATTACGTCTGGCCCGCCACAACCCTTGTTTGGTCGGACATGGTCCCGCGCCATTCCTACAGAGGGGGCGTTGACCTCCTGGCCCTTGACCATGCTAGACGCATGGTGAATAGGGCGGTGGCGCGTTTCCTTGTCGACAGGGCTTGGGGGAGGGTCAGTCGTCACCCCGCTATTAGCCTCCAAAGTTATGACTTGTATGCAGGGGATGGGGTCCATCTGTCGCGAGGAGGTATGGACCTCCTGTTGGGTGATTGGCGAGCAGGCCTGTTGACCGAGCTGACGGTCTGGGGGGGGCGTCGAGCCTTCTTTGAAGCCCCTCCGTGTGGCGGGTAGCACTGGTAAGGTAAACATTATGACCCACAGGTATCCGGCAAGTTCGCAATTGACTGGACAACACTAGACAGGCATAAATTGGTTAAACGTTGTCCGGTCAACGACGAACTAGGCGACGGGGTGATGGCTATAGCTAGACAGCATGCATCACCACGTGATTTTACGGATACGCGTCAGAGGGTGGGGTCATTAGTTAGATATTGACTACGGTCAACAATTTGTTTGCGGTCAACAAACAAATTGATACAAATGGATACATTGTAGCAATTGCCGTTGGCAATTTTGGGTGGTACCTTACCAGTGCTACTTCGGCCTGCTTGCCTTAAGAATTATAATTGGTCAATTACCAATAGAAATTTATAATTCGGACTAGGGCATGAATCAATAAATGTGGCCCAATGCCGTTATCCACTTTTATCAGTGTCTGAGTCCTTTATTGGGGGGTGCGCCTGCAATGCAAGCGCGGCGCCAAAATGGCCGCCGCGCTCTTTGCGCCCCCCCCCCACTGGACGAAGGCATCCGGGTAGTTAGGGGCGTGGCCAGCTCCCTTATAAAAGGGGTGGCCACGAGACAGCCGAGCTGCCATTTTGCGAAGCGACGGAGCGGAGAAGTTTTTCCCCTCCACCCCCTCCCTAGTTAACAGTGTGATGTTTTGGTTGCTTCGGGGCCGGGTGGGAATTTTTGGCTGGGACCCACATTGGCTTCCGGGTCCAGGTTTTTTCGCCCATCCCACACTGTTGCTATGGTTTGACATAGGGGTTTTGTCTGTTGCTGCTGTTGACTTTGGTCACATGGGCGGGTAGCACTGGTAAGGTAAACATTATGACCCACAGGTATCCGGCAAGTTCGCAATTGACTGGACAACACTAGACAGGCATAAGTTGGTTAAACGTTGTCCGGTCAACGACGAACTAGGCGACGGGGTGATGGCTATAGCTAGACAGCATGCATCACCACGTGATTTTACGGATACGCGTCAGAGGGTGGGGTCATTAGTTAGATATTGACTACGGTCAACAATTTGTTTGTGGTCAACAAACAAATTGATACAAATGGATACATTGTAGCAATTGCCGTTGGCAATTATTGGTGGTATCTTACCAGTGCTACTTCGGCCTGCTTGCCTTAAGAATTATGATTGGTCAATTACCAATAGAAATTTATAATTCGGACTAGGGCATGAATCAATAAATGTGGCCCAATGCCGTTATCCACTTTTATCAGTGTCTGAGTCCTTTATTGGGGGGTGCGCCTGCAAAGGTAATCGTGGAATTTCTTAGTGCCTGCCACGATTGCCAACGCCTCCCTGTCAGTCTGAGCATAATTTTTCTCAGGCTTTGAGAGAGAATGGGAATAGAATGCAATGGGGGATTCCCTCCCGTCATTTAGCACATGGCATAACACAACTCCCACCCCCACAGGGGATGCATCACACACAAGGACAACTCTTTTGTTGGGATCAAAATGAGTTAACACAGCATCCGAAGACAGTAGACTTTTAATCTCTTGGAACGCTTTCTCCTGGCAATGGTCCCAGTGCCAAACAGTATCTTTTTTAAGGAGCTGATGCAATGGTTCAGCAACTGAGGCTTTGTGATGGAGGAAAGCATGATAGAAGTTTAAGAGTCCTAGAAATGATTGCAATTCGGCTTTACATTTTGGCCTGGGTGCATTCCACATGGCCGTTATCTTGGAGTCTGAGGGCATGATGCCTTGGGGGGTAATCTTGTACCCCAGGAACTCCACCTCTTGTGCCAAAAACACACATTTGTCTCTTCTGAGACATAGACCAGCCCACTCAAAACATGACAGCACTCAATTGAGCCTGGCTGCTAGTTTGACGGTGTCCTTAGCAGTAATCAGGACATCGTTGAAGTAAGGCAGGACTCCAGGCAAACCTTTTAAAATACGTTCTACAAGAGATTGAAATATTCCAGGGGCCACATTCACCCCGAATTATTGTCTGGTCACCTTAAATGCCCCCTAATGTGTTACTATGTTCTGGGCTATGACAGTGGCGGGAGACACAGTTAACTGTTGGTAAGCCTGGGCAAGGTGAAGTTTTGCAAAGCAATTTCCTCCATGCAAGGAGGCAAGAAGGTGGCTTACCACGGGCACAGGATATGCGTTTGGGTGAATAGCTTTATTGATTGTACATTTATAGTCGGCTCATATCCTGACCTCCCTGTTACTTTTCAAAGCAGTCACAATTGGTGTCTCCCACTCCGCGGAGTCCACCGGCACCAGGATGCCCTGCTCCACCAGTTTGTCCAGCTCGGCTTCTATCTTCTCCTTGAGGGCAAAGGGTACCATAGCGCAGTTTCATCCGGATGGGCCAGATGGCAGGGTCAAGTTCAAAGTCAACAGGGGGCCCTTTGTACAAGCCTAAACCCTTTTTGAACACCTCAGGATGTGCAGCACAAACGTCCCGGATTGCGTCAGAGTCTATTGCGTGAATGCCAGATAGCCGGATTCCCAGGGGCTTAAACCATTGGGTCCCAATAAGATTGTTAGTGCCCTGTTTAACCACAACCAATGGCAAAGCGGTGTGAATGTTTTTGTTCCACTTATTTCCATAAGAAAGATACATTCTGCTCCTGTCAGATTCTAATTTGTGCACCACTCGAAATCTCGCGAGACTACGCTGTCTGATGAGATTTCGTAGCTGCCAAACAGGGACCCTGTTTGACAGCTAGGAAAGCACGGGAACATGGCAATTTGAATCACCTTGACAGTTACAAGCATAGTTATCATTCATAACAACAACATAGCACTTCACTCTTCATTCACAAGGAGATAACAACCACCTGCTATGTTACTCATGCCTTCATACTTACTCTTCCCTGAAGTTTTAATAAGAACCGTTAGATATTAAGCAAGATGGTCTGATGAAAATAGCAAAATCCAAATGTTGCCTCAATTAGCATTCATAACATTTTGATTAACATTCAGACATCAAGTAAAAGTAAATGGTCAAACCTGTGCCTTTATTTACTATATGCCATTGGTTACTGATAGCCTGAGCATGGGATTGTAAAAGCACATGTGAAGTTTTTGAAATTACTGTACTGAATTATTCAGCAATAGGAAGACTTTCAAGAGTTCAGATCTTATTTTATTTTTGGAGGCAGATACTGTGGCTGTTCGTACAAACAATTATGTGAAGATATTTTGTGGTTATTCCACTTTCCATGTGCTTGTTGCAAAGGTTATTCTGAAGCTAATATGGCACCTGTTATGACTTTATAGTCTCCCCTTATTCAACAGTCACTATAACTATAAATTAAAAGGGGAGGTGAATAGGTGAAGGAATACAGTTGCAGAAATGAACTACTTTGCCCACTGATGGAGACTTAAGCAGAAACACCCAGTGGAATTAATCAGTAACAGAAAATATGAAATAAACAAGTTTGAATAATTCACTGCTGTCTCCAAAGCTATTTCTTCATTGAATTTATATTTCTACAGAGCACTTTGAGCTTTTATTTATCTCTTGGCATACCTATAATGTGAGAATGGGTTGGAAAATAATGGCAAAAGAAAGCAAGCTAGCAGCAGCAATAAACAAACTGCTTTTCAGTAGTCCATGGCCTTTAAAGGGTCTATTTAGGAGGCATGGTGAAACACAGTTATATTTCCTTTAGTCCTCCTTTCAAAAAAAGTAGCAAGATGGATGTTATGCTTCTCCCCAGGATACATATTAGGAAGTGCTAACTCCAAATATTAGGCTCTCCTGTTCCACAGATCCCTTTTCTAGGAAATATGTACGACATGAAATTATGAAGTTTAGATACAATAAGGATGATTCATCTTTCAAATGTCACTTCTTTTTACATCCAGCTCTACAGGTCTGCCAGCTCCTAACTAGCAGTACCTTTAAAATTGTGGTCTTCAGTATGGTCTGTACAGACACTTATAGCTTAAATCTTCCATATATGGACATAGCAGTTTAAAAAAAACATGCTAGAAAACCAGATCAATTGGCTAAATCACACACACACACACAGAGAGAGATTGTTTTTTAAAAAAATGAGGTTCTTTAGGGGGCTCTTGCTCCCTGGCTAGCACTTTTTCCCCAAATTGAAATACCACCCTCTCCTCCCTCGCAATCTAGATAAATTACTGTCACTCTGCTTTGGCATTATCATGGTTGTATGGCACAATACATGACATAATATGAGTTGACAGCAGCAAGTGGGCCACTGAACTTGCCCATGCCCCCATGGAGTTATTCTGATGACAGTAGTGTTCCCATGAGTGGAACTGGAAGGATGGAATTCCCTTTGTCCCATCAGCACCACCTTTTCATGTGCCCTCAAAACTAGCTCTAGAGGGCTAGGAAGCATGCAAAAGAAAGGTTTTAAGTAATGAAAAAGTCTGGAGTTAGGAAGAGATAAAATGAAATAATACCAATTGTCAGGCCCACATGCAACAATGGATTTAGAATGTTATTGTCTGGTTTCTCAAAGTCTACAGAGGAATATAGTTCCATTGATTCAATAGGCCTGCTTTTTTCTCCTACAAATGTTTCAGAATCAGCTATTGAGGCTTTGTGTGCTTGTTAATGAGAAAGGAATGGACTCTGGGGGACTTGGAACTATCTTCTTTGAGCCTCTGCACTTCTATAGGAAATTTTACTTGAAATTTAAAAATCGACAAAAAACATGCATTACATGCAAAAGGATGTAAGAAAATCAAACCATTTGCTTCCCTCCTCTGTCACAACTTTTAAAAGAGTGAGTGGGCAAGGAAAATCTCACTTAACAAATGGCTCAGTTAACACAAAAAATACATAACAAAATGAAATCCATAGAAAAGAGTGGCTCGGTTAACAATATTTGTTGAACAGATTAATTGGTTTTCAATGCATTCCTATGGGAAACCATGTTTCGGTTAACACATTTTGGTTTTCAATGCATTCCTATGGGAAATTGCATTCAATGCATTCCTATGGGAATTTGCTTTACAATTTTTTTGTAGTACAAAAGGTCCCAGAGAACACATTAAATTTGTTAACCAAAGTTCCGCTGTAGTTTAGATAGAAAAATGTAAATTTTTACAACAAACAACCTTGGAAATGGAACAGAAAGCAAAATTGATTGTTTTTCCAATTTCTGCTGCTCACTCAACAGGGTAATAGATTGTGGCAGCAAGGATTTAGAGTAAAAAGATATGGGCCCCCTAAAAATTGGCTCTTGAAATCTTGCTGGGGCACAGATCCTGTCTAATAGTTTGTGACACCAACTTCTAATTCCAGTTATATCCTGATTAACTTCTTAAATCCTTGAGAACATATAATGTATGATGTGGTTTTTACTCTACATGTGTTTTGATATCTGGGAAGGTTTGGTGATGGCTTATTCTAGGAATTCCAAGATGAACAGGGTAAAATTTCTGAGGCTATGCAGGTCTTTCAATAAATCAGATATCTGTATTACAGATGTGCACATTGTGTTGTCCTAGGGAACTGTATAACGCATGAACCATTATTTAGGCTGTCTTTTTAATCACTGCAATTCCCAGATGGGCGTTTTGAAAGATTAGGAATTCATTAAGAAAGTTCATTCATCCAACAGAGTTAAATGGAACTTAGTCTGCATTCACATCCACTCCAAGTTTTTTATATTACTATGAGAGGTTTGCAGATGTCAGAAATGAAGAATTAGACCTAGGATTATATGCTTTTTAGTATTTAGAAGTCCAGTTGTATTTTTTTTGAGTAGCTTAATTCTAACACTTGGATTATGCAGCACAACCACGTGGCTTTTCTTTCTATCTTTTGTTGGATGCTGGGTGTTTTTGTTGAATGCTTCTTTTTGATTGGAAACATAGGTGGCTCCCATGACAAAAAATAAATGTTCTGCTTCAACATTTTGGAGCCGATCCTCAATTTGGGAATCCAGTCATTATCCACTACAGACTCTATATTACAGGGGAAATGACCACAGTTTAATTTTGTTCAGCATTTGAATTTTTTAAACTTCAAGCAGTCCAACTTAATTCTTTTAAAACAAGTAGTGTTTTTTTAATAAAAAAATGTATCCATATGCATTGGCCAAATCTAATAGGTAGAGCTATTTCCATAAGGACAGGACCATGTTGCAGCTGCCTGCTATCGATGCATAGAAGATCCTTTACTCAAGAGGAAAATACGATGAGCCCAATTCAGCCTTAACACGGTTTAGTGTCTGGACTGTGCACTGGATTTGTCAAAACACTAAAAGAATCATAGCTTTATGTGCTAACCTCAATCTGCCACAGATTGGGACAGACAGCTCTCAACTTGTCATGGTGTGAATCAGCAGCCTCAGAAATAGTTGTGGTGGAAGCCCAACAAGGACCAAGGACCTCTTGTGTATACATCAATGACAGTGACATTGGTGCGGATCTCTAGGTGATGTCACTGTTCAGTATATTCTCTTGGCAGCCACTTTTTATGGCATTCAGCTTGGTTCCAGGTGATAAATGGTGCTGCAGTATAGTATATCATATTGTTACTATAGTCCTTACGCTAATTATTGTGTTCTTTTTCTTGAAATATCTAGCAAGAAGTTTATGTGGGGTGTGCATCTGTTTGTGTTCATGTACAAGTGTGCAGTAGTTACATGAGCTCTTGTAAGATTTTTGAGAGGTCAATTTAGAAACTCAGTCAGGTTCTGTCATTTCTTCTCAATCCCTCCACTTCCCATCCTACAGGTTTCATGGTGGATTTTCTATTTATACAACTGCCAAAGTTTCCAAAACACAGCACAACTATCTCATATACTGCAAAATCTTACTTCCTCATAATAAGATACAAGAAAGTAGCTTAATGCAGAATGCCTTTCCCCAACCTCAAGTATGAAAGATACCATTCCCAAATTGGTAAGGCTGAGCTGAAATAAATGTATCCCAACCCATAATCATTAAAAGTGTATTTATACATTATATATCCCTAGCTGATAGTTGGCGTTCATTTTCAGGCATTTTGTTCCAATCTTTCATGAGTGTTTGTCTGTTTTTATCTCTCCCATCTCAAAGCCTGTATTGTTTTTGGATCCCTGTTGGTGCAGTGGTTACTTCAACCAAAACATTGCTCACACTCTGAATTCACTCCTGATAGACCCAAGGTTGACTCAGCCTTCCACCCTTCCTAGTTCAACAAGATGAGTACCCAATGTGTTGGAAGCAAAATGTTAATTACCTTATGAATTGCCCAGAGAGTGCTATGGGATGGTGCTATGGGATGGTATATAAGCATAAATGGTATTACTGTTATGGATTTATTGACAATGAGAGTTTCAGTAAATTTAATAATAAATACAAACGTTTGCTGCTGGCAATTTATATTTTATATTCTGGATTTTATCTTCATATCTATCTTGTATATTTGATAATATGTTGTATGTTAACAGCCCTGGGTGGCCTTTGAGCAGAAGAGCAGTATGTAAATTTAATAATAATCAAACAAAAGCAAATTAAGTCAGAAATTAACCATCAATGGCAGTTGTCTGTCATATAAATCACATGACACATAGTTCTAGAGGTAAAATCTTGAGTGTCTAAAATAACATACCAAGATTTGAGCAAATACATAATATATCAGCACAGATTTGTCCTTCTGTTGACCTTTCTAACAGTTTTTTATCTCCCACCTCCCCCTGCCCACGGCCCCCATCTGATTCAACTAGTCCTGGTG
Organism: Bradypodion pumilum; assembly: GCA_035047305.1. NCBI lineage: Eukaryota > Metazoa > Chordata > Lepidosauria > Squamata > Chamaeleonidae > Bradypodion > Bradypodion pumilum. Next base: position 184,564,283 of record JAWDJD010000005.1, read on the forward strand.
GATTACTAATACACAAACTAAAATGCAGTTTTTGCATGAATTTAGTTTTACAACTTTTGCAATGCAGTTTTCAACTCAAACAACATACCCAAATGTTTCCAAAATATGTGTATATAAATAGTAGAGTGATTTACTGGCATAAACGCTAGATGAATAAAGTCCATTCTACCAATCTCTTATCAGAGTCCAAAGTCATTCTAAAAAAATGAGAAATGCTAAGCGTTGTTACTGAGCAGTGTGGGATCCTTTCCACACTGCTGTACAAGCATTTTCTAACAGCAAAAAAAGTGCTGTGAGTTGTGTTGATGAAGTCTGTAGCATTTATTAACAGTTGCTGTGTAATGATTCTGGGGAAAAAATCATATCTAGAGAGTACTTTAAAAATCAGCCAAATAATAAGGCTCACAGCCAGCATTTAAGCAAATCGTTATAAAGAAAGAGTAAGGCAAAGGGCCATTGTTGTGGCCTATAAATTGTAGTTATCACTTAGTCCTCTTCCATTTCTGGTGTTTGCGATTTTGCAATTAGAAAGAAACTTGTCAGAAGCACAATGAATCTACAATGAACAACACCAGGGGAGAAGTCTCGCAGAATGTAACTGCCATCAGTAGCAGGGGAAACAAAGCAGTTGCTGCAATGCTTGAATTTTTAAACCATTTGGCAATATAATCTGTCTGAACAGTCAGGCATAAAATCTGTTGTATCTGTTCTGTTAGCTTTGATTTACACTCACGTAGTTATTTTGCTTTTTGCTTTGCTACCAACAAAAGATGTCTTGCTTCAATAAAATGAAGCGCTAATGAGGATTTGTTTGAATCATTTTAAAATAGATTGTGATGGCCTTTAAGACATGCAACCAAGCAGTGGAGGATTGAGACCAAGTATGATCCAGGGGTTTCTAACCTTTGGCCCCCAATGTCCTTGGATTACAGCAGCTAGACATCTTGGCCAGCATAGCTAATGGTGAAGACCTCTGGGAAATGAAGTTTCAGAACATCTGAGGCCCCAAGATTGGAACCACTGTTTTAGACCCTAGATATGTCACCCGCTGAAGTATATCCCTCTTCCACAATGTGGTATCCTTCCAAGTGTAACTGCAATTCATATTTTCTTGTTAACTGCCATGTTAGATGGAAGTGATGATTTTTATTGTCAACTGGATCTTGTAGTGCTGGCTGGAGAGCATCAAGCTTGTAGTATAATTCATATAGAGAGCACTAGGTTATGAAAGGCTGAAGTATGCATATAATAACTGGCAGCAGTCTTATAGTTTAGCTATGATGCTATAAGCACAAACTTAAAATAACACAAGTGAGGTTTATTTGCTTCTTTGCTTGCTTGCTTAATTTTCTACTGTTCTCATAATATAGGGACTCAAGACAGCTTCTGAAATGATTCACAATAAATTCAAATGTTAAAACCTACTTAAGCATATTAACCCAAATTATGTTGCATTTGTATTCTGGAGGGGAAATTGTATATATGGTAGCAATGAATAGCCACTAATTGATGAGTCTCTGCTTAGGTTCCTTCCAGCCAGCCAAGTGGTAAATAATGTGGAATCAAAGCAAGGACTTGTTCATGAGTGGTACTTTGCTGCTGCAACTTATACCATTTCTATTCCATCTGTGTAAGTATGCAAAAGGAATCTGTGTACTATTGTAGTAAAAGATCCACTGAATTGAAGCGTTTAAAACAGTTTTAAAAAGGTGTTACTTGGGTTAATACAAAAGCATGCCTTTAGTTTTGAGGTTGAATACTTTGAGCTTAAAGCATACTAATATATTCCAGATTGCTGTCTGTGTTATTATATTTCTCCAAAAGAGGAAGCTTTGGATATAACAGGATGCAATTGTAGGTGGATACAACAACACAATCCTGCATATGTTTACTTAACTACTATGTTCAGCTGGGCTTTCTCCCAGATAAACAATACATTCTGCAGCCCTTGAAAAACATCTCTAGAAATAAAAGGAGCATGAAACAAAACAACAACCTGATGTATGAAACAGAAGGGGGAAATAGTATGCATAGTAAAGCACTGTGAATTTAGGGTTGCTGGAATTCTCTCCCACCAAACCAGGACAGCCATGTGAAATTATTGCATTCTTCAAACTGTGCATGTGTCATGGAGACCGCAGCTCTAAGACCCCACAGAATCCCCGTCCAGGGTGGGCAGCCACCATAAGTTTTTAAAAAGCTGTAGTCAAGAGGTTGTTTCCCATATGATTCTTCTTACAAAAGATAATTCTTGATGGTTCTATTTTTGTTTCTTTTCCCATCTCTGCCCCAGCTCCTGCCAACCTAGCAGGTTGAAAGCAAGAAATTGCAAGTACTGTAGATAAATAGGGAACACTTTGGTGGGAAGGTAAACAGCATTCCATGCACTCCGGTGTCTAGACATACCTGCCACATGACCATGGAAACATCTGCAGATGCAGACAGCACTGGCTTTTCAGCTATGAAGCAGACAAGAGCACTGAACCCTAGAGTTGGATATGACTGGCTTTCGAGCAAGGGTGACCTTTACCTTTTTAAAATTTCTTGGGCTACTCTTTAAACCACCCTTCCTCTCCCTGAGGTCACCCCCTCCCCTTCACACACACACACACACACACACACACACACACACACACACACACACACACACACACACACACACACACACACACACACACACACACACACACACACATTGAAGTAGACTTACCTTCAAACTCCACATGAGGATCCCTTGGAAGAAAGTTCTAAGGAGGGGCCCAGAACGGCAATGCAGCCCATGGAACCTCCGTTTCCCTCTGGAAGGAGAAAAGCAGGAGACAGGAAGGGACTTATTTTGCATTGGACAACTCTTCACTTTCTGTCCTCCCTCCCTAGGAATAGTGACTCTATGACATTAACCCTTTGTTTCTGGGATTTTTACATGTTTTTTTCTTGAACCAGGTGGGACTGCTTCAACCCGGGAAAATCCTGGGAAATCGGGTCATATGGCAACTCTATGTGAATTGTTCTGTATGTGTCATAAATTCTATGTTGAACTTGCTAGTTTCTAGTATTTAACACAAAAATAAGAAACGTTTGTGAAAACTGGAGAAACTGGAGAAACACATGTGTTAATGAACTTTGTCCATGGAACACTCCTTTAATTGAAGGCTTGTCCAGTCTAAGGCTATTTTCAAATTATAGGAAACAACAAATACATTAAAAGAGCAATTACTGGCTAGAATGACAGGCACAGGAGCCCTATTCAGGCATTGCTTATCCATCTTTTCCAACCTGTTTAGAGGTCTAAACATCCCCTTTCTTCATCTTCACGTGTAGTACTTATATGCCTGCAGAAGAGAGGTTTCTATATGTTCTTAGACTCTCCATATGATCAAGAACCCTGAGATATTTCTTGCTTCAGTGGAGAGCCTACACATGAGCAGGAACCTCTCCTTTACAAAGAAGTTGCTCTTCACATAATAAAACAACAGCAGAGTCTGGCCAGGCTATACTGGTATGGTAGTAGAGTAGACCATACTACCAGTGACTCAATGCCGAGTGTCAGGTGATAGTTAACTAACCTGACCACAATGAGAACTAATGGCCTTGGGTGCCAAAGTCCACAAGGAAGTTTGATCGTCCCCAAGTGGATTAAATCCTACTTGAATCCATCTTGATGGAGGGCAGGAGCTTCATCAATACTGACCTGGGGCTAATGAAGACTTTGTGTGCCTAAAGGACTCAGGGCCAGAAAATTACTCATAGAACTGAATCAGTGGTATGGGTGTCATACTGTGATGCGGAAGGCAGATGAAAGGCCATTGCATTATATTTTCAGAACAGTCTTCATGGCTGAGTCCCATGAGAATTGCCAGTATTTTGATTTGGATATGGTAGAAGAAGAAGAGAGGGAAGGCGCCATCCACTCTTTCAAATCAAGTTGTAAAGAACCAGCCAAATAATAACCAAAATACTGACTTATTGCAGTCTTCCCCACTGTGATGAAACAATTGTCTTTCCATTTACAGTGTATGGGTAACTTAGCACATAAAATGTTATGAAAAACAGTGGGGGTCCCCCCTTTTTTCCCTAATGCTTATCTTCCCCCTCCTTTTATTTATCCTGCTGTGTAGATGGCTGCTCTGGTCAATACCTGTCATGGATCTGCATGCTCAACAATTCCAGATGCTCTTTCAATGCACACAGGGTAAGCAGTTAAAGAAGCCTGGGAGACCTTTGTGCAAACTAATTCTACATCCTAAAAACGTGTGCCAAAAACTTCTGAACCTACAAAAGTTTTTCAGTGAAAATGTAGCAATTTCTAGCTGTTAAGGTAATATTAAGAAGGTTGTCTTAAGAATGGACATTTAAAACAAATGATGATGATCCTAAGTGGAGGGCTGGATCTAAATTTGGCATGGTTACCACCTAAGGAGAAGAATATGGGTTCCCTCAAGCAGGGCAGGTTGCCTTATTCATTTTAGTTTGCTTCATTCACAGAATTGTGCTAACACAATAGAGGTCTCATGATGTGTAAGGCTGTCCAGTTTGGAAAAACCTAGTGATGACCACACTGTAGGCAAGGAACAATTCATGGGGTGAGACTTTAGTAGTATTTCATGGATGTCATCCTCCTAATAAATCTATGAATTTTCTACTTCAAAATAGTTTCAACTCATGCTTCCTGTTCTGTGAATTTAGTTTATGACCAAATCTACACTTGGGGGAGGGGAGTGTTCCCTTCTATGCTGAAATGCTCCTTACCTTTATGGTGGTACACATTAGCTCTCAGTTTAGAGCCTGTTTCATTTACACTCAGTAATTCCTGGAAACAAATGGCTACACTTTTAAACAGTGCAAATAATTTTGTTCCCCTCGTGGTGGCATTCGCTAGTTTAACACACTTTTTCCTACCTCTTTCCCTGTCTGTTTTTGATGTGGTGGGCAACCAGAGGATTATGGGCAGTCATGTACTGTGGCCGGTTCTGAACAGTTCTTGCGAATTGGTAGTGGAAATTTCTGGCCACGCCCACCTCTCAGACACCCTCTCCCAGCGCCACCGGAAAGTGCCCCATTGCAGGCGCACCCCCCAAAGAAAGACTCAGACACCGGTATATGGATAAAGGCATTGGGCCACTTTTATTGAATAATGCCCTAGTCCAAATTATAACTTTCAATTGGTACTCATCCAATTATAATTCTTAAGGCAAGCAGGCCGCAGTAACACTGGTAAGGTTCCTCCCAAAATTGCCAATGACAATTGGCTACAATGTATCCATTTGTATCAATTTGTTTGTTGACACAAACAAATTGTTGACCGTAGTCAATAAACTATCTACTGACCCCACCCGCTGACGTGTATCCATCAAATCACGGGGTGATGCATGCTGAAAAGCTCCTGCCATCACCCCTTGCCTGGTTCGTCATTGACCGGTCAACGTTATTACACGTGTACCAGTCTAAGTGTTGGCCAGTCAATTGCGAACCTGCCGGATACCTATGGGTCATAAATCTTTACCTTACCAGTGCTACCCGCCACACGGGGAGGCTTCAATAAAGACTCACCCCCCCCCCAGACCGTCAGCTTGGTCAACAGGCCTGCTTGCAAATCTTCCAAAAAGAGGTTCATACCTCTAGCCGACAGGTGGACCCCATCCCCTGCATACAGATTGTAATTTTGTAAACTAATGGTGGGGTGTCGGATAACCATCCCCAAACCCTTGTCTGCCACGAACCGGGCAACTGCCCTGTTCACCGAGCGACGAGCGCGGTCAAGGGCACGGAGGTCAATACCTCCCCTGTAAGCGTGACATGGTATGATGTCCGACAATAGCAGCCTTGTGGACGGCCACACATAATGCAAATAAGCTAGGTCACTGCAAATCGTGAATTTTAAAGAAAGGCCAGTGACCTGGCCTAGGTCATTGCCCCCGAGGTGCAGTACAAGGACATCAGGCGGTTCAGCATCCCTAATGGAGAAAAGGAATGGCAACAGTTCCCGCCATCTCATTCCACGCTTACCGTACCAACGTATGCATGCGGCTGCACGCAGTCCAAGCTGGGGTCCCCACTCTGTCGCCGCAGCATACTGCGCTGCCCAGTGCACGTAACTGTGGCCCACCAGCCATACTGCCACCGGTGTGCGGGGACACACAGGGTCTGTAAGAGAAAAAAGAGAACAGTGACTTAACTGGTACTTATGCCTGAAGAGGGCGAACATATAATGCAAAACGCGTAGATCCCCATCTCCCCATATGGCGTATATCAGCCTCCAAGTACCCAAATGCAGCCGCAGTTGAAGCAGCACCTATCCTAAATGAATGGGTGCCATAACGAGCCCCTGGGAGGCCAACACTGGATATTGCCATACCGGTCACCTTCCAAAATTGAAATTTAGTAAGGGGAGACCCATCCTGGTGGCCGAAAAACGGGCCAGGATGCATGCCACGCACTGCCAAGAACTCCTGTAGGGCGCCAACCGGACAGATGTCTGCAATGGAACATCGTAGCAGTCTAACTCCACTGCCTACGCCGTGCTGATCAACTTTTGAGGACCGTATCCTCAACTGAGCCCACTCATTAGAAACATAGACATCGTCGAGTTCCAGTGCCCTACGAGTCGCATCCGCCTTAGACAGTAGTACCAACTCACTGATGCGGAGCGCTCCAAAGAAGGCCACTGTGGTAGCCGCATGAAAAAGAGCTGCCTCATACCTGTCAAAACATAGGTTAGGCCAGCCTCGTGCAAGGTGTGTAAGCACCCCTGGGGAAATTGGGTGACGAGTGTCCGGGCGGCGGCCACGTTCCCGTGTTCACCCCTCCAAAACATGCCATATTCGGAAATCATTCATGCTGTCAGCAAAACCCCTCACCTTGGCAATAAATGCCAGTGCTGACAGCCTGGATGCTATAGTGCGAGGAGCGAGGCCTTGACTGTGTAAATAAACCATGAATTGTAAAACTTGTTCCACTGGAATGGGCCACACCTCGGGCAACTGAAGTTGCACACAAAAATTTATAAATTGAACGAAAGCGTGATGATACGCCTTACGCGTGCGGGGCGCCAAAGACATGCCGATCGCCCGGTTCACCTCTCCTTGCCAAATGTCCAAATATCGGCCGGGAGTGGCGAGGGGAATTCCTCTGCATCCGGAGCCAAGGCGCGGAACCGGGGGATCTACAGGCGGGATAAAGCATCGGCAATATCATTATTAATGCCTGGAACATGTCTGGCCCTAAAAAGCACATTGAGGCGTAGGCTACGTAACACGAATTGGCGAACTAAAGCCATCACCCTGGGTGATTTAGACGTCTGAGCATTGACAATGTGCACTACCGCAGCATTGTCGCACCAAAAGTGAACCACAGAGTCGGCCCACTCCTCGCCCCATAGCATCAAAGCTCCCAGGATTGGAAAAAACTCAAGGAATGTAAGATCGCGGAGCCAATCTGTGCCCCGCCATGCTGGAGGCCATTGGCCATAAGCCCACCTCCCCTGGAAGTAAATCCCATATCCCAGGGAGCCGGAGGCATCCGACTGTACTTGAAACCTAGGGGAAACTAAAAGGTTGGATCTCCAAAAGGAGACCCCGTTGAAGTCCCGCAGGAATGTGAGCCAAACCAAAAGGTCAGCCCGCATGCCCCTAGTCAGTTGGACCCTATGATGGCGCCTTGACAGGCCAGACATGGCGTCGCATAGGCGCCGAGCAAATGCCCTGCCAGGCATAACCACCCTGCAGGCAAAGTTAAGATGGCCATGTAAAACCTGAAGCTCACGAAGTGACACTTTACGTTTGGCCAACAAGGCCAAAACCATCGCGGAGATCCGGGTGACCTTATCGATGGGTAACCGGGATGCCTGTGCAACCGTGTCAATTTCAATACCCAGAAATGTGAGGGTAGTGGATGGGCCCTCGGTCTTTTTGGGCGCTAAAGGGACACCCAGTTCCTGCATTAGCGTCTGAAATGTGGTGAGGAGACGCGTGCACGTGTCCAAGCCCTGTTCACCCCGAACAAAAAGTCATCGAGGTAATGGGCTACAGACCGAGACCCGGACCTGCGGAAAAAGGCCCACTGAAGGAAAGTACTAAAACGTTCAAATGCTGAACAGGATATAGAGCAGCCAAACGGCATGGCCTTATCTACATAAAACTTCCCTTGGAATCTAAAACCCAATAGCTCAAAGTCCTCTGGGTGCACTGGCAACAATCGGAATGCCGATTTAATGTCGCATTTTGCCAGGAGGGCACCAGGACCACAAGAGCGCACCATTCGCAGGGCTTAGTCAAAGGACGTATACCTGACCAAACAAAGGTCATCAGGGATAGCATCATTGACAGAATAACCCGCCGGGTACGATAAATGGTGGATTAAACGAAATTCCCCCGGGGCCTTTTTGGGTACCAACCCAAGAGGGGAGACCTTCAGGTTGGGAAAGGGTGGTACAGAAAAGGGGCCCGCCACCCTCTTGGCCTCAACCTCTTTAGCAATACTCAGGGCAGCCACCTCTTCTCTACCCTTCAGGGACAGTAAATTGGGTGCATCTTAGGGTCCCCACACTCCTTTGAATGGGATTCGGAAGCCCCACTGAAAACCCTCGAGGAGGTACCTCGCGTCCTCTCTCCTTGGATAAGTTGAGAGCCATCGCTCCAACATATACACATTAACTGGGGAGGGGGCCTTTTGTCTGGCTAGCTCCATCAGCGGAAGCTCTGCCCGCTCCCTGTCCACCTCTACCTCTGCCCCGTGACCCACCGGCCTGAGGACACGCGGCGGTGGCGTGGGGGCCAGCGCAAGAGGGACACTCATGTTTGTATAGGCACTGCCACTTATTGCACACACCGCTACCCAAGAAGCTCCAACCCCCTGCCCCACCGGCTCGCGGGAAGCCTGCGTTGGAGCAGCTCGCTGAATGGCATGGCCACAATGGTACCTATCCCCAGGCGCCGGATGCGTGGGGTTCATGTACAATAGCCACAATTTCTGACAGGGCTCATCCCATCTCATCTCCGGGTGCAAGGGCACCCTCATTCTAAATTCCTCATCGTAAGCCAACCACGATGGGCCAGGAAAATCCACCATTGCCCTGTAAATGTTGTCCAAATATTGGACCATAGGAATGGCCAGGTCAGGCCGGGCCCTAAGGTACACCGCCATATAAATAAGATATGCGGGCAACCAGTTGGCCCAGGTGCGTGGTGGCTTACGGCGGCGGGACAGCTCTTTGTCTCTGTCGTCCTGTCCCTCTCTCTCCTCCTTAGTGGGCTCACGGTTCAATAGGGAGAATATATCCACGTACTCCCCCCGCCAAATCTTTTCCCTCGTGGCCTGGGACAAATGATCACCAAGGGGCAATGAATAACCAGCCGTCGGCAAGGCCGTCACCGGCACATTAGGTACACGGGGCATACGCAGCAGAACCTGGACAGTCCCTGCGATGCCCGGCACTGGCCCGGGGGCGGAAACCCCCACCCCCAACGCTTTACCAGTCTGGAACCAAGGGGCACTGGGATAGGCTGGCAACTGATGCCCACTCGCCTCAACTTGACGAGGCCATGGCCACTGAACCCCACCATTGGAAGTGGACTGTGGGGTGGCTGCATTAACTTGAACCTGATACTCACTAGGTGCACCCCCGTGAGCCGCCCCCACTGGTGGTTCCGGCCCATGGCGGGCGTCGGAGCTCGCGACCAGAATCGAGCTCTGGGGCCACACCTGACCGCTCTCCTGCTGTAGCTCTGGATGAACAGGGAGCTGCGAGACACCGGCAGGCGCAGGCCAGAGCGTCTCAAGCAGCTCAACCCTGCTGGCCGCTTGTTGCAATGCAGTGGCCGTCGAGGGCCCCCGGCAATGCGAAGGGCCCCCGGCAGAGAGTGAAGGGCCCCCTGTCATGGGGTTGTGTGGAATCCCCAAGGATGCCTCAAGCACAGCTAAACGCGTTAGCAAGGCATCCACTGTCACAGATCCCCCAGTATAAAGTGGGCCAGACAGCCCACCAAGCATTTGACCAGGAACCCCAAAATGAGAGCCTGGGCCCGAATAGGGCCATGCCCAAAACTCCGGCCCATGAGGGGCCGGAGGAGGAACGTGCTGTGCGCCAGCACTGGACCCCCCCCCTGCTGACCTGACCCGTGGCCGGCAACTGCGGGCCGAGGGCCGAAGCCCCGGTATCGGTGGGGGTAGTGCCCTGCCGCGTGGGCGCAGCCCTGGTCCTCCGACCGGAGGGCTGCCCCCCACGTTGCGCAGGGCCGGCAAAAGTCCTCCCCGTTGGCTGCGGTTTCGTCGCCGTGGCCTTCCGTTTGGGAGGCATATCAGTATAAATAGCAGGATCCCTGGCCAGGGATCAGCCTATGCCAAAAAAAGCACAGAGCAGCCAGCAAGCCAAGGCTCTGTGCAACTCCTTCCTTCTGAAAAGGCTAAAGAGCCGAAGACTCAAAGGAACAGCGACGGAGAAAACTTCTCCTCTCCGTCGCTATTTTTAAATGGCAGCTCGGCTGCCTCGTGGCCACCCCTTTTATAGAGGGGTGGCCACGCCCCCTAACTCACCCGGATGTCTGAGTCCGGGTGGGGGGGGCCCGCAAAGAGCGCGGCGGCCATTTTGGCGCCACGCTTTCATTTGCCTCACCCAGGTAGTTTTCTTTTTTTTCTTGGGGGGTGGGGTGGGTGGGTTTGAGGCCATGCCCACAGTTAGCCATGCCCACGTAGTGGGTAGTAATTTTTTTACAGTGCATCACTGATTATGGGGAATTGTTTTGTAGAGTTAGAATATAATAGAGTATAATAAAATTGTGCTGCATCATTTAAGAAAGTTAGGGGGAATATAAAAAAGTGTAACTCATTGCAAACTTCACATGACCATAAGTAGTAACAATGCCCATAGCATTATTTTTCAGTGATTTAATCATTTATAATGTTCACACATCTGGCCACTTTCAATTGTAGCAAAATGAAAGCCATTCTAATGCTGTAACACAAAGGTACAGGATAAAAGTAAAAATGGGTGGGAGAGAAGACTATAAGTATGTTATAAGCAGGTATATACATTTATCTGTATTGTAATTTTTCTTTCTTTTATTTTCAAAATATTGTACAGTATTTGGTTTTTACAAACTCTTTATAAGCTGCCCTGAATAGTGGTACACACTAGACCCATGATGGCGAACCTTGGCACTCCAGATGTTCTTGGACTTCAATTCCCAGAAGCCCCCATGAATCCACATGAATGGGTGCAATTCATATAGTCCACGCCATCTTCATCACTCTTGGAAGCGGAAGTCGCCCGTACTGGCATGTTTGACTTCCGTTTCCAGGAATGACAAGGGCAGCACGGGACGAATGAATTGCAGTAAACCCATTTGTGTGGATTCACAGGGTGCTTGGTCTTCTGGGAATTGAATTCCTAGAACATCTGGAGTGCCAAGGTTCGCCATCATGGCACTAGACTGTCAGTATATACAGGGACATATAAGCAAACAGACAGTCAAACTAACAACTACACTCTACTAATCCATTTCTGGGCCCAAATTACAAAACTGGTCCTCTATACATATAAAAAGTGCCCTTAACCATTGGGTTCATTCAAAGGCTCCTGCACCCAGCCCAACCATCCCCGACAGAGCCCTCCACCTTCCCAATGACGTGGTGGTCCGGTGGTCGCCAGTGGGGCAGCCGCCCCATGAACGTAACCAAAAAAATAAAACTATGAGTCCCAGAGTCCTCTGCGCTGTGCAACCCCTCAGCCAATCAGACTGCGGGACGCGAACGCAGAGGAGGCTGGGAAAGCACGGTGCACTGACTTAAAAAAAAAACTGCCGGGAGGGAAAGACTTTGAAATACCCAGTCAGAGCCAGGAGTGGGGGAGGCACGGCCCTGGTAGCCACTCTGCCCCCCTGGCCCCACCACCCCTACCCCCCCTTGCTAACCCCCACTGACCGCGCTTACCTCCTGGCTTCGGCTCGGTCTTTAAAAGTCTTTCCCTCCTGGTGCGGCCTTCTACTTAGGGAGAAGCACCAGCCTCTCCTTTGTCTCTGCGGGCGCCGTGGCCTCAATGCCCACAGGGACAATGGTCATGCCGGTGCTTCTCCCTTCCATTCCCAGCCAACCCAGAGAGAAGTGAGTCCTTCTCTTCGGGAGGCAAAGGCACCTTTGTTTCCCGGAGAGAAGGAATCTACATCATGGAGAGGCTTTGCTTCTCTCTGGGTTGGCTGGGAACAGAACTTTCGTCCCCAGCCAACCCAGAGAGAAGTGAGTCCTTCTCTTCGGGAGGCTTTTGCCTATCGGAGAGAAGCAATCTACATCATGGAGAGGCTTTGCTTCTCTCAGGGTTGGCTGAGAACGGAACTTTCGTCCCCAGCCAACCCAGAGAGAAGCGAGTCCTTCTCTTGGGGAGGCAAAGGCACCTTTGCCTCCCGGAGAGAAGGAATCCAAATCACACATCGCCCCCTGCCTTGCTCCCCCAATCCATAACCCCCACTGATTGCACTTAACGGTACTTCTCCCCACCCACCAACCCACCCACCACGGTAAACCCTCCCCCACCCTGGCATACCCACCAACCCACCCACCATGGGAAAACCCTCCACCCCTGCCCACCCACCCACCAACCCACCATGGGAAACCCTCCACCCACGGCCCACCCACCAACCCACCACAGTAAACCCTCCACCCACCCACCCACCCCCCCACACAACAAAAACAAAAAACGGGAGCACTTATGGGAGATGTCTTCCCTCCATGCCTCCGGGGACGAACTGAATGAAAATTGAAAACTCTTACCCCAGCTCCACCTTCAGGCCATAAGAGTAAAAATAATCAAAAAACCAAAAAACGAAAACAAACACAGTACCTTTAACCACAGCCCCACCCAGAGGCCACAAGAGAAAAAACAGTCAAAAGAATAATAAAATCTATCTAAATGAACAATGAAATAAAAAAACTATAAAGTCAAGAACAACAAATTCAAATCACCACGCAAACCACCCCTAACAAAAAACAAACAAACAAACACACACAGACACACACACACACACAAGAAACTGCCCGGCAAGGCCGGGCACAAATATGCTAGTTACCTATAAAGTCCTGTATGGCTTGGATCCTGGTTCTCTGAAGGAGCTCCTAAGGTTCTCAAAGGAAGCCTGCTTTTCAATCTCATTGTCATCACAGGATCCCTTGATGGGACACAAGAGAGGGCCTTTGTGGAAGCTTTCTGTTTGTGGCATATGTTCCCTCAGGAAGGTTAATTTCACTCCTTTCCCTTTGTCTTTCATCTGACAGTTGAAGACCCACCTCTTCAGACAGGCTTTTAATAAGCATAATTGAATTATGGTTCTTTAGCTAAGTCTGTTTTTTGACGTTTAAAAGTTTTATTTATTTATTTAATGTATTTTAATTACTTGCTTAATTATTTTTAATGTATAATCTATTGTGTTTTAATTTTACTATTTTATAAGATTGTGAGCTGCCTTCCATTCCCACTATACAAATGAGACTGACAAATAAACAAATACTGTATTCCTAATCCTTCCAGAAAGCAGTTTTACCTCAGCAAATGTCAAGAAACCGTTTGGCATTCATGTGAAAAACAGAATTTGCTTGATTAAAGTGTCAAATGTTACATGCTTGGAACCAGTCACATGAATGTGCATATGCAAATTAATCAGTAGTTTTAATTTATATCCTCTAAAGGTTAAAAACTGGTTTTCCTTTGTTATTTTGCTTTATTTCAATACTTTCCTATCTTGGATTTTTGACTCTTTGAAACTGCTGTACTTCATTTAGAGTAGACTATCTGCTTCTGCAATACTATAAACCTGCTAAAATAATAATAAACAATGAAGTAGATGACTGCACCACATAGATCAAAAAATTCATGTTATACATTTTAGAATATGAACCCATTGAAATTCAAATTGCTTTCAAAGAAAATTCACCAGGTACTAGCAGTGTTATATGAATATTTTAGCCTGGGACTAAATGAATCTGTGAATCAGGCGTCAAGCTGAAGCCTGAGTAGTTTGACTAAAATCTGGATAGAGGCAGAATTGTGTTAAAAGGAGAACCATTGTAGTGGGAAGAAAGATGCAATAAGCTCAGGTTGAGACTACATTGAGAGAGCTTGATAAACTGTAAGAGGTTTGCAGGAATTAGTCCAGAATATCTAACAAGAATTGTGAACTTATAGCCCATTTTCACTGAAATCACATAGAAGGCATCCATAAACTGTACAGATACTGATTTGTTAACATGTTCAAATATTTAGTATGCTTCTTGATCCCAGAAATTTAGTGCTTAAGTTCTGCAAGGAAACAATTTGTAGAAAACCACAGAATTAGGAGTAATGAATCAAAGTTTAAAAAATTATGGGCTTCAACCTATAATGCAGGTGACCAACCTTTTTCTGTTGCAAGCTTGGCCAGCCACACACCCCAGAAGTGGGAGTGGGTGCATTTACGGCTGATGTAAATGCTCCCACTTCCATGTTTACGCCAGTCGCAGGCACGCTTGTGCATGCACGGGCATGTTTTACGGATGACATAAACATGCCCGCTTCCACTTCTGGGTGTGGCGGAGGCAGAAATGGGCTGGATGGGATGGCATCAGGGGTCGGGGCCGGCCCAAGGGCAGTAGGTTGGGAATCCTGGCTATAGTGTATTCTGACAAGTACTGAACTTCTGAATGAATGAATGATACTAAGGCTTGTATTAAAAAAATCCTCAGATTCAACAGGATTTAATACTACAGCACGTAATAACAATTAATGTTTGACATTTTTAAAGATTCCAACTTACACAGTCCTACTGACTGTAGACTTACAGGAATATTTAATTTCTAACAACTGAGAGACAACCTTTATAGTAGATACCTACTGTTGAAAAATCTCTCATATGCCAGAACAACTTGTCATAACTTTTAAGAAGCAGTTTCAATACTTTCAACTCAGCATGAGCAAATTCCCATGTGAACTCACCTGATCTACAGCTTTCATGTTAACACGGAGTTCAAATTTTGTATACCCATGGTATTTCCCCCCCTCAATGATTGTTGTGTTGCCATGGTGAGGGGGCTTGCGTGGTTCAATGAGGCTATGGGATATGACGTGCATACCTGTCAAGTTTTGGGAAATTTCTGTCAAATAAGGGAAATTTCCCAGCCAAAACAGGAAACTGGACAGCTATGCTTATCCTGTGCTGGCCTCCAGTCTAACTCCAGTCTAATTGCAGTCTAACTAATACGGGATGACAGCAGGAAAGAGTGTAAAATATGGGGGTTTGACAGAAATTTCCCCAAACTTGACAGGTATGGATGTGTAGGCCACCCAATATGGACAGTCATAGTGGAGAATTCAGACTAAACACAATCCACTGGTAAATGAACTGGCAACCCATGCCAGTACTCTTGCCAAGAGAACCCAATGGAATTATCAAAAGGCTAAATGATATTATGCATGAAGATGACCCCTCAGGATGGAAGGTGTCTAATATGCTACTAAGGAAGAGCACAGGACAAGTACAAGTCCCAGAAAGAGGGAAGCAGCTGGCCAAAGCTGAAAGGATGCTCTGCTTTTGATGGATCTGATTGTGAAAAGAAAGTCCAATGGTGTAAGGAACAATATTGCATAGGAACCTGGAATGTAAGAACTATGAATCAAGGCAAGCTGGACATGGTCAAAAATGAGATAGAAAGAGTGAGCATTGATATCTTGGGTATGACTGAACTAAAGTGGACAGGGATGGGTGAATTTTATTCAGGGGACCATTATCTACTACTGTGGACAAGAATCTCTTAGAAGAAATGGAGTGGCCTTTATAAAAGAACGAGGAAAGCAGTAATGGTATGCAATCTTAATAATGACAGAATGATCTCAGTCTGAATTCACGGCAAACCATTCAACATCACAGTAATCCAAGTCTATGTCCCAACAATGGATGCAGAAGAGGCTGTAGTCAACCAGTTCTATGAAGATCTACAATAACTTCTAGAACTGACGCACACAGACACACACAAATTATGTCCTTATCATCATAGGACACTGGAATGCAAAAGTAGGAAGTCAAAAGGTAACTGGAAGAACAGGCAAGTTTGGCCTTGGAGTACAAAATGAAGCAGGCAAAGGCTAATAGAATTTTGCAAGGGAATGCACTGCTCATAGTAAACACCCTCTTCCAACAACCTAAGAGGTGACTCTACACATGAATATCACTAGATGGTCAGCACTGAAATCAGATTGATTACATACTCTGCAGCCAAAGATGGAGAAGCTCTATGCAGTCAGCCAAAATGAGACCTGGAGTGGACTGTTGTGCGGATCATGAACTACTGATTGTCAGATTCAGGCATAGAATGAAGAAAGTAGGAAAAACAATTAGGCCACTCAGGTATGATCTAGATAACATCCATCAAGAATATACGGTGGAAGTGAAGAATAGATTTAAGGGATTAGATTTGACTGAAAGAGTGCTTGAATAATTATGGACTGAGGTTCTTAATATCATACATGAGGCAGCAATTAGAACCATCCCAAAGAAAAAGAAATGCAAGAAAGCAAAGTGGTTGTCTGATGAGGCTTTTCAAATAACTGAAGGAAGAAGGAAGGAAGGTGAAAAGCAAAGGTGAAAGAAAAAGATTTACTCAACTGAATGCAGAATTTCAGAGAACAGCAAGGAATGACAAGGAAGCCTTCTTAAATGAACAATGTAAAGTAATAGAGGAAAACAACAGAGATTGTTCTGTCAGTTTCCTATCTGTTTCCTTGAGTTTGCCCTGAAGTCTGTGCTGTTACAGTACAATGTATCTCTATGGAAATGACGTTGTACGAGGCATCGCGGCAAGGATTTGGACATTGTATGAGGCATGATGGCTAGGATTTTGCATGCCTCATACAAAGTCAAAATCTGTATAAAGTCCAAACTTGTAGAACTAAGTTTGGACGTTGTATGAGGTATCATTGTATCAGAAAAATGTCTACTTCTGTTTCATTGACTACACCAAAGCCTTTGATTGTGTGGATCACAATAAACTGTGGCAAGCCCTTAAAGAGATGTGAGTACCAGACCACCTCACCTATCTTCTGAAAAATCTGTAAGTGGGTCAAGAAGCATTAGGACAGGATACAGAACAACTGATTGTTTTAGAATAGGAAAAGGAGTAGGCCAATGCTGTATATTGTCATCCTGCTTATTTAACTTATATGCAGAATAGGTTATGCAGGGCAGGACAAAGCACAAGCTGTAACTAAGATTGCTGGGAGAAATATCAACAACTTGAGATATGCAGATGACACTACCCCAATGGAAGAAAGTGAAAAAGACCTAAAGAACCTCTTGATGAGGGTGAAAGAGGAGAGTGCAAAAGCTGGCCTGAAACTCAACATCAAAAAAACAAAGAGCATGGCATCCGGCCCCATCAGTCCCTGTCAAATAAAAGTGGAAGAAATGGAAGCAGTGATAGACTTTACCTTCTTAGGATCTAAGATCACTGCAGATGGTGACTGCAGCCATGAAATAAAAAGATGTTTACGTCTCAGTGGGCAAGCTATGATAAATCTAGACAGCATAATAAAAGTAGAGACATCACCCTGCAAACGAAAGTCCACATAGTTAAAGAAATGGTCGTCCCAATAGAAATGTATATTTGTGAGAGCTGGAACATAAGGTTGCATGCAGAAGAATAGATATCTTTGAACTGTAGTGCTGGAGAAGACTTTTGAGAGTCCCCTGGACTGCAAGGAGATCAAATCAGTCAATCCTAAAGGAAATCAACCCTGACTGCTCCTTGGAAGGACAAATACTGAAGCTGAAGCTCAATTACTCTGGCCACCAAATGAGAAGAGAGGACTCACTGGAGAATTCCCTGATGCAAGGAAAGACTGACGGCAAAAGGAGAAGGGGGCAACAGAGGATGAGATGGCTAGATGGCATCATTGATGCAGTGGGCGCAGATCTGGGTAGGCTATAGAGGATGGCAGATGACAGAGGAGCCTGGGGTGTGGTGTTCCATGGGATCACAAAGGGTCAGACTCAAATATGTGACTGAACAACAATTTCATACAATTTAAATGCTCCAGTGGAATTAACAGCTCAAAAAAAAAGTGGTCATAATTCATTTAGAAATTTAGGATTTGAGACAGCATATCTTCAGCCTTGCATATTTTTTGGGGAAAATATTTTACACTTGTTTTATTGTTGGTTTTATGATGTTAGCCATCCTGAGTAGGAATAATTTTTCCTAGAGGGATGGGATGTAAGTGTAATAAAAAATAAATAAATAAATAAATAAATAAATAAATAAAATATTATAGATCAATATTTGTTTTGTTCAGCTTTTTAAAAACATGTGGGCAAGATCTGTTTCAGTTTCCCAAATGGAACAGTCACATTCAGGAGAAATAGGGCTTTCTCCCCTTTTGTAGCAGTGCATTGCTTATTTCCCAAGCCAGGTTAGAAAGGTAAGGAAACCTTTCTAACCTGGGCTGAAAAGGGAAAGAAAAAGGAAGGAAGTTCAGTGTTAGAGGTGCTATGATGATAACTCAAACTGAATTTACATATGCTAAGCATTTTTAATGGAACAGATGACCATCTAAAACTGATGTGAAGGTGACCTTACCTTGGATACTTTGGAGTTGTTATTCAGCAATGAGTCAGTGCATTGATAGACATCTCCATGAGGACATTATATATCAAATCCATTTGCATGCAGGTTTTTAGCCATTTGTATATCACGTCACCCACTGGCTAGGCAGACCATGAGGCGTGCCCTCCACGTTCACCTTGCCCAAGGGCTACAATGAAGGATGCTTTGGTGAGTTTTAGTCCTGGCCTAACATAATTGACAAGTGCCTAGTTAGACCACTCAAGCCATTGTGCATCAACAAGGCTCTCACCTAAGCAGGGGACACAAACTGAAAATATGTTATGCTTCCATTGCTAGGTGAAAACACAGCATCCCTTTCATTTTTTTAAAAAAGAGGATAACTCAGTTTTCTGATACCCTAAATACAGTACTGGACTTCTTCCACATTGAATTCTACTAGATCCTTTCTTCCTCATTCTCTGTAATTGCTGAAACCTCTTGTTTCAGTTGACTTAGAGTCAGTGAGGAGGTAAGCTGTGGCTTTAAAACATTTCCTGTTTCTTGTCTCTAAAGGATTCCTAGGCTTCACGGTTATCATTTAAACAGACCCATTAGCTATGACTCAATCTGCCAGCTGCATTTTCAACTACTGGACAGGCAATGTCTTTCCTGTTCACCTGGGAAAATGCTCAGTTTACCCACCATTAACTACTTGCTCTTGGTTGTCTGTTGGGTTCAGGAAATGCAAAAGTACAGTACTGTATTGTATTTTCTTTTTCTGACACTCTAAATTTTCAGGTTCATTTTAATTCTGCCATTTTAAAAAAATAAAGCAGCCTGTGACAGAGATTCCCATAGATTAAATAAATTTGATTGTGGGGTCATTGAGGGAGAAGAAAGGGAATAAAACCAATGCTAGTTAGCTTGACCTACTCTTGACTTTGATCTCTCCTCTGTTGGCCATCCTGCCCATTCCTCTTACCAAAGAGCATCAAATACCACAGAATAACAACACAGTGAATTGTTGACATCTGCTTTTTTAGTCTGATGATCTTTGATCATGAATCCTTTGAGATTAAGTGAAAAGGGGAAATCATAAATGTAGACAGAAAATATAGAAACCCTTTTGTTTCTACAATCAGTTGCTAAATGAAAAATTCATGCTTCTATGTCACAGAAACAAACCCTGAAAAGCTATGAACGACTGAGAGAGCTTTAGTCCAAATCATTTTCCAGATCACAAATCTGTGCAACATTATGGCTTTTATATTAAAATAAGATGCAGCAATTGGTGTCACACTTCAGATTTCCATTGTGATGTCAGTAATAATCATTAGCACAAAAACAAATGTGTAAATAGAACATTTTTTTCCTATACAAATGACAGTGTTTAGCTGGATGTTCTTCAGTGACTTAGTTGGGTCTTTTCATAGTTGGGAAGTTTTTCTCTTTCTCTCAGCTCTACCTGCACAAAGTTGGCATTCAAGTGTGAAGAGTGAAGACAGGCAGACAGCTTATACAAACCAGACCAATGTAGCACATTGCTATGGAAATCTGTGGCTTGTATGTGCAAGCATATGCATCGTTTATACAAGCTGTAATTTTGTTACATCTCACCGTGAAGTGAGCATGCAGAAGACAAAACTGAAACCAGTTGTTGAAAATAACACTTTTCTATTATTTTCAGAATGCCTGGAGACTTTCAAAGCAACAACATTTACCCTGGAAAACCTTTTTAAATTTATTTATTTTTTAAAAGGGGGAGGGAGCGGAATGGTCACAAAAAGTCCCAATCTAAAAAAACATTTATTTTTTGCAGACAAATGCATTTCTGTCTTCTTTAGGGTCTTGTGCATTTGACTCATTTGCTGAAATGCAGAAAGTTCTGAGGACAGATATTGTAGACTAAAAATTGAACACATTGCTGTGCCCTTTGGGGTGGCCCAATAAAGGTGTTACACTAATATAGCTTTGGGACATTTTCTTACAGACAACAAAGCTACTTTTGCTTTTTTATGGCTCACAGAATATCAGTGAAGCTCTTCACCATGAAACTGGGACTTTATCACTCCCTCTAGCTACTAGGTAAAATTATCTAATTTGTACTCTACTGACTTTTTTTAAATTTAGGAGCTACAGTTATATGCAGCTGTATTCATCTGAAAGTTTCCCACTGATAATGGAGTTAATGAGCTTTATCCATGCTGAACATGATTCTGAATTTATAGTTGGATTCTAATAGAATAGTTTGTCTTTGTTTTTTGAAGATAACCATCTCCATCAAATTTACAAGAAAGAAGGGGAAGAAGTGAGTGGTAGACAGTGGTGAAATTCATTTTTTTACTACCTGCTCTGTGGGCGTGGTATGGTGGGCGTGACCAGGGGGAAAGCCCTGCATTGCACCCGAATTAGGACTACTTTATTTAAAAACTTGGATGGTCAGGGCCAGCCAGAATTTCTGCTACTGGTTCTGGTGAACTGGTGTGAACCTGCTGATGCCCACCACTGGAGAGGTTGAGCAATAGCTTGGTGACAGACATGTAGGTGACTAACTCGCCCAATATGAGCCCCAAAATGGGGAAGCAGTGGTGACAGGTTAGCTTATCCTGATTTTGCTGGATTGTCAAAAAGTTACATCCTTGCTTTCTTACTTCTCTCTTACTTCGTGCATTCTTTCTTCTTCTCATTTTGAATTGTTTGAATACTTACTTGATAGAATTTTGCCAGACATTAAGGTTTTGTGCGAGAGCTTGAATAGATGTAGTAAATATTAAATTATTTCAGTTTTGTCTTCAGTGCATCATTGAATCATTTCTTTTATACAAAATACAATCAAGCACCTGCCACAAGAATTCCTAAGGATTTAAAGAAAATATCTCCACTCAAACTGCCTCCTGAATCTTCTTTTAAATGTCTATGGAATCTTCCTCCCTCTTACAGAGGACATAATGTAGACTTCATGCCAAAAGTCAGTTTCCTCCTTCTTTTTTCCTCACTGCTTTCTGTAATTTGGATTGCATGCTAAAGATGTAGCAGTGTAATTCTTCTTCTTCAAGTGCTGTATCTGATTCCGAATATTGGCTATCATCATGACAACCAGCCATGAAGATTGTCCTGGGAACCATATAATGCAGTGGCCTTCCATTTGCCTTCTGCATTTCAGTGTGACACCAATACCACTGATCCAGTTCAATGAATCACTTTCTGGTCCTGAGCCCTTTTGCCATACAAATTCATCATCAGCCCCAGACCAGTATTGATGAAGCTGTTGCCCTCTATTAAGATGGATTCAAGTGGGATTTAATCAATTTGGGGACCATCACTCTTCCCTGTGAACTTCAGCACCCAAGCCTATTAGTCCTCAGGGTAGTCAGGTTAGTTAACCACTGCTTGATGATCAGCGTTGAGTCACTGGCAGTTATCCATACCAGGATAACGTGGTCAGACTGGAGTACAATTATTAGTATATAATTATTTGTTATATGGTAACAGATTAATATGGTTTTGGAAGATACTACTAGAGGTCTTAGACATTTCAAGGAACCAGAATCAGTTCATTATATAACATATATCTTATTTTGAAATGAGAGTCAGTTTAGTGAAAGCAGAGCTGTACCCAACTTTAATACTGCTTGATATATCAGAGATGAAAAAGTTATCCCTTGCCATCTTGGCCTTTTTATAATCATTAGAGTAAGACAGGAGAGAGATGTGTTCAAATCCATGATGTGCCTTGAAACTCACTGGTTAACTTTGAACTAGTCATTATCTCTCAGTCTCGCCACCTTAAAAAGCTATTAAGTTTTGGTCTTGGTCTGTTCTATGGGAATGATATTGTTGATTGTACGCCCCTTGGATTAGCATACTTTGCATATTTTGCATATTTTTGTGATTTGGGGGGAGTTTCTGGAAGTTGTTGTTTTCTACTTATTGGTTTATTACCCCAGATGACTAGCTGACAATATTCTTTTCTCCTGAGCCTCACATCTTTATGGAATAATGTTTTGCTCTTACTTTTGATAATATTTTTGGACAATTGTGTTTTGATATTATTTTTAGACAATTGTGATTCCCGCTGATTTATTTATTTTTTATTTGAGCACTTATAGCTATCAGACTTGCTGACCCACAGATGGAGCAACTTACAACTTAAAGATGAAACACCTGATTGCTGATCTCTGGGGTATGAATGTTTCAGAAAATGGTGGTGATTCAGCTGGAGGTGATGCCAGCATTTTTTGGTAGTGTTCTTCCTGCTCCTCCTACAGGTTTCAGACTGCTGAGTGGGGAAATGGTGCATGATGTCCTACCTTGATGGAGATGTCATGAAGTGGGAAAGATGATGTTGCTGTTCAATGAGAGAGATGATGGAGGATTGATGCTGCTGCTGAAATTGATGATGCTCCTGAGATAGTGATGAGACCGCAGGAAGATCTCCAGCTGGTTATGATTGCACTCACCATTGTTAAGGGAAAGTATTGGATGATTGCAGAAAAGAACTGGGAGATTTGATGAAGGTGACTTTGGTAATAATTGTGAGGTCTTTTAATCTAGGCTTGAATTTTATAGAAAAACTAGCATATTTTGCCCGGCAGTGCCAGGCTTTTTAAAATTGTGTTGGATAGTAAAAGGGTTTCGTTTTTTTTTTCCTTGAACCAATGGTGCTGGGCTGTTTTAAATGGTGTTGTAAGGTTTTGTGATTTTGTGGCTTCGAGGCGCTGTGTCCGCCTGCAGCAGACATGTGCTCTCAGTGTTTTTTGTTTTTGTTTTTGTGTGCTGTGCTCTTTATACTGGTTTTTGAAGGTTTTTGTTTTATTTTTATGCAAATTTTATTTTATTTTAATTTATTTAATTTTATTTAGTTTTATTTAGTATATAATTTAATTTTGGTTTTTTAAATCTTTATTTTTATGCATTTTTTATTTTCGGTTTTGGTTTTTTTGAGTGAAAAGTGATTTCTGGGGTTTTTTGGTATTTTTTGAGATTAGTGTGATTATTTTTGAATGTTTTTATAACTTATTTGATTAATTTTGGAATTAATCTTATTAGTTTCAATATTTTTGAATGTTTTTTCTCTTTTGACCTCTGGGCGGGGGTGGTGAGCTTTTCTTCCTCTCTATAATTGTTCTCTTCTGTCCTCTGGGTGTCACTTCCAGTAAGTTTTTTCTTTATTTCCTCATTTGAGTTCCGGTCCTCATGGATAGAAGACGTCTTTTGGTAAGCTCTCTGGGGTTGTTGTTTTTTTTTGGGGGGGGTTGGAATTTTTTTTTGGGGGGGGTTGTGTGGGTTTGTTTTTGTTTGTTTTTGGCTGGTTTTGTGTTTCCTTTTTGGATTTTTGAGTGTTTTTGATTGTTTTTGATTGTTTTTGGTTTCTTTTTTTGTGTTTACTTTTTCAGGGGGGGTGGCTTTCTGTCCCATGGGCCATGCTGGCTGGCCCGTGGGAAGGAAGGGCATTGGTGGGGGGGGGCTTTTTTTCCCATGGGCCATGCTGGCTGGCCCGTGGGAAGGAAGGGCAATGGTGGGGGGTGCTTTCTTTGCTTTCTTCTCCACGGGCCATGCTGACTGGCCCGTGGGGAAGAAGGGCAGCAGCGGTGGGGGGTTCCTTTTTTCCCTGCAGGCCATGCTGGATGGCCCGTGGGGAAGAAGGGCAGCGGCGGTGGGGGGTTCCTTTTTTCCCCCGCGGGCCATGCTGGATGGCCCATGGGGAAGAAGGGCAGCAGCGGCAGGGGGTTCCTTTTTTTCCCCCACGGGCCATGCTGGCTGGCCTGTGGGGAAGAAGGGCAGCGGCAGCAGGGGTTTTTTTACTTTTATTTTTCTTGCGCCGGCTGGCCCATCGAAAGGAAGGGCAGCGGCGGGGGGTTTCTTTTTTTCCCCATGGGCCATGCTGGCAGGATGCTGGGGCTTGTAGTTTTTCTTGCGTGTGTTTGCTTACTGTAGCGGATTTTTTCCTGCGGCTTTTTTTTTGATTGGCCGCGGCACGTTTCCGAACGTTCCTTTTGCCGTGCCGCACAGCCTGATTGGCTCTGGCGTGGCACGGCGCAAGGAACTTGGGAATTGTAGTTCCTTTTTTTGTGACTGGGGGGCTCCTGCCCCTGGGTCGAAAATTTCAACCCGACAGTTACCTGCGAACTGGGTTCGGGCTAGTAAACGGAGGCCCATTACAGGCTAGTGGGGCCTGGTGCAACATCCTTTGTCACATTCCAACAGTTAATGCACCATTTTATAGGTATAGATTGTCATTTGTGGGGACTGCAAGCAAACTGTGTTTGAGAGCACACATGGCAGTATCGAGTGTTTTGGAAGAACTTAGAGGTTGAAGAATCTCCAGATGTTCTATGAGTGTTTTAATGGCTTTGATTTAAACTCTTCAAGAAATTTTTACAGTTTATTGTATATGAATTTTATGAATAGGTATATAGGTATATGAATGTGTAGACAGAGGAAGAGAAATTTGGTATTTGAAAATGGACTAGAATTTGTAGTAATGATGTGTTTTGGTGTGAATGTAGGTAGAGAATGTGTGTGGATGGATATAGTAAAAATAAATGTGGAAGAAAGTGGCAGAGTGAGAATGAGAATGTGTAAAATCTCCCCTTTTTTATTTAGTTTCTTTCTAAAACTAATCTGTGTTAATTTATAACTATTGTGTTGGGGAGTGGGAATTAAATAATTAATTAACTACTCTGCTAACTAATTATTTGATTTATTTATTCATTAGGAGTGTGTATTGGTTGTTGGTTAGCTTTATTTTTCTATTTATTACAGTGATTTTTGGGCAGGTTTTTAAAAATATTTTTATTAGACTTTAAAAAAACATACAACATTAAAAGAAAACAAAAACAACCAAACAAACATTGCAATACAAGATAAAACTTAAAATACAAACCAGAGAAAAGAAAAAAATAACAATATATTAAAACAATATTTGAACAATATTTTCTTTTTCTTTTTTTCTGTTTAATATATTGTGCAGGGTTTTTACATATATTATTTCACATGAATATCAGCTAGGAATTTTATACCAATTTATGATTTATTCAGGGTTGGTTTGATTGATTGGTTTATTGGTAATTGATAGTGGCTAGTCGAGTCTGCATATCAAGCTTCATTCATTCAGTGGAAAATCTGAATAATATACTAATTCTTCTTGACCAGGCTTGCCATGCAGTAGAATCTCCAGTCAGGCACAGGTCTTATTGCTTTTTCCATATGTGCAGGGATATGTCCGAAGAGAGGAGGCTCCTGATTTGTATGGGCTTTACATCTGTATTAGAAATGAGGATACTTGCATGTCAAGCCTGTATGTGACCAAACTTGGCTCTTTCCAAGTGGAAAAAGCATCAAAGAGCTGCTGCCTTCAAACTGTAGTTAGTTTCTTCAGGTAGGGAATTACTTGATGAGGCTTCAGTCCTTGTCAAAGCATTATCTGCTTCCTGCAGTGTTTTCATGGTGAATATGAAATTAAATGAGCTCATGTTTGCCTTCCCTATTTTCTTGAGGATGTGGCTGACATGGGCATGTATACATTTCCAGATGGGAAGTTGCTGAACAAGAATAGGTCAAGAGCTTCAACCCTTTCTTCCTTGGCTTTAACAAATACAAAGGCTTCTTATCATACTGCACGTCTTAATCAGCTCAGCTATATCAGTTTTATATAGTGTTACTTAGCTGCTGTAAGCTTTATAACAACTCTTTGTACAATATGTTCCACTTACAGTGTTTGCATTTCTATTCACTCCACTTCCTCTGATTTTAATCCTGAACCACCTATGTACATCTGTAGGCCATACTCTTCCGTTATACTCAACTTAGACATGGACTTTTGCAAACTTTATCTGATTGTCTATGGTTGGATGTTCTCCTCACCCACTATTAACCTCTGAATGATGCCTAAGGATTACCATTAATATCTGTTCCTGTCACTTAAGACTCCAAATTACCTTCAACAATCACTGTTAAGATAATTAGCATGCTGGAACTTTTCCATTTATGTGAAATTTCACATCCTCCTTCTCCTCATGTCTGTATAAACATTTGTCTCTTATTGAGGCTATACTCCATGTATCTAAACAAGTGGGCTATATAATCCGGGTAAACATGTACCAAATAAAGTCAACTGTGTATTTAATATTAAAATTGCCACAAGCTTCTTTGCTGTATTTGCTGCAGTGTCTAAAAAATCCACATGGACAGATACATCAGTAACCTACCTCCACATCCATTGTTTTCTTGGAAGTTTGGGGATTTGGTTTTTCTTTTTAAAAAGTGTTGCTTTGGGTGTTTTTTTTTTTTCTTTCAGGGACAAAAATTCTTCCTTTCTTTACTACTATTCCCCAACATTGTAAATTTTATATATTGCAGGTACACATTTCTCTTTTTGAGAAAAATATTTAAACAGTACTTTGCATACATTTCAAATGTGAACTTTTAAAAATCTCTACAGTACTTCTCAAAAGTCACATTTTTCCTGAATGGCATACAGGTGCCTGACACAGTGATGTACTGAGGCTGGTTCTGAATAGTTCCTGTGAACTGGTAGCAGAAATTCCAGGCCACACCCACTTGGCTGGCCACGCCCAACTCTCAGCCTCCCCCTCCCAGTGCCGCCAGCAATGCTTCCCATGCGCCTAGCCCAGGGCTGAAGGCGCGCTCACCTCCACACTTCCCGTGTGCCTTTGGCCCTGGGCAAGGTGAATGGGACACATTTACAGCACTGCTGGGAGGGGGAGGCCAGCACTAGACCACCAACCCGCCCCGCTCACCTCCCAGCAGCGCCGCTGGTGAAAGCGTGCTCAGATGGTGAGGGGCTGATGCTGACCCGCCAGCAGAGCCTGGCTGCTCTGAGACTCCTCCTCCTCATCTCCTCATCTCCTCATCTCCGTGAAGCAAGAGAGCAAGGTAGGTTTCTTTTTTTTGGGGGGGTGAGGCTACACCCACAGATAGCCATGCCCACAGATAGCCATGCCCACCAAGTGGTTAGTAAAAAAAATTGCAGTGCATCTCTGGCCTGACAACATGAGAGTTTTGAAATATAGATATGCACTTTTTTGGTTTAGTGGTACTGGTAAAGGGTGAATGAAATTGGTTTGCATTTTGCAGAACACCATTCCTTTTCTTCCAAGAAACTACACTTTCTTCCTAGAAAAGAAGCTATACTACAAGAAATAATGCTCACAGGGTACAAGTACCAGAAAGCGGAAGAAACCTATTTTTTATTCTGTTCACTAAGTTGACCTGATTTTTCAATAAATTATACTACAGCATTATACTTTATTTTTTTCAAGATAGCACTTAGTATGCCCTGATTGGCTGATGAACACAAATTATTTTTTCAATGGATTACACTCACTATATTGATTTTTCCACCCATGCAAAGAGTGTCTCTAAAGAGATAGCTGGTTTCTTTCCTCTTCCTTGGGTAATATCATAAAATATTTCTTTATGAGCAATAGTTCTTCTATGTCTAAGTCTCAGAAGAAACTAACTGAACTGAACAAGACATGTAAATGCACAGAGACCCTAGGCTGGCTTTATTTCATAAGGGTGTTTTTAATAAATGTATTACTTGACTCTTCTCTTCCCAAAAGATTCAAAGTTTCTGTCTTCAAGGCTCTTGCTAAACAACATTAAAGTGAAGCCACCCCCTTTCTCCATTCAGAATTGTTCTGTCTTCCTTAGTATAACTTTCTCATCGCAAAAATGTGGTTCATTATAAGGGTTTATGATGTTCCCTTTTGTCCAAAAGCAAATAAATTCTTTTTTTAAAAAAAAATATCATATGGAGAACATCAATAAGAAATAACCAGTGCATTTTGACCCGTTTTGTTAACTAAAGAGAACTTTTAAATTTTGAAAAACATGTCTCTTAAAAGATGAACAAAATACCATTTTGCTTTATTATTTTACTTTGAGAAGGACAAGTGACATTTCCTGCAACACTGACTTTAATACACAAACCCCTTTTGGAATGGTGACTGAAGTTACAAAATGAACCATTTATCCCAATTGTATGCCCTCAGTGGAATGTCATGAAGAATTTCTCTTTAGCTGAGTTAGAGAACATTCCCCATTGCCAATTCATCCTCTTTATTTCAACACTGGCCTCTTGGGGCTTTGTCCAGGCAAGCAAAAGTGCTACAACAAATGAGCACAGATTGGCACAATTCATTCTGAAGGGGATGAGGATTTGCCAATATTGGCATTTACATTGCACCATCAAAGTCAGATCCTTAACAATTCACTTCTCTAAGCAGGTGCATGGGAATGATTCCTTCCAGCTTCTACTTTACATAACACTTGTACCCCCATAATTATTGTGCTGTTATCTAACATTAAGTTGCATCCAATCTCAAGCAACAAAGTGTTTTCAAGGTAAGTATCAGGATCTGAGGCAGCTTCAGGTCTCCACCTGCTAGGAAAACAGCTCTAGTAGTTGCGGACTGAGACCTACAACCTACTGCTGTTAGGGCCCTCATAAGCTCCACCCCAGAGCCATTGGGGAGGGTAGAGTTATATAAGAAATGGATCTTCATCCCAAATGCTGCCTCAGCAGGAAAGATTTTTTGGGTTTGGTGTGGTGCTTTATGTGCACCCCTTCCTGCTCTTCTTCCAGCCTTAAAGGTATCCTGCATTGGTTGCTTCCTTGTTGGCTTGGACTATGTCTTGTCTATTGGACTAGCCTTGTTCCTCTATCTACTCCTGGCTTTGACTTTAGACTTGGATATGGATAAAGTTTGCTGTTTGACCTTTAGCTGTTTTTTCCTGGCTGGAGGTTGAAAAGCCCTGCAGCCGTGGAGGGCGAGTGGCAAGAGAGGACTCTGGCCACCACCCTGAAAGACCTCCAGCCCCTTTCCACCTGGCCTCACGAGACCTCTGGCGGCTGTGGCAGCAGCGACACCTCCATCTCCACCCCAGCTGTGTGATGTGTAATAATAAGAATAACTGGCTACATACATCCTTGACTCTGACAGTAAGTGAGATATTTAAGGAATAGTTTTACCAGTGCTAGCAGTTTTCCATTATCAAACAGGGAAAACAAATCTCCTAAGTCATAGTCCATCATTCTATTCACTATACTACACTGTGCACCAGTAAATTAAAGGCTTCCAATTAAAGAGGGTGGAGCTTAGGGCACCATATCCCTAAGCTCCACCCCCTGCAAGAAAGTCTGGTTCAAAATAATACAAGCATCAGAAAGAGACCCAAAGAGCAGGGAAAAGGCATGGATCAAAACTCAGGCCAAATTAATCAGCCAGAACAGTAGAGAATGAGGTGCTTTTGCCTTCATTTCAGCAAACCCATACAGTGTTGATTGGATTTGAGCCATTCAAAAAATTAAATCCATTATCTGGAAAGTGGAATATTCATCTGTGCCATTATGGTATGGGTGTCTCCAGTTTGATATTTGATGATAACATAAGGACTAATATAAGAACTACAGTGAGAAACATTTTGTTGCATTAAAAGAACTTGTTATTCCCCCATACCTTCTAGCAAGTGTTTCTATAAGAGCATGGTCAATGCTTTTTTATGATGCAATTAAAGATATATTTACACAGTATTAGCTGCTTACTTTTAAGAATTTATTTTATAGGCTGATAGGAAATCAATGTACTTTGTGGCTAGATGCATGTAAATGCATTAAAACTGCATTAAGCTTCACATGTAGCATAAAATTAATAGAGTCATAAATACTGAGCAATAACTGAAACTTCATTAGCTTTTAGCATGCTGTAAAGTGGCAATGTTATATGGAAATCCACATGATCATATTTCCCATCAGTATTAAAATATTTAGGTAATTTTGCTCTGGGTGTTTATTCTTCTTTTTTGTTAACTCCTTATACAATATTAGGCATGGAAAACTCAGTCTGGATTGTCCAGGGTAGGACTTCTGAAATCCCCAATATGGTCCTAATCCAATTTTCATGTTCCTGTTTCTTTTAGGAGACTTTGTTCTGTATTGCCATTGGAGACATAGAAGCACAAATTCAAAGACAGAATATTATAGGTGGGGGTATAAAAGTGTTAGAGCATCTTCCTCATCCTTTGGTCCTGATACAGATTGGATTCTCCATACTTCACATGTGTACATCAATGTCTGGCCATCATCCCGCTTGCTAAGTTATGACTCCTACATCACAAATTCAGACCACTTCCTCCATTGTTCTGAAAACATGAAGGTTCTCTGAATTTTGGCACAAGTACATCCTGTCTGGCCACACATCCCGATATGGTAATGGAGTAGACTGTACAGCCAGTGACTCAATGCTGAGTGTTGGGTGGTGGTAAATAACCTGACTCCCTAAAGGGGCCAATGGCTATGGGCAGATGCGCCCCTTTAGGTGGGGTGATAGCCCATCAGTGGAGGAAATGTCACTGGAAACCATCATATTCGGCCCAACAGAAAAATGAATGGAGGAAAAATTCTTATTCCCAATGGTCATTGAGGTGGAAAAGGCCATGGCAGATGGACTGGCTGTGAAGGTGTACTTTGTCTATATCCTCAAGGCTGTGGCAGTCCATTGCAGTCCCAGTGTTAAATCCTGCATGTCTCATTTAATATGTGCCACAGGTGATGGCTCCAAGATCATAGTGCATGGGTCACTTCATGACAAGCTGGGATCCACCTCAAACAAATTCATGCCAATGACATTTTTCCTGCTTTAGGGGTAAAATGTATTGTCGGATACAAGTTGCAGTCGCTGCAGCCACCACCGACCTTTGTACTGTAAAAAAATATATGCTATTTCCTAAGCTTAAATGTTAACTTTGACTATCACTGCCTTTATTTCATGTAACAGCAAATAAAAATCAACCATGGAAAGTGTTTTCCATGAATGTGATTACAATATGGTTCAACAACTAGATGGTTCCAAACAAATTTTGCTTGAAAAAGGATCCCAAAGCCTTTGTTGAAGTAACAGGATTAAAAATTAATTGGACTAAAACTGAGGCTATCACATGCAATTTAACCCAGGTGGAAAAGGAAAAAATTGGAGATAGATTTAATATTACAATAAAAGATGAATTGAAATATTTGGGAATATTCGTGACGAAGGAACCAAAAGACCTATATAATATTAACTTCAATAAATTAAGAAATAAATTGAAACCATTACTAGAACAGATAAAACGAGCAAAAACTTCATGGTTTGGAAGGATTAATATTTGCAAAATGAAAGTTATACCCAAATTGAATTTTCTGTTTGAAAACTTACCGATTAAAATCAAAGAGTCAGAACTAAATAAATGGCAAAAATTGATAAACGGAATTTGCAATAATAATAAAAGAGCAAGAATTAGTAAAGGATTATGGTACATGAAGAATAAACAGGGAGGGTTAAACATTCCAAACATTAAAGT
The DNA here is from genome assembly GCA_035047305.1 of Bradypodion pumilum. Classification (NCBI taxonomy): domain Eukaryota; kingdom Metazoa; phylum Chordata; class Lepidosauria; order Squamata; family Chamaeleonidae; genus Bradypodion; species Bradypodion pumilum. The sequence continues at coordinate 184,596,203 of JAWDJD010000005.1, forward strand.
GTATTTTCAAGCCTTTCATATAAAGAAATTAATTAAATTATTAATTCAGCAAAATGAGGTAATAGGTGAAGGGGATCAAGAAGAATTTAAAAAATTAAAAGGTGAAATATTTCTTGCTCAAGTAAATAATAAAACAGAGATTAACTGCTTTTCTATAAAGAATATTTATAACGTATGGAAGGGGGTTAAGAGGAAATTGGCACCAGATATTTCCCCAATTTTAGAAATTTTAGATTTCCAGAGTTGCCCATTATTATCCTCGCAAAAAATAAGACCTATTCTATTGCAAGAAAAAGTGTTGTTAATAACAGAGTGGATTAAAAATTGTAATACATATCAGAAAAGGAAGGAGGTATATAATAAATTAAAATTAAATTGGCTACAAGAATTGGGGATGGAGAAATGGGACAAATCGATAAGGGGGATTATAGGAGTACCTAGGGCAAAGACGCCCTTTGAAGAATTGGTCTTGGAAATAAGGAAAGGGAAGACAAGATTACAGGGGTTAGTAGGTAAACTGTACCAAATGCTTATCCCAGGGGAAGGATCACACTATACACTTAAACGAGTTTGGGAGGAAGATTTAAATATTAAAATTGAAGAAGAAGAGTGGAGGAAAAAGTGGGGAAACAGAATAACAAAAACTATGTCAATCAAGGAAAAGGAGCATGTTTGTAAGGTACTTTGGAGGTGGTACCTTACCCCAATCAGACTCAAGCAAATGGATATTAATAAATCTGATTTGTGTTGGAGATGCAATGAACAAAAGGGGACATATTTGCATCTGTGGTGGTTTTGTAAGAAAACAAATAAATTTTGGAAAGTGGTAGAGAAGGAGATAAATGAGATTCTTGGCATAACAATGATTTTAGAACCCAAACTAGCTATATTAGGAGAAATAGGAAAAATGAGATTAAGTGAGGGTAATAAAGAATTAATTTTGACATTGTTGCTGGTTGCTAGACAGCTGATAGCCCAAGAATGGAAGGGTAACGAAAATCTAAATAAGAATAGGTGGTATAAAGAGGTTTGGCAACTGGCACTAAATGAAAAATTAACTAGCAAATTAGGTTAAAACAGGGTTTTAAAATCAAAATACAATTTTGGGAAATATGGAAACCTTTCATACAGCACGCGTTAACAAGTGAAGAAGGAAGTAAGCCTGGCCCTGACATGATTCAATTTTGGAAGATTTAAGTATACTGTGCCAATTGAAATTGCTGCAGAATAGGGTTTTGCACGGATTAAAAGTTGAAAGAATGAAAGAGTGAACAAGATTTTGATATATTGTTGTTATTCCTTTCTCTTTTCTTGGTGTTTTTTTCTTTATTTATTGTTAGTTTTTAAGTATTTATATTTTTTATGTTTGTTTGTATTTTATGATTATTAATAAAAAAATTAAAAAAAGAAAAAGGATCCCAAGTGTTTTTGTAGTTGCCATGCAAATTTTTGAAGATATGCAACTTCCAAGATCTTCTTTTTTTGGACTACAGCTCCCAGAATCTCTTGCTGTCTGGAACATTTTGGGATTTGTAGCCTGAGATATCACACTTTCCAAGGTTGGAATTCACTGGGCTGCTTTGGGATCACAGTTTGTGTCTTGAGCTGGAACTTCTTCTCTGAAGAAATTTCACATTTTGACTGATTATCAACCAACTCTGTGCTCCTTATATAAAAACATGGGTGGGCAAGAACTTTATTATCACTAAAAGGTCAAAAGCAGGTTACTTTTCAAATCTTGTAGGGCTGTCTTCATTCTGGGCAATGCAGAGCTTGAGTTAGGAGGGACAGAATGTTCAAAAATTAAAACCTGGTTTGTTTCATATATTCAGTTAAATCCTTCAGGATCTGTAGTTAAAGTACTCAACGTGAACTTTGTAAACATATGGAACCAGTTTTAAGTACAGTAATACCTCATACAAAGTCCGCTTCATACAACATTAGATTCATACAACATCACCTAATTCCTTGAAAAAAGTTGCCTCATACAAAGTCGTGCAACTTTGTATGTGGTATTGGTGTTTCTCGCAGGTTGCATTGTGCCTGGGCAGTATAAAAGGCAGGACACATGCGTACATTGCTCTTGTGGGTTTTGCATGAGGCGAAGAGTGTTTAGGAGTGGTTTTGAGTGTGATTTTGAATTTTTTTGAATTTTTTCATCAGAATTTTTAGAAACATTCCTGGGATTTTTGCAGCATTCTTCAGGTTCTTGGACAATCAGGGTTGTTTGACTTGTTTTTGTAATGTTTTTAGCTTTTAGACAATGATTTCTTAAAGGTCAGTCAGTTTCCTATCTGTTTCCTTGATTTTGCCCTAAAGTCTGTGCTGTTACAGTACAATGTATCTCTATGGAAACGACGTTGTGTGAGGTATCGTGGCAAGGATTTGGACGTTGTATGAGGCATCGTGGCTAGGATTTTGCATGCCTCATACAAAGTCCAAATCCGTATAAAGTCCAAACTTGTGGAACCAAGTTTGGACGTTGTATGAGGTATCACTGTATTGGGTCCACCTGGTGTGTGCAGAATCCACTCTCTTTCTCCATCTCTATGGACAAAAAGCTTCAAGTCATTCTGTTTCATCTCTGTTGCCTTCTACCGAAGCAGGGAACTCCTGTTTGACCAAAATCATAAGCCCTCAGAAACATAACAATTCCCAAATAAGAAAAAGTAGAGGTCAAATTCAATTGTCACACTAAATTAAGAGAGTGAATTGAGATGTAATTAAGAGAGTTGCCTAGGTGCTAAAGAAAGGTGAAGTTCCTTTGGCTGGTGGTAAGAGTTTGTCCACATGATGACCAATATTTTGATGCTGAGTGTAATAAATAGTTCTAGAACAGAGCGATTGAGTCAATGGAAATTTGCTAAAATAAGAGCCTGTGCAGAGTGAGTAATCTGGAGTAGTCTGTTACACACTTTTTAAAGGTTCTTATATTTAGTGAGATCTCTTTTAGCTCTCACTTGAATTATAATTCTATTCATTCTTTGCAACATTCTTTCTTCCATGAAAAGAATCTGTACAGGTGTTTGGATCATTCCAAGTTGTCCCCCTTTTGATTAATGACACTCCCCTTCCCAACCTTGTCCTCGTCTTTTTCTGCTGCTGTCATTCAGCAGGCTCTGACAACCTTTTGTTATTGTTGCTGATAAAGTGAGTGACATAGCAAAGCAGCAACTGCCAGTGTATCTCATTTATCTAGAATAGCATTGTATCAGTAGGAAAATATGTCTAAAAAAAACATTTGAGTAGATGAAAATAGGCGAAAGGTAGTTCTCCATCATCCCTTTCCATGCCACAACCCAGCAAATACTTCACAGGGTTGTTGCTACCTGCAGCTCTATTTTGGTGTAAAATAACTATCCTCATGGGTTAAAAAATTGGGATAATTAAGACTACTTCAAATTATATTTTTTTAAACCCCTTAAGTCCTAACACTGTGCCACAAAGGAGCAGGAAAGCTGTTAAAAGGCGTGGTAAGGAGTGCTCTATGCCAAAACATGTGTGGACACTGTAATTTGATTCAAACCAACAACACCAAAAGCATTATTAATAGTGAGCTTCATGTACGTCTGGATGTGCCCTAAGTCTCAGTAAGAGTAGGCCCTTTTAAACAATGCAATTTACAGAGAAATTACATCATCAAATCCCGATTCACTCAGTGGGCCATTGTTGCTATACAACATGAAGTTGGAACTGACTTATAGTGACCATAATAGAGTTTTCAAGGTACGAGAGAGATTTAACAATTGGCTTTACCAGTTACACACTCCCTCAAAGTTTCCATGGTTAAATAGAAATTTGAACCCAGGCCTCCTAAGACCTAGTCCATCTCTCTGTCCACTATCCCACACTGAGCATCCCCAATTGGCCTACTCTAGTGCAATTTACTTTGCTAGGCAACAGGATGTTGCCTTGTGTCTTGTCCTTAGTAATTTAATTTAATTTAATTTAATTTAATTTAATTTAATTTAATTTAATTTAATTTAATTTAATTTAATTTAATTTAATTTAATTTAATTTAATTGTTCAACTTCCATGCCATCCCACTCGCGCAGCGACTCTGGACGGCTGATTTTTTTAAAAAATAATTTTTATTAAATTTTTTCAAACATATACAAAAATACAAAGCAATACATCATAAGAAAACATATAATACACAAAAATAATTAACATACCAGATAATTGATCTAATACTTTTTTATATCTATCTTTATATTTCAAATGCATTAAAACCTCCCTTAAAGAGAAAATAAACATTTAATTGTGATTTAGTAGTTAACTTCTAACCTTATTCAAGAACTCTTCCTAAGATTCTTTATTTATTAATACCACTAAATCCATTTCCATTAAGCAATTCAATAATATTTTGAATTAGAAACAACTATCAAAGTCAAAATTACACATACATTACACCCTGTGTTTATTTACATTACCCTGGAGAGCTCAGAATATCTCATTATTTTACTTCCAGAAACTACTTTGATCCGGTATAGGTCTATTTCTTTCAGGACCCTTAAGTGAATGGTCCACAAAGGGCTTCCAAATATTCCAAAATCTATTCTCTTTCAAATTATCCTTTTTTTCTTTTATCTCCCATGTCAATTTATCATTCAGTGCTAAGTTCCACATTTCTTTGTACCATTCTTCAGTCTGTATAATTACATCATTTTTCCAATTTCTAGTGATACATTGTCTACCCATTGTTAACATTATTGCTAGTAACTCTTTCTCCTCCTTGTTTAAATTAATACCATCCACATCTGTTAGCATAATAGTACCTGACCCGTTTAATTTTCTTACCTATTATTTCACTGATCTCTTTTTCTATTCTTCTCCAAAAACCCTTTATCACCCTACAACTCCACCACATGTATTCATAAGTTCCTATAGTATCTCTACATCTCCAACATAATTTATCCTTTTTGTTATCAATCTGATGTAACCTCTCCGGTGTCAGATACCATCTCCACAACATTTTATAATTATGCTCTTTAATTCTAACTGACATAGTTCTCATTATCCTCTTTTTCCACTTATTTCTCCATGCATCTTTTTCTATCTTTATATTCAAATCCTGTTCCCACCTTAATTTCAAATCCTCTTGTGGATCACCCTCCCTATTTATTACACCATAAAGCTTGCTAACTAGGCCCTTAATATTTCTGTCTCCTTTTCTAATTTTTAAGATCAATTCTTCAAATTCCGTCTTTTCTCTATCTATATCTAATTCTCTCAAATATTTACCATTCCAATTATTAACCCTCAATGTCTGAAACCAATTCATTTTCAGCTGTTCAAATAACTTTTCTTCCTTCATCTCTGCAGATCCGTATCCAGTCTTTCACCAAGAAAGCTTCATTTTTATTCAATATTTCCTTTATTTCTTTATCTATTTTCAACAGAAAACAAGCCATATCTGCCAATTCCAAAATTGGAGAGATATTTGGGGCCAAATCCTTCTTTAATCTTTTCCACACATTCATTAATCCCTTCTTCATTGCATTATTAGTAATTATCTTTCCCACATTTCCTCCCAAGAAGATCATTTTACCTATATTCCTATAATCTTTCATCTCAATCTCCTCCCAGATTACTTTTTCTCTTGCCAAGATCTTCGCAACATTCTTAATTTGGAAAGCACAGTAATATGCCACTAAATTCGGCATTCCTAAACCTCCTTCTTTCTGTGGTAGATACCATATTTTTTTTGGTAGTCTAGACTTTTTACCCCCATTGCAAAAATTATTAAGCATCTTTTGAAACTCATTAATTTCCTTGTCCTTCAATTGAATTGCTAGTGCATCAAATAAAAAATTAATTCTAGGTAACAACATCATTTTACTAAGTGCAATTCTCCCAAACCATGACAATTTCAACTTTTGAAAACTTTGTATTCAGATCTTAATTTCCGTTTTCAAACTATTGTAATTCAATCTTTTAAACTCTTCTAATCTATTTGATATGATTATCCCCAAATATTTCAATTTATGTTTAATTTGAATATTACTCATACCCTTTATCTTCCTCCTCTCCCCCTCTCCCATATTACACAGCATCATTTCCGATTTATCCCAATTTATCTTCAAACCCGTAATATCCTCAAAGTCCTTAAATTGTGTTCTAATTCTATCCATGACCCTCTCAGGGTGTTTTGCAATTATCAATGTATCATCTGCATACATACTTATTTTATTCCCCATTATCCCTTCTATTTTTTCATCCTCTCTTATAGCTTTTGCCAGTATCTTCATTGCCATGATAAACAAAATAGGGGACAAGGGACAGCCCTATCTAGTACCAGCCTCTAACTTTACCTCATCTGTGATCTCATCATTTACTCTAACACTAGCTGTTCCTTTCTGGTATAATAAGTCAATTACCCTTTTGAATTTATCACCAAATCCATATCTTTTAATTATTTCCTTAATCGAGATCCATTGTAAGGAATTGAATGCTTTAAAAATATCCAGAGATATTAATCCCACTTTTTCTTTCATTTGATTCACATTATCTATTAAGTCTAAATCCCTTCTAGTCAGGTCTGCCATATGCCTCCCTTTTAAAAACCCCACTTGATCTAAATTTTTATAGTCACCCATAAACTTATTTAAACGGTTAGCCAATATTGCTGTGAAGATCTTGGCATCTTGATTTATAAGAGAGATTGGTCTATAAGTTTCCACTTTCTCTAAATTCTTTCCAGGTTTTGGCAACAGTACAATCGTGGTCCTATAACATGAAGTTGGAATTTGTCCACCCTCCAATATATAGTTATATAATTTTACTAACTTTGGTACCACAACATCTTTAAATTCCTTATAAAAGTTAGCCAGTAGTCCATCCTCACCCGGAGCTTTCCCTAACTTCAAGCCCGTGATTACCTCCTTTACTTCTTGTTCAGAAACTTGTTCTCCCATTTTATCTCTATGTTCCTGTTTTATTTCAGTCATTATTTGTCTCTCTAATTTATTTTTAAGCTTCTCTACATCTATCTCTTTTTTTGCATACAAAGCTTGATAAAATTCCTTCACGATTTTACATTTATCTCTAATCTTATCATCTTATCCCTTGATTATTAAGCAAAACTCCAATTTCTCTTTTTTTCCTTTTTATCTTTTGCTGCTTTTGCCAATAATCTTGAATTTTTATTACTATATTCAAAGTACTCTCTTTTTTAATAGATCAAATCTCTTTTTACCTTTTCTATATCTTTACCAAACAATTCCGCCTTTACTCTTTGTAATTTGGCAAATATTTTATTGTCCTTCTTTTGAATGTTACTCCTGTAACTGCTTTATCTCCTTTTCACTTTTATCTTGTGCTAGCTTATACTTTTTATATCTATTACTGCCAATTTTATACTGTCACCTCTAAAAACCGACTTCATGGCATCCCAGACCATATTAAAATTTACCTCATCATTGTCATTCCATTGCCAACTTTCCATCCAAATCTCTATAATTTGTTCTTTACACCTTTGATCTTTAAATAGATTAACATCATATCTCAAATTCCTCCTCCTCCTTCTTTCATTCTGTAAATTCAATTCCAAAACCACTTTAGCATGATCCGATTCCTTAAAAATTCCAATTTTAATCTCCTCCATATTTTGACCATATTTTCAGTTACAAATACATAATGTATTCTAGAAAAGGAGTTATGAACATGTGAAAAATAAGAATAAGCCCTTTCCGACCCCTTAACTTCTCTCCAAGAGTCTTTCAGGCCTAATGCAACCATCCAACTGTCCAAAATCTTCCCTTTAATACCTGTTCCACACCTTGTTATATTTGTACAATCCAAATTTAATCTTACTAAATTAAAGTCACCTGCTACTATCATCTTTGCCAATTTGTCTATTACCACAATTTTATAGATTTTTTTCTAAAAATTCAGCTTGATGTTCTTTTGGAGCATAAATATTCACCAAAGTTATTTCCTCATCATCTATCTTCCCTTTCACTATCAAATATCTACCTTCTGGATCTGAGATACTTTTTGTTATCTCGAATCCCAATCTAGTGGAAATCAAAATTGTGACTCCTTTTGCTTTTGATGTACCAAATGCCTTTTCATAGTGTTGCATCCAACCTATAAAAAAATTGTTTGTACAGTATCCTGTGATTTTTGATGAGTTTCTTGTAGAAAGACTATGTCCGGTCTGTCCTTCCTTAGAGCTGATTCTATCCTCCTCCTCTTGAGCACAGATCCTGTACCTTTTACATTCCACATTAAAACTTTAATACTTCTCATATTTTAATTTAACACCCTCTTCTACCTCTTCTGAGCTCTCCATTAGGTGTGCTACCTCTAACCCACAATAATTAAAATAAAACATCAAACAAAAAACACACAATATCAACCTCCCCACTTTCTTTGTCAAAAAAAGCCGCTTTTGTCCTCCAAAGAGGGGAGGAGGGAGCATGCCAGATGTACGTGGTAAATAATGCTCAAGCACACCATCCCCATTATAAAAGCAAATTTATGAAAACCTTATCTCATAAAAATAAAAAATAAAAAAATCTTAGTACAATCCTTTTGTTTTCTACCCCTTACTTGACTCTTCCTCCACCACAATTAATGATAAATCATCCTCTGCTCCTCCTTGTGGCCCTCCTCCTGTAGCTCCACCCTCGTCTGCACCCTCATAATCTCTTCTTATGGCTTCCGAATCCAAAAGTTCTTTTCTTAAAGCTACCCACTCATTTGAACCCACCTTGACCAAATCTAGTAAACTCAAATACTCCAGTGGATCAGTCCCTGCATCAATGACCTGCATTTTTTTTCATACAAGAATCTTAACTGTTGTGGAAATCACCAATTATATCTTACCCCTTTTTTCACCAACTATTTAGTTACCGGTTTCATCTTATACCTCCAAACACGCTCCTTGATAGAAATATCATTGTATACTTCCACATCAGACCCATCAATTTTCAGAGCGCCAGAGCCAGCTTATTTTAGAAATGCCATTACTTTAAGCTTATTGCCCCAATTTGCGAATTTAACCAAAACATTTCTTTGCGCAACATTTCCCCTTCTCGGCCCCACTCTGTATGCACTTACAATATCCTCCTGTACAAAATCTTTTCCCATTGTCAAATTATTTAACCATTGAACAATACTATCTCTTAGCTGGTCTGGCGTTCTTTCCATCATTTTATTTATTTATTTTATTTATTTATTTATTCAATTTATATCCCGCCCACTCAACACAAGGCCGACTCTGGGCGGCTAACAACATAAAAAGTAACCCCAGGGCAACCCAAGGAGTTTACAGACAATATTCACAAATACAACAATAATCCTAAAAACAGTTAAAACAGTAAAAAAATTTAAGACTACCCACCCCCTAAAAAGCAAGGGCTGCAGGATCGAAAAGGCACCATGGGGAAGAGTTCCTCTACACCAACCACCCCATGGTGGTTACCCTTCCACCCGCACCCCACACTTGACCTGCCAGCCAGGTTTTAAGATCCCTTCTGAAAGGCAGCAACTCCGTCTGAAGACGTAATTCTGTTGGCAGGAGGTTCCAGAGGGCCGGTGCAGACACGGAGAAGGCTCTCCTCCTTGTGCCAGAGAGGCGAGCCCCTCTGGCTGATGGAACAATTAGAGAGCCCCTCCGGTCCGCTCTGGTTGGACGGACAGACGTCCTCAGGGCGATGCGGTCTCTTAGGTAACCTGGCCCACTACCATATAGGGCTTTAAAGGTCAAAACCAGCACCTTGAATTGCACCCGGAGACATACTGGCAACCAGTGCAGCTCCCGGAGCAGTGGCGAAGCATGAGCATAACGGCCACACCCCATCACCATCCGGGCAGCCGCATTTTGGACCAGCTGTAGCCTCCGAATGGTCGTCAAGGGCAGCCCCATGTAGAGCGCATTGCAATAGTCTAGTCTGGAGGTAACCAGAGCATGGGTGACCATGAGCAAGGAGTCCCGGTCCAGGAGTGGGCGCAACTGGCGAATCACCCGAAGTTGGGCGAAAGCCCTCCTGGTCACAGCTGCCACCTGTTCTTCTAGCAGTAGCCGTGAATCCAGGAGGACCCCCAAGTTGCGCACCGGGTCTGTCTGGGGCAAAATAGCCCCATCCAGAACCAACGATGGAAGCTCCCGGATTAACGCAGGACCCCCTATCCATAGCCACTCAGTCTTGCTGGGATTCAATTGTAGCCCGTTAGCCCCCATCCAGACCCCCACAGCTTCCAGGCATCTGGAAAGGACTTTGACGGCATCACTGGGGTCCCCATGGGCCGAGATGTACAACTGAGTGTCATCCGCGTACTGATGGTACCGCACCCCATGGGAACAAATGATCTCACCCAGCGGTTTCATGTAGATGTTAACTAGGAGAGGAGAGAGCACCGAGCCCTGAGGCACTCCATATTTGAGGGGCCTAGGACTGGACCTCTCACTCTCCAACCACACCGACTGGGACCGACCCTTCAGAAATGAGGAAAACCAGGACCACACAGTACCCTGGATTCCCAAACCTCGGAGCCGTTCCAGAAGGATACCATGGTCAACGGTATCGAAAGCCACTGAGAGGTCAAGAAGAGCAAGGACGGATGGGTGACCACCGTCCCGCTCCCGCCAGAGATCATCCATCAGTGCGACCAATGCCATCTCGGTACCATATCCAGGCCTGAATCCTGACTGAAAAGGGTCCAGATAATCCGCTTCATCCAGTACCCCCTGCAGCCGACACGCCACTGCCTTCTCCAACACCTTCCCTAAAAAGGGGAGGTTTGAGACAGGCCTATAGTTAGTTAGGACAGCTGGGTCGAGGGAAGATTTCTTCAGGAGGGGGCGCACCAAAGCATGTTTTAAAGGTGCAGGAAACACCCCCTCCCGCAATGATGCATTGATCACAGCCCCAACCCAGCCACCTGTCACTGCCTTGGAGGTTTTCACCAACCAGGTGGGACAGGGGTCCAAAGGGCAGGTAGTGGCGCGCACAGCTGCAAGGAGCCTGTCCACTTCATCAGGGGCAACTGGATCAAACCGGTCCCAGATGGCATGGCAAGACTGTGCTCCGGCTCCCTCCGGACTCTCCCCATCCACGCCAGGATTAAACCCAGAGTGAATCCGATCGATTTTCTCCACTAGATGGTCAGCAAAGTCCTCAGCCGACCCCTGCCAACCAGGCACCGGGGTCCCCCTACCAAGGAGAGACCCGGTAACCCGGAACAGGGTGGCTGGGCGATTATCAGCGGAGGTGATAAGGGTGGTGAAGTATTGTCGCCTCACCACCTCCATCGCCACTAGATAGGCCCTAATAGCGGCCCTAGCTAGTGTCCAATCGGAGTCTCTCTAGGTCTTCACCCAGCGGCGCTCTTGGCGTCTCTTTGCCCGTTTGAGCTCCCGCAGTTCATCTGTGAACCATGGAGATGACCTAGCTCGATGAGCTCTGAGAGGCCGTAGTGGTGCGATTTCATCCAAGGCCGCTGTTGTCATCCTGTTCCACAGGTCAACCAGCGCCTCGGGCGAATCGTGTTGCCGATCCAGAGGAAAATCCCCCAGTTCCCTCTGGAATCCATCAGGATCCATCAGTTGCCTGGGGCGGGCCATTCTAATAGGCCCTGCCTCCCTACGGTGAAGCGACGTACCCAGGAAGTCTAGAGCCACCAAATAGTGATCTGACCATGGCACAGGTGTTATGTTTAATTTCCGTAGTCTCAGATCACTCTGCCACCGCTCCGACAAAAAGATTAAATCTGGTGTGTGGCCACTGCCCCTGGTCGGGCCCTGAATTACCTGAATCAGGTCCATAGCTGCCATGGAAGCCATGAACTCCTGAGCCACCTCGGAGCCAGTCCCCAGCGAGGGTAAATTGAAGTCCCCCAGAACCATCAGTCCCCCAGAACCATCATATGGCGTATCACAATATTTTGTTTTCTCATTAATTCTTCCATGACATCAATTCTTTTTTCATGTTCATCCACTTTCATCTTATTCTTATTCATCTCCTCCTGTAACCCTTTTATCTCTCCTTTCATAGATTTCACTTCATTTTGCATCAACTTAACATTTCCCTCTATTTTTTGTAAGCTTAAGTCTACTTTTTTAGAGAAATCCATAACCGTTGTAACCACTTTGTCCTGTTTTTTCAAGATTTCATTTTTATCCTTCACTCTTGCCTCTTCCATCTTCTCAAATTTCTGGAACAATTTATCAAATTCAACCATTATTTGAGTCTGATCATAAGGTTCAGGTGATGATGATGATGATGATGATAATGGAGGAGCCTCTTCAGGTACTACTTTATCCTTCTTCTTAGCTTTACCTGCCAGCTCCTCCTCCTTCGCCTTTCCCCTTGTAACCTTATCCATGGTGACCTCAACCAGGAGCTTTAATGCTGCAACACTCTTAACTTTTGCTGAGGCCTTTCCTTGAAACTGCTCCAGCACTCCCACAGTCTCGTATCATAATCACTTAAAAATTCCAGCCACTGTATATCCAAAACAAAAGTGACTAGGTGAAGGAATAATCCCAAAAGCCCAATTGCACTTTCCCAAACTAATGAGAGATAAAATAAGACAAATAAAAAAATATATAATCCACAATGCAGCCAATGTGCCTTGTAGTCCATTCAAACTGATCTTCTTTATTATAATCCATCTGGCATGAACTTCTGCATAAATCCGGTTCAATAAACAAAAAAAGAAGGAAAATCCCCATTTAAGTTGTATTCCAATGTGAATTCAAAAAATAGAGTGATCCCAAGGCTTATCTTGATTCAAAGTAACCAAAGAGTTCCATTCACGTTGTATCCAAAAATGTATCCAGGAAGAGCAAAGCAATATCCAAAGGAGACAGAAGAGGGGGGAGTGAGAAACAGAAATGGAGCCACTAAAAAAAAAAGAAAAATTGGAAAAGAGAAGAACTCAACATCGAACTATAATCCAGTCCAGTGATCCAAGGGATAATCCTCCAAAAGAGACTCAGAATCAAACAATTAAAACAAAAATCCCTTTCAAAAACAGCTCAACCCTCAAAAAAACACAGGGGCTCTGCCGCGGCTAGAATTTCCATGGGGTGCCCCTTCCTTCTTTTACAAACTTCTTCAAGCCGCCAGCTCTGTTGTTCGATCTCTCTTCACCATTGGCACACACATTCACCCTCTCTTTTCTCTCTCCTCTCCACTCTTTACTTTCTTATCATTCTTCTTATTTAATTCCAAAAAAAGCCCAAAAGCTTCTATTGTAAATTTCGCTCTGGTCTCAGCCCTTTTCTAACTTTCGATGTCTCCTCAGACATCCACCATTATTCCTCTCTCATAGGCTTTGTCTTGGCCAACTTTACTTCTCCCACACTTTCAAACACACTTTTTTTTCCTTCAAGACTTACTTTTTGACTCCGTGGGCCACACTCTGCTCACCCCGACAGTCTCTGTAGATTGCAATTTTTCTCCTTTTATCGTCTTGATCTCTTCCCTGGTCCCATTCACCGCTGCCCAGCTATTGAAGCCGTGGCTTTTGCCACTTGCTTCTCCAGCCGAAACTGCTTCCCAAACTCCAACCAAAGACCACAACCCTCTTCAGGTGAGCTTTATAAACCTCCGAGACTCTTTTTGAACTTATTTTGAGCTTATTTTCTTATTCCATAACCCATTGTCATGCACGAGCTCTGATTTAAGTGTGTTAAGCCTCCGCCATCTTGGCCACGGCTGATAAAAAAAAATCACAGAATATTACATCACTTTACAATAATACAACAGTAAACAAAATATCAGAAACAATGTATATAATATTACAAAAAACTCAAAAACTCAACCCACAACAACTAAGTCCACTTCCCTCCATGCCAGTCAGGCCGAGGGAAGGAGTCCGGAGCGTCATCGGGGTGGCATTTTTGTGGCCACAGGAGCTGCGGAACAGCTGCTCCCACTTCCCTCTGGCCAGCTGGGCCGAGGAAAGGAGTCCGGATAGTCTTTGGGGTGGCATTTTTTGTGGCCACAGGAGCCACAGAACAGCTGCTCTCACTTCCGTCTGGCGGCCAGGCTGAGGAAAGGAGTCCAGAGGTCATCGGGATGGATCATTATGGGCTCTTTCAATATTTTTAATGACGTATTTGAATACATTGTCCTGGATTATGTAACAGATAAGGGAAAGGTAATTGTTGCTGGATATACTTAGTTGTCCTGGTACCATGTGTCCACAAATATCTGGAGTTGTCCCCTAACTTTCTGATTGCCAGACTATTTTGCTCATTTTCACTTATCCATTGCTCCCAAAGCTTCACATGTTTACCTATCTCCATATTTCAAAGTGTAACATTGATTTAGTTTGCCATAACTGTGTTTAAATGAGGCTTGCTTTGAGAGGTCGAATATTTTGTCCAGTGTCCAAAGTCCTAATGGAAAGGAGCAAAGTAACAAAGCTGAAAGCAGTAAAATCTGCTATTCCAGTTCTTACTACAGAAAGACAATGGGCTTTAACAAAAGTTTCAGCCCTGCATCATTTGGAGAGAATCAAACAAACTTGAGTAGATGTGTTCTTTGTGAGCACAAGGAAAAGTCAACAAACACACTGAGTAAACAAGCTGTCAGCCATCTGATCCTGGTATTAGATTATGCCTTGAGCAACTAATGGTGTTTTCTCCTCTCCCTATGATGAAGATGCTGTGTTGTTGTTTTAAGCCATGTGGCCTTGTACAGAATCCAAAAACATGGATGGGCAATACCTTTTACAGACCACTAGACTAAAGAATTGTTCCTCCTCTCCACCTTTTAAATTGTATGGGTTTTTGAATAGAAACATCCCATGCTGGAAAAGCTGATCACAATTTAAATGAAGAAGAGGTATTATTACTTCACAGCATAATTATTTGGTGGAAAAAAAATAGATTAATTATACACTAGTTTAGGAGACCTTTTTAAATTAGTGCTCAATTTAAAAATGTAATTGACATAACTTCTGATATTAATGTAGTTTTATTTTAAAAAAAATCATTCATGTGGTACTCTGAGATTTAAAATAATGAATCAATCAAGCTTCAGGATGTAGGCTTGGAAAAGATATTGTTTATGGTCAGAAAAACCAATTTAATTTTCTCTTTAAATGATAAAAGAACCTGCCACACACAAAAGAAATGGCTTTTAGTAAGCTGCCCATTTTTGACTAAACTGATTTCAAAACAGGATGTAAATGGAAAGCATTTTTTTTAAAAAAAACCACTCTAACGTCATTTGTATAGATTAATTAACTACATAACAAGAAGGTACAGTAGCTTGATTTCCTCTAAAGAAGGTAAGCCAACCAGATGCCTTTCAGTTGTTTTGGACTACAGCTTCCAGTATTCATACTGTTGATCATGCTGGCTGGAACTAAGGGAATCTGAAATCCAAAACATCTGAGGGGCATCAGGTTGGAGAAGACTGGACTAGGTGAGGTGTGCAGGTTCAACCAAATATTTTAGCTGTATATTCTTCTCAGGTAGAGCTGTCTCCATCTCATTGCCATCTGCTTACTCATCCAGTTTGCAATTGGCAATGTCACCCATTTGTTGTAGCCTACTCAATAATCCACAGGGTGCTTTTTATACATTTCAGCAAAGGGAATGGTTTTAAAAATGGAAATGTCAAGCACAGACTGGAAGGTGTTGGTGGAAATAAGGATATCTTCCTTCTTTGTTTCACTACTGTTGATCCAGTCTAAATGGCCTCAGCATTTGTTGTTTGTTTTGGGGAAAAGATTGCAATGGTGCTCCCGCAACCATGGAAATAGTTGGTGTCTTGGGCTCTGTTGTGTTCTAACAGTGTAACCTTCTACATGTGATAACAATGTATCTGAACCAATGTAACCTTGCCTACGAGTAACAATGTAACCTTCAGCTGATCACTATAAACCCTGTAATAGGACGCGAGCTAATGACCACCAGCTGGCAGCAGCGAGCGTCCAAGCTCTCTTGGTTCAAACCCATCAAAGGCCACAGCGCGGGAAGTTTCCCGCCGCTACCTACACCTGGACAAGAAGGGCGTGACCAGCCATGACGTCACGCGGGCAGTAGCCAATGGGCTATCATGGAGCCACATTCAAATACGTTACTACCATATATATAGAGCTGTTCGTCCGCCATTACCTCATGTTCCCTCTGTCCACCATGCAATAAACCTGAGTTAACCCAGCCCTTGGCTGTTTCCTGTGTCCTGACTCTCATACACTAAACTGGCGACGAAGGTGGGATAATGGATCCCCAAGGAGCCAGGGCACAGAGCGGGTTCAATATTACCAAACCGCAAGACTGGGAGCTTTTTGAGATGGACTTCCAGGCGGCACTGGTGGAACTCAAAGTCAAAGAAGACGACGAGGAAAGGAAGAGGGCCATCCTCACCCGCATGCTTGGGGTGGAGACCAAGCGAACGCTGGTGGGCATTATTGCACCGAAGAAGATGGGTGAGTTCAAAGCCGATGACATCATGAAACTGCTGCGTGAGCGTTTCCGACCCTCGAGGGCAATGTTTCCCGCTCGGAGCGCGTTTTGGAGGCGAGTTCAAGCACCGGACGAGTCGGTAGAAGCCTTCGTAACAGCTATGAGAGTAGCCGCCACCCCCTGCAGATGGGACCACTTTCTAGAGATGGCCCTCAGGGACGGAGTTCTGTGTGGCCTGAAGGACAAGGAAGTGCAGCGCAGCCTGATGAACAAGGAGCCACCACCCACACTGACAGAGGTTGTAGAGGCCGCGGAAGCCGCGGAATCCACGAATGCTGGAGTAGATGAGATGCACAAGTGGCGTGAGTGGCGTCCGAGGGCCGGCAAAGCGGAAAACTCGTTGCACGGAAAGTCCGGACAGTCGGTGCACGCAACCCGACGGACCTCGAAGTCGTCTTCGGAAAGCAGCGACGGCGAGGAGGTCCAGAAGGTCCGAAGGGGAGGGCGCCGTTGCGATGGTTGCGGAGCGGCCCATGAGCGCGTGAGGTGCCCATTCAGAAAAACCGAGTGCTACAACTGCGGCCATCGGGGGCACATCGCCAAGGCGTGCAGGAAAGGGAAAGAGGGCCGGAGACAGTCACAAGACCGTTCGGCCAGACCGGACCGTCCAGCGAGGTCCAAAGATGGCGCCCGGACCACGAGGAAGCAGGACGGCGTGGGCCGCATCTCGGACGACAGCGAGGGCGACGCTCCTGTGTTCAGCGTGTCTGCGGGACAGCCCCATTACTTCGTTGAGGTACTAGTACAAGGGACCCCTATTAGGATGGAAATTGACTCGGGGTCCTCCTATTCTATAATTCCCCAGAGAGAGTTCTTGAAAATCGACCCCCACGTGCGGCCCAAACTTAAAGCGTTGAGGGCCACACTACGGGACGTACAGGGGAACAGCATTCCAGTGTTGGGGGTCGGGACATTCCGGGTTCGTTTTAAGAGACATTCTGCGGAACTTCCCCTAGTGGTGCTAAAAGGGGGGAGTTGTAGCCTCCTCGGGACGCAATGGTTTCAGCCTTTAGGTTTGTTCATAGGGGGGGTGCATGCCGTAGGCGTGGACCCAATACAAGCGGTGTGCGACGCACACCCCGCCGTTTTTAAAAGTGGACTGGGAAAGTTCAAGGGACCCCCTGTAGCCTTCGACCTAGACCCGGAGGTCCGCCCGATAAGACTCAAACCGCGCAGGGTACCGTTCGCACTAAAGGACAAAATAGAGGCGGAACTGGACAAACTGGTGGGTCAGGGGATTCTTGTTCCTGTGGATTCCGCGGAGTGGGAAACTCCAATTGTAACAGCACTGAAGGCTAACGGGGAGGTGCGCATTTGCGCTGATTATAAGTGTACAATTAACAAGGCGATCCGCCCTAATGCATACCCGGTGCCAGTGGTCAGCCACCTCCTGGCCAGGCTGAATGGGGGAAAGTGTTTCGCTAAGCTCGATTTAGCACAGGCCTACCAGCAACTCCCTGTAACCCCCGCCACAGCGGCGGCACAAACAATAGTTACACATAAGGGGGCGTTCCAGGTGTCGCGTTTACAGTTCGGCATGAACTCGGCACCTGGCCTTTTTCAGTCGCTCGTGGAACGCCTCCTGAAGGGGCTGGAGGGGGTGTTGCCATATTTTGATGACGTGTTGATAACGGGGGGGGAGTAAGGCCGAGCTGGCACATAGATTGGATAAAGTTCTGACCGTGTTCGAGAAAGCGGGGCTGCGACTGAGAAAAGACAAATGTGTATTTTTCGAAACAGAGGTTGAGTTTTTAGGGTTCCGTGTCACGCCCGAGGGAATTAGGCCGTCCAAATCTAAGGTAGCCGCCATCAAGAAAGCTCCTCGCCCCACATCCAAAACCGAACTACAGTCATTTCTGGGGCTTCTCAATTTCTACCATACCTTCCTTCCACGGAAGGCGTCTGTTGCCGAGCCGCTCCATCGGTTACTTAAAAAAGAGGAAAAATGGCTGTGGGGTGACGAGCAAGAGAGGGCGTTCACAGAGTTAAAGCAACTCCTAACATCCGAGGCAATCCTGACTCATTTCGATCCCAAACGGCCAGTAGTTTTAGTCTGCGACGCATCCCCGGTTGGGGTGGGGGCGGTGCTTTGCCACGTGTTGAACGACGGAAGGGAGGCCCCGATAGCGTTTTATTCAAGGTCCCTGTCCCAAGCAGAGCGGAATTACGCACAGACCGACAGGGAGGCATTAGCGATAGTAGCGGGAACCAAAAAATTTCACGATTTTCTGTATGGTCGCCCGTTCAAGATCGTGACTGATCACAAGCCCTGTTAGGAATCTTCACCGCAAATAAGCCCACGCCACAGATCCTGTCCCCGAGGATGCTGCGGTGGGCTATTTTTCTTAACGCATACCAACATGAGTTGGAATACCGGCCCGGGAAGGAGATCAGCCATGCAGACGCGCTCTCACTGTCTCCGTTGCCCTTGTCGGACGATCAGTTGGCAGGGGTAGGAAGAGACCGCCAGGTATTGCTAATAGAGGTCTTAGATTCACCCCCAATAGTACCGGCCGACATTGCCAAGGCAACGGGAAAGGATAGAACACTGGAGAAAGTATGCTCGTGGGTACAGAAGGGGTGGCCGGCGTCATCCCCAAGCATGGAATTCGACCCATTTTTTCGAAAACGAATAGAATTGTCATTAGAGAGGGGGTGCCTCTTGTGGGGCCAACGGGTGGTGGTTCCTACGTCCCTGCGACCGAAGGTGCTAAAGCTGCTGCACGTCAGCCACCCGGGAATCGTCCGTTCCAAGGCACTGGCCCGGAGTTATTTCTGGTGGCCCCAGCTGGACGCCGACATAGAGCATATGATTGGCACTTGTGAGGCATGTCAGGGCTCCCGACCGGAGGTAGCCCGTCTCCCGCATAGGGAATGGGACGCAGCAAGGGGACCGTGGTCCAGGGTGCACGTAGATTTTGCTGGCCCGTTCCGAGGAACCATTTTTCTCCTGGTAGTGGATGCGTACTCAAAGTGGCTGGAGGTCATTCCGGTAAAGAGCACATCCTCCGCCACTACCATTGGCCAGCTGAGGAGGGTCTTTTCCACGTTCGGTTTACCCGACACTCTGGTCAGCGATAACGCTAGCTGTTTCACGTCCGCTGAGTTCGCGGCATTCATGGAGGCAAATGCAATTCGGCACGTCACATCCGCGCCGTTTCACCCGGCCACGAATGGCCAAGTGGAACGGTTGGTGCGCACGACAAAAGATGCGCTGCGGCGCATGGGCTCGGGGGATCTAAATCACCAAGTCTGTCAATTTCTGTTAGCGTACAGAGTGACCCCCTTAGCGTCCGGATACTCGCCGGCTGAGCTGCTGATGCGGAGGAAACTGACCACGATCTTGTCCAGGTTAGACCCGACGAGGGTCGAGGACAAAGGGAAGAACATAGGTTTAGCGGCCTCGAAAGGTTTCGGCGTAGGCGATCCTGTACACTGCAGGAACTATGCCAACGCAGGTCCAGTCTGGGTGCCAGGGACGATAGTAGAACAGACGGGACCAGTGTCGTATCGGGTGGAAACGAACACCGGTCTCCTCTGGAGGAGGCACGCTGACCAACTGCGGCGCCGAGTGAGTGAGGGACCGATCAGTGGGGCTCAGCAACCGGATTCAGCGATAGGGTTCTCCCCCACCCGTTTAGCCCAAGGGGGAGACAGAGAAGGACACCAGTCCAAAGCCAGGGGGGAAAGCAGTGATCCCGACTCATATCCTTTTGACACGCCAGCTCTATCCGAGCCCGGGGAGGGGGAAAAGGAGTTTGCGGCCGCCGCTGCCACTTCCCCCGAATTCGATTACGATTTTAATTTTGCTAGCCGGGGGGGTTTTTTGGAGTGTTCCCCCACCCATCCAAGCGAGAAGAGGGGTTTTTCGTTAGCCCCCAGTGCCCCCGGTTCTTCCCAAACAAAGCACACACCTCCCAACAAAGCCGCAGAGCCGCGGCAAGCTACTAACAAGTCATCCTCTCCGATTACAGGGCAGGAAGCCAGGGAGCAAGGAGGAAGGAGCGAAGCCGGGGCAGGGCAGCCCGCGCCGAGACCCCAGCGTGTTCGAAATAAGCCATCTTGGCTGAGAGACTTCGTCTCATCCTAGGGGGGAGGAGTGTTGTGTTCTAACAGTGTAACCTTCTACATGTGATAACAATGTATCTGAACCAATGTAACTTTGCCTACGAGTAACAATGTAACCTTCAGCTGATCACTATAAACCCTGTAATAGGACGCGAGCTAATGACCACCAGCTGGCAGCAGCGAGCGTCCAAGCTCTCTTGGTTCAAACCCATCAAAGGCCACAGCGCGGGAAGTTTCCCGCCGCTACCTACACCTGGACAAGAAGGGCGTGACCAGCCATGACGTCACGCGGGCAGTAGCCAATGGGCTATCGTGGAGCCACATTCAAATACGTTACTACCATATATATAGAGCTGTTCGTCCGCCATTACCTCATGTTCCCTCTGTCCACCATGCAATAAACCTGAGTTAACCCAGCCCTTGGCTGTTTCCTGTGTCCTGACTCTCATACACTAAAGGCTCCTTCCAAAATAGAACCACATGATGGGCAATGGGTTCAACAGACATATGTTGTCCATGGTTTCACTTCCAAGTTTAAAACAAAACATTCACAAAGTTGCTAGCATGCTTCATTTGGTCCACAAAATACCAGCCAGCAAGCTCAGAGGAGACATTAGTGAGGGACAGCCATAAGTAGCCACATATTTATTCACTGGTTCCTTCTCTCTCATTAGAATCTCCAAAAAGAGACCCCATAATCAGAGACCCACCTCCAGGACCAGTCACAAATTATCTGTATCATGTTTGTGTTTTCATTGACAAAGGAAAAAGAGGTTGAATTTGCTGTCTAAGGGTCCAAAAGAGACAGCTACAATACATATTGTGCTTTTTGGGCAGAGGAATACTTGAGTAGCCTCATTTTTGCTAACTCAATATATATTGAAATTGATCTGGTCCTCACCCCTTGGATACATATGCAGATCAGAATATAGCCTTCTATCAGATTAGTTCTCCAGGTATTGCAATTATTTTCTTGGCTTCAAATTATGCATTTATATCTGCTTGAAATGCATTTCCAAATGTTATGTTTTTAGTAATGAGTGGGTTGGAGGAAAAAGCATGTAGAGTGCTTGCAAACCTACATTTTTAAAAAATGTATTCAAAAGCTAGTTATCACAGGATTTTATTTTATTTTAAATTTTTATTGAGAGTTTTCAGGAATAAATATAAAAATAAATAAAAATAAAACATACATTAACTAAATAACAATAAATATGTAAAAACAATAACAAGGAAATGCAAAGAGAAAAAGAAACATTAAAAATTATCCTCGTAACATTCATAATCAAACATCAGAATACTAGTAGTAATAAAAAATACCTTTGTGTTAATTATCTCATTTTCTAAATTTCTCTTTCTCACTAAATAATAACAATAGTAAAGCAAAGTAATTCACCCAGTGATATAGTATGATGCCAAGGGGGAGCTGCAGCCTATCTCACTTATAACCTTTATATCCAAAAATTCAATTGATCCGGTACCAGCATAGAACCACCTCTTTTTCTTAATGTATAATCAAGATATGGTTTCCAGATGTTCCCAAATTTATTTTCTTTAACTGCCCCTTTCTTTTCATTTAGTTCCCATGTTAATGTATCATTCAGGGCCAACTGCCATGTTTCCCTATACCATTCTTCTAATTCCAATTTCCCTGGGTCCTTCCACTTTCTTGCTATACACTGTCTGCCCATAGACATAAATACCGTGATTAGTTCTTGTTCATCCTTATTTAACATTAAACTGTCTAAGTCCATGAGCATAGTGGCACCTGGATCAATCTTGTTTCCCCATCATCCCTTCTATTTCTTTTCTGATCTCTTTCTAAAAAACTTCAACTTCCTTACAATTCCACCACATATGTTTATAAGTTCCAACACTTTTATTACATCTCCAACACAAATTATTTCTACACCTGTCCATCTGCTTCAATCTCATTGGAGTCAGATACCACCACCACATCATTTTATAATTATGTTCTTTAACTCTAACTGACAGTTTTATCATTATCCTCCGTTGCCATAGAGATCGCCATTTTATTTCTGGTATTTTTATATTTAAATCCTTTTCCCATGTTCTTCTCAAAATGTCTTGTAAGTTATCTTCTTTATTCAAAATCTTATAAATTTTAGCTACCAGACAGGATTTTATTTTTAAATAAATCACAGATTAATATCAAAAGGAGAATTGTGCATGGTGAAAACGTCTCATTTTCAGTGTGTTTCATTTTGAGGGCTACCGTGAAAAGGGTGCCTCTTTGGGTTCCTCTTGCTTCATTTTTCCCCATTGAAAGGGGACAGAGTGGGTCAACCTGGGTAAGAGGAAATGGACACAGTGGGAAGGAAAGAGCAGTATGGCTGGTTGAACAAGGTGAAAGGCACAACAGAGCGAGTTGAATTCTGCACACATCTAGGTGAATGAAGGCAGCAAACAAGGGAAACACAGACATGGCTCAACCATGTCTTTCTTATTTGTCAAAATGGATTGTTAGCATTTCCAAATTTCTCTTCTGGAAAGTGACAGAAGAAGATGAAAACAAATGTAAAAGCTTCTCTTCCATGTTTGTTTTCATTTGTCCTATCCTGAAAGTTTCATCCCTGCTAGGGGTATAAATCTTGACTTTTCTCATCCTCACTCAGTAATAGAAGCAACAGAAAAGGAGGGGAAACTCTTTGTCAGGAGATAGCTAGGTAATTTTGTTACAATTGTTCTCAAAATTGGAGAGTTTGCATGTTTCCAAGGAACTTTTATGCAAAATAGAAAACTGTGATAATTGTTTTGTGGCACAGATTAGCAGTGGCACAGGCTGAATTCTCTCTGTGACCAATCAGTGGGTCCTTTTCTGCTTGCTATGTGTTTCATCACTTCACAAAGGAAAGAAGACACTGGCCTTATGAAGACACAAAAGTTTTGCATAAAGTATATTTTGTGTAAATAGCAGAAAACAAAAAGTTTTGACACGTTGCATACATTTGTCTGGAGATGAAATCTCTAGAGTGTCTTAGGGAATCTTCCAGACCTTACCCTGCAATACTGAGAAAGCCAGTAATCACTTGCAAAACACTTTTATACCCCTAGTATAGGCTGGAGACAGACCCATTTGTTCAATGTTATCTGAAAAAATACATTTTTTAATGAAAGGAGGAACTGAACTGAGAACTAATACAGAGCTTTACAATTCTGGCTGTTTCTCATTTTTAAATTTGGCATTCCATTTGAATTTCATATTGGGCTACATTCCGTTTTCTCATTCAAAAGAAAACTCTCAGAAGTGGATCAATACAGATTGGGTCTATCATCAGCATCACTTGTGAAATACCAGGTTGCCAGCATTTGTTGCTCATTATTACCATCCCTACTCACCCACTCCTAGAAGGGGGGAGGGGGAGGGAGTGACTAGCAGTGGTGATGAAGAACAGCAGCAATGGCTCAATAACTATATTTGACACCTTTCCAGAGTTGCTGATTCTTTGACCAGTGCTCAAGAAAGCTCCTAAAAACCATCCTTGGTGTGTCTGATGGCTCCTGAGCCTCCTGCTATGGGGATGTGTGGATAACTTTACTCTTTTTAGCTAATAGACTACTCTTCTAACTATTCTGAGTTATAGCATCAGATTTTCTATTTTAAGTCGTTTATAGTCATTCAATGCCCGTACACCATAAAAACACTTTATGAATGTGTTGCTAATGTTGAGAATGACTGTTCTGATCATTTGAGGTTAGACAAATAGTAAGTCCTATAATTATTTCTCAATGTTTGTTTGTTCAAAAGTTCTCTGAAGCTATAATAACTAGAAGCATAAAATTTGGAATAGCTATTACTGCATTCCCCATGTGAACGATTGAGTATGTTATATCTTGGAACTGCACACACATACCCAGAGATCCTATTTCACATTTTGTTTTTCCCAAAAGATCTTTCAAACAGTATGAGCTAGAAACACAATGGTTTGTACAACAACTTCTACATTTTAATAAGTTTGCATGCTCCATCTCAAAACTAATTCTCCCAGAGCACCTTTTATTTCTTTGTGTGTTTGTTTGTCTTGAAAGATCTCCAAGATAGTAAGAGTTGGAAGAACAATATTTTGCAGTGATGTTGCTTATTTGTAAATTTAAATGACTACAGTGGTTATATTATGAAATCAGTTCCCCCAGAGGTAATTTTTGTTTGCCCAAAGATCTTTGAAAATTTTCAATTGCAGAAACACTTAAGCTAGAATTAAAGAACCAGATCAGTTCTTGCTCAGAGTGGTTCCTCTAAAGCAGGGGTGCCCAAACTCTGGCCCGTGCCACCATTCCATTCAGTCTGCACCATCTGTGCCGCTCCCAGAAGTGGGAAGTAAAATGTATCCACACATGTGCAAAATGCTGACATAAATGACCCACGGTTGTTGTAAATGCATTTATGACAGCCACAGGTGCATTTATGGCATCATTATGCACATGTATGGGCATGTTTTACTTCCACTTCTGGTGGGAGGAACCACATGACCGGCCCATGGCCCAAACGGTTTGGGCACCACTGCTCTAAAGCCCTGTTGGTCTACCAATAATTAGCTTCCAGTAGCTTGTGATGATAGGCATTTGTTAGGCTCTTCTATTGAGCTGTTAATTCATGGCTTTTTTCATCCAGAGAAATGGTCATGAATACTGAGGTGAGTACTGTATTGAGTAATGGCTGATTGAGTACTGGATTGAGTAATGGGCGAAGAGAACACTGCAGAAGGGAAGTAATAGGTTTCTAACTGATGAAGCCAGGTATATTTGCTAGTGGGGAAAAATATCTGAAGATATATATATGTGCTCTTAGGAATCTTGCAATTTGAGCTTATATGAGGACAACACAGCATGATAGAGCCACTATCATTTTTTTTTTGTTTTTGAAGAAGGACTATATTATGGCATATTATTGGATGAGAAGCTGCTTAAATCATTTTTTCCTGCAATGTCTTTAGTCAACTGCACACCATCCAAAGTTCAATTTCTCCCTCTGGAAGTTATTTAGATTCAGTGAAGGGTCCTTCAAAGTTGCTTTGAACTAAATAGAACAGAATAGAATAATAGCAAGCAATTACATTTATATACTCTACCACCAATAGTGCTGAGTGCACTATCTGGGTGGTTCACAAGGAAAATAGCATTTTGCCCCAACATGCTGGGTACTCATTTTACTGACCTTAGAAGGATGGAAGGCTGAGTCAACCTTGATCCCCATCATGATCAAAATCAGGTTATGAGCAGAGTGTTGGCTGTAGTATAGCAGTTTAATTATTGCACCATGAAAATAAAATAAAAATCACAATAAAATCAATTGATGGGCACTATAACATGGCTCTCACAGATATTTCTCATGTTTGAATACTCACCTGGTTTCTTGCAATTATTCTACTGCAGTTCTGTTAGAGACGATGACCAAAATCAAAACAAGAGACCTAGGACCTAGCTGCTATGTTGCACCAAATGCAAAATGCTGTTCCAGAAAATAAACATAGTGCAGCTTGCAAATTGTGACTGAATACAGTTTTGGGCTCTTCACAATGTACATCTCTGTTCCAAACTGTATTTAACATATTCATTTTGGCTTTTTTTTGTAACTGCAACAACAGAATTACCGAAAGCCATATAAGCCACTGTTTCTAATTTTAGACCTACCTGGAAAATTCGAGGAAATGTATCATTTTCCATGGAATACAAACTTCCTATATTTCTCTGTGGCAACAGCACATTTAGGTGCACCTCTGGGAAAAGTGTGTACAAGAGAAAAGGCAGCTATAGCTTAATAAAAGTTTCCAAGAAAATATACAGTAAGACCTTAATACTCCTGAACTGCTTCCTACTGTTCCTTGTTACCTTTGACATTCTCCCATTGGTACTGAAGAGGCTGTAAGAGTGGTGTAGGGCCAACATTTTTGGCAAAAGCTGCCTGGAGAGGAGGCAAAGGTCAGGGATATAAAGCTTTGGGACATTTTTTATTACAGTCAAAACTCAGAGCAGTTCTTCATAAGAGGGATAAGACAGAAAAACCAGCCCAGCTGCTAAAAGGCTGGGCTTCTGGGTTTGGTGGTACTCCAAAGTTACCTAAAAGGTATGGAATGTAACATCTATGAATCAAGGCAAGCTGGAAGTGGCAAAAAATGAGATGGAAAGAATAAACATTGACATCTTGGGAATCAGTGAACTAAAATGGACAGGGATGGAATTCAATTCTGGAGACCATCATATCTACTACTGTGGCCAAGAAACCCTTATAAGAAATGGAGTGGCCATAATAGTCAATAAAAGAGTGAGAAAAGCAGTAATGGGATATAATCTAAAAATGACAGAATGATCTCAGTACGGATCCAAGGCAATCCATTCAATATCATTGTATTTCAAGTCTATGCACCAACCACTGGTGCAGATGAGGCCACAGTTGACCAATTCTATGAGGAATTACAAAACCTCATACAACTTACACTAAATAAAATATGTCTGTGTTATTTTGGGAGATTGGAATGCCAAAGTAGGAAGTCAAAAAGTAAATGGAATAACAAGCAAGTTGGGACTTGGAACACAGAATGAAGCAGGACAAAGGCTAATAGAGTTCTGCCAAGAGAACACACTGGTCATAGAAAACAGTACACCCTATTCCAACAACAAAAGAGACGACTTTACACATGGACATCACCAGATGGCCAGCATTGAAACCAGATTTATTAATACTCTGCAGCCAAAGGTAGAGAAGCTCCATACAGTCAGCAAAGATGAGACCTGGAGCAGATTATGGCTCAGATCATAATCTACTGATTTCCAGATTCAGGTTTAAATTAAAGAAAATATGGAAAACATGTAGGCCAGACAAGTATGACATAGGAATACACAGTGGAGGTGTGGAACAGATTTAATGGTTTAGACTTGACAGATAGAGTACCAGAAGAATTATGGACAGAGATTCGGGACATCATACAGGAGGCAGCAAATAAAACCATAACAAAAGAAAAGAAGTGTAAGAAAGTGAAGTGGTTGTTTGATGATGTTCTTAAAATAGTGGAGGAAAGAAGGAACACCAAAGACAAAGGCAAAGAGAAAAAATCAATCAATTGAATACAGAATTTCAAAGAAAAGCAAGGAGAGATGAGGAAACCTTCTTAAATGAACGGTGCAAAGCCAACAGAGGAAAACAACAGAAGGGAAAGACCTAGAGATTTTTTTATTTAAAAAATGGGGAAATCAAGGGAACGTTTAAAGCAAAAATGACCATGATAAGGGACAAAAACGGCAGGGGTTTAGCTGATGCAGAAGAGATTAAGAAAAGATGGTAAGAGTACACAGAAGAACTCTACAAAAAGGACATCAATACCCCTGATAATCACAGTGATGAGAACACTGAACTTGAGCCGGATATCCAGCAGAGTAAAGTCAAGAGGGCCCTAAAAAGCACTGCCAACAACAAAGCTAGTGGAGAAGATGGTACCCCAGTTGAATTAATTATTCAAAGCCCTAAAAGATGATGGAAATAAAGTATTGCATTCTATATGCCAGCAGATTTGGAAAACACAGCAATGGCCACAGGATTGAAAAAGGTAAGTATATGTTCCAATCCAAAAAAAGGGTAATGACAAAGAATACTAAAATTATCGAAAAATTATGCTCATTCCACATGCCAGCAAGGTCATGCTCCAGATAATACAGGATAGGCTTCATTAGCATGTGGACAGAGAATTACCAGAAGTGCAGGCTTGGTTCTGAAGAAGCAGGGGAACTAGAGACGATATTGCCAATATACATTGGATCATGGAGAAAATAAAGGAATAAGAGAAACAAGTCTACTTCTGTTTCATTGACTACACCAAGGCCTTTGACTGTGCAAACCACAATAAAATGTGGCAAGTAATTAAAGAAATGGGAATACTGGAATACCTTATATGTCTCATGAGAAATATGTACATGAGTCAAGAAGCAACAGTTACTCAGGAATGACAGAGTGGTTTGGAATAGGAAAAGGAGTCAGACAAGGCTGTATTTTATCACCCTGCTTATTTAACATATATACAGAGCACCTAACGGGCAATGCAGGGCTGGATGAATCACCAATTGGAATTAAAATTGCTGAGATATACATCAACTATTTGATCTATGCAGATGATACTACTCTGATGGCAGAAAATGAAGAAGACCTAAAGAAGCCCCTGCTTAGATTGAAAGAAGAGAGTCCAAAAGCTGACTTGAAATTCAATATCAAGAAAACAAAGATAATGGCAACAGGCCCTATCAGTCCTTGGAAAATAGATGGGGAAGAAGTAGAAGCAGTGACAGACTTGACATTCTCAGGATCCAACATCACTGCAGATGGTAATTGCAACCATGAAAAAAAAAGGCGACTGATTCTTGGGAGACAAGCTGTGAGAAACCTAGAAAACATAGTTAAAACTAGAGACATTACATTGCAAACAAAAGTCCGCATAGTCAAAGCAATGGTATTCCCGGTAGTAAGTATGGGTGTGAGAGCTGGACCATAAGGAAAACTGAGCACAGAAGAATAGATACCTTTGAAATATGATGTTGGAGGAGAGTTTTGAGAGTACCCTGGACAGCAAGGGGAACAAGTAGGTTGATCTTAAGAGAAATCAACTCTGACTGCTCCTTGGAAGGTCAAATATTGAAGAGGAAGCTAAAGTACTTTGGACATCAAATGAGAAGAGAGGATTCACTTGAGAAAGCCTTGATGCTGGGAAAGGTTGAGGGCAAAAGAAGAAGTCAATGGCAGAGAATAAGATGGCTAGATGGTATTGTTCACGCAATGGGCACAAAGCTAGGTGGGTTGAGGAGGATGGTGGAGAATAGGGGTGCTTGGAGTGCGATGGTCCATGGGGTCGCAAAGGGTCAGACTCAACTATGCAACTGAACAACAACAAATAGTTCTGCAAATATTCTAGATCATCGTCGTCATATGTGTGCAGAGCTGGAAGGCACCCTATTGATTATTGATTCCAGATCTGTAAAGAGTGCACAGGGGGGACTCAAACTTGCAACCTTCTGCTCTGCAGCCAGATCCCTAAACCACTGAGCTAGGAATCTTTCACTGATGAGATGTTTTGGGTTTCAATCAGCTCCAAATTAGCATAGCTTATGTTGAGGGTTTGTGGGAGTTGTATTACAAAACATTCAGAAAGCCAAAGCTTTGAGAGCCTGTTCTAAAGTGAATAGGAAAGGGCTTCAAAACCAATTGTGTGGTGAAGCGGAGGCTTACAGAAACCCATGCTGAGACTTTGGGAGAAAGAAGACCTAATCTGCCACTCCACTAAAAAAAAAAAACTCTGTTGCCTGAGCTATAGCCCCACAGTAGCTGGAAGAGAGGATGGATTTCTTAGCAACATTATTGTAGCTATCCCTGAAGTACCACATAATATTTCAATCTGGTATGATCTTAAACTAGGGATTTTCAACCTGCGGGCCATGGCACCATTTCATATGCCCCCCCCCACGCCTCCACGACTCCCAGAAGTGCCATGTGGTGGAGAAAGGGCAAAATGGCCATCTGAAGCTGTCTGAGGGAGCATGACCCAGGCCCCAACTTAAAAATGTTGAGAACTATCTTAAACAGTTTAAACCCATTAGCTTTACAAAAGATCAATTTGTGGTGGAAATGAACATGGGTCAACTGGTTTGTTGATATGGCTTAACACAGCTACCTGCACAGCTAGTGTTGTACTAAACATCAAAGATCCTATTCTTACAATTTATTCTGACAAGTCAGGTTTTCAAGAATAAATGAATGAAATATAGTCATAGGTCAGAATCCTGTTTGCCAAGGCAGAGCATAATGTAATGCCTGCATAAATATGTGCCAGGAGTTCTGCCCCAGCAATAAGAATTGTACAATTTAATTGTTTAATTGTCCAGGTTGTTTCTGTTTTGACTAATTGTGCAATTCACCAGCAGAAGAGCTTCTAGAATGGCACTTCTGCCTTAGTACAGTGCGCTCTACTGCCTGCATACCATTGAATCACACAGGTATAGTTTTCTCCCCTTATTTGTGGAATGCTCTCCTAAGATAAATCTGCCTGGCCTCCTAGTTAATAGCATTTAGATTCCAGGCATTCTTATGAGCCAGGCATTCAGTTTTTTTAAAAAAAAAATTGTCATTTTATTCTTCATATTTAGCTGATGGCTTTCAGCATCTTAGCATTTTAATTATTTCACACCTTCAGCTGCTTAATTTGTTTTTTATTCTAAAATGTGTGATTTTATTGATAGTTTCTGCTCTGAAAGCTACCCCAAAGGTATTGCCAGCTGGATGGGATTAAAAAAAAGTTAAACAAACAAATAAACAAGCAAGCCAATAAAGTATGCAGGCAAACTTGATCCTAATTTCTGATTAGCAAACATAAATACTATAGTCCTAAAAATATTAAGAGATTGCCGTAGAAATAACCAACTAAATATTAACATTTATTAAGGTAGGTTCAAAGTAATGGTCTTCTTTTTTTAAAAAAAAGCTAGTTCTGGCTAGAAAATTGATGCTCATCCAGGTGAACAGATAGACTCATAACCAGCTGGGTATTTATTTACATAGATTTTCTATTCATATAATGCACAGGACACTTGCAACAACTAGAGCTGATCATTGTTCCAAAGTGTTACTACTGTACTATTATTTTCTGATCAAAAGAAGGTGTGTCCCAGCTGTAGTGAAGGGTTAAAAGGCCAAATTAATTTCCAAAGTTCTGCATGAAGTGGCAGCGTTGGCCACTGACTTGCACCCATCTGTCAAATATCCTCATTTTTAAAATTTTATTCTGGGTGCTCCTAAATGTGTATTAGGCCAATCCTTAATTTAGAAGTGGGTTTATTCTCACTAAAAAGTTTGACCGGGAGCTATACTCTATCTTATTTGAATCAAATTTTCCATAGTGAAACTTAAGTTCCTTATGTCTCCTTGAGAATGAATGGCCTGTATGTTTCCTCTTGGAAAAATGGTCTGGTTAAAAAGATTGAATTGCTTGGCCTTGGCTT
Organism: Bradypodion pumilum; assembly: GCA_035047305.1. NCBI lineage: Eukaryota > Metazoa > Chordata > Lepidosauria > Squamata > Chamaeleonidae > Bradypodion > Bradypodion pumilum. Next base: position 184,627,701 of record JAWDJD010000005.1, read on the forward strand.
AGAAGAGCTTTGTAGATATACTTTAACAACATGCAAGCCAAATCCATGATAGAGCAAATGATCTTTGATGTTGACAAGCAGAATATGCTAGCTGTATCCAATATATCTTGCTCACTTCAAGCACTAAGTATAAATGCTTTTCATAGCAACAAATGTGGTTCTCATTTACCTAAACTGACAGTCACAAATTATGTTGTGTTGTTACATGCCATAAAGTTGTCTCCAACCTATGGCGAATGTTTCAAATTTTGTAAATATTAAAACTGAGATTAGACCAAAAATGCTGAAAGAGGTTTAGTCAATGCAGTATTTGGTGCTGTAATGAGCAAAGGAAACCTTTAATGATTCCTTTGGCTTTGTGGTCTGACTGTATGTATTCTTTATGACAGATTGATCAATAAATGTTTGGCATGCTTAGCAAATGAGCCAAAACTCCTAATTAGCTTGCCAAGTTATGACTCCTACATCACAAATTCAAACAATTTCTTCCATTGTTCTGAAAACATGAAGGTTTTCTGAATTTTGGCACAAGTACATCCTGTCTGGCTGGACATCCCACTATGGTAATGGAGTAGACCGTACAGCCAGTGACTCAACACCGAGTGTTGGGTGGTGGTAAATAAACTGATTCCCTAATGGGACCAACAGCTATGGGTGAATGAGCCACTTTGGATGGGTTGATGGTCCCCTCAAGGGAAGAAATGCTACTGGAAGCCAACATATTGGGCCCAATGGCAAAATGAATGGAGGAGAAACTCTGATTCCCAACAGCCATTGTTAGATCCGGCCCTTATAAGTACGAGTCCAGGACAACAATGAACAAACAGCAACAGGCTTTATTATAACAAACAGTAGAGGTTAGCTTACAAGGTGTTCCGGATCCCAAGATGGCTATACAAGATGGCATAGGAGGACATGTTTCTTTTTCACTCTGTATAGTCATGGAATCACAAGGATACAGTAAATATATATTAATACATACTCATTATTGGTTGAATTATGAAATCAGGTCCATTACAAGTTTGGGCATTATAAACTCTTAGCATTCATCTCTGTGTTGACTATTTCTACGTTTCAGTGCTGTTTATACTCAATATGTGTATATCCTGCCATGGGGTGGTGAATGTCAGAGTTATATTAGATGCCTTTGTACATACCTAAATACTTGGTGATGGAGAAAGTTGATGCATTCCTAAAAATATCAGTCCTTACTCGTGTATGTCTGAAGACCTGAGTAAAAACTTTTCAGACATTCAGGAATTGGTGTTCTAATTTATCATTTACTAAATGCTCAAGTGGCTATGACGCTGAGTGGGAGGTGGAAGGTCAGCAGTTCGATTCCCGAGTACTGCAAGATGGAATGAGCTCCCGTCTTTGTCCCAGCTCCTGCCAACCTAGCAGTTTGAAAGCAAGAAATTGCAAGTAGATAAATAGGGACTACTTTGGTGGGAAGGTAACAGTGTTCCATGCGCTCCGGTGTCTAGTCATGCCTGCCACATGACCACGGAATTGTCTGCAGAAGCTGGCTCTTCGGCTTTGAAACAGAGATGAGCACTGAACCCTAGAGTCGGATACGACTGGCTTTCAAGCAAGGGAAACCTAAAATTGATGTTAGCTGAATTTACACACATGCGCATGTGTGTTTTGTACATTATTCATAATTTAATCAATTAGTTATGTCTTTCCTAAATATTGGAACAAGTCACACTATTTCCCTACTTTAAATTTTATCTACAGCAATATGTTGAGGGGAAAATAATGTAGCAATGCAAGAATAACTGTTCATATAAAGCTATTTAAAATTATTTGTCTCCTACATGAACTCATCATACAGAAATGCATTAATGTTTGTAAGAGATCTGAAAAGCAAACAGCATTTTGTGCCTGTGTGTATAGGGATTGGAGTTCTGTGTGAGTTATTATTATTTTATTTTATATTTTTGCTCCGTGTTTTGAAAGCACGGTTAAGATGTCAGCATTGGTTTTTTGCTTTGTACTTCTACTTCAGGGAAATGCATTGAAATTGTTTGAAGGGCTCTGATAATAAGAGCACTGATCCTGCACAAATGCTAAATTTAATTCACTTTAGAAGTGCAGTGCCAATGTTGTTGTGGTTTATTTTCTCCAAGCATAAAGGATTTATAAAGGACATGATGAAGTTTAATGAATAAGCCCATAAATTTTCAGTTTCACACCATTTCCATTAATCTGAAAATCCATTTAATACATAAGCTCTAGTTTGGGTTCCTAACTAGAGTTGCTATCAATTTCCATCTTCTCAAGCTTTGCATGCTGTGCATAAAAGGGGAGAGTAGATAATAAATCAAACCCAAAATGGCCTGGCATATAATTTCTTAACACAGCAATATTATAGTCAAAATGTACAGGGATTTGGGCTGTGGGGAGTTGTAATATATTTTTAAAAAGTATGCCACAACCAGAGGCAGAAAAATTGTCATAATAAAATAAAAATAAGGCCTGAGATATGTGTAGCTCCCACATATCTGTAAGCATATTGTCCTCCTTTTCTCTTGTACAAATAATTAGTTAGCGCATACTCTTTTCTGCCTAGCCTTCCTTTCAAAATCTGTGTTCCTTTGTCAGAATTGCAAATGATGCCTGCTACTGCTCCAGACTAATTCATATCTATAATGGCCAAAACCCTGTTGGTATAAATTTCTGCTACCCAAGTTGGATGTCATCATCATCCAGTGAAGAGAATATTTAACAAATACATTTAAGTTTCCTATTCCTCTCCCCCCACCACCACCCACACCCTCTTATGAGATTCCCTAAGGTTCCCTTTCACCAAGGAAAACCTTTGGGACATTTGGAATAGGTAGAAGCCTTTAATAGTAATAAATAAATAAATCATGATTGAATCACCACTGCTAGTTCCAATCATGGTGGTGCTGATCCACTGATGATGTTTGACTTTAAAACATCAATTCCATGTCCCAAGGCTTCTCCAGGGCAAAAGGGATCCCTAGGGAGCGTTGGAACCTGAAAAAGACTGGAGTTAAATATTACCAGTGTTAGATGATGATGATGATGATGGCATCCAGCTTATTCAGCATGACCATGCATAATAGGATTTTGCCTGTAACCTGTGTCTGCCAATACTGCAAAGCACTACTACTTCAACCACAAATGATAAAGCTACCTTCCAGGCATGACCCCAGTGACCAGGGACATTAACGTGACACAAAATGTAGACTGTCCATCAATGAAAAAGGAGGGGGGGGAGGACATAGTTTCACTAAAAAATTGCATGTGCTAATTCATAATTCAAGTGTGCCTCTGGGTGCAATTCAAGGTGCTGGTTTTGACCTTTAAAGCCCTTCATGACAGTGGACCAGGATACCTAAGAGACCGTGTCACCCCAAGGTTTTCAACCCGTCCTACAAGAGCAGACCGGAGGGACTCTGTAGTGGTCCCACCAACCAAAGAAGCACACCTGACTGGGACCAGGAGGAGAGCCTTCTCAGTGTCTGCTCTGGCCCTGTGGAACCTCCTGCCACTTGAACTGCTGCTCCCCTTCAGGAAGGCGCTGAAAACATGGTTATGCCAGCAGGTGTGGGGCATGACTGGTGTCACAGCCCAAACCCCCTGGCTCGTGTAGCCCGTCTGAGGGTTTTGTTAACTGTTTCTGCTTGGCTGTCCTCTCCTTTTTTAATGGGTTGGGGAGGGTCTAGGGTTGTTTTAGATAGTTTTTATGTATTTTCAACTGTTTTTAGATAGGGTTTTAGTTAGTGTTTTTAGTTGATGTCTTAGTCTGTACTGTAAACCACTTTGGGTCACCTAATGGTGAGGAAGGTGGTATATAAATACTTTAAATAAATAAATAAATACATAAATATATGTAGATGCAAAATCTGTAATTGAAATTGAAAGAAAATACAATACATCTCACCTGAGTAAAGAAAATTGTGACCATGCAAATGCCTACTGAGTCTGCTATCAACATACTCACTGTGAATACCTAATCCCAAAGTCCCTAATTATCCCACCTCGTGGTTCTTTATCTTTAAGGCAGAATTGGTTTGGGTAGTACTTTAAATGCAAGACACTTTCAAATATTTAAGTATCTCCTTCTCACCCTTTCAATTGAAGGATTGTCTCCCCAAGAGAGGAAATGTAGCCTCCAGTCATATCTCTGGGAATACTAAATTTAAAGGGATGACAGAGAGAGGGACCAAATCTCTGCTAATGAGCTCAAGCGTCACTCTCGCCTTCACTGCTACCAGAATCTATGACTGCCAAAGTGTCTTGGTGTTGTTTTTCTTCTTAAATCATCATGACACTCCTGGAGACCTTGCTGCAGAAAGATAGTAAAAGAGATGAATGATTGAATGACTGAATGAGTCAGTATATTAAATACGCCAGAGCCTTTATGGAAGAGTTGTTTTCAAGGCTGGCCCAACCAGGAGATAGAGTGAGACAATTGTTGAAGGGGAGCCATGGCAAGATGTTGGAGGACAGAGCGGTCTCTCTTAAATACCTCATTAAGCCTACCTATTACAGTACTGTATTCTAAAGTACAATGGAGAATACTGTCCCTTTACTAGAGTTGTCAGTTTTTCCAATGCTTACTAGAAATTGTTAGAATCAAAATTAGAGAAAAGCTGAAGAAAAATAGTCATAGTGTCATGGCAAAATCTAAATAACATTCCTGAAGAATGTAAAAATCAATATAAAGAACAGATTTGTATTACTAAATTCAATTTATGGTGCGCTAGAATAACTGTGGTTTGAGACCAGAGGAATTATCAGGGATGAATACAAAAGAAAATCAAACAAACATGCAAACAAATAAGCCACTATTTCTCTGTTCAAAAGTATAAATGGAACCTGCAACCGAGAAACTAGAAGATTGAGAGTTAGAAGATAATAAATGAAGAAATTAGATAAGATCCTCTAGTATAGAAATGTATTGTCAGAGATCAAAGCTAAGTCATCAACGAGACTACAGTTATACAAATCAGTGCTGCCTGTGGAATTCTGGGTATTTACTCCAAATTGCAACCTCTTGCCAGTGGAACTAAGGCTGCAGACGGAATTGCTATCCTTCAGGAAAGATCTGAAAACATGGCTGGTGGGGCAGGTGTGGGGTCCTGAAGATGTTGTGACCCCCACCTGCTGGTTGGTTTAATATCAAAGCAACTTTCCTCTTTTTAATAGCGGGGTAATTTGTTTTAATAGGGTTGTTCTTGTTTTAAGGGTTTTAAGATTGTATGCCGCCCAGAGTCTTCCTGAGTTGGGCGGCTATATAAATATGAATATAAATAAATAAATAAATAAATAAATAAATAAATAAATAAATAAATACATGCATACATACATACATACATACATACATACATACATACATACATACATACATACATACATACATACATACATACATACATACACTGATCTGCACACTGATAACTCATACTGCAGTCTTCCAGTGGTGGGCTCCAAAAAAAATTACTACCACACTTTGGATGTGGTATGGTGGCTGTGGCCAGGGGGAAAGCCCTGTGTTGCACCTGAATTATGTTTCCCATGCTCGAAAGCCAGTCGTATCTGACTCTAGGGTTCAGTGCTCATCTCTGTTTCAAAGCCGAAGAGCCAACGCTGTCTGCTTCTGCAGACATTTCCGTGGTCATGTGGCAGGCATGACTAGACACCAGAGCGCATGGAACACTGCTACCTTCCCACTGAAGTGGTCCCTATTTATCTACTTGCAATTTCTTGCTTTCAAACTGCTAGGTTGGCAGGAGCTGGGACAAAGACAGGCACTCATTCCGTCCTGCAGTACTCGGGAATCGAACTGCTGACCTTCCAACTCCCAGTCAGTGTCTTAGCCACTTGAGCCACTGCACCTGAATTAGACTACTTTATTTCAGAACATGGATGGGCGGGGCCAGCAAGAATTTCTGCTACCGGTTCTGGCAAACTGATGCCCACCACTGCAGAATTCCCAGTAATGATGTATATATTTGAAACCTAGACATGGAAGAAAGCTAACAGGATAAAAGCAGCTGTTCCTTTGAAATGTAATATTGGATGATATCTCTGCTGATGATCTATCAGAAAGATATAGTAATGGCTTCTATATCAAATCAAACCTGAACTCTTACTAGAAACTGAAATGTTTAGATTTAGGCTATTGGACTTTGGACATATTATGAGATCCACAGGAAAAGCTGAAGGCAGTAGAAAAAACAGGAAGATCCAACATGAGGTAGAAGTTAAGGAAACCACAACCTTCAACCTGAGAAACTTGAACAGGGCTGTTAATGATAGCACCTTTCAGAGTTCCCGATATTGAAAGTGACTTGGTGGTTTATAATAAATTTGAGGGGTATGATCCTTCCCCTTCTTTTCCTTCACAAAGTTCTAAATTCAATATGAGAGAAGTTTTCAGCATCAACATTCCTATGCTGGGAAGGGTAAAAGGGTGAGGCCCAAAATATCTGCATATATTATTATGGAGCACAATCATTATTGTGGGAGGTAGAAGTCAAAGCTGAGAAACTACCAAATGATAATCTACAGAAAGTAATAGCTCTCCCTCTGGGGAATCCCAAAGGATGAGATTCAATCTTAAAACCTTACGGTGGGTGTGGCCAAGATGGAGATGGCTTAATACATACCTTCCATAGCTCACGCTATCAAAGCGGTTCTGAATGAGATTTTTAGTAAAAAAAATACTGGAAAAGGCTCATCGGAAAGAGTTTGATGTGTTTCTGCTTGATGATGAGCTCCTTGTTTGGATAAATGTCGCTGTGGTTCTGCAGATCAGGAGGTCAAAGCCCAAGGAGGTGGCCAGTAAGGCAAGCAGTGCAAGCTGCGGCTGAGCAAACCACAGGCGGGCGGAATCCCCATGAAGGAAAAGAAAGGAGTTCAGAAGGTTTTTAAATGGGACGCAGCACCCAACTGGTTCTCCGAGGGGTGAGACGTGGAGACGTTTGACCCGAGAGAAGGCAAGGCAAGTGCGGAAGGAGGGGGGAAGTGGAGAGGAGCGAGAGAGAAAGACCAGGATGGTTAATGGCGGCGGGGAAGGAAACAAAACTTAAATAAAATTTCCTGGCACTGCCGAGAAAGTAAAGGAGGGTGTCGGCGGAGAGGAAGGAGATGAAAGAAGTTGGAAGGAGAAAGAAGGGAACTAAGAAAGAAGAAGAAGGCATAAAGTTATGAAGGCTGATGGAAGGTTTTAGCTTGTTCGGGTCGTGGAAGAGGGGGAGGAGATCGGCCTCGGAGGCCAATGGAGGCTGCAACATTATAGCGTCTTTTTGCAACAGTTGCTGGGCTTTTCCAATATATTGAAGCACGTTGGAGGATTCCCTTCTCTATTATTAAAAGGTACTTTTAAAACTCTTTTTAGTTTTTTCTTCCCTGAATTTCTGCATCTATTGAGCTTTTGCATGGCTGCCACAATTGGATTATAGAAAAAAAAGAGTCTTTTTTGGATATTGCCGATTGGTCTCGCTCTCTGTTTATCGTTCCTGAATTTTTCACAGCATAATCCAGTAATTCTGGAGGGTCACGCTGAGTTGGAGTTTCCTTCCCCCCCCCTACATTTCCCCCCCCCCCTACATTTTGGATATACAGATTTAAGCTGGGCTGCTGGAAATTACTTTGCAATTGGATTATAAAATTAGAAGAAACAGCAACAGGCACAGTTTGGATTATAACATGTTTGGAGGACTCCTCCCTTTTTTTGGACTTAACTGTTTATATTTTGGGATTGGAAAAGCTGGAATTTCCCTGGGAGGAGGAGCTTGCGGGCCAAAAAACTGTACAGATTTTGAGCTCATTGTTTGAAAATCTAATAAAAGAAATGGATAAGAGAAAAGAGGAGGAGGTGGTGAGGCCTATAAAGCTGGATTTGAGAAAGGAAGAGAAGAGGGATGAGAAGAAAGAGAAGTCATCAGCCACGGAGGCAGCACCAGCAGGAGGGGCAGATTCAGAATCATTGGATCAATTGCAAATAATGGTGGAGTTGGGGAAACTGATGAAAAAAATTGATAGGATGGAGGATACAAATGTAAAGGGTTTTCGTGAAATGAAGGATGTGAGGGTGAAAGATAAGAAAGAGTTAATGGGATGTCATAAAAAGCTTGCCTCGCAGTTAACTGATTTATCTACAAAGGTCGAGGCCAACTATCAGAGGATGGATAAAGTTTTGAATGTGGTGCAGAGTGATATGAAATTGAAGCAGGATGACATGAGAGGGTTACATGAGGAACAAAAGGAGGTTAAATATAAAATTGAAATCCAAGGGAAAAAATTGGATATGGTTGAAGAGGTGATGAGAAAACAGAATGTGGTGATGCGTAATTTGCCGGAGAAAACGCCAGATAAGCTGAAAGAAAGAATAGTGGATTGGTTGAACAATTTGAATATGGGGGCTAATTTTGTAAATGAAGATATTGCCAGTTGCTTTAGATTGGGGGCAAGAAGAGGGAAGAAGGGTCATAAGTCATAGAAACGTATTGATAAAATTTGCAAATTGGGCAGATAAATTAAAGGTGATGGTGTTCATTAAACAGGCTGGATCTGGCGTTTTGAAAATTGATGGATGTGATGTCGAGGTATACAATGACATATCGGTTGAGTAATGAGTGTGGCGATATAAAATGAAACCTGTGACAAAAATTCTCAGATAGCGATCGATTGATTATCATTGGAAATTCCCTAAACAACTCAGATTCATTTATGATAAAAATGCATACAATGGATGATGAAATGGATTATTTAGATTACATGTGTCAGATTGGATTGGTTAAAATGTCATCCCGAGAGCGGAGGGGATTAAGAAAAGCTTTGGTGGAATCGGGTGGAATTCGAAGAGAACATGCAGGGGAAACTGAGAGGGGGGCAGTGGGTGGAACAGATGTGGAATCAGAGCTGCAGGTGGTTGCAGATGATGAGTGAGATGGATTAAATTTGAGATGGAGTTTGTTTTTATATATATATATATATATATATATATATATATATATATATATATATATATATATATATATATATATATATATATATATATATATATATATATATATATATATATATATATATATATATATATATATATATATATATATATATATATATATAAGGGAGAAAATAACAATAATAATAATTTTACAACATTATTAGATATAGCGTTAGAGTTATAGTTAACACACATTTTTTCTTACACGTTCCCCCTCCCCCCTTTGATTGTCAAGGGCCACTTTTTGTAAAGAAGGGTGGGGAGGGTAGATATGATTGTTGCTTGTGATTGGAAGTTGAATGTTAAATGTAACTTTTTTGTGTCTGATAGTTATTGTATATGTGGTGAAGGACATGGCACGAATAGGAGTCCGTGATTGTCAGAAAGAAAGGATATTAAGACCTAGGTCTGAGGAACATTAAAGTCATGACGTGGAATGTGAAAGGTACCGGCTGTCAAGTGAAGAGGAGGAGGTTAGAATCAGCCCTGAGGAAGGATAGGCCGGATATAGTCTTTCTCCAGGAAACTCATCAAAAATCAGAAGATTCTAATAAGATATTTCTGGGATGGATGCAAATATATGAAAAGTCATATGGAACTTCTAAAGCTAGGGGTGTGACGGTCCTGATTTCAAAGAGACTTGGCTTTGAGATGATAAAAAGTATTTCAGATTCAGAAGGTATATATTTGATTGTAATTGGGAAAATAGATGATGAAGAGATAACGTTAGTAAACATATATGCCCCAAATGATAACCAGCAAGAATTTTTAAATAAAGTATATGGAATATTAGAAAAAGAGAGAACTTTGAAAATGATTGTTGCAGGAGATTTTAATTTAATAAGGGCATCAGAAGATTGCACAAATTTATCAAGAGCCGGGAAGGTCGCTAGAATGAAGATTTTAGATAAATAGATGAAGAACCTAGGTTTGAAAGATGGTTGGAGGGAGATCAAGGGATCAGAGAGGGCATATACATTCTACTCACAGGTACACAACACATACTCCAGGATAGATTATATATTTGTTTCAGAAAATTTGGTTAAAAATTTAGAGGATGCAGAGATTGGAATCGGATAACGCAAAATTCTGGCTGGATCTTAAAATTGATAGAGAAAAAAGTATAGGAGAAATCGGAGATATGATGATAAATTGTTTTATGATCAAAAATGCAAAGAACAAGTAATTGAAAAGTGGAATGAATACTGGAAATGGAATGATACAGGCGAGGTCAGTTATAATATGGTTTGGGATGCCATGAAGTCAGTTTTTAGACGGGAATGTAACAAGTTGGCTAGTGTTAAAAATAAGCAAGTTAGAGATAAGCAGCATGAAATTGAGAATGAGATTAAACAGTTATTAGAAGAGCATGCAAAGACAAATAGAAAAGACGTTTTTGAAAAAATGCAAAGATTAAAGACCGAATTGGTAGGGAAAGACATTCAAAAAGTGAAAAAAGATTTGGTCTATTTGAAGAGAGAGTATTTTGAATATAGTAATAGAAATTCAAAGTTGTTTGCAAGAGCTGCTAAAGCAAAAAGGATTAAAAGAAAGATGGGAACTCTGGTGGATATAACAGGTAGGAGGTGTAATAAAACTAATGATAAGATTAGGATAGTGAAAGACTTTTATCAGGAATTGTATACCAAAAGGGAAGTGAATGTAGAAAAGCTGAGAGACCAATTGAAGAAGCAAACACAAAAAAGATAAATTTAGAGCATAAAAATAAAGTGGAAGATCAAATCTCAGAAAAAGAGGTAAAAAAAATAATAGCCAACTTGAAGATAGGTAAATCACCTGGGGATGATGGGTTAACAGTGGAATTTTACAAGGAGTTCAAAGACTGTGTGGTTCCAAGATTGATGAAGTTGTTTAATTTTATAATGGATGGTGGGAAAATGATGCTGCTGCCCAAGATTAACTTTTTATTTGATGTGTTACCAATTCAACTGAAAGATAAAGAGATTAAAGATTTTCAAAATATAATAAATAATTATTGTAACAGGGGGGGGGGGAGAACACGAATAGCAAAGGTCTTTTGGTATCTACCGCAGAAAGAGGGAGGATTAGGGATACCAAATTTGAGAAACTACTATAGAGCTTTTCAAATTAAGAATATTATGAAGATTTTAGCTCGGGAAATGGCAATATGGGAAGAAGTTGAAATGAAAGAATTAAATCAAGCAGGTAGAGGAGCATTTTTGGGCAGCAGCAAAAGTAAAATAGTGGTGAAAAATAAGATGATGAAGACGATGCTGGGGGTATGGAAGAAGGTTAAAAAAGAACTAAGTCCGGACGTGTCCCCGATAATAGAAATAGAGGATCTTAATAGTTTTCCAATAAAATTAGACAAGAGGGTGAAGGAAGTATTATCAAGAAATGATGTTTCCCTGTTAAAAGACTGGATAAGAGAGTGTAAAGATGGAGGGAAAAAAGCGGAAATATATAATCAGTTAAATTTGAATTGGTTTCAGATGGTATTGGTAGACAAATGGAATGAAGAATATATGGGACAATCAAGCTTAGAGAGAAGTAAAACAGAATTTGAGGAATTAGTATCAAAGATAAGAAAAGGGGACATGGGAGTAAAGGGCATGGTGAGTAGAGTTTATAAAATACTAAATAAAGAAGGTAATCCGCAAGAAACATTGAAACTATGTTGGGAAAGAGATTTAAATATAAAACTACCAGAAAGAATTTGGAAAAACAAATGGACAAAGAGGTATATGAGAACAATGTCAGTTAGAATAAAAGGAGCATAATTATAAAATGTTGTGGAAATGGTACTTGACACCAGAGAGATTATTTCAAATGGATAACACCAAAAGTAAAAAATGTTGGAGATGTAAAAGTACCCTGGGAACATACGAACACATGTGGTGGGAATGTAAAGTGGTAAACGATTTCTGGGGGAATATTGAGAAAGAGATATGTGAAATTGTAGGTATGAAATTTAAGCTGGATATAAGCATGGTGTTACTAACAGACGTTGATAAAGTAAAATTGAATGAAGATAAAAAGGAAATAATATCTCTAATGTTGATAATTGGAAGAATGTGTATTGCAAGAAACTGGAAATCTGAAGGAATATTAAATATAGAAGAATGGTATAAAGAGAGGTGGGATCTTGCATTAAATGATAAATTAACATGGGAAATAAATAAATATAAAGGTAAAGTTAAAGAAAACAGATTTTGGAAAATTTGGCAACCATTTGTGGATCACTCACTGAAAGGAGAGTGGGGGGACAGTCAGGTACCAGAGCAGATACATTTTTGGAAATGATAAAAATAAATGTGACATCCCGCGGACTCTTTTAAAAGCATAAGAACATAAGAACAGCCTTGCTGGAACAGGCCACAGCCCATCCAGTCCAGCATTCTGTCTCACACAGTGGCTCACCATTTCCTTCAGGGTATTCCCAAGCAGATGCCTTCACCTGCTTAGGATTCCCTGGAAATGGCATTGAGAGATATCCTGCCTATCTCCCCAACCCGGAGGTTGTCCTTAAGTATCCATAATTATAGCCATTGATACCCTTGTCCTCCATGAACTTGTCTAATCCTTTCTTAAAGCTGTCAAGACTGACAGCTGTCACCACTTCTTCTGGCAGGGAGTTCCATAGACCAGTAATCCTCTGGGTGAAAAAGTACTTTCTCTTATTTGTTTGAGAACTAGTACCCAAAAGTGTCATGGAGTGTCCCCTAGTTCTAGTGTTATGTGATAGGGAAAACAGTTTTTCCTTATCTACTTTGTCCACACCGTGCATGATTTTGTAAACTTCAATCAGGTCACCTCTTAGACGTCGTCGTTCAAGAGTGAAGAGGCCCAACCGTTGCAGCCTCAGATGGTAAGGAAGGTGTTCCAGTCCCCTAATCATTCTGGTTGCCCTCCTCTGAACTTTTTCCAGCTCCATAATATCCTTCTGGAGGTATGGCGACCAGAACTGTACACAGTATTCCAGATGGGGCCTCACCATAGATTTATAAAGAGGCAAAATGACACTTGCTGACTTATTTTCTATACCCTTCCTAATGATCCCTAGCATTGAGTTTGCTTTTTTCACTGCTGAGGCACACTGGGTTGACACCTTCATTGAGTTGTCCACCAGAACACCAAGGTCCCTTTCCTGGTTTGTCGCAGAGTACAGACCCCATCAGTTTATAAATGTAATTGGGGTTCTTTGCCCCAACATGCATCACTCTGTACTTACTAATGTTGAAGCTCATTTGCCACTGTTTTGCCCACTCCCCCAGTGTCAAGAGATCCCTCTGGAGCTCCTCACAATCTCTCACAGTTTTCACTACCCTGTATAATTTAGTGTCATCAGCAAATTTGGCTACCTTGCTTTTTATTCCTACCTCTAGATGATTTATGAAGAGGTTGAAAAGCAGGGGTCCCAGTACTGAACCTTGGGGGACCCCACTGTTTACTTCCCTCCACTTGGAGAAGTGTCCATTTAGTGCTACCCTCTGTTTCCTGTCCCTTAGCCAGTTGCTGATCCAGGACAAGACCTGTCCCTTTATTCCATGACTGGTAAGTTTATTCAAGAGCCTTTGGTGTGGGACCTTGTCAAAAGCCTTCTGAAAGTCCAGATAAACAATGTCAACTGGATCCCCCTTATCCACATGCTTGTTGACACTCTCAAAAAATTCCAACAGGTTAGTGAGGCATGATTTGCCCTTGTAAAAGCCATGTTGGCTCTCCTTTAGCAGCGCCTTCTCTTCTATGTGCCTATTAATTCTATCTTTTAGGATGGTTTACATCACTTTACCTGGGACACATGTCAAACTGACAGGTTGGTAATTTCCTGGATCACCCCTGGATCCTTTTTTGAAAATTGGTGTTACATTCACTACCTTCCAGTCATCAGGCACAAAGCCTGATTTGAGGGAAAGATTATATATTTTGGCTAGGAGATCAGCAATTTCATCTTTAAGTTCCCTGAGAACTCGTGGATGGATGCCATCTGGTCCTGGTGATTTGTTAGTGTTTAGTTTAACAAGACATGCAAGCACCTCCTCCCTGGTTATTTCTATCTGGCTTAATTCTTCGGTTTCCCTCCCTACGAAGATAGGCTCTGTTTTGGGCATGTGGCCTCTGTCTTCTTCAGTGAATACTGAAGCAAAGAATTCATTGAGTCTCTCTGCAATCTCTGTTTCCTCTTTAATAACCCCTTGCCTTCCATTGTCATCTAATGGTCCAATGGCCTTCCTAGTTGGGTTCTTACCTCTAATGTACTTAAAGAAGTCTTTGTTATTTCTCTGAGTATTTTTAGCTATACGCTCCTCAAAGTCTTGCTTTGCTTTCCTGATTGTTGCCTTGCATTTGTTCTGCCAGAATTTATGTTTCTGCCTGCTGTCCTCATTCGGACAAGCCTTCCATCTTCTAAATGAGCTTTTCTTGCTCTTGATCACTTCCCAAACAGCTCCTGTAAGCCACATTGGAGTCCTCTTGGACCTGGCAGTGCCCTTTTTCCTTTTGGGTATGCATTCCAATTGTGCCTCTGTTATTGTTTTTGTAAACAGCCTCCATGCCTCTTGGAGTGTTTGGACTCTCTCAATTTTCCCTTTCAGCTTCTTTTTTTGCTAGTCTCCTCTTCTTTGGGAAATTTCCTTTTTGAAAATTTAAGGTCTCTGTGTAAAATTTTATCAGTGACTTGCGGTCTATGATCAAGTTAAACATAATTGAGTTGTGGTCACTGTTCCCTATTGGATCAGTCACATTAACATCTTGCACCAGATCCTGAGTATTACTCAGGATCAAGTCAAGGATTCTTGTACCTCTAGTTGGGTCTTCAACCATCTGTCCCAGGGAACAATCATTTAGCATATCTAGGAACTTTATCTCTTTATGCCTACTGGCAGAATAAATGCAAGGCAACAATTAGGAAAGCAAAGCAAGACTTTGAGGAGCGTATAGCTAAAAATACTCAGCGAAATAACAAAGACTTCTTTAAGTACATTAGAGGTAAGAACCCAACTAGGAAGGCCATGTGCTGAACAACAGTTCACCAAGTCTATGTGAGGGTAATTGAAGTCCCCCATTATAACCAGGCTTCTCTTCTTGGATGCCTCCTTTACAATATTCTCCAACTGCCAGTCTCCCTCAAGAGTTTGGGTCGGAGGCCGATAGTATATGCCTACTGTTAGACCATCCTTGTGGCCTGGTACTCTTACCCACAGAGCTTCTAATGGTGACTCCAAATCACCTAGATATTCCAATTCATACGATTTTATCACTTCTTTGACATACAAGGCTACACCACCTCCCGTTTGCCCCTTCCTATCCTTCCTGTACAGTTTGTAGCCTGGGATAACTGTATTCCATTGGTTATCATCCGTCCACCAGGTTTCAGTGATACCAATGATATCAATATTCTTATCTATTGCTAAGTATTCCAGCTCCCCTATTTTGTTCCGGAGGCTTCTGGTATTTGTATACAAGCATTTATATATGCTTTCCTGATACAGTCTTTTGAGTCCAGTTGCATTGTTAGACTGCCTCTTGCATCCTTCTGCTAGAGTGCTGGTGACTAGCTCCTCGCTCTGCTCAGTAATTTTTGCATCCTCCTCACTACTCAAGTACACACTTTCCCGAACCGGATGCTGCCCAGCTCCTGTCGGCTTTCCCCCAGTTATCAGTTTAAAAGCTGCTCTGCAGCCTTTTTGATGTTGAGCGCCAGCAATCTGGTCCCATCATGGTTCAAATGCAACCCATCCCTCTGGAACAGATTTGGCTTGTCCCAAAATGTTCTCCAGTTCCTGACAAATCTGAAACCCTCCTCTCGACACCACTGCCTCATCCACGCATTGAGGCTTCTGAGCTCTGCCTGCCTGGTAGGTCCTGCGCGAGGGACAGGCAGCACTTCTGAAAATGCTACCTTGGAAGTCTGGGACTTCAATCTTCTTCCTAACAACCTGAATTTGGCTTCCAGGACAGACCGCTTGGCCTTCCCAACATCATTGGTACCAATGTGTACCATGACAACTGGCTCGTTCCCAGTTCTCTCTAACAATCTATCTAGATTGCAACTTTTGCACCTGGCAGGCAAGTCACCATATGGTTATCATGTGCATCACAAATCCATTTCTCTGTATTTCTAATTATTGAATCGCCTAGTACAAGGAGCCTCTCTCCTGCAATCTGTTCATCTACATGCACCTCATCAACCATAGTAAGGGAGAGAAACTCAGTTTGTTCCTGTTGTTTATCTTCCTGGATCTCATCAAGTGTGATGAAGGAGAGATCATCAGGTGGAACCAGTTATTCCTCTGTGTGTTCCTCATCAGGTGTGATGAGGGAAAGAGCCTCAAATATATTCTGTAATTTCAGACTCTCAGAGTGATCCCCTACTCTTCTCCTCCTTTGAGTCACATTCCTCCAAACATCTCCCTCCTGAGTTAGTGAAGGGCCTACTCCCTCAGAACTGTGCCCTGTCTCTTCTTTGTCCAGCATAGTCTGCTCCGCTCTGTCCAAGAACAGCTCAAGCTCCTTAATTTGTTGATGGTTAGATATGCGGGCCTCTAGCTGCTGGACCTTCTCTTCTAGTAGTGCAACCAGCTTGCACTTGCTGCAAGTGTAGTTCTCCATATGCTTTGGCAAGAACACAAACATGGCACAAGTATTGCAGGTAACTACAGCTGTTCCCTCAGAATCCATTTTAACAAGTGCAGTATTCTGGGCCTCAAAAATGTACATGTTTACTACCTTTCTACCTAGTAAGGCTGTATTCTTCCTTTGTTACTAGTTTGCAATCTTGTGCACCATTAGGCGCGCGGGCCTCTAAAGCAGCTCTACTCCAACTGCAAAACTTACCAGTGCTCACTTCCTTTGTTTGGCTCTCCTCAGCAGCAGCTCTGCTTAAGACCACATGCAGAGTCAAAAGGGCTGACCCTGAAAGAGCTCAGAGCTTTTAAAGGCTAGTGTGGCTCCGCCCCTATGAGTCACAGTTCAGGGAAGGGCCTGAAGCATATGCACATAGGGTGTTTAACGTGATTGTATAATGAATATTTTTGTATTTTTTGAGTTCTTGTGAAATAAAGGTATAGCTGAATATGGTGGTGACTGATCACCACAGTCTAAGTGAGAAATTTAAAGGAAATGGGAAATTTAGTAGTGGACCGGATTGTGAATATATTTTTTTAATATAATTTTTATTTATTTCAAAAAAGCAAAAGAGTACAACTAAACAGACATATAGAAAAGAAAAACAATAACAATACAATACAAAATTACATCAAATTCATAAAAAATAGCACATGATAATAATTGAGCTAATTATTTGCAATATAACCCGCAATATTGAATACCCACATTATGAGTTATTACTATAACCATAACAATCATAAAAACTTACAGTGCTACAACTGTTTTTTATTTCTTTACTAATTACACATCACCCTGTGAATATTTACAATGCCCGGAGAGTTTAGTATCTATATCATCTCCAAAAACCACTTTAAGATGGTACAGGTCCAAAACTGTCCCTTGCCATAAGAGAGTGATCCACAAACGGCTTCCAAATACTCCAAAACCTATTTTCTTTTAATTTATCCCTTTTTACTTTAATCTCCCATGTCAGTTTGTCATTCAATGCTAAGCTCCACATTTCCTTATACCACTCTCCGATCTGTATGACTACATCATTTTTCCAATTTCTGGCTATGCATTGTCTACCTGTAGTTAACATAATTTCCAATAATTCTTTTTCCTCCTTATTCAAACCCATGCCTTCCACATTTGTTAATAGGATGGTACCTGACACCAGCTTAATTCTTTTACCCATTATTTCCCCAATCTCTCCTTCTATTCTTCTCCAAAATTCATTTATTTTTTTACAACTCCACCACATATGTTCATATGTTCCAACCGTTTCTTTGCATCTCCAGCATAAATTATCCCTTTTATTATCCATCTGATGAAGCCTCAGTGGTGTCAAGTACCATTGCCACAACATTTCAAAGTTATGTTCCTTAATTCTTACTGACATTGTTCTCATTATCCTCTTTTTCCATTTGTTTCTCCATTCAACCTCTCCTATTTTTATATTCAAATTTTGTTCCCACTTCCGTTTCAACTCATCATGTGGATCTATACCCTTATTCAATATGATATAAAGTTTGCTTACTAGACCCTTAATATTATTTTCCCCTTTTCTAATCTTTAATACCAATTCTTCAAATTCGGTCTTTGCTCTATCTATCCCTACTTCCCTTCTATATTTTTTATTCCAGTTATCAACCTTCAATTTCTGAAACCAGTCCAATTTTAGCTTTTCAAAAAAAAATTTCCTCTTGTTTTCATCATCACAAACTTTTAACCAGTCCTTCAATAAAGACAATTCATTTTTATCTAATATTTCCTTTTTTTCCTTATCTATTTTTATTGGAAAACACACCATATCCCTCAATTCCAAGATTGGAGAGAGATTTGGGACCATATCTTTCTTTACTCTTTTCCACACCTCCATGAGGCCTCTCATCATATTATTGCTTGTCTTTATCGGTTTATCCTTCATTCCCAAAAAGATCATTTTACCAGTATTCCTATATTCTTTCATCTCCAATTCCTCCCAAATTACCTTTTCTCTTGCCAAGATCTTCACAACATTCTTAATTTGGAATGCTCGATAGTATGGTAACAAATTCAGCATACCCAAACCCCCTTCTTTCTGAGATAAGTACCAAAACTTCTTTGGTAGTCTAGATTTTTTACCTCCATTACAAAAAGTATTAAACATCTTTTGAAATTCATTAATTTCCTTCTCCTTCAAGTGGATCGCAAGTGCATCAAATAGAAAATTAATCTTTGGCAGCAATATCATTTTGCAAATTGCAATCCTCCCGAACCATGACAAATTCAGCTTTTGAAACTCTTGTAGTTTGCTCTTAAATTCTACTTTCAAACTGTCATAATTCAATCATTTAAGTTCTTCCAATTTGTTTGAAATAGTTATCCCCAAATATTTCAACTTTTCTTTAATTTGTATATTGAGTGTCCCCACTATCTTTCCCATCTCGTCTACCCCCATTTTGCACAGCATCAATTCTGATTTATCCCAATTTATCATCAGTCCAGTTATAGCTTCAAATACCCGTAGTTGATCTTTAATCCTATCCTTACCATCTCTGGATGTTTCACCATTAACAACATATCATCTGCATACATGCTCACTTTATTACCCATTATCCCTTCTATATTTGAATCATCCCTTATATTTTTAGCTAATATTTCCATTGCCATGATAAACAAGATAGGAGATAGTGGACATCCCTGCCTAGTACCTGCCTCAAGCATTACCACTTCTGTAACCTCTTCATTTACTCTAATCCTAGCATTCCCTTTTTGATATAATAGATCAATTACCCTTCTAAATCTATCCCCAAATCCATAATTTCTATTTCCTTAATTAAAGACCATTGCAGTGAATCAAATGCCTTAAAAATGTCTAGTGATAATAAACCCACCTTTTCCTTCGTTTGGTTAACATTATCAATTAGATCTAATACCCTTCTAGTCAAGTCAGCCATGTGCCTGCCTTTTAAAAAACCAACTTGGTCAACATTTATATATTCCCCCATAAAACTATTTAAACAATTAGCCAATATTGCTGTAAAGATTTTGGCATCCTGGTTTATAAGAGAAATTGGTCTGTACGATTCCACCTTTTCCAAATTCTTTCCTGCTTTTGGCAGCAGAACGATTATGGTATTATACCATGAGGTCAGAATTTGTCCTCCATCTAAAATATAATTATATAACTTCACTAACTTTGGAACCACAACATCTTTAAATTCTTTATAAAATTCCGTTGATAGTCCATCATCTCCCGGGGCTTTCCCCATCTTCAACCCACTAATTACCTCCTTTACCTCTTTATCGGTGACCCTTTCCTCCATTTTTTCTCGATGTTCTTGTTTTATTCCATTCCCTAACTGTCTCTCCAAAATCGTTTTGAGCCTCTCCACATCTACCTCCTTTTTTGCATATAATGCTTGATAAAATTCCTTCACAATTTTACATTTATCCCTATTCTTGTTACACCTTAAGCCTTGTTTATTAACCAACACCCCAAATTCTCTTTTTTCCCTTTTAGCCTTAGCTGCTCTTGCTAATAATTTTGAACTTCTATTACTAAATTCGAAATACTCTCTATTTATTTAAATAAATCAAATCTCTTTTAACTTTATCAATATCCTTGCCCATTAACTCAGCCTTAAATCTTTGCAATTTAGTGAAAGTTTTTTTATCTTTACTTTTTGAATGGTCCTCCTGTAACTGCTTTATTTCTTTTTCTTTTTCTAACTGTTCTACTTTATGTCTTTTATATTTAATACTAGCCAACTTTATACTTTCCCCTCTAAAAACCGACTTCATGGTATCCCAAACAACGTTAAAATTAACTTCATTATTGTCATTCCACTGCCAACTTTCTTTCCACCTTTCCATCATTTGCTCTTTACATTTTTGGTCTTTAAATAAGTTACATAAGAACATAAGAACATAAGAACAGCCTTGCTGGAACAGGCCACAGCCCATCCAGTCCAGCATTCTGTCTCACACAGTGGCTCACCATTTCCTTCAGGGTATTCCCAAGCAGATGCCTTCACCTGCTTAGGATTCCCTGGAAATGATATTGAGAGATATCCTGCCTATCTCTCCAACCCGGAGGTTGTCCTTAAGTATCCATAATTATAGCCATTGATACTCTTGTCCTCCATGAACTTGTCTAATCCTTTCTTAAAGCTGTCAAGACTGACAGCTGTCACCACTTCTTCTGGCAGGGAGTTCCATAGACCAGTAATCCTCTGGGTGAAAAAGTACTTTCTCTTATTTGTTTGAGAACTAGTACCCAAAGGTTTCATGGAGTGTCCCCTAGTTCTAGTGTTATGCGATAGGGAAAACAGTTTTTCCTTATCTACTTTGTCCACACCGTGCATGATTTTATAAACTTCAATCAGGTCACCTCTTAGACGTCGTCGTTCAAGAGTGAAGAGGCCCAACCGTTGCAGCCTCAGATGGTAAGGAAGGTGTTCCAGTCCCCTAATCATTCTGGTTGCCCTCCTCTGCACTTTTTCCAGCTCCATAATATCCTTCTGGAGGTATGGCGACCAGAACTGTACACAGTATTCCAGATGGGGCCTCACCATAGATTTATAAAGAGGCAAAATGACACTTGCTGACTTATTTTCTATACCCTTCCTAATGATCCCTAGCATTGAGTTTGCTTTTTTCACTGCTGAGGCACACTGGGTTGACACCTTCATTGAGTTGTCCACCAGGACACCAAGGTCCCTTTCCTGGTTTGTCGCAGAGAGTTCAGACCCCATCAGTTTATAAATGTAATTGGGGTTCTTTGCCCCAACATGCATCACTCTGCACTTACTAATGTTGAAACTCATTTGCCACTGTTTTGCCCACTCCCCCAGTGTCGAGAGATCCCTCTGGAGCTCCTCACAATCTCTCACAGTTTTCACTACCCTGTATAATTTAGTGTCGTCAGCAAATTTGGCTACCTTGCTTTTTACTCCTACCTCTAGATCATTTATGAAGAGGTTGAAAAGCAGGGGTCCCAGTACTGAACCTTGGGGGACCCCACTCTTTACTTCCCTCCACTTGGAGAAGTGTCCATTTAGTGCTACCCTCTGTTTCCTGTCCCTTAGCCAGTTGCTGATCCAGGACAAGACCTGTCCCTTTATTCCATGACTGGTAAGTTTATTCAAGAGCCTTTGGTGTGGGACCTTGTCAAATGCCTTCTGAAAGTCCAGATAAACAATGTCAACTGGATCCCCCTTATCCACATGCTTGTTGACACTCTCAAAAAATTCCAACAGATTAGTGAGGCATGATTTGCCCTTGCAAAAGCCATGTTGGCTCTCCTTTAGCAGCGCCTTCTCTTCTATGTGCCTATTAATTCTATCTTTTAGGATGGTTTCCATCACTTTACCTGGGACACTTGTCAAACTGACAGGTCGGTAATTTCCTGGATCACCCCTGGATCCTTTTTTGAAAATTGGTGTTACATTCGCTACCTTCCAGTCATCAGGCACAAAGCCTGATTTGAGGGAAAGATTATATATTTTGGCTAGGAGATCAGCAATTTCATCTTTAAGTTCCCTGAGAACTCGTGGATGGATTCCATCTGGTCCTGGTGATTTGTTAGTGTTTAGTTTAACAAGACATGCAAGGACCTCCTCCCTGGTTATTTCTATCTGGCTTAATTCTTCGGTTTCCCTCCCTACAAAGATAGGCTCTGTTTTGGGCATGTGGCCTCTGTCTTCTTCAGTGAATACTGAAGCAAAGAATTCATTGAGTCTCTCTGCAATCTCTGTTTCCTCTTTAATAACCCCTTGCCTTCCATTGTCATCTAATGGTCCAATGGCCTTCCTAGTTGGGTTCTTACTTCTAATGTACTTAAAGAAGTCTTTGTTATTTCTCTGAGTATTTTTAGCTATACGCTCCTCAAAGTCTTGCTTTGCTTTCCTGATTGTTGCCTTGCATTTGTTCTGCCAGAATTTATGTTTCTGCCTGCTGTCCTCATTCGGACAAGCCTTCCATCTTCTAAATGAGCTTTTCTTGCTCTTGATCACTTCCCGAACAGCTCCTGTAAGCCACATTGGAGTCCTCTTGGACCTGGCAGTGCCCTTTTTCCTTTTGGGTATGCATTCCAATTGGGCCTCTGTTATTGTTTTTATAAACAACCTCCATGCCTCTTGGAGTGTTTGGACTCTCTCAATTTTCAGCTTCTTTTTTACTAGTTTCCTCAACTTTGGGAAATCTCCTTTTTGAAAATTTAAGGTCTCTGTGTTAGATTTTATCAGTGACTTGCGGTCTATGATCAAGTTAAACATAATTGAGTTGTGGTCACTGTTCCCTATTGGAACAGTCACATTAACATCTTGCACCAGATCCTGAGTATTACTCAGGATCAAGTCAAGGATTCTTGTACCTCTAGTTGGGTCTTCAACCATCTGTCCCAGGGAACAATCATTTAGCATATCTAGGAACTTTATCTCTTTATCATGTGCTGAACAACAGTTCACCCAGTCTATGTGAGGGTAATTGAAGTCCCCCATTATAACCAGGCTTCCCTTCTTGGATGCCTCCTTTACAACATTCTCCAACTGCCAGTCTCCCTCAAGAGTTTGGGTCGGAGGCCGATAGTATATGCCTACTGTTAGACCATCCTTGTGGCCTGTTACTCTTACCCACAGAGCTTCTAATGGTGAGTCCAAATCACCTAGATATTCCAATTCATACGATTTTATCACTTCTTTGACATACAAGGCTACACCACCTCCCGTTTGCCCCTTCCTATCCTTCCTGTACAGTTTGTAGCCTGGGATAACTGTATCCCATTGGTTATCATCCGTCCACCAGGTTTCAGTGATACCAATAATATCAATATTCTTATCTATTGCTAAGTATTCCAGCTCCCCTATTTTGTTCCGGAGGCTTCTGGCATTTGTATACAAGCATTTATATATGCTTTTCTGACACAGTCTTTTGTGTCCAGTTGCATTGTTAGACTGCCTCTTGCATCCTTCTGCTAGAATGCTAGTGACTAGCTCCTCGCTCTGCTCAGTAATTTTTGCATCCTCCTCACTACCCAAGTACACACTTTCCCGAACCGGATGCTGCCCAGCTCCTGTCGGCTTTCCCCCAGTTATCAGTTTAAAAGCTGCTCTGCAGCCTTTTTGATGTTGAGTGCCAGCAATCTGGTCCCATCATGGTTCAAATGCAACCCATCCCTCCTGAACAGATTTGGCTTGTCCCAAAATGTTCTCCAGTTCCTGACAAATCTGAAGCCCTCCTCTCGACACCACCGCCTCATCCACGCATTGAGGCTTCTGAGCTCTGCCTGCCTGGTAGGTCCTGCGCGAGGGACAGGCAGCACTTCTGAAAATGCTACCTTGGAAGTCCGGGACTTCAATCTTCTTCCTAACAACCTGAATTTGGCTTCCAGGACAGACGTTAGGATCGTACCTCCAACTTCTTCCTCTTCGAATATCTTTTTGTAATTTCAATTCCAAAAGTACTTTGGCATGATCTGATTCCTTGATAATCCCAATTTCCATTGCCTCGATGTCTTTAATCAGGTTTTCCGTAAGAAAGACGTAATCTATTCTCAAGTAGGTCCCATGGATGTGTGAGAAAAAAGAATATGCCCTTTCAGAGCCCTTAATCTCTCTCCAAGCGTCCTTCAAACCAATCGCAGCCATCCATTTGTCTAAAACCTTCCCTTTCAAACCAATTCCACATCTTGCTATGTTCGTACAGTCTAAGCCCGACCTTATCAGATTAAAATCTCCAGCCACAATAGTTTTTGCAACATTTTCTGGCTCGACTACTTTCCGAACTTTTTCTAAAAAATCCGCTTGATGGTCATTTGGAGCATATATATTTACCAGCATGATTTCCTCATCTTCTATTTTTCCCTTTACAATCAAATATCTACCCTCTTGATCAGCAACACTTTTTGTAATCTCAAATCCCAATTTTTTAGAAATCATAATTGCCACGCCTCTTGCTTTTGAAGTTCCAAACGCCATCTCATAATGTTGAATCCATCCCAAAAAAAGTTTGTTCGTGTCTTTTGACTTCTGGTGCATTTCCTGTAAGAACACTATATCAGGTCTATCTTTCTTCAACACCAATTGCAGCCTCTGCCTCTTAAGAACAGAACCTGTACCCTTCACATTCCATGTTAATATTTTAATATTTCCCATAATCAATTTCCTTTCTAACTTCTAAATTCTCCATTGGGCGTGCCATCACCAACCCCTTCCCCCAAAAACACACAATTCTATGTAGAACACACACTATCTCTCTCCCCACTTTCTTCAAAAAAAAAAGATGCCTTCGACAACCAAAGAGGGGAGAGGGGGGACATGCAAGATGTGCCTATCTACCAGAGCTATGCGCTACTCACCCTTCTATAACATTTAAATACTTTAATTTTTAATCTATTTCTCATTGCTCCTTACTTGTCTCCTCCTCCACCATGATCAACGACAGCTCCTCCTCCTCATCTTTTCCCTGCGGTGTTCCACCTGTGGCACCACCAGCTTCTGCCCTCTCATGCCCCCTCCCCAGAGCACCCGATTCCAACAATTCTTTCTTAAAATTTATCCACTCTTCTGAATCTGTTTTTACCAGCTCCAACAAACTCAGATACTCCAATGGATTGGTCCCTTCATCAATTACTTGCATTCTTTTCTCATAGAAAAAGCGCAGTTGCTGTGGAAATCTCCAATTGTACCTTATGCTTTTGCTCATCAACAATTTAGTTACAGGTCTCATCTTATACCTCCACATTCTTTATTTCATTGAAATATCATTGTATACTTCTACATCAGAGCCATCAAATTTCAGGGTGCCAGAACCAGCTTTTTTCAAAAAGGCCATTACCCTAAGCTTATCTACCCAGTTTGCAAATTTTACCAAAACATTTCTTTGAACCGTCTTCCCTCTTCTTGGACCAACCCTGAATGCACTTACAATATCTTCCTGTACAAATTCCTTTCCCATATTCAAACCATTTAACCACTGAACCACTCTTTCTCTTAGTTGGTCCGCCATCCGTTCAACCACCTGATGGATCACAATGTTCTGCTTTCTCATCATATCTTCCACAGCATCAATCCTTTTCTCATGCTCTTCCAATTTCAGCTTATTCTCCCGCACCACCTCCTGAGTCCCTTTTATTTCCTTTTTTTATAACATTTACCTCATTTTGGACCAATTTCACATTCCCCTCTATTTTTTGCAAACTAAAATCCACTTTTTTTAGAAATCCATAACAGATGATACCACCTTATCTTGTTTTTTCATCATTTCATTTCTATCTTTCACCCTTGATTCCTCATTTTTCTCCAATTTCTGGAACAATTTACCAATTTCCACCATAATTTGAGTATGATCATAAGGCTCAGGTGGCGGTGATGAAGACTGAGGGGCTTCTTCCTGTGGTGCTTTTTCTTTCCTCTTAGACTTCACTGCTGGCTCTTCCTCTTTTGCTTTCCCTCTTGTGCCTTTATCCATGATGACACACAATAAGAGAGTCCAGTGTTGCAGAACGTTGCAAAGTCTTAGTCAGTCCAGACAGGCCTGTGCCACTGCAACCGCTGGTACCACATATCCAAACAAGGTAAACAAAGCTTATAAGGAGGAAGAAATCCAGCAAAGAGTTAGTTGCTATAATCCACAGAAAGAAAACAGGAACCGGAATATGCTCCAAACAAAAAGGGAAAAGGAATAATCCACGTCCGACCCGTTTCCCCAAAGCAAGCAGTCCAACTATTCGCCTTCCAAACCACAAAAGTAGAGGCTCCAAGGAAACGGTCACCCAGATTTTTTCGTTTGAGTCAAAGCCACCAGGAGGGGGGGTGAGAGGAGGAAAAAAGCCCAAAATCCCAGCAAGGAGAAAAGAAAAACAGGAGGAGCAATACGTCCAAAAAAAGATGTTATTTGTAATCCACACGGTGAAGGAATAAAAAACAAGTTAATCCTTCTCTTGAAGCGAACAAATCAAAGCGCCCTTTTCCAGCGGGCACATTAACTTCAGGGGGAAACCCCCCTTCTTCCTCTGTGAATCGGCAAACTTTCCCCACACACTTTAGACTCGAAACACACTGCAGCCTTCAAAATCTGGAGCCCAGACGAGAACTTCTTAAACCACTTTACTATCGCCAAAGCACGCCGCGGTTCTCCTGGGGTGCAGAGAAGCCATAGACCAAAACACAATCACTTTCGTTTTCCAGGACCGCCGCCATTAATGGGACGACCGCCCGATTTCATCCACTTCCACCCGCTTCCAAATCCAGGCTCTTTTAAGCAAGTTCCCCAGTTAACTTTAACTTTTCCTTATAGACTTTTGTGCACTTACATAGAATTGTTTTCTTGCCGATTCTACTGCCGCCTCAGATCTCCGCCGTCTCACTGGTCCCATTCTGGGCTCCTCAGCAGGGAAAGCCGCGGCTTCCGTCGCGAGCATCGCCTGCCCAGGAAACCTCCCAAACTTCGACCGCCCGACTTCAAAACTTTCCAGATAGGCAAGCAGGAGTCTTATTGACAAAAAATACCACTTTAAAATTTCCCCATTTTGGTCAATCACATTGATTACCGCTTTGATAAGCGCGAGCATCCAGATCAAGATGTTACTCGTCGGCCATTTTAGCCACGCCCCCCGGATTGTGAATATAAATGAAATTGTATTATAACAAAAAGGGTTGGGCTATACATTAAGGCAAGCAATTTTATTGAAAGTGTTTTTTGTTTTTGTTTTTTGCAATTTGATAGTTGTATGGTAAATTTAAAATGTAGTTGTGTATATTAAGTTCTTTTTGTTTTTGTATTGATGTTTTAAAATAATAAAAAATATTTTTAAAAAAAACCTTACGTCATACACACTGGCCTGCTGAAATATATGAAACTGAAGTGCATGCTTTATTTTGGTTATTTCTCTTTTTTTTTTAAAAGCAATAGCACAGCACAGAGAGGCAATGAGAAATTAGCTGAGTTCTAATTAATCCCCTGCCCCACCAACTAGCACTTTCTATGGTAAAACACTCTAGAAGCATTTAAAGTTGAATAAAGATATCTTCACTTACAGTCACCTTTTATAGTTACAGTCTGCAGAAAATAAGGAAAATGAATTCTCCAGGATGTGGAAAATGCTTGTTGTTTGAAATATGGCTGGAAGAAAAACACAGGACTATCAACAAAACAATAGAAGCAATAAAACAAACAGGAAGAGAGGGCTTGCCTCAAATGCCAGAGGTGGGAAAAGAAACTCTACTAGACAAGTTTGTTGCAAAACCACACTGTAGATGCATAAAACATGTTATGTAGTTTCAGCTATACAGCCTTTCAGGCATAGGTATCCTTTGAAACTTTTCCTCCAAAACTGCCAAAGGAAGGGCATGGCAATGGGCAAATATGAATGTTTTCCGATGGCTGGTGTCTGAAGTTGTGTCAGATACTGAGCAGTGGAGACAGTAGGTCAGCTTGCCTCTCCATACCTGTCAACCTGCGGCTCTGGAAAAAACAGGACCTGCGCAGATCGCTTGTGCACAGGTCGCTTTCCATGCATGTGTGGAAGTGCTACGCCGCTTGTGCAGCCCCTATGCAAGCGGCGTAGTGCTTCCACGCATACGTGGAAGGGTTTTACACTTGTGTAGAACCCTTCCATGCATGCATGGAAGCGCTCCCCCTGCTGCCAAATTACGGGTTTTGGCAGCGCGGGGCAGGTTATGACGTCAATTGGCGTCAAATTCCATGGTAATCCCGGCCAAATCGGGATGGTTGACAGGTATGTGCCTCTCCGTGTCTACTATTCTTTGCTTGATGGCTAATTTTGCTTGGTTATAACTCATGACCTCTACGACAGATTGGGAGAAGCCAAGCAATTTGCCTTGGATTGTCCTTTTTCATGCTGACTAAAAGTTGTCCAGCATAATTAGCAGAGCCAGGCCACTGTGATTAAATAACATCTTAAACTAGAGGTTGATTGTGGCTAACCATAGCCCCGCCTCAACCTTTATCATTCATGTCTCCAGATGGAGAGTGGCATTAGGTATGCAGTGAGGGATTTGTAGGCTGTCTGTAAAAATAAAAATTGACTGTACTTTTTCTATATGGACAAGATTGTTAAGAGGAGGAGGCCCTGTTTGCATTCCATAGAGTAGCTGTGATAAGGTTTGGGCTTGAAATTGAATTGAAATTTTAATTTATATACCGCTTACTCTCCCAATGAGCAACTCAAAGCGGTTCACAGAACAAGCAATACAGCATATAAGTGCAACATAATCAATACAAAAAACGAACACAGGTGATGCAAAATAGCACCAAGCATAGTTATACAATAATAATTATAACAATTACAGCAGTTAAACATATCAGATATCATAAAAAAGAATTACATCAAACGAATAGACAATACAACATCATCAATCCTCATAAACACTATAACAGTAAAGCGTCCTGGTTTTTGCATCCCCGATTGTGTGGGGGCAGAGGCCCGGGGGTGTGGTGGCTCACCCGCAGCTGGGGCTAGAGCTGGCAAAGTTCCTCACCGCCACACCATCCCTCCTGGCTTTTGAGGCCCCGATGGCATGGGGGCGGAGGCCCGGGGGTGTGGTGGCTCACCCACAGCCAGGGCTAGAACCGGCAAAGTTCCTCGCCGGCGCAACATCCCTCCCGGCTTTTGAGGCCCCGATGGCGTGGGGGCGGAGGCCCGGAGATGTTGTGGCTCACCCGCAGCTGGGGCTAGAACCGGCAAAGTTCCTCGCCGCCGCACCATCCCTCCCGGCTTTTGAGGCCCCGATGGCGTGGGGGCGGAGGCCCAGGGGTGTGGTGGTTCATCCGCAGCTGGGGCTAGAGCCGGCAAAGTTCCTCCAAGAGTTTGAGAACTGCTGGGATGTACTGACCTTCTTTAGTCCTCAAGAATTTTAATATGGCAGTTGCAGACCTCTGGGCTGTAAAAAGCACTTTTCTCCCATGCTGTGAAAAATCATTCCTCTGTTTCTTTAAGATCACACCCAAAGCTCGAGTAATAATATGCTGAATTGCTCTAAGAAATATGGGCATGGTATTGTAGGTATTACTGTTGACTCAGGGATTACATTATTGTGTGTGTTTTTTTTTTTTTGAGAGAGAGGGAGGGGGGGTTAAAATCAGAACTAGAAGAACAGCACATTCACCCCATGACAGAAAGAAGCATGTCTGATGCTTTGTTTTGACTTGAAGAGCATTGCAAACAGTTTGCCGCAAACAACAACAAGCAAAAAAATAATAATAATTCTGTGCAATCTGAGGCACATATGCCAAGTTAATGGAGGTAATAATTGAATCTGAGCTTATCTTTTGGAATTTGCTGAATGCAAGTTAATGTATTCCATATTAAAAGTAATTGGTACACTGAGCAAAATAGCAGTATGATAATGCTGTCAACTATGATATAATGGGAAGATTCCAAAGAGAATATTTCCTTCATTGCCTTGTCCCTGCTGATGCACTCTTATAAAAACACATTTTCCCTCATGATGCCTATATTAAAATGGACCAGCCATTTAAGACATCTGCAGACATGAAGTATTTATTTTGCCATTAACTGCTATACCCCCTTCAGCTTTTGTTATAATATCTACAGTACACTTCACATCATTGCTCATGAATCTGTTTTCATAGAGCTAAATTAATGACTATATGAAATTATTATGGGTAGTAAAGGGCTACACTTTGGGGTAATTCAAACCTGGTTGGTGGTAGCAATGAGTAGACTGATAGGTCTTGGGATGTCAGAGCTGAAGTCTCAATGAAAGGCTACACTTCCCCTGGGTGCGTGACCTCAGGCAATCTGAGGTAGCTGCTGGAGAATCAATGTGAGCTGGTAATGGTGGAAGTTTGATTCTATTCCATGTGGTGGATTACACTTTTGACCTCACATCTCCTTCCTCTTTCCAAGCACTTCCACAGCATTATAGTATTTGTATGTATACAGCTTACATAATGTTTGTTTAAGAGGTATGTAAAAATCCAGATTTTTCTCTCTCTCTCTTACACACACATACATACACGCGCACAAACACACACACAAACTGACCCACTTATTTTTGAATTGTTACATGATGCCGCAGCCTCCCGAGATATCAAAAGATTTCACAAGCCCCTGTCCCCAGTCTGTTTCTTTAACTCCTAGGTTTGCATTGCCACTGCTGCTCCCACAAAATAAGCCATCATAGTCCCAGTGGCCATGAAAAAAATCCACTTTTACTCATCAGAAAGCACATGCTCATTGTTAGCCTTGTCTAGAAATTGCATTATGCTTCTGGAATGCAGGATTTTTTTTTCACTCCCTACAAATGCCTATTTTATATCAACCCAATGGGCAACAGTTATGCTAAATGTTGCAGTCACAGCCAGTGAATGTTGTGCTGAGAAAGCAACTCCTAGCAACTCCATCAATTGCACACATCTGCTCTGGAGCAACAATTTTTAAACGTGTGACCTTCCCTTTTCCAAGGTGATGTGCATGTCCTCTTGCAAGACTTCTTAATCACAATCCTTGTGTCCTTATTCATTACCCTGGTAAATTTAAGTGTAATTGGAAATCCAGGTGACTAAGGAAGAGATGGAGAACTCTTGATTGCCCTCAAGACTTATCTTCTGCAAAAATGCAGAAAGTGAATATTAAGTTCTAATTGTAGGTTTTTCTTAAGGTGCATTCATTGACGGTTGGGGAGGAACCCATGTTAAAACAGGAGAAATTACTTTTAGATCCAGGCAGACTAGCCTACTCTACCACCAGCTATGGCTGATGAGGAATCTCAAGAAAGGAAGTTGTATAAACACATTTTCGGTGGAGATTGCTAAATTTAGTGGGCTCTGCCCATGATTTTATATATCCTAGCAGTGCTTTCGGCATTGAGTTTTTCCCTTGTCACGTCTTTGGATTGGTCAGCTCAGGAGGCACCCTTGATGGGTTGATTAGTTTAGAAACTGTACAATGAGAAAGTAATTCAATTGAAACTAATAAGAGATTGCCACTTCTTATAAGAGGGGCTCCCAACCTAAGGCCCGTGGGCCAGATCTAGCCCATGGCACCATTTCATGTGGCCCCCCATCCCTTCGAGGAAATTAAAGAAACAAAATGGCCACCCATTTGAAGCTGTTGGGACAAAATGGCCACCCCCATCATGCAGGCAGGGCAAAATGGCTGTCCAGCCCTCGAAGCTGACTGAGAAAGCATGACTTGAAAAGCTTGAAAAGTTTGGGAACCCAGCTTGAAATGTTTGGGAACCCTGTCCTATAAACACTAAGAGCAAGGAAAGTCTGGAGGGTAGGGAAGCAGGTAACTTTGAATGTTGGTGGTAAACAACTCTCCTCCCAAAGAACTCTCCACAGGGAGTTGGCAAAAGCACAAGGCCAATGCATTTTCCATGTTGAGCACATTTACTTGCCTCGAGCTTTCAGAATATATCGGGGAACTTTAAAGTATGTATGATAATTATAACCCCTGCGGTAATTATTACTGTGCAGGAATTAGTTGAGTAAAATAATAGCAATATGTGTTTTTAGATGCTGCTGCAGAAGGTAGACATATGTCCTGTACTTTTTGCTTCAGCTTTTTATTTTGAGTCAGATACCTCTGTTGCCATGTATAAAACATTTAATAAGGAAATAATGAAGTATTATGATCTGGAACTCATATACAAATAAGGGACGCCAATGGTTCTTTTTAAAATAAAGTACATTTAAACCAGATAACATTAAAACATTTGTTTCTGCATGAATCTCTGTTATCCATCTCCTCATAATGTGTTCTGGGCACCATCAGATTTACAAACATTAATCCTGGATTTTTCTGTTCTATTCCTGTAAGCAAATTATTATTTCAGACAATTTTAAGTAATGTGGCATATGTAGCAGCTGTTCAGAAAACAACAAATCAAATAATGTTCTAGAAGTGTTGAGCACTTCCTAAAGCAGCTTACTGGATTGTGGTTAATTGGAACATTTTGTGCAACCAGTTTCCATGGAACCTGATAGAAACCTTCCACATTGGAGAAGGTACAACATCAAATGGAGCTGCTAATGTCGTGCCTAAGTAGAGTAGGACCATGGCCAAGTTACTTATTACAGTGGGGAAGATCCTTAAAGTTCACTCATTTACATGTTGTAATAGTTTTAATCATAGTCCAATATTTTGCAAACTGTTGACTACCCCTTCCATTTTCATGAAAATTATAGTCTGAGCAAACTCTTACACTTCTGAGAATAGTCTTCAGAACCTGAGAGACTTGAGGAAAAACTCTATCTCGGACTTGATTCACACAGAAATCAAGAACACTAAAGGGGGAGATGAAGGCATTCTTGTCTCAGAAATTTGAAACAAAAGGGGAGAAGTAAAGTGTCACTTTTGCAGTAATGACGCTTGCTGTAAAACATTATTTTCTCTCCCTGAGAGTATACACTGTTCACAGACATATACAAATATAGATAACAACTGTAGCAGTAATATTAGAGCTATCAATAATAGTAATAGTAGTCATAATTCACAAGCATGTAAACTCACCTGCATATTTTTAGGATCCCAAGAATGGAACCTATCAAAATCATTATCATTCAAGTTTATACTCCAACTACAGATGCTGAGGATGAAATTGATGACTTTTATGCAAGCATCTAGGAGGATCACACACCAAAACAAAACATGTTTATAATCATGGGCAATTGGAAAGCAAAGGTAGGGGACAAAGCAGAACCAAATGTTGTTAGAAAATTGATGAAAATGATGCAGCAGAATGACTCGTAGAATTATGTGGGATTAAAAATATGTTTATTAAAAATACATGTTTCAAGCAGCTGAACACATGCCTGTACACATGTACATCACCAAATGATCAGTATATACATTAAATAGATTACAAAATTCAAAACTGGAGTTCGAGAAGCTGTGGCAAAGATAATAAACTGCTAATATCCAACATTACATAAAGTTGGGGGGAAACTCTTAAAAAATCACATTGTCAAAATATAATTTAAGCAACATTTCTGATAAATTTAAAGCCCATATGAGAAACAGATCTACAATATTAAACTCAACTGACTGGGATAAAAAAATCTATGGGTTGAAACAGACATTATTGGGAGGAAAGGAAAAGAATACTCTGTACTAAAAAGAAAAGAAAAATCTGGATGGATAATGGAAGAAACACATAAAGTTTCAAAGGAAAAGTGAGAAGCAAAGGTTGTCAGAAACAGGTCCAGTACAAGGAAATAAAAAGAATTTTAAAAAGTGTGGGTTGCCCACAGGAATAATTGGCCAAACCTTTTCCCAGGGGTTCACCCGGCCTTTAACAGATCTGGGGACCAACCAGGCTTTGCAGGAAAGACAATTGGGGTACGGGCTAGTTAGTTAGTTTGGGGGGCAAATTAATAAAGCCTTGGCTGATGGCTATGATGGAAACAGGGCAAAAAACAGAGATGGTGACTCTAAAGGAAATACACAATCCATGTATGCAAACCTTCAGTATTAGGGGATCACACGCATCCTACGCGTGCATCACCCCAAGGCAGGGTAATGAATACGTACCACCTGACCAAGATCGAGGCTGGACTTCACTGCACGATTGTCTCACGTGTTTTCCTTGCAGCCAGCCACTCCTACATCTGGTAGCCATTGCAACATAATGGTGACCCTGACATGATTCTGATCGGAATGTTACCCCGATCGGAACCCGACGCGATCCCAAGGCTAGGCCAACACTGTGCCCAGCAGAGGCTGCAACGATCCGGAAGCAAGGAAGCCAATGCAACCATAAGCCCGGCAGACCCCACACATAGGAACGGATGCATTCCAAAGCAGGGGGAGAGCCGTGATCCTGAACAGCAGAGGCAGAACAGCAGAAGCCCGTGGCAGAGAGCCATAGCCGCGATCCCAATCCACTGACCAGACCCGAGGGACATCATCCTGTGCATCACTCACCCTGCTGTACTACCTCAAAAGGCGTGCTGACTCATCCTGCGGAAGCAAATCTGGGAATCCCCGATCAGGTAGTAATGGGGGTTTGCTTGGGGGGTGGAGCAAAACTCATCCATCAGTCAAAGAGCTCAGGTGGAGGAGCTCAAGGGCCTGGCCAGGCTATTTCGCATATGGGTGCAGAGGAATCACCTGACAGACCTGGTGATGCATCTGGGGGAACACTGTCTGTTCTACCCAGAAGCAGGCATGATGAATCCAGAGATTTGGGACAGAGTAGGGAAATGCCTCAAAGTAGGGAAATGCCTCAAAGAAGAACCCCGAGTGCCCGCTAAATTCATAGGGGCTTGGAGCAAATGTAGACAGATTTGCAGCCATGAGTCCAGCCTGGGTAGAGACCGAGAAACCCCCAGCTTATGCAGAACCATCAGCCCCTACCCGACCATCAAATTCCAGCATGGGGGCTTGGAGGACTCCGGGAGCGCAGGCGCTTCCCAGGCAGTCAGGAGTCCTTCCCAACATATGATAGAGGCAGAATTATGCCAGGGGGAATTATCAGCAGCAGAACTGGCCGGAATTCAGTTGTTGTGTCTAGTCTGCCTAGAGGCAGATGCACTTTCGGGCAAACAGACCACCGTCCACATGCCAGTCCCATACAGGCTGCTTGCGGAGACCCACAAAAAAGCCACTACGGACACAGGGCTCCAGAGCAGATTCACTAGGGAACTCAGGAAGAGAGCAGAAACAGGAGGGGCAGAAGGATTTGGGTAGGAACCCCCAGAAGCCAAGTCCAAAGGTTTAGATCAGATAGGAAGGTAACTGAACTGGAAAGGAAACTAACTTCTAATCAAAAAAGCCAAGAGTGGTTGTAAAAAGCCACCTGAGAACAGCCTTAAGAATCTGGCAGAGAGGAACCATTTCCTCATGAGTAGAGTGAAGCATTGCAGACCTGGGGAGGGGGATTGTCTCCAGGAAGGAATGCAGATATCCAAGGTTTGATCCAAGGTTAGAATGTGTGATGTGTGAATGAATGGTGCACCAGTGTGACTGCAGAATTGTTGAGAGTTGTTATGTGTTTGCATGGTTGTGTTATAATGTTGCAACAATAAAAGTGAGATGCCAGGTATTGTGTTCTAGAAGTCATAAGGATGGTGACAGTTAACTCTGTTCATGGGTTGGATACATTGCTTTCAATGGGAGGAAGAAAGTTGCCACAGCCCTGATTCATTCAAGCAGCGGGCTAAAGAAAGTATGAGAAATAGTGGTGGGCAAAAACTTCTTTGTTTCCCGGGTACCTGCCTATCAGCATAAGCACCAGGGATGAAAGAGGAAGAAGGAGGGGGCAAATTCTGGCCCACAAAAGGGGCAAAAAGTGACCCCCCTTCCTCTCAGCCAAGCCTGCCTTTAAATGTGCAAGGGAGGTTTTTCCTTGGTTGCTGGCCTCTTCAAAGAATTAAGCCGCAATTTCCACGTTCTTAAGCCTGATTAGCAATTAGTGCTGTTACAAAGCAGCCAGCTAATTGGAGAGTGAAAAATGGGGAAGAAATTGATTCATTTACATGAAAGAGACTTGCGCTGGAAGAGACAAGTTTACGGCCTCACAAACCTGAAAAATTGTCTCTGAGTTTCTCACCTGGCAAGAGTGCTCTAACAAAGGGGGAAGAGAAAAAATCATGTTCATCTTCACAAGATGGGGGCCCCTATTTTCAAATGACATGTCTCATAACTGGTTAAATGATAGGTAATGAATAGTAAATCTTGTCTAGTCTTGTCTAAATGTTTTAAGAATATAATAAAGTCAGATCACCTGAAATTGAGACTCTGAGCATGTAAAAATTACAGGCTCAGACTTTGCATTAGGTATGACACTGGCACTTGAAATTAAATAGAATCTTGATCAAGGTAAAATGTCACTAATCCATTGCATTATGAACAAGCCTAACAACTTGGATTTATTCCCACAAGCTCCTACTATAACTATGTCTAATCCCTTTACATTACATAAATAACAATTCAATTTTTGCAAACTTCTCTCCTAGCACCACGTTTCCAAGGCAATTTGCTTTTCTGCAGCCATAACATGCCTGGAACTAAGTTCCAACCTCTTTGTGAATTGTGTAGTGTTTTTCCTCAGCCTCCTTAGTTAATTAACTCTTCATTAACAAGATTGCTATCTCTTTCCATAGAAACAGTAACTCAAGGGAGCATTACATTCTCATTAACTGATAAGAAGTTAATCTCTGACTTTTTCATCCTCTGACTGTCTCATTTGCTGCAGGCTCCTTGTCATTAGAGTAACACTGTATGAAAATTTTAACTCGTTTCTTAATTTTGATGTTTTTTCCACCACAGCATTGCACATTAAGACTGTCTTTTTAGCTTGTTTGTCCTATTCTAATTCCTGATTTTTCAACATTCACAGCTTCCCTTCGAGCCTTGCAGGATTTCACTAGAATCCCTTCTTCCTTGATCTAACGTTCTTGTTTTCTGGCAGACCTTCCTAGCAGGAACCAGGAAGTTCTGCATCTAAATGGCACTTTTTACAATCCCAGGTCAAGCAATTGTGGAATGAATTAACCTACACTGTCTTTTCTTTCAGTTAAAAGAAGGGGGGAGACCCCTCCCCCGGATCCTCAGCTAAGGCAATATTTACCTATAATTACAAAAACTAACTCACTCAGACTTCTTCTCCCAGGATTTCCAAGGCAGCTTCCACAACCAGCTTTTATCTCCTCTGCAGGTCCATTTCAGGAGGCTCAGATGCCAGAACCAGGCCCCAATCCTAGAAGTCCAGGAGATGTTAGACTCCAGCAGATCCCAGCCAACAGCCAAAATGCAGCAAGTGCAGACATCAGCCAAAGATGACATTAGCCATCCATTTTTCCATGATTTTGGCATGTTTTTACCCCAAGGGGGGAGGATTTGGGACACACAAACATACACACAAGCCACTCAAGGTTACACACCAAATGGGACTTCAAAGGACACCATGCTCAGTTAAACACACAACCTTGCTTTACCTTCATGCCAACTTGGACTGCCAGAAATACAGACTCTTCAAGTTACCAATGGACAGATTGGGGTATACAATAAAATCCACACTAAGGGACAATTGGGACAATTTATGGCTTCACCACATGTAACCCCACTTCAAGGATCAGCGTCAGGAGAAACAGATGAATGTTTGTGTACATATTTCCCTATTTGCTATTGCTTCTATTATCTTTGCATATCTTTGCACTCTTTGCCTTTATACAATGCTCAAGGTGGGATTTTCAAGGGACATATGAACTAGATTGTGAATTTTGCACACACCCCATTGCATATTACCCTCACATCTGCCATCCCTGACTATGGTAATCTTTCAATTACTTTGTGTTTGCTTATATCCGTGCCAATCACACCTCCCTATGTGTGAGGAAATGTTTGCATAATTGCCAGAGACACCCTTTTGCAGGGTAGCTAAGGATTACCTTAGGAAAACCATTTCTATCACTGGGGGGGGGGGAAAGTTAGCTCCCCCAGCGAAAGCCATCAATCACACCTCATCAGCCATTGCCATGCTAAACAGAGAGCAGGCTGAACTGAGACATGCGGTTTTGGACAACCGAGCAGCAATTGACTATCTGCTGCTTTGACACCATTTGGGTTGCGAATCTGTCCGGGACATGTGTGCTGTCTCAACCTAAAGGACACCTCTCACAAAATCCAGGACCACATAACCAAACTTGACACCTCAGTCAAGAAGACAGAATTGGGCTAGCACTGTAGTCATGGGTCCCCTGGAGGTGGGTGCAAACAGCGCCCCATACCATAATCATCATCACAGCAGTGGGGATTATGCTTTGCTGATTTGCACAGTGCATTCCTTCACTCTTGCCAATGTGTACCTCATGGTGGAGACCCTGGGAAATAGTTACGCCCAAGCAGATCCTGCCTTATATCTACCGCCCCCTCAGCCAGGCTGATTTAACTAATAAAGGAAGGGGGAATGTGGGTTGCCCATGGGAATAATTGTCCAAAACTTTCCCCAGGAGTTCGCCCAGCCTTCAACAGATCCGGGGACCAACCGGGCTTTGCAGGAAAGGCAATTGGGGTACGGGCTAGATAGTTAGTTTGGGAGGCAAATCATAAAGCCTTGGCTGATGGCTATGATGGAAACAGGGCAAAAAACAGAGATGGTGACTCTAAAGAAAATACACAATCCTCCGCTTCTGGCTACAGATTAAGTTGGGCAAATAAGCCATGCCAGACAGCAGAACAAGCTAGGTACCCGGAGTCAATACACATAGGCTCCGAGATAGGGCAGGAACAATGGGTTTCACCAGCCCAGACCTTAATTAGTTGTGGGTTGTCCATTAACCACAGGGCAATGTCCAAGAGCAGGTATTGTCTTGACCACGAGAAAATGCCATGTATGCAAACCTTCAGTATTAGGGGGTCATATGCATCCTACGCATGCATCACCCCAAGGCAGGGTAATAAATACGTACCACCTGACCAAGATCGAGGCTGGACTTCACCGCACGATTGTCTCACGTGTTTTCCTTGCGGCCAGCCACTCCTACATCTGGTAACCATTGCAACAAAAAAGAAAAAGGCAAAATATGTCTTCTAGAAGACTTGAGAAATCAGAAGAAAATTAACACCTCAGCTAGGAATTTCAGGAAATCCAGTAGAAATTTAAACCTAGATTGGGCATGCTGAATGAACAGGGAATGAACAAGGAAGCACACTATCTCACCAGGAAAAATATTTTAAAGGAGGAGACAATTTTGGAGATATTTTTAAAGGGTGGGGTTCAGTTTTTCTGTCTTTGCCTTACTTATAAGGTGACTGAGCAGAAGGTATACATGTCTGGTCTTTAACTTTATAATGATCTCTTTGGCAGTCAGCAGTTCCCCTTTGCCCATCTTCCCATAGTTCTGTAACAGTTCAGGAGGTGTTGACATAAGAAAAAACATGCCTACGTGGCTTTTTCAGGTTAAGAATAAGGGAAGCTCCGATTGTTGAAGATATGCATAATACTAGGGGGGGGGGGATAACAAAAAAGACAATCTGAAAAGGAAGCACCAAAATGGAAGCCACTTTCACAGGGTAATAAAACCTTCAGGAAACTGGATGACAAATTATATCATAGTTTCTTCCTAGCCTTAGACACATCACTGCCCTCCTTAACACAAACCCCAATTGTGCAAGGAAAAACCTGTGTTATAAGTACTTTCAATAGGGGACAATATGTACAGTGGTACCTTGGATAAAGTCCGATTCAGATAAAGTCCAATTCGGATAAAGTCACGGTTTTCTTGCACATGTGATGTATCGTATAAAGTCCAAAACTGTTTAAAATGTACGTTATCCAAGGCATTTGGTATAGGAACCTCGGATAAAGTCAATTTTGGTACGTTATCCGATGCATCACCCATTTTATTTGGATAAAGTCCAAAATCGGATAAAGTCCAAACTTGTGAAAAGGAGTTTGGACTTTATCCGAGGTTCTACTGTATCTACAATGACATTTAGAAGGCTTGGTAAGCTCCTAAACTCTAAGGCATAAGATGTGCTGAGATCAAAATTCCTGGAGATATTTCTGAAAAACATTCTGAGATTTTTCTTTTTCATCTTCCATTAGACTGCAGTGAGCTTAGTGGTTAAGACGTTGAACTTGATGATTGGAAGGTTGGCATGTCAGCAATTCGAGACCCAAAGGTTGCATGACGGAGTGAGCTCCCTCCTCTGTCCCAGCTCCTGCCAACCTAGCAGTTCAAAAACAAGAAATTGTAATTAGATAAATAGATACCACTTTGGTGGGGAGGTAAACAGCATTCCATATCTAGTCATGCCTGCCACATATCCAGACAATGCTGGCTATTTGGCTGTAAACGGAGATAAGCATCAAACCCAAAATCAGATATGTCTGCTTTTTAACAAAGGGTGACCACTTTTCTTCCAACAGAAACAGAAGAATTATTTTGCAAAATTATTTCTAATGTTTCTTCACCTTTTTTAAGGAGAGGATATCTCCTGACTGTCACTATCACAATACTCTGGAATAACCCTGGGTTCTTCTCCTCTTTGATAAAATGTTGGAGAATCTCTCTTTCCCCTGGAGGAATGCAGTGAAATAGTCGTTCCAGTTTCCTACCCTTGAACTGAGTGGAGAATTTTGGAAAATCCATTTGTGCTCTGCTAGGTTATTTGTTGTTGTTGTTCAGTCACACAGTCAATTCCGACCCTTTGCGACCCCATGGACCATTTTCCTCCAGGCACCTCTGTCCTCCACCATTCTCCTCAGCCCACCAAGCTCTGTGCCCATTGTGTCCACAATACCATCTATCCATCTCATCTTTGGATGCCCCCTTCTTCTCTTGCCCTCAACCTTTCCCAGCATCAAGGCCTTCTCAAGTGAGTCCTCCCTTCTCATTTGATGTCCAAAGTACTTTAGCTTCATCTTCACTATTTGTCCCTCCAATGAACAGTCAGGATTGATGTCTTCCAGTATTGACCTATTTGTTCTCTTTGCTGTCCAAGGGACTCTCAGGACTCTCCTCCAACACCACATTTCAAAGGCATCTATTCTTCTGCGCTCAGCCTTCCTAATGGTCCAGCTCTCACACCCATACATTACCACTGGGAATACCATTGCTTTGACTATGTGAATTTTTGTTTTCAAGGTGATGTCTCTGCTTTTCACTATATTCCCCAGGTTTCTCATAGCTTGTCTCCCCATAATCAATCGTCGTTTTATTTCATGGCTACAGTCGCCATCTGCAGTGATCTTAGATCCCAGGAAAGTAAAATCTGTCACTGCTTCTACTTCTTCCCCATTTATTTCCAGGGACTGATCGGACCTGTTGCCATTATCTTGGTTTTCTTGATATTAAATCTCAAGCCAGCTTTTGCACTCTCCTCCTTCAATCCAATTAAGAGGTTCTTTAGGTCTTCCTCACTTTCTGCCATTAGGGTGGTATCATCTGCATATCTCAAATTGTTGATGTTTCTCCCAGCAATTTTGATCCCATATTGTGATTCCTCCATCCCTGCATTGCGTATTATGTGCTCTGTGTATAGATTGAATAAGCAGGGTGATAAAATGCAGCCTTGTTTTACTCCTTTTCCTATTCCAAACCACTCTGTCATTCCGTGTTCTGTCCTAACTGTTGCTTCTTGGTTCGTGTACAGATTTCTCATGAGGCATATGAGGTGTTCTGGTATTCCCATCTCTTTAATTACTTGCCACATTTTGTTGTGGTCCACACAGTCAAAAGCCTTGGTGTGGTCAATAAGACAAAAGTAGACTTGTTTCTGGTATTCTTTTGTTTTCTCCATGATCCAATGTATGTTGGCAATGTGGTCTCTAGTCCTCCTGCCTCTTCTGAAACCGGCCTGCACCTCTGGTAGTTCTCTCTCCACGTTGCTGAAGTCTATCCTGTATTATCTTGAGCATCACCTTGCTGGCATGTGGGATAAGCGCAATTGTTTGGTAATTTGAGCATTCTTTGGCATTGCCTTTTTTTGGGATTGGAACGTACACTGATCTTTTCCAATCCTGTGGCCACTGTTTTGTTTTCCAAATTTGCTAGCATATTGAATGCAGTAGTTTGATACCATCATCTTTAAGGGCTTTGAAAAATTCAACTGGGATACCATCATTTCCACTAGCTTTGTTGTTTGCAGTGCTTTTTAGGGCCTTCCTGACTTCACTCTCCAGAATGTCTGGTTCAAGTTCAAATTTCTCATTATTGTTATTAACAGGAGTGTTGAGGTCCTTTTTGTAGAGTTCCTCTGTGTACTCTTGCCATCTTTTTTTGATCTCTTCTGCTTCAGCTAACTCCTTTCCATCTTTGTCCCTTATCATGGTCATTTTTGCTTTAAATGTTCCCTTGATTTCCCCAATTTTTTTGAAAAGATCTCTAGTCCTGCCTCTTTTGTTGTTTTCCTCCATTTCTTTGCACTGTTTGTTCAGGTAGTTTTCCTTATCTCTCCTTGCTTTCCTTTGAAATTCTGTATTCAGGTGGTTGTATTTTTTCCTTTCTCCTTGGACTTTTGCATTCCTTCTTTCCTCTGCTATTTTAAGGGCCTCATCAGACAACCACTTTGCTTTCTTACCTTTCTTTTCTTTTGGTATGGTTTCTCTTGCTGCCTCCTGCATGATGTCCCGCGTCTCTGTCCATAATTCTTCTGGTACTCTGTCTATCAGGTACAGGATATTAAATCTGTTCATGACCTCCACCGTGTATTCTTTAGGGATGTTGTGTAGGTCATATCTGTCTGGTCTAATTGTTTTCCCCATTTTCTTTAGTCTAAGCCTGAATTTTGCAATCATTAGGTTGTGATCTGAGCCACAGTCTGCTCCAGGTCTTGTTTTTGCTGACTGAATGGAGGTTCTCCATCTTTGACTGCAGAGTATGTAATCAATCTGATTTCGATGCTGGCCATCTGGTGATGTCCATGTGTAAAGCCGCCTCTTGTGTTGCTGGAAGAGGGTGTTTGTTATGACTAGTGCATATTTTGCTTTAAAATACTCATATTACAATGCATTAATTTTGACTTTTATGAATACCACTTTAAATATTCCAAAAGTATGTAAACATATATCAAGAAACTCGTTGCTTCAATACAACATCAGGCACAATTGACTTCACCACACTGATTTTAAAAGCAGCACGTAATGTGTGTCTAATTTTGTTTGGAATGTATTTTTCCTCCTTTGTTCTTCTTCTGTTAAGGTAGAATTACAGATAACTAAACTGTTTTTGTTCAAAAACCGAAGTTGTGACAATTCAGAAATGTTACAGTTCTGCTAAACATAGCCCTTCTGAAAGTATAATTCTCTAGAGTGTGGAAGGTCAAGATAACTATATGTTTTCAGTCAAATCAGCCCTAAACTATGCCAATGAAATTTAAATATCCCTCTCTGCTCTGGCTATAATCTGCTTCTGAAGACAGTTTATGCTCATAGTGGGCTTGGAGAAGTTATTTCAGTCCCTAGTACCATAAGATTAGAAGAACATTATTTGTTCTTTGTAATCAGCCTTGAGGGGCAGGATCACGTAGTGATATGGTGTTGAACTAGGATTTAGGAGACCTAATAAAATCTCTGCTTGGTAATGGAAACCAGCAGGAGGGATCGTAATTGTAAGCCACTCATTGACTTCTCGTGGGCTTCAAAGTCCCATTTGGGTTTCCATACGTAGGAAACAATACAATTGCACGTAAGAATAGCAAGCCATGGTTCCCCCAACTAATCTGGCAGTCCAGTGGTGGGCACTGGGGGGTGGGGAATCAAATAAATTTTGTGTGATCTTTCCAGGAACTTTGGTGGTTGTCTGAATTCAGTGGTATGTTTCCATGCCTTAGCCAGCCAATAAGGTTCAAGCTTGACTAGGCAAGCAGGCAGGATAACTAGAGATGGACTAGAGAGATGGAGTCATCATTTCTGTCTCCCTGAGAAGCATATAAACATCTGCCCAACATACTTGTACAACATTTTGTACTTATACTGGAAAGTCTCACGGCACCCTCAGAAGAAGGAAACTGTAAACAACTTCTGTGTATTCTGTATTAAGAACACTCTGAAAAGGGTCACCATAAGTCAGAATTGACAATTGTTATTTAGGTAGTCTGAAGCAGTATTTTCCTACCTAACGTGACTAAACCCCTCATTATTTTTTTGTCTGCAATGAAAGTAAGACAGTCTGTTAAATAATCACAGATGTCTTTGTTGCCTTTTAGTGGTGCCTCAGAGTGGCTTTGTATTTGTCTGCTTGTTTACTGATGTAATGTGCTTAGTTCTTTACTTTGGCAAGTCTAATACTGAAAGCATAACTGGTGAGTAACCTGGGTTAAACAATTCTAGTTTCCATAGCTAGCTTGATTTGTTCATAGC
This sequence comes from Bradypodion pumilum, assembly GCA_035047305.1. Lineage (NCBI taxonomy): Eukaryota > Metazoa > Chordata > Lepidosauria > Squamata > Chamaeleonidae > Bradypodion > Bradypodion pumilum. The sequence goes on from JAWDJD010000005.1 coordinate 184,672,065, forward strand.
TTATGGTTTCCTCAAAGCTGTTTTCAGATATTCAGTCAATGGAAAATGATATGAGTTTATGAGATGAAAAGAACAGTGGCGTATCAAACTGGTAACTAGGAGCAGCTTTAGGGATAGGTGAGCTGGGTGCCAAACCAAGAGGGGAGGGTGACAGGCAGTGCTGAAAAGCATTGTTAGGTGAACCTAAGGTTTTTTCAGTTTGAGTAGCAGAAAACAAGCCTTTGTAACTTCCCTGCTGCCCCACGGCTGTACTTGTTGTCTGGTATCATATTCCTTCAATTTATTTTCAAGTAAGCCTTTCTTTTTAGTCTCCTAGTGGATCTTAGTGTACTAAGTGAAACTTTTTTTATTAAAAAAACAGCATTGTGTACACATGTTTCAGTCCTTTCAAGGGTCAGTGGGAGGGACTGCCAAAATATGTATGACCCTAGCTGTCCTAAGTCATTTCAGTGTCCCTACCAGGCTAACCACAAGGTGGTTTCTTTGTAATTTGTGGTTATTGTATGATTTCTAGTTGTTATGAGACCCAAGGCAGCTCATAAATAAATTGATGGATGGATGGATAGAGTGAGTGAGTGAGTGAGTGAGTTTGTTTGTTTGCATTTGTATACCCCCACTAGACAGAGAGATGGACAGAGAGAGAGAGAGAGATAAAAGTCTGATAACAAAGAATGTGTTGGGATGTAGGTACTTGCCTAATGCTCCCAACAGGGTTGCAAGGCATATTAGGTCTCTGGCTTTTTAAGCCTTGGCTCTGGAACATGCACAGGTGTTGTGATTTTTCTGGAAGGGTCCATTGCTACTTTATTTATGACTAAGCAGAGCTACAGCCTTCAGTTTGATTCTTCCAAGCGCACACCAGCTTCAATGCTGTCACTGGCTTCAATGTCTATCCCAGGCTAATAGGCTCGTCGTGCTGGAAGCTTTGGTGCCAAGCCTCTTCACTTCCTCACTCTACTACCAACAGCCTGGAACAGAAGCTCTGCAAACCCTACAGTACAGTGCAAGAACTGATTCTTGCCTCAGAGAACACTCTGTTTGAACTGCCTTACTGCTGCAGAAAGGTTCCTCGAGGGTAAGCCACGAGCTGTTTGTCCTTGCCCTTGGCCACAGCTTATCTTTGAACTGCTTCATTAGCTGTGTTGATACTGCATAAAGACTTGCAAATATTCTTTGGACTGTTGCTGCTTCCCAATGGAGTGAACTGGGAGACACAAAGGACTATACTGTTTGTTTTTGTTGCTGCTTTGTTTATATCATTCACCACCTACTTATGAGTAAATTTATTTATTATTTATTTATTTATTATTTAAACTTCTATGCTGCCCACTCAGGCAAGCCTGACTCAGGACAGCTAACATCATAATTAAAAAACAATTGAAAACAATCAAAGGTATATGCAAGTATAAAACAGAATAAAACCAGATTAAGAGCTACCCACATTAAAAACTACCCGCATTAAAACTCTTTGAGTTCTCCTTCACCAAACCAAAGCCTGTTTGTTTGTGTAACCCTCCCAAGGAAGGGAGGCACCAACTCAGGTGCGGGCCTTCTGCTCCCACCACTGCATTCCACTCTACGGCCCGTGGGCCACCCCACGGACCGTCAGAATGGATCCTTGGAGGCAGTGATTCACATTACCTAGAAATGACTCCAGGAAGTGAAGCACTCTGCTTTTATTTCTGCTCTATCTCAGTTTTGACAATTCCAAATATTTTATGTTTGAACAGATTGAACTCTCCATCTGCTGGCACTTCTCTCTGCCAGTGGAAATGAGGGATGTCAATAGGCTGTCCATCTTTGCAGGAATATTCAAGGCTGGCTTTATCAACTTACTAGAACAGAGAATAATGTTAGTCTTTTACAAGAAGTCCTTGACCTTACAATTTCTAATCCATTCCTTATCTGCGAACACAATAATCAAATATTCAAAGTTGTATCCATTTTGTATCCATGACACAGAAATATTAGTGAAGTTGATGAAATATCTGACGCGTACGTTGCAGAAGAATGGATGCTGCCATCTATGTGTAAGCATGTTTAGGTAAAGGTAAAGGTTTGCCTTGCTCAAAAGGCAGTCATATCCGACTCTAGGGTTCTGTGCTCATCTCTGTATCAAAGCCGAAGAGCCAGCGTTGTCTGCTTTTGCAGATGTTTCCATGGTCATGTGGCAGATATGACTAGACACCGGAGCACACGGAATGCTGTTATCTTCCCACCAAAGTGGTCCCTATTTATCTACTTGCAATTTCTTGCTTTCGAACTGCTAGGTTGGCAGGAGCTGGAACTAAGACGGGAGCTCATTCCGTCCTGCAGTACTCGGGAATCGAACTGCTGACCTTCCGCCTCCCAGTCAGCATCTTAGCCTCTTGAGCCACTGCAGTGCTTAGCTACAAGCAAATAAATGTTACCAGTTGCTATATTTAAAATATGGTGCGAGTAGAACTTGATTGATGGGTTTGAGTATTTGGAGGAGATATGTGCAATAATTAGCATTATTTGTATCACTAGCAAAAGTAGGAGGTGGTGAGTTTGAAACAATAATTGTCCACTACAAAAATTCTGTTCTACTCAAAGAATTGGAGCTGTCTTTCAGTGCGCAGTGTCAATGTAAAAAATAATAATAGTCAAACACAACTTTTATCTTTGCCACAACTAATTAATGCTCCCCCCTAAGATGGCAATGGTAAGGGATTGGCTTTCCTGTTTGAACAAGAGAAAACTTCCTGAGACAAACTTAAAAATAGAGAGATGGTCATGACTTCAGGTAAACTGATTTAAGCCATTAATGACCAAGGTCCCTGCTGCTCAGGGCTCAAAAAATGCATTGTTTTTTGGGTTACATTGGTGAATCAAATGTTCACTGCCACCTTAAATGCAGCCATTCCCCTGCATCTCCATTTCTCTTTGCCTTTCCTAGTAAGAGAAACCTTGACAAAGTTTCTCACAAGCTTTTCTCTGCTTAGAGTCCTAGCACAATGCTATGTACAAAGCAGTCATTGCATTGAGGTAGAGTGGCTGGATACTTTCCATTGCAAACATAAGTTCATATTTCTGCAATGCCCTCTATGCATAAAGGATCTACCCTGCTCAAAAGCCAGTCGTGTCTGACTCTACGAGGTGGTGCTCATCTCGGTTTACAGCCAAAGAGCTGGCACTCTCTGTGTCTGCAGATTTCTGTGATCTTGTAGCAGGCATGACTAGACACTAAAATGCAATGGAACATGGTTACCTTTCCTGCCAAAGCAGTACCTTTTTATCTACTTGCAATTTCTTGCTTTTGAACTGTTTGGTTGGTAGGAGCTAGGACAGATGACAGGAGCTCACACCGTCACACAGAGCTTATGTCACAAACTGCTGACCTGCTGGCCTTCCGGTCATCAAGCTCAATGTCTTAAACCACTACACCACCACGGGCCACTATGTACACACAAACCCACACCTAAATATACACTAAGAATTTAATTGCTTTTTTAAAAAAACTGCCATTGGTTTTATTTTCTGTGACCTGCCCAGAGTCTTCAGAGTTGGGCAGCAATACAAATTTGAATGAATGAATGAATGAATGAATGAGAATGTCCTTCAACTATGCCCTCTAATATCTTCTTGTTATTGTTCAAGGCATTGTGAGTTAGTACTGGGCAAACCTTAGATATGTAATTTTTGGATTCCCAGGCCTAGCTCTAGGTACAGAAAAGAAGCTATCCCACTGATAGCTGGGAATTTCCCTTTTGCATAAGAAATTTGGGGCAGGGGGGTGGGGGGGGAGAGACAAAGAATGTGCTATACTATGAAGCTTTCCTGCTGGGCCTTTTCTTCAGGTGTCACTAGAGTTGCCATAATTCTCTCCCAGAAAATCGTGACAGAAGTATACTTGACAAAAATGAGCAGGTTATGTACAAAATAGCCTTTTTAAAAACAAACATAATATAATGACAGCTGTAAAATAACTTTCACATTAAAACTATCAATGCATAAATGAATTTATTTACAACAGTTAATTGTTACTGTAAGATGATCTGTTGTACTTCTGAGAAGTTGCATCATGGTCAACTCTTAACGTCCTCAGTTCCAGGAAACACACTGGTCACACTTATCGGGTGGTAGTGTGAGGCAAGGACATTAAGATTTGTCTCCAGGTATAGTCCAACTCCAATGTGGCGGGAAATAGCTTGTTTGATGGCGAGAGTTCGAACTTATTTTAATGATGTGTTATGATACACAATCAGTAAGTTTTAAAAATCATGGACTTTAAGATGATTTTTATTGAACTGGCTGGGACAATTTTTCCGACCTTGAATCAGGGACAATCCCCGTTTTCCAGGACATATGGCAACCCTAGGTGTCACGAGAATGTGGACCTGTCAGGTGGAGCTCTCAGAATGGAGAATTGGGGATTTATAAAGGTAAAGGTAAAAGTCACCCTTGCTCAAAAGCCAGTAATATCCGACTCTAGGGTTCAGTGCTAATCTCTGTTTCATAGTCGAAGAGCCAACACTGTCTGCTTCTGTAGACATTTCCATGGTCATGTGGCAGGCATGACTAGACACCAGAAAGCATGGAACACTGTTTACCTTCCCTCCGAAGTGGTCCCTATTTATCTAGTTGTAATTTCTTGCTTTAGAACTGCTAGGTTGGCAGGAGCTGGGACAAAGACGGGAGCTCATTCTGTCCTGCAGTATTCAGGTATCAAACTGCTGACCTGCCACCTTCCAGTCAGCATCTTAGCCATTTGAGCCACTGAAGCTACCAATAAAAGGGTAGAGAAATTTTAGAGACATTTCTGCAAAGCGGCCTTCTGTAGGGAAACTAAAACAAATCTGAGAATGAGTCTAAGAAAATCATGTCCTGAATTTTTTTTTCTCATTACCGGTTGCTACTCTCCAGAGTTCAGTATCCTCCCCCTCCCCCAGCCTCCTAAGATACCCATTATGGAAAGGCCATTGTATGGATATTTTGTCTCTACTATAGAAGATGTCATATAGCTCCTACTCTGTAAACTTTGGAGTATGCTAGTTAATGTCAAGCTCCAGTAAAAAAAAAAAAGTGAAGCTTGTGCCATAATGTATCTTCCAGTTCCCCAAAACATATATTTCTCCATGAAATTCCTCATTCCACAGGCTATGCAGAATTCCTTTGGCAATCTTTCGAATGTATCTTTACACTGTAATGATGTCTCTATATCATATGCTTGGTGCTTTCATGCAGCACTAATTCCTTTTTCAGTAACCTCTCATTTTGATGGTTCTAGTGGATTTCGATGGATTCATGGGAGCTGCCTTTTATGTCTAGAAATATTAGTTAATTGAAAAGAGGTTAGTTGTTTTTTATTTTAAAGAGGACAGACCAATGCTGTTGTTTTAAGCCTATGGTTTGTTACTTTTCCTCACTTCCAGCTCACACCTGCTGAATCGAACTTTTAAAGCCTCAGGTGTATTATGGCCAGATTACATGAAATAGCTTTTCCTCCTCTACCTACCTCATCAGCTAATAAAATTGGGGGTGAGGACACAGCGGCTTGTGCCATAATGTATCTTCCAGTTCCTCAAAACATATATTTATCCATGAAATTCCTCATCCTACAGGCTATGCTGAATTCCTTTGGCAATCTTTTGAATGTGTCTTTACACTACAGTAGAACCCTGTATAGCGATCGCCCCATACAGCGATGAAATCACATAGGATGAGGCTTGGTGGGGGAGAAGCCATTCCACATAGTGATTGTTCCTATGGGAAAATCCGTACAACAATTTTCCAATGGGAAAAAACACTTAGCGCCAAACATTGTTGTACGATTTTTCCCATAGGGAAAATCATTGTACTGATTTTTCCATAGGGAAGATCCTACAACGATGAAAACCGCATAGCGATCAGCTCTGTGGAATGGATTAAAATTGCTATATGGGGTTCTACTGTATTTACATTTTTAAAGAATTGGGGAAAATAGTAAAAAAAAAATCTCTTGTCCCTTCAGAGGTATGAAGAAAAGTTTGCCATGCTCTGAGAGTCTGAAGAACCTCTAGAATTTCTATAGCACTCTAAAGCTTTATTTTTAAAGGAAAATGCCCAGTAGAGAGTACAAGAAACTATTTCAGTGAAAACCCAACTTTTATAAGAAAAATATTAGATTGTGTGTGAGTTGTAGGAAAAGCCCTCTACAGTCCAAGGACAGGCATATCTGGTTCCTGGATATACAGTACGAAGCTCACCATCAGAGGCCCTTATAAGTGTCCTACCCAATGGTCTAATTATCAAAGAAGCAAAATGTGTACTTCCCACTTTATTCCTTCCAGGTATGTAATTCCTTTAATTTGCCACCCGACGTATAATTGAGGCCTTTGTTTACCTCCAAATGTTCACTTACAAAACAAAAACACACCAATTTGCCCAAGGCAGAGGCAAAACCCATAGCACGTGCACAGGCTAAATTCACAAATGTTATAAAACGTTGTTTCAGAAAGCTCTGTGGGTAATGACAATAGGTTTGCCAGATCTTAGAGCATTGGCTGAAGTCTCCGGAAATTACTGCTTCTCTAGCTATCTAACTGGGACAATAAATTTCAGGGGAAGCAGCTCTGGAGGATAACATCATTTTATTTTTATTTTTATTTTCCGCAGGAGGTGGCTTTATATGCTCCCTCTCCATCTCCCTCTACTGTTGTTAATGCCAGAGCTCAAAATGAAGGTGTCTTTGTGTGAACTTTGCTCCAAATGGCAGAGAGGGTCTGAATGCATGCACTTACTGTATCATGTCTATTCCTACTTCTCTGCTCCTGCACCTGCACCAACACCAAGCCCATCATGACTCACAGGACTTCCTGTTATATCAACTCTTGCAACTTCAGCCAGGGTTTGCCTCTGCCTTGGGGGCAATTGGCTTGTGTTTACTTTATGAGTGAACATTTGGAGGTAAGAACAAAATCTAGAAATCTCTCACCATTTCTCTGCTTTCTCTCTGTGATTTCACAATGGCCAGGATCTGCCTCCTGTCACCAGGTCTTGTTCCTGAAACTCAGGGAATTGGTGCACGGGCAAAGGGTTCAGAACTAGAAAGTTTCTTGCAGAACTGGATCAGTAGTATGGGTGTCATGTTGTGATGTTGAAGGCAGGTGAAAGGCATTATATTCTCAGGATAGTCTTCATGGTTGATTGCCTTGATAATTTCCAGTACATGGATTCGGAGGAGGAGGAAGAAGAAGTAGAAGAAACAGCTATCTACCAGGTTAAGAAAGACACTGCAGGCAATATCAAAAATAAAGGAACTCCAGTTTGATTTAGAACCTCCTGTATAAAAAGAAGCAGCAGCAGCAAGCTAGGGAGAATGATGACCCATGATGATCCAAATTCAAAATGGAAGGTAGCAGAGGAGCTATCACAAGAGTAGCATGCAAGTCATTTAACAGCAAAAGAGAGGCATTTTCTGTTTTTATAGCCTCTGCAAACTTTCCAACCCCTAGAACAGGGATAGGCAACCTATAGCCAAATAATCTGGCCCTCACTCCAGCCACTGCCAGAATCGGCCATAGACTTGTTTATGGCTGTTGTAAACATTTATGACAGCCGTGGACATGTTTATGGCAGCCGTAAAGGGGCGGGGGGGGGGGGGGAGAGAGACACCAGTCTGGTCCTCTCAAAGGTCTGAGGGAGTGTGACTGTTGTGTATTGAAGCAGACTGCAAGTTGCTCAAGCAATGCCTTGCAAGGATAAAATGGTGGTTTCCCACCAACCAAAATAGGAGCCAAAGTTGGTGCTAAATCCCCCCTCCAGGGCACGTTCATTATGCTAATCAAAGCCCTGTGATTGGTTACCATTTTGGATCCTGTTCCTCATTGGTTAAAACATATATATCATGTTATGATTGGTTGGTTATGATTGTCCAGGAGGTTACTATGATGTAGCAAAGAGTCACCAGCCGGGAGACACTATATAAGCCCCACGGGAAAACAAGGGTAGGGCCGGGCCAGATCTATACTTCCCATTACCGCTGCAAGTTAGCCAATGCTGGGCTAAGCCTGGGTCTTCTCTTATGCTATCACGCCAAGGTGAAGCTTAGTCCCTGCCATCCCCTGTAGGAAACACAAGGGACCGACTACATGGGACAAGTGTAGCCATCTTATGTCTGGAGTGCCTTGTAAGTTTACCCTGAAAGACTGTTCAAATCAATCCTGTTGTTGCTCTGTTCATCACTGCCTGGACTATTGCTTATAAGGGCCTGACGCAAGTGACCCAGCCCCCGGGTTTAAAAGGTTGGCGACCCCTGCCCTAGACATTCAGGATTCTCTTGTTGTGAGACTTAACAATGTTACTTGTTTGACTGGACTGCAGTGGCTCAGTGGTTAAGCAGCTCGCCTTGTTAGCTGGAAGGCTGGCAAGTCAGCAGTTCAAGACCCAAGTACTGCTTGATGGAATGAGTGCCTGTCTCTGTCCCAGCTCCTGCCAACCTAGCAGTTTGAAAGTCAGAAATTGCAAGCAGATAAACAGGGACCACTTCAGTGGGAAAAGATCTTGGGGATGTGAAAGGAGCCTCATTCGGGCATCCCCTGAGCAGAGTTCCTCCAGCAAAATATCCTTTCAACCCAGAAAGCACCTTTGTGTGCTTCTGACAAGATTTTAAAAAGTTGTTGGAATATCAGTGAGAAAATTTTATATGCACAGGTCAAACAGAAATAATTTGAATGAGGAAAACCAAACAAAATATGAAATTTTCATGACACCCCTCCCTCCTTTCATTCAAACAAATGAGTCTGGACTCAAGGCCTCTCTGTTGGAAAGTAAAAGTGAAAGGTTTCTTCTGTGTTTTCCCCATTTATATTTATGCATATTTCCCATGCCTATTTCTTACTCAGATAGATGTCCTGCTAAATGAAATGGGCCCTACCTCTCAGTAGATGTACTAAGGAAACTGATACATGTGGAGTTATTAAGAAACAGAAAGTGCTAATGCTACTGTCTTGGATTACATAATCTCTCTGGTTCCCAACTGTTTTAACTGAGGGATTCTGGATAATCTAGTTCTTCTTCTTCTAGTGCCACATCCATTCTGGATATTGGCAATCATCATGGTGATAGTCTTCCTGTTCTTAACTCCTTGGAACAGTTCTTCCAAGGACATTCCATAGTAGTTTCTCAGGTTCTTTATCCATGAAATCCATCTAAGTCCAGGGCCTCAAAGATCTTTCTTTGCATAACAAGGATAATATAATACAAAAAGTAAATTATTAAGCTTCACTGTGGATTTCATTACTTACTAACTTACATTCCATAATAATGAAACAGATGAGCAAGTAATGGGGGTAGTGACAGCAAAGTTATGTCAAACCTTTTAGAGATTGAGTGCCCAAGCCGCAAACCAAAACCTACTTATCTTAACCTATAAGGAAGGGATGTGGCTGTACGTGTGTGGAATGCGTTTCCACACCCATCCAGCCTATCCCATGATGTGCCGTGCACACCTACCTTTTGTCCCTGAGATCAGCGCTGCAAGTGTCCAGGGGCCAAGAGTGAGGTCAACGCCCCTCGAACACGGGAAAAAACAAAGACTACGAGTCCCAGCATCCTCTGCTACATGCCTCAGCCAATCAGGCAGGACGACCTGAGCATGGAGGAGGCAGGACAGTCGGCGCGCACAAAAACACAAACCAATGGCTGACGCTTGTGCACTACAGCTCAGGGCCTTGCCTTAACAAGGCGGACAGAGCTCAGGCTGAGGGGAAGGTCTGGTCCTTTCTCCACTCAACACATCCCAACCAGGGGTAGGGCAAGGTGCACCTGCGAACAGCATGCAGCGGCAGCATCGGTGGCCCTGCTGGTGTGAAGCCCTCCAGACCAGATGCACTGGAGGAGCCTGGCAGACCGCCGGCTCAGACCAGAGAAGGGAGGACTGGCTGGTGAGCCAGGCCATGGCACTCCATCCATGAGCCTCTGCACACAGGCCCTCCACTCCGCAAGCGGCCAACCGCTCTACCACCACAATACTATCACCGCACAGCCCCCAGATGGGAGCCCCAGCTGACCGCGCCGCGGACCACAGCCTGCAGGCCTCAGTGGGAGCACAGCTGGTGGGAAAGAAGAAGGAGGCTGCCCGTTCTCTACCAGGTACCGGCTACATGGCCTGGGAACTGGGAAAGGGAAATGGCCCAGCCCTCCCCTCAGCGTGGGTTAGGTCCATGGGGGGAACAGGCCAGTGCCATGGGTTGAGCCCCCCACAAAAAAAACCCATCTAAGATGGGCACCTATGCTAGTTTATCACAAAGTGCCAAAACAGAACAGGGGAGGAAGGAAATGCTCCCATTGGGCTGCTGGGCAGAGGGGCGTGGTGACCTCTGTGCTGAGTTGATTGCATGGGTGCCCACAGAGGTGGCTCCGATGCCACCTCTGGCACATGTGCCATAGGTTCACCATCATTGTGATAGGGGAATGAGGTGACACACTGTATTGGTACTGTATGTGTAGGTGTGTGTGGAAAGTCAAACATAACAAAGAAAGTTAAGTCCAAATAATGACAGAGTCAAAATCATATGCAGAAAGGGCAGGGAGTTTTAATAGATAAAGAGATTAGCTGGTGGTCACCGTCCACCCTGATTCTGTGCTAGGCAGCTAAGCACACATTAAAACAGGACATATAATTCCAGCAATTTATCACAGTTTTTCTTCTCTCAAGTCACTTAAGGCCAAGGCTTAAAGCAGCCAAGAAAGAGAATGACCTTCTCAAACCCCAATTCTAAAAATGGCAGCTCATTTAGAATGCTTGATAAAGAACAGCTCAATTAAATCATTTCAGAGCAACAACTGGGTTCTTCACCTTGGCCTTATGGACTCTTATGTAAATACATTAAAACCTCACATAAAGAGTGCCTTGCTTAGAGACTAACTCGCTTATAGAGAAGAATTTATCTGAATGATCACCTCGCTTAACAACTAAAACCAACCACAAACTCCATTAACAACTAAATTGGGGTTCACAATTCCCCCACCACCACCAGAAGTCACAATTGATCACTTACAATGGTGTTTCACTTAAAGAGCAAACCCACTTAAAGTGCAATCCCGAAGAACGCATTATGCTCTTTAAGCAAGGTACCACTGTACTCTGTAAAGCAAGAATTGGGGATTAGGTTAGGAGGAGCCATTTGTATTCTGCATAGCAGCAAAAGGAACTGAAAACAACAATGTGCAAAGGGTTCAAGGAATTTGCTTTTAAACAGGATACACTTGAGACGAACATTGACCATTGAATATAATCAAGGTGGAGGGCACAGTGAAGTCAGAAGCCAGTGCAGCTCCCATTTATTTGAACACTTATGTAACTGGTTATAAAATATCTCCATGTCAGTTGAGCACCCCAAAAAGCAAATTTACTACCACTTGTGCAATTGAAAAACTAATGGATCCCATTAGTATATTCCTTTCCTTCAACAGCGTTGCACTGGATTTTGATCATAGCAAAAATTGTACGTAGCTTTAGCTTCTTCCTTTCTTCCTTGCTTGCTATCTTCAGTCGTACTAAAAGTTTCTTGTGAAAGGTTCTTTCTTTTTAACTTCTATCTATCTATCCAATATTACAAATGATTCCCGAGTACTGCTGGATGGAACAAGCTCCCGTCTTTGTCCCAGCTTCTGCCTAGCAGTTCAAAAGCAAGAAATTGCAAGTAGATAATTAGAGACCACTTCAGTGGGAAGGTAAACAGCATTCCGTGTGCTCCAATGTCTAGTCATGCCTGCCACATGAGCAGGGAAATGTCTGCAGAAGCAGACAGCATTGGCTCTTTGGCTTTAAAACAGAGATGAGCACTGAACCCTAGAGTCAGATACGACTGGCTTTCAAGCGAGGGAAACCTTTATCTTTACTAGGTGCTACAATATGTACACCATGAATTGTTCTCACTAGCATTAGAAACAGAGTTGAAGAAAATAAAGAAAAAAAATGAATGTCTCTTTGAAACTAAATGAGATCGAACTACAAAATACATTTATCAACCGATGTAAGATATCCATAGCATGAAGGAATGAGATCCCCATATTCAGTCTCTAAAACTCTAAAAGAATGCAAATACAATTTTAGTACTCTACATTGTGTATGTGGATTTACCCTTCCAGTGGCACAAACATATTGAAATTCTACTATCTTATTCAAGGTGTCAAGGACTTTATTATCCTTTCTAGGATTAACAGCTCTGCCTCTTAGCTCTCATGCTTGCTCTTTCTGATTCAAATCCTGAACCATAGCCCCTAAAATCTCCCCACCCTTTCGTCTAAACTATAGGGTTACATTGCCAGAGACCACAAGAGGGAGAAAAACCACTGTGTGATGATTACCCTTCTGCCTGAGGTTTCTTCCTTTGGATTTTGGCTTCTGTTGCTTTTACTCTAGCATCATGGGTTTTTATCCACAGTCTGATAGTTGAATAGACACAAGCACAAAAGACACGTAACCTGCAAAAAGCATGCAGTCCTAATGAATGCTAATGGACTCTTTTTATTTCACACAGTTTAGTGCAGACAAGTAAGAACAGACAAATGGGTTTAAAGAACTTGAATTTACAGACTGCAAGCCAGTAAATCCAGATAATTCTCTTTGACTCTAACTGCAGAGGTGCAGAAAATGCACAAGGAAGCAAGTTACATCTCACTGGCTGTTTCCTTTAGAGAGGACATGTGTTTTCATATATGACACCAAGTACTTCATTAATGCCTCACCTGTGCTTTCTTTATCATTAGCTACTGTTAATGTAGGAAATGATGGAGAATACATTTAGCAATATCACTTCAGTTTTCAGGAAGAAAAGGACCAGGATTCTCAGCAATGCTCCTCTGATGTATTCTATACAACAGGAGTTCTCAACCTTTTTAAGCCTGGGTCCTTGTCATGCTCCCTCAGACAGCTTCTGGGGCGGGACAACCATTTTGCCCTTCCTCCACCACATGGCACTTCCGGGTGTGGTGGAGGTGGTGGTGGGCTATATGAAATGGCACCATTGGCTGCATCCGGCCCATGGGCAACAGGTAGAGAATCCCTGCTATACAACATTGGGATGCGGACGGGGGGGGGGGGAGAGACAGCAAGAGATATGTTTTAAACCCTTGATCCTGGTTTATTTGAATTAGCTATGGGACTTGTCCCCTCTTTTTAAAAAATAAATAAATAACATATTTAAAGACAATTCCAAATATTAAAAGCAGCAGGCCAATAAATAAAGCTTTCAAAGCAAGAAGAAATGATTATTCACAAAATTAAGAATTTAAAATGGCGGCAGTTTGACAGTGACCATATAAAAACCTCTAAATGTCTTAGTGAACAGAAAAGTCTTAAGTAGATAATTCAGTCATAAAAAGTTGTTGCAGAAGAGGAGTTCACAAATAAGGTGCAGTCTCTGAGAAGATTCTTTGTTTGGTTGCAACCTACCTGTGTTTATTTGGGGGAGATGTCCAAAAAATGTTCCCTGAAACAAACGATACACTTTGGTCATATTTATATTTATATGACCTTTAAAGCCCTATATGGCAGGGGGCCAGGATACCTTAGAGACCGCATCGTCCAAAGAGTGTCTGCCCGTCCAACCAGAGCGGACCGGAGGGGCTCTCTAATAGTGCCATCAACTAGGGGTGCACATCTGTCTAGCACCCGAAGGAGGGCCTTCTCCGTATCCGCACCAACTCTCTGGAACCTCCTGCCAATAGACCTAAGACTCCAAAGTGAACTGCTGCCCTTCAGGAAAGGAGTGAAGACCTGGCTGGCAGGGCAGGTGTGGGGCCCGAATGGGACTATGGTGCCCGCCTGCTGGCTTTTATAAGAACTCTCTCTTCTTTCCTTTTGTATAGTAGGTGGATGGGGTTGGGTGGGATATGGGTTTTTAAATGGGGTGGGATGTGGGTTTTATAATGTTTTTATGTATTTTTAGATTTGTTGTAATGCCGCCCTGAGTCGGGTTCTGCCTGAGTGGGCGGCATATACAAATATGACTATAAATAAATAAATAAATAAATAAATAAATAAATATGCGATAATACAATCCTCTATGTAGGATTAAACAAATTCACGCCAATGACATTTTTCCTGAAAACATTTTCAGGAAACAATGTATACCAGTACTCAGACACGAGTAGCAGCCGCCGATGATGCATGGTCTGGAACACAATGGGGAAGAGTAATTCCTCCCACAATCCTTAAATAACACTCTCGTGTGTATTTCAGCCAACAGAAGTCTTAAATTTGTGACCCAGCTTTAAGCAAAACCAATTTAAGCTACTAATCATGAAAACAACCTTAAACTAGTATTGCTAGATGTGTTTGGTGTATGCAAACCAAGACACAGGACACAGCCTCGGGCTGGGTTAACTCAGGTTTATTGCATCGTGGACAGAGGGAACATGAGGTAATGGCGGATCGATAGCTCTTTATATACAGTAGTAATACATTTGAACGTGGTGCCATGGTAGCCCATTGGCTACTGTCTGCGTGACGTCATTGCGGGTCACGCCCTTCTTGTCCAGGTGTAGGTGGTGGCGGGAAAACTTCCCGCGCTGTTGCCTTTGATGAGTTCGGACCAAGAGAGCTTGGACGCTCGCTGCTGCCAGCTGGTGGTCATTAGCTCGCGTCCTATTACAGGGTTTATATGATACAGCTGAAGGTTACATTGTTGCTATAGGCAAGGTTACATTGGCTCAGATACATTGTAATCCATGTGGAAGGTAAAACCATCAGAACACAACACCCCTCCCCCCTAGGACGAGACAAAGTCTCGAGCCCACACTTAAACACACTCCCCCCCCCTAGGAGACAAAGTCTCTCAGCCAAGATGGCTTATTTCGAACACGCTGGGGTCTCGATGCGGGCTGCCTCTCCCCGGGCTTGCTATCTTCTCTTTGTCCCCTGGTTTCCTGTCCTGTAATTGGAGAGGGAGACTCGTTAGTGACTTGCCGCGGCTGCGCGGCGTTGTTGGGAGGTGTGCTCTTTCTTAGGGAGGAACCGGGGGCACTGGGGGCTAACGAAAACCCCTCTTCTCGCTTGGATGGGTGGGGGAACACTCCTGAAAACCCCCCCGGCTCGCAAAATCAAAATCAAAATTACAATCGGGGGCAGCGGTCGCGAACTCCTCTCCCCCTTCCCCGGCCTCTGATAGGACTGGTGTATCAAAAGGGTATGAGTCGGGGCCGCTGCTTCTGCCTTCCCCCCTTGCTTGGGACTGTTGTCCGCTGCTGTCTCCCCCTTGGGTTAAGCGGGTGGGGGAGAACCCTAACGCTGAATCCTGTTGCTGAGCCCCACTGACTGGCCCACTCACTCGGTGCCTCAGTTGGTCTGCGTGCCTCCTCCAGAGGAGGCCGGTGTTAGTCTCGACCCGGTACGACACTGGCCCCGTCTGTTCTACAACCGTCCCTGGTACCCAGGCTGGCCCTGCGCTGGAATAGTTCCTGCAGTGAACAGGGTCGCCGGCGGCGAAACCTTTCGAGACTGCCAACCCTATGTTTTTCCCTGTATCCTCGACTCTCGTCGGGTCTAGCCTGGACAGGATCGTGGTCAGTTTTCGCCACATCAAGAGCTCTGCCGGCGAGTAGCCTGACGCTAAGGGGGTTACCCTATACGCTAAGAGGAACTGGCATACTTGGTGATTCAGGTCCCCCGGGCCCATGCGCCGCAGCGCCTCCTTTGTTGTACGCACCAGCCGTTCCACTTGGCCATTCGTGGCCGGGTGAAACGGTGCGGATGTGACATGCCGAATGGCGTTTGCCTCCATGAATGCCCCGAACTCAGCGGAGGTGAAACAACTAGCGTTATCGCTGACTAAAGTGTCGGGTAAACCGAACGTGGAAAAGACTTTCCTTAGCTGGCTAATTGTCGTGGCGGAGGACGTGCTCTTTACTGGGATAACCTCCAGCCACTTGGAGAACGCATCCACCACCAGGAGAAACATGGTTCCTCGGAATGGGCCAGCGAAATCTACGTGCACTCTGGACCATGGCCCCCTTGCTGTGTCCCATTCCCTATGCGGAAGACGGGCCGCCTCTGGTCGGGATCCCTGGCATGCCTCACAAGTGCCGACCATGTGCTCAATGTCCGCGTCCAGCTGTGGCCACCAGAAGTAACTCCGGGCCAGCGCCTTTGAACGAACTATGCCCGGGTGGCTGATGTGCAGCAGTTCGAGCACCCTCGGCCGCAGGGGCGTAGGGACCACCACCCGTTGGCCCCACAAAAGGCACCCCCTCTCTAGGGACAACTCTAGCTTTTTCCGAAAAAATGGGTCGAATTCTGTACTCGGGGACGATGCCGGCCACCCCTTCTGTACCCATGAACTAACTTTCTCCAGCGTTCTGTCCTTGCCTGTCGCCCTAGCAATGTCGGCTGGTACTATTGGGGGTGCGTCTAAGACCTCAATTAGCAACACCTGGCGGTCTCTTTCTACTCTCGCCTTTTGGTCGTCCGACAAGGGCAAAGGAGATCTCGAAAGTGCATCAGCATGGCTGATCTCCTTTCCGGGCCGGTACTCCAACTCATGTTGGTATGCGTTGAGAAAAATAGCCCATCGCAGCATTCTCGGGGACAGGATCTGCGGCGTGGGCTTGCTTGCCGTGAAAATCCCTAACAGTGGCTTGTGATCGGTCACGATTTTGAACGGGCGGCCATACAAAAAATCGTGAAATTTTTTGGTTCCCGCTACTATTGCTAACGCCTCCCTGTCGGTTTGTGCGTAATTGCGCTCCGCTTGGGACAGGGACCTTGAATAAAACGCTACCGGGGCCTCCCTTCCGTCATCCAACACGTGGCAAAGCACCGCCCCCACCCCCACCGGGGATGCATCACAGACTAGGACCACTGGCCGATTGGGGTCGAAGTGCGTCAGGATTGCCTCAGATGTTAGGAGTTGCTTTAGCTCTTTGAACGCCCTCTCGTGCTCGTCACCCCACATCCATGTCTCCTCCTTTTTAAGTAACCGATGGAGCGGTTCGGCCACGGACGCCTTCCGCGGGAGGAATGTATGGTAAAAATTGAGGAGCCCCAGGAAAGACTGTAGCTCGGTTTTGGATGTGGGGCGAGGGGCCTTTTTTATGGCTGCTACTTTGGATTTAGACGGCTTAATCCCCTCGGGTGTGATCCGGAACCCTAAAAACTCGACCTCAGTTTCGAAAAAAACACATTTGTCCTTCCTCAGTCTCAGCCCCGCTTTCTCGAACACGGTTAGTACTTTGTCCAATCTCTTTGCCAGCTCAGCCTCACTCCCCCCTGTTATCAACACGTCATCAAAATAAGGCAACACCCCCTCCAGTCCCTTCAGGAGGCGTTCCACAAGCGACTGAAAAAGGCCGGGTGCCGAGTTCACGCCGAACTGCAAACGCGACACCTGGAACGCCCCTTTATGTGTAACTATCGTTTGTGCCGCGGCCGTGGCGGGGGTCACAGGAAGTTGCTGATAGGCTTGTGCCAAATCGAGTTTAGCGAAACACTTTCCCCCATTCAGCCTGGCCAAAAGGTGGCTGATCACCGGCACCGGGTATGCATTAGGGCGGATCGCCTTGTTAATTGTACACTTATAATCAGCGCAAATGCGCACCTCCCCGTTAGCCTTTAGAGCCGTTACAATTGGAGTTTCCCACTCCGCGGAATCAACAGGAATAAGAATCCCCTGGCCCACCAGTTTGTCCAGTTCCACCTCTATCTTGTCCTTGAGTGCGAACGGCACCCTGCGCGGTTTGAGTCTTATCGGGCGGACCTCCGGGTCTAGGTCGAAGGCTACAGGGGGTCCCTTGAACTTTCCGAGTCCTTTCTTAAAAACGGCGGGATGCGCATCGCAAACCGCTTGTATTGGGTCCACCCCCACTGTATGCACTCCCCCTATGAACAAACCTAAGGGCTGAAACCACTGTGTCCCTAGGAGGCTACAACTTCCCCCCTTAAGGACAACTAGGGGCAGTTCCGCAGAATGTCTCTTAAAATTGACCCGAAATTTCCCGACCCCCAACACCGGAATGCTGTTTCCCTGTACGTCTCGTAGCGTGGACCTCAACGTTTTAAGTTTGGGCCGCACGTGGGGGTCGATTTTCAAGAACTCTTTCTGGGGAATTATAGAATAGGAGGACCCCGAGTCAATTTCCATCCTAATAGGGGCCCCTTGTACCAATACCTCAACGAAGTAATGGGACTGTCCCGCGGACACGCTGAACACTGGGGCGTCGTCCTCGCTGTCGTCCGAGACGCGGCCCACGCCATCCTGCTTCCTCGTGGTCTGGGCGCCATCTTTGGGCCTCGCTGGACGGTCCGGCCTGGCCGAACGGTCTTGTGACTGCCTCCGGCCCTCCTTCCGTTTTCTGCATGCCTTGGCGATGTGCCCCCGACGGCCGCAGGTGTAACACTCGGCCTTCCTGAACGGGCATCTCGCGCGCTCATGGGCCGCTCCGCAACCCTCGCAGCGTCGACCACCCTTTCGGACCTTCTGGACCTCCTCGCCGTCGCTGCCTTCCGTAGACGACTTTGAGGCCCGTCGAGTTGCGTGCACCGACTGTCCGGACTTCCCGTGCACCGAATTTTCCGCCTTGCCGGCTCTAGGACGCCACTCACGCCACTGGTGCATCTCGTCCACTCCAGCATTCGTGGACTCTGCGGCTTCCGCGGCCTCTACGACCTCTGCCAGCGTGGGTGGCGGCTCCTTGTTCATCAAGCTGCGCTGCACCTCCTTGTCTTTCAGGCCACACAGCACTCCGTCCCTGAGGGCCATCTCTAGGATGTCGCCCCATTTACAGGGGGCGGCGGCTATCCTCATGGCGGCCACGAATGCCTCAACCGACTCGTCCGGCGCTTGGACTCGCCTCCAAAACGCGCTCCGAGCGGGAAACATTGCCCTCGAGGGACGGAAGCGCTCTCGCAGCAGCTTCATGATGTCGTCCGCCTTAAATTCGCTCACCTTCTTCGGAGCGATGATGCCCACCAGCGTCCGCTTGGTTTCCATCCCGAGCATTCTGGTGAGGATGGCCCTCTTCCTCTCCTCGTCGTCTCCTTTGACTTTGAGTTCCACCAGTGCCGCCTGGAAGTCCATCTCAAGCAGCTCCCAGTCTTGCGGTTTGGTGATGTTGAACCCGCTCTGTGCCCTGGCTGTTCCGTGGGGATCCATTATCCCACCTTCGTCGCCAATTTGGTGTATGCAAACCAAGACACAGGACACAGCCTCGGGCTGGGTTAACTCAGGTTTATTGCATCGTGGACAGAGGGAACATGAGGTAATGGCGGATCGATAGCTCTTTATATACAGTAGTAATACATTTGAACGTGGTGCCATGGTAGCCCATTGGCTACTGTCTGCGTGACGTCATTGCGGGTCACGCCCTTCTTGTCCAGGTGTAGGTGGTGGCGGGAAAACTTCCCGCGCTGTTGCCTTTGATGAGTTCGGACCAAGAGAGCTTGGACGCTCGCTGCTGCCAGCTGGTGGTCATTAGCTCGCGTCCTATTACAGGGTTTATATGATACAGCTGAAGGTTACATTGTTGCTATAGGCAAGGTTACATTGGCTCAGATACATTGTAATCCATGTGGAAGGTAAAACCATCAGAACACAACAATGTGTTGCACAGGATTTTATTTTATAGAAAATACAGAAACTGCTCAGGGGAATTCCAGTATTTAGAGGTCAGTGCTTCTCCATTTCCTTCCCTCGGGATAGACATGAGTAAAGTATAGTTAAAATTGATTGTGTTCCACTGAGTTGCAACAGGATATGAAAAATGCAGAAACGGTTCCACACCCATTGCTAGCAATAAACCAGTGCTATGTGATCTCAGTCCAGAATACCTAAGGGTGGTTGGGTGAGGAAAGAAAACTACACTTGCAGTACCTACCAGGATATGATTTCCTCAGCTAATCTTTACCAGTGAGGTGTAAAAGGAACAGTCACTTTTACAGCTGTTTTCATAGAACTTTAACTCTGATCTTTAGTTGACATGATTGTACATCATTTTTCTAATTCACAAAATCTCCTTCCGCAAACACAACTAACTCTAGTATGTTTATGTACAAGGACATCTAAATGATGTTGGAGATTTATAAAGATGCAGTGTGCTATGCCTTCAAAATAATTCCATTGTACGCTGTATTTTATCTCCTTTATATCTTACAGCATGGATGCCCAAACTACGGCCCATGAGCCAGATCCGGCCCCTGAAGCCATTTCATCCAGCCCCCAATGCCTTTGCTGCTCCCAGAAGAAGAAGTAAAATGCACATGTGCAGGTGCGATATTCACCCACACATGTACAGAACGCTGCCATAAATGACCAGTGGCTGTTGTAAATGTATTTACGACAGCCGTGGATCATTTATGGCAGTATTCTGTGTGTGCATGGGTGCATAATGCAATCCCATGCATGCACATTTTACTTCTGCTTCCAGTGGGAGGAGCCACGTAACCGGTCCAATCAGCTGTCCAGAGGTTGTGGTCAGTCCCATGGCCCAAAATGTTTGGGTATCCCTGCCTTACAGAATCTACTGCATATTCTAATATGTTAAGATTTTTACATCTCACTTTAGTTAGTTTGCTAGTTTCAATTATAGGACACTTTTCTCCCCATGAGAAGAAATAAAGTGGCTATATTTCTCCCCTCAAATCCATATTTCCGCCGTGCTCAGCCCCAGTGGGGGCGAAGAGGCCTTCTGGCCATGCCACCGGCCAGTGTTCCAGGGGCCCCCTCCCCCCCTTGCCAGGACTCAAAAGGCGAGGGGGCCTGCCAGGCGAACCACCGCTGCCATGCTCGGCCCCGGTGGGGGCAAAGAGGCCTTCTGGCCACGCCACTGGCCAGCATTTCAGGCACCACCCTCCCCCCTCACCAGGACTTAAAAGGCGAGGGGGCCTGCCGGGCGAACCACTGCCACCACGCTCGGCCCCGGTGGGGGCAAAGAGGCCTTCTGGCCATGCCACTGGCCAGTGTTCCGGGCCCCACCCTCCCCCCTCACCAGGACTTAAAAGGCAAGGGGGCCTGCCGGGCGAACCACCGCTGCCACCCTCCCGGCCCGAAGAGGCCCTCCTGGCCATGCCATCGGTCGGCATTTCTGGGCCCTGTCTTCCCCTTCATAAGACTCTGGAGGCAGGGTTTTTTTTTTTTGTTGGCGGTTTTCGGTTGAATTGTTTTCCATTTTGATGTGGTGCTGATATTTTGCATTTTGTGGATTGTTTTGCTTTATATTGTGATTTGTGTTATTGTATTTACTTGAAACATTGTATTTATTATTGTATTTTGAACATTGTATCTTATATCTTATGTGTAAACCTCTTGGGTTGCCCTGGGGTCATTTATATGTTGTTAGCCACCCATGTGTTGAGTAGGGCAGGATATAAATTGAAGAAACATAAACATATAATTTGACCCACTATCACAGTCATACTTCATTGTTATGGATGTTATCATATTTCCCTGCTCCCTAGGCAACAACCAAAATGAAACAGTGTCTGTTCTCCAGTCGTCTGGAATCCTGGGAAAAGGTATTTTCCTACAATGCTTGATATCTATTCAAGGATTCAGGAGACATGAGGGAAATTACATTTCCCAAGGTCCAGTTTTCTTGGCAGCCATGCTGCTTGGTACACATCATAGGAACTTTGATGTAATTCCTTGTTTTGCTTGTCTTTTCAGTCAAGGATCAAAGGTTACACGATTCTCCTCCTCCCCTGCAGAAACCATTCCATACTTTATTGTACTGTTGATTTGCAGAGGCGTGTAGGCAGGAACTCCCAGGTAGAATTTCTCCTTACACATGTGCAGCTATGTTTCTTTCATCTGGAATAAGGCTAGTCTTTCTGTCTGCCTGGCTCTATCAGCTCTACTGTTGTTAATGTAGAAGAAGGAAACCATCCCAGTGATTCCTCGGAAGCCGAGATCTTCATGGGAGGTATAGTTCTTTGAAGGAATACTCTAATAGAGCCTAATGTGAAGCAAGGCCACTCAAAAAGCACCAGAGCCATTTCCGTTTTGTACAATAACAACAGCAGGCAATCATTAGTCCAAGAAAGATAAGTAGCCTAGAAGATAGTCCCAGAATTTAACCTGGGAGATTCTTGGAGATTCTTGGAGAAAGCTGAGAATTCAAATCCAAACAATGTAATGGTACACTGAATTGTTCCTCAATTTTTGAGGTTGATTTTCTGCACCAAATGAAGCAATGAATATTATTTCTTCATTACCTTCAAATTTTATACCATCTTGTCTGATGAAAAGTGGTGCAGAACTCAGAAACTCATCTTTGTTATAATTTTTATGATCTTATAAACATATTATCATATCCAAAACTTTGTTCCTACAGATAGATCACGTTTTTCAACTTGTTGAAAATAAAATGATTAGGTGCATTAGAAAAACGGCTGCCAGAGAAATATGTTGTTTCTCTTAATGAAGACTGCATTTTCTCCAACCACTTATTAACATCATAAATAAGCCAATATATTTTAAGGTAATAAAAGGCCATATCACCCAACTCCACCTTGCTTGGCTAGCAATCTGCCATCAGAATCAAAGAACATCATATCCACTTCAATACGTTTTCTTATGCTATCTTAGCCTGATGAAGAATTATGGAGAACCCAAAAAATCTTCTTTGGTTTTAACCTTTCAGTGAGCCAATAAAAATATTGCTGAATCCAGAATTCTGAAGACAAGTCAGTTCCACAGGATACAGTGATGCCTCATACAACGTCCAAACTTGGTTCCACAAGTTTGGACTTTATACGGATTTGGACTTTGTATGAGGCATGCAAAATCCTAGCCACGATGCCTCATACAACATCCAAATCCTTGCTGCGATGCCTCGTACACCATCATTTCCATAGAGATACATTGTACTATAACAGCACAGACTTCAGGGCAAAGTCAAGGAAACAGACAGGAAACTGAGATAACTTTAAGAAATCATTGTCTAAAGGCTAAATGCATTACCAAAACATGTCAAACAACCCTGATTGTCCAAGAACCTGAAGAATGTTGCAAAAATCCCAGGAATGCTTCTAAAAATTCTGACGAAAAAATTCAAAAAAATCCAAAATCACACTCAAAACCACTCCTAAACACTCTTCGCCTCATGCAAAACCCACAAGAGCAATGCATGCATGTGTCCTGCCTTTTATACTGCCCAGGCACAATGCAACCTGGGAAAAACCCAATGCCTCATACAAAGTCGAGCGACTTTGTATGAGGTAACTTTTTTCAAGAAATTAGGCGATATTGTATGAATTCAATGTTGTACGAAGTGGACTTTATATGAGGTATTACTGTACAATCATCTTTTCAATGCTGTTCATCATCTACGTGAGGACATTTGAGGAGGTCGCTCAGAAAATCAGGGTTTGATGCCATCAATATCCTGTTGTACACATTTCATCTCTCCTTTTCGATGCCTTTAGTACATGTAGTGTGATGCCTCGAGGTGTGCTGACCCACCCGGGCAGGCATGGTCACAACACAGTGGCACTTCACAGAGAGTCTTCTTTGAAGATAGTCCAGATTTCAAAGTCCAAAAGGCAAGCTAAAGTCTGTTTACCGGTAATCCGAGTCAGTAGTCTAATCCAAAGGGCATCATCAGGGTTGTCAGAGAAGTCAGGGTCATGGCAGGCAGGTAAAGGTCTAGACAGGCAGTCTGGGGTCAAGCAGGATGTCAGTCTTCGCACAAGAGTTGTACTGACACTGGCAGGCTGCAAGAAGCTTGCTTATAAGCCTCCCAGCTAATCGGTATCAGCAGGAAGCCTTCTTTGGTGCTTTGCTCTAGCCTGCCTGCATCTCAAGTGTAGCTGTTTCCTGAACCTCTCTTTGACTAAGGGCTGATCACTGTCAGAGCCAGACTCCTGATAGATCAGCTGCCAGGGAAAACAGACTTGGGCCAGGCACAAGCTGAGGGCTCGGGTGAAGGCATAACTGGGCTTGGCATAGGGAGTGACTCCTGATCCAGGTCCTCATCAGAGCCAGAGTTGGAGGGTTCAATCACAACAGGAGGTATGCCTGGCACCAGAATTGAGTAAGTGAATATAGTGAAATTAGATCCTGACAAGATGGAGATGCTGTTGCTAAGTGTTACTGCTGGACAGGCTGGGAGGGATTGCATATAAATTAGATGGATTTGTTCTGCTCTTTAAAGAACAGGTGTGTAGTTTGGGTATTCTTTTGACCAGGGACTTAGGATTTCTCCAGCTTTTCCATTCTGAAAATTGCTGTAACATTTGGCTCTCTAGTATGTGACACTGGCTTGATTAAGGCCTGTCCACTTGGTTCACAGCTTGCTATGACTTACTCGTTAAGATCCTCAGCATTTTTTTAAAATAAATATCTGTTTTAGCTGCTTCTTATCTGTCTTTTTCTATTTTCTTTTTGGCCTCTACATGTCCATTGACCTTGGTTTAGATTCTTCGATATTATGTTTCATTACTTCTCATCTGGTGTGGCATTGCTACCTAGTTACTACCCCATTTCAGTACCATCTCCATGGCACCTGCCACCTGGAACCAGAGAAGTGGATTAGGAATGGACATGATTTGGCCCAGAAAGCAATTTCTTTGATTCCTTACAACCCTGCTAAATCTTAAGATTTACAAAATAAGTAAAATATTCAAGTTTTTTTTCCCTACTGAACAGAATAACTGATCTGGAGATAAAACTAGTTCATCTGCATAACTGCTTGTTCCAAACATATTGATGAAAGATGCAGCAGGTAGATAATGTAAAAGTTATAGGCTTCTTTCATCTGTATGTATCCTAACACTTTCATGTGCTATCATAAATTGAAAGATGAAAGTTGAAAGCACCAGCTGTCAACTCAGGAGTGACATAGAAGGTAAGACTAAACTGCAATGGTTTATTCTGTTCAGCATCTTTGGATATTTTTACTGAGTCACAATGTTAATTACTCTTTAATCACATTATATTGCAGAACATGTTGGGGTTAAAATTAGGGTGGCAGCCAAAATGATTGTTCAGAAATTATTGAAATGGGCTGTAGACCATTATGATGGTAGAAAATGGTTTTCTATGGTTTTTAAAAACTCAATCTTGATGTTTGAATGAAAGTCCACATTTGCTTTGCATCATCTTCACCCATACTGCAAACAGAAAAATGCAGCCAAAATCTTTGGCATCATATCAGCTGTTTCCAAAGTGAGCCAGTGGCTGATGTCAAAGAGTCATTTGGCCAACACATGATCTCTGTCTTTAATTCTCTGTGGGGAGACAGCCAAGCAACTTCTCACTGCTATTTCCAGGCCATGATTAATATCTGTTCTGGGGGTGGGGACATGAAAAAGCCACAATTGTCTATTCTACTGGAAAGGAAAAAATAAAGACATAGATAAATAGTAAAATGCACACAGTGGCTAAATAAAGAAGTAGAATGCAAAGGTAAATGTCAGCTCTATTGACTGTAATGGATAAAAAGAATTATTATAACAAGAGCATTTTTGAATAGGTAATGCCTTGGATTGGAAAGGGCCCCTGTTTTTTTCATTGAAAGTCTTTTTTTCCTTTTCAAGTGATAAATATCCATGTGATTTAGCTTTCAAATCTTCCTCATTATTTCACAATCTTCTTCCAACCTTGTCTTAAAATTACTCAGTTTCCTCAATTATTGTCAATTATCTTTTTACTTCAGGGCCTTTGACTACTTTATTTCTTTAAACCTTCAAAAATGCTTTTCTTTAAAAATTGTGGATGTTGCCTCCTATACTAGCAGGACGAAATGTAATCTAAAGGAATGAGCTAGTTCTTGATATATCGGGCATGCTTCCATACTACAGCTATTAAGAATGGAAAATATTCCTCCTATAGACATGACATCCATCCAGCTGGCTGTCCTAGGGCTCTCAACATTTCCACCACAGGCATTTAATACAGACAAAGTAAAAGATTTCTTTTGCACTAGTAAGCTATGGCTTTCTTTGCTGCCCATCTTCCTGTCACAGTCCAGTTGGCTCCTTAAAGGAGACATGGAAGTAATACTTTTCTCTGTATTTCAGTTTATTGGCCCAACAGATGGAGAAGATCTGACAGTTTATTATAAGCTCTTCTGTCCAACTCAAGACCAGGGATGGGGTCACACTCTCAAATTGCCAGACAATTCCTACTTTAAATTTGACATCTTCTGGGATTAGTCTCCTGTTCATATTTTAGCAATTAAAATAGCATGCTTTTTTGAGGCATGAGATTTAGTAAAACTGCTCTCAAAGAAATATCATGTGATGGGACACATTGGTCACGGAATGGACATGGACAGCCTTGACTAAACAGTTTCTGTCCAAATGAAAAAATGCCCAGAAAAATATTGCAAATGCACTTTTAAAATGTACACAACTGTTGTGTACTGAATGTAGTGTGTTGAATGTATTTGTAACCACATGAATGGGTACAGGTAACACTGTAACCTTCTGTATGAGGACGCGAGCTAGTGGCCACCGGGGGCAATAGCGAGCGCCCAGCTCACATGGTTCACATTACTCAAATGCCTTCAGCCGCGCGGGAAAGATTCCCGCGCTCATCTCACCTGGACAAGAAAGGCGTGACCAAGGATGACGTCACTTGGACAGCAACCAATGCCTGTCGAAGAGCCAGATTCAATTAGAGAGCCACCGTATAAAAAGAGCTGTTTGTCCGCCATTACCACATGTTCGTACTGTACTCTATGCAATAAAGATGTGTTAGGCTAGCTTACAGCCGTTTCCATTGTCTTGATTCCCAAACACTAAATTGGCGACGAAGGTGGGATATGGATTCCCACGGGGACAAGACAATATCACAGAAGCCAGTTTTCGACGTGACCCATCCCGAGCGATGGGACTGGTTTGAAATGCATTTCAAGAGTACGGTGGCGTATGCGGGCATCACCGACGCTGGGAAGAAGAAGGGTCTTCTCATCACGATGCTCGGGTTCCACGCCGTGCAAGCACTGATGGATCTGGTGGCACCACGAGAGGTGGACCAGGTTTCGGTGACGGAAATTCTGGGGGTTCTGCGGAATCATTTCAAGCCCAAGGTATCCTTCTTCTCTGCCAGGGCCACTTTCGCGAGGAGGGACCAAAAGCCGGGTGAGTCAATATCCGAGTATGCAGCGGCCCTCCGCGTTTTGGCAACCCCATGCGAATGGCGGGAAATTCTAGACGTGGCCCTAAGGGACAGGATGCTCTGCGGGATGAGAGACGGGGAGACCCAGAGGAAACTCATGAACTGAGGCCATGACCTCACTTTTAAAGAGGTACTACAAGAGGCTCTAGCAGCTGAATCCACGTTGGCCGGGTACAAGCTTCTCAAGGCAAAGCCCCCACCAGTCCAGGCAGCTGCATCCGCCGTCCAGGGGCCTGGAGGGCGACCCCTGCCCCACGCTCGCCCACATCCTCAGAGGCTTCTGCCACCCCAGGCTCCAGCGAAGATGAGGGGGTCCGGAAGGTCAGGAAAGGGCTGAGCGAGAAGAAGGGGAAGGGGGGGTGGCGCTGCGATGGGTGCGGAGCATCCCATGAGAGGAGCAAATGTCCATTCCGGAAAGCTGAGTGCCACAACTGTGGGCGGAAGGGCCACATCGCCAGGGTCTGCAAGCAACGCCGGGAAGAGAGTAAGCGCGCCTCGAGCAGCCGGGATGGCGTCGGCAGAGTCGGCGATGGCGGCGACGACCCAGAGGGGAACCACGTGTGCCTGCGAGTGCACGCGGAAGACGACGTGGCCGTCCACAGCGTGCCTCTAGGGCAACCACGTTTTTATGCTGAGGTACTGTTGCAAGGGGTCCCTGTTAAGATGGAGATAGACTCGGGGTCTGTTTACTCCCTCATTTCCCATAAGGAATTTTTGCGGATTCCCCCCAAGGAGCGACCCAAACTCAAGGAGATGGGGGCGAACTTAAAAGATGTGCAGGGAAATGCGATTCCAGTATTGGGGATTGGGGACTTCGAGACATGGTACAAGGGACTCCGAAGGAAACTCCCCCTGGTAGTTCTAAAAAATGGGGGGTGTAATCTCTTGGGGACACAATGGTTCAAACCCCTGGACATCTTCATTGGTGGCGTCCATGCCATCGGGGGGAATGAGATTCAGGCAGTGTGCGACGCACACGCAGAGGTATTCAAGAAGGGACTCGGGAAGTACAAGGGGCCCCCAGTTTCCTTCGACCTGGACCCGGAGGTCCGCCCAATGAGACTAAAACCACGTCGGGTTCCATTCGCCCTCAAGGACAAAATTGAGGCAGAACTGGACAAATTAGTGGGGCAAGGGATTTTAGTGCCGGTGGACTCTGCAGAGTGGGAGACTCCTATTGTTACAGTATTGAAAGCAAATGGGGAAGTGCGGATTTGCGCTGACTACAAGTGTACAATTAACAAGGCGATCCGCCCTAATGCCTATCCGGTGCCGGTAGTTAGCCATCTACTGGCCACTTTACATGGGGAAAATGTTTTTGCTAAACTAGATCTGGCGCAGGCGTACCAGCAGCTTCCAGTAACCCCAGCCACAGCTGCTGCGCAGACCATTGTAACTCACAAGGGGGCATCCAAGGTGACGCGCCTACAGTTTGGCGTGAACTCGGCGCCGGGGTTATTTCAGTCTCTTGTGGAACGTTTGTTAAAGAAATTACCGGGGGTCTTGCCATTTTTCGATGACATATTGATATCTGGGGAGAGCGAAGCAGAACTGGCCCAGAGACTAGATAAGGTCCTCACAGCCTTCGAATCCGCGGGGTTGAGGTTGCGGAGGGACAAATGTGTGTTTCTGGCCAGGGAGGTGGAGTTTCTGGGGTTCCGCATAACTTCTGAGGGGGTGAAACCCGCTGAGTCCAAAGTCTCAGCCATTCGAAACGCTCCTCGCCCCACCGCGAAACCGGAGCTGCAGTCTTTCCTGGGGCTGCTGAATTTTTACCATTCCTTCCTGCCCAGGAAAGCAACGATTGCAGAGCCCCTGCATGGGCTGCTGAAGAAGGATGCGGTTTGGTGGTGGGGGGAGAAGCAGGAGCGGGCTTTCAGGGAACTCAAGCAACTCCTCTCCTCGGAGGCTATTCTAACCCATTTCGACCCAAAGAAGCCGGTAGTCTTGGTCTGCGACGCCTCACCAGTGGGGGTGGGGGCAGTCCTGTGCCACGTGCTAGAGGGGGGGCGAGAAGCCCCAGTTGCATTCTACTCGAGATCATTGTCCAAGGCAGAACGAAATTACGCCCAAACAGATAGGGAGGCTCTTGCCATTGTTGCGGGCACAAAGAAGTTCCATGATTTTCTGTATGGTCGCCCATTCACCATTGTCACCGATCACAAGCCGCTGTTGGGTATCTTCACCTCAGACAAGCCCACTCCACAGATCCTCTCCCCCAGGATGCTTAGGTGGGCAATTTTTCTGAATGCATACAGGGGGGCGTTAGAGTACCGTCCCGGGAAAGAGATAAGCCACGCGGATGCCCTTTCAAGGTCTCCTCTGCCCCACCTGGGGGACCCAAAGTGTGAGGTAGAACAGGATAGCCAAGTCCTCCTCATTGAAGCCCTAGATGCACCCCCCATTTTGCCCAAGGAAATTGCTGCCGAAACAGCCAAGGATAAAACGTTAGCCCTTGTGAGATCCTGGGTACAGAAGGGGTGGCCCGCAGCTCCCCCCGCAGACGAGTTTGCAGCATTTTTCAGGAAGAGGGTTGAGTTGTCCGCAGAAAGGGGGTGTCTGTTGTGGGGGGAGAGGGTGGTGGTCCCACAGGCATTAAGAGCAAGGGTGCTACGGCTTTTACATGTCAGCCACCCAGGGATTGTGCGCTCTAAGGCGCTGGCCAGAAGCTACTTCTGGTGGCCTCAGCTAGACGCAGACATTGAACACATGGTGAACACCTGCGAAAGTTGCCAGAGCTCTCGGCCTGAGGAGTCCCGCCTTCCACACAGAGAATGGGACACAGCTAGGGGACCGTGGTCCCGCCTCCACATAGACTTCGCAGGGCCATTCAGGGGTTCATTTTTTCTACTTGTGGTGGACGCATACTCCAAGTGGTTGGAGGTAATTCCAATGCGCAACACCTCATCAGCGGGGACTATAAAACAGCTGCGCAAACTGATATGCACGTTCGGGATACCTGACATCATAATTAGTGACAATGCAAGTTGTTTCACGTCAGCCGAGTTCCAGGCGTTCTTAGAGTCCAACGCCATTCGGCACATTACCTCAGCCCCTTTTCACCCTGCAACAAATGGCCAGGCGGAACGTCTGGTGCGCACAATGAAGGAAGGGCTGCGCCGCATGGGTCCCGGGGATCTGGACAGGCAGCTCTGCCAGTTTCTGTTGGCATATCGAGTGACGCCATTGACGTTGGGATACTCTCCCGCGGAACTCCTCATGAAGAGGAAGCTACACTCATTATTAACTAGGTTGGATCCCACCCGGGTCGAGGATAGAGGAAGAAATATTGAGCACAGCCCCACCAAAAATTTCCAGATTGGAGAGCCTGTTCATTGCAGAAACTACGCCACCACTGGGCCAGCATGGGTGCCGGGGGTAGTCATTAATCAAACAGGACCAGTCTCATTCTGTGTCGAGACCAACACGGGTCTCCTCTGGAGAAGGCACGCTGACCAACTTAGGCACCGAGTGATTGGGGGGCCGGACAGAGGGGATCATCAGCAACGCTCAGCGTTAGGGTTCTCCTCCACCCGTTTAGACCAAGGGGGAGAAAATGTAGGGCAACAGTCCCAAACAGGGGGGGGAAGCTTAGGGTCAAACTCATATCCTTTTCATACGCCAGCTCTATCCAGTCCCTTGAAAGAGAGGAACGAGTTTGCCCCTGTAGTTCTACCCAGCCCCTTGAAGGAGGGAAATGAGTTTGCCACTGTTGCCCCTGAATTAGATTTTGAGTTATCAAACCGGGGGGGGGGGTTTCGGAGTGTTCCCCCACCCGTCCAAGCGAAGAGCGGGGTTTTTCTTTAGCCCCTAGTGCCCCCGGTTTGTCCACATCCACGTCGGGAACCCTTCCTCCCCCTTCTCCTGGCCATCCCAAGGCGGCAAGCCCGCGGCGAGTCACTAACGAGTCATCCTCTCCAATTGCAGGACAAAAACCAGGAGGACACAGACGAGGGGGCATGGCCGAGTCAAGCATAATGGCCGCACGGCCAAAACGCACATGCAGGAAACCAGTTTGGTTAAGGGACTTTGTCCCATCTTAGGGGGGAGGGATGTTGTGTACTGAATGTAGTGTGTTGAATGTATTTGTAACCACATGAATGGGTACAGGTAACACTGTAACCTTCTGTATGAGGACGCGAGCTAGTGGCCACCGGGGGCAATAGCGAGCACCCAGCTCACATGGTTCACATTACTCAAATGCCTTCAGCCGCGCGGGAAAGATTCCCGCGCTCACCTCACCTGGACAAGAAAGGCGTGACCAAGGATGACGTCACTTGGACAGCAGCCAATGCCTGTCAAAGAGCCAGATTCAATTAGAGAGCCACCGTATAAAAAGAGCTGTTTGTCCGCCATTACCACATGTTCGTACTGTACTCTATGCAATAAAGTTGTGTTAGGCTAGCTTACAGCCGTTTCCATTGTCTTGATTCCCAAACACTAAAACAACTGAATTATTTATTATTTATTTATTATTTACAGCATTTGTATACCACTTTCCTCACCCATGGGTGACCCAAAGCAGTTCACAATCAGGTAAAAACATCAGATAAAACATCAAGTAAAACCCATCTCTAAAAATTGAATTAAAACCATATAGATTGTTGGTTTTGATTGATGAAATCATGTTCTTGCCAGCTAAGAGCAACTTCTAAGCCTGAACACCAACATTTGGCATGATCAAACATTGGTTAATTGTTGGATTCTGGTACAACAAACAAGTTCAGAAAGCTGTGTATAAAAGACACATTTTGGATTTGAAATAATAAATGTGTTATACACAAACTGTGGTTACTGCAAAACGATGGAGAACCATGGATATCTTCCAAGACTATAATGGATTACCAATTCAATTCCAAGGAACTCACAATGGAAAGCTCTAAACCAAAGGGAAGTATATGTAGTACTGTATGTATGTAAACAGGGTTATAACAGCCAACTGTTTGGTGAGAAATGGAAACAAATCTAGTCATCCCATATAAATCAACAGGGAAACAAATCTAGTCATCCCATTTAAATCAAGTCACCTCACAGAACCCTGGTGGCACTGTGGTTAAACTGCTGTACTGCAGCCAGAATGTTATGAGTTCCATCCTGACCGTCTTTCATCCTTCTAAGGTTGGGAAAATGAGTACCCAGCATGATGGGGACAAAATGCTAATTAACTTGTGAATCACCCAGAAAATGCACTCAGTACTATGGGGCAGTATACAAGTTTAATTGTTATTTCTATTGAAATGCAATTTAATTGTTATTTCTATGGGACTGCAATGGCTCAAATGGCTAAGACGCTGACTGGATGGCGGGAGGTCAGCAATTCCATTCCCGAGTATTGCAGGATGGAATGAGCTCCCATCTTTGTCCCAGCTCCTGCCAACCTAGCAGTTCGAAAGCAAGAAATTGCAAGTAGATAAATAGGGACCACTTCAGTGGGAAGGTAAACAGCATTCTGTGAACACTGGTGTCTAGTCATGCCTGCCACATGAGCAGGGAAATGTCTGCAGAAGTAGACAGCACTGGCTCTTCGGCTTTGAAACAGAGATGAGAACTGAACCCTAGAGACAGATATGACTGGCTTTCAAGCATGGCAAACTTTTACCTATACCTATTGCTACAAAATGCCTATCTAGGGCTAATGTTTTGTCAGCAGGTGACAAAGTGTCATTTCAGTGTTGTTGTTTTACTAAGAGTACATGCTTGAATCAATTTCTAAATCCCATTGGATCAATAGGTCTACTTTAGTTTTGGTTAGCAGTAGAATGCTCTTTATTGTGTATCTGAGAGTATCTCAAGCCAGACAATAGCTCTGAGGCATGGATTTTAATGGGATATTTCTATTTTCAATTGTGTGGAAAAATAACAAGTTTCAAGGGCAGTAGCTTGAAAATGAGCACGATTGAATCAAAATGTATCATTTAAAAATGTAGAATAAAAAAGAATAAAAAGAAATTTCTTTCTTCCAAGTCAGGAAGCTCAGTGGTATCTTTACTGCCTGATATCAACTCTCTAGGGCCTTAGACTGGAGTCCTTTCTATCCCTACTTGGAGTTATCAAGTCTTGGATGTGTAACTTTTTGTGCCTAAGATATGGACTCTGACACTGAGCAATGACCCTCCCCTAACCAGCATTGTCTGATAGCTTTCATTTTTCTATATTTTATGCAAATTACTAGACGGTCAAATAGGTACTGGAAGGAAATCTAAAACATGATTTTAAATCACAGAATATCTTTAAATGTGTGTGTGTGTGGGGGGGGCGGAGAGAGAGTGCATGCCATTCTATTTTAAAAAGCTATTTTAAAGATGTATGATTAGCAAAATACTTAGAAAAAAATGCAGATTATCTCCAGTGCAAGGTCTCCCAGTAGTAATGTCATTAAATGGATTAGTATCTTAGAAATTCAGAAAATTTCCCAAAGAATACGGTAACCAGGTTACAGCAAGTTATCAAAGGCACACACAAACCATTTATCCTGGAAACAATTAGAATGTTCTGACTTCTATTAAAGAAGTCAGATTTCTATTAAATCTGGGCAATTCACATATTTGGGCTATTTAATTAGTCCACTGTGAATTGCAGACAGGGAAAAGAATGTATTAAGTCTGTTTGATAGTTACATTCTAGATTCTCAAATAACAAATTATTCAAATGAGTTTTTAATACAGCATCCATTTAATGTCATTTACCAAATTCAAAGATTTGGCTCATTCCCTCTGCCCTGAGAAAACCTTCATCCTGATGTACAGGATGAATATAATGGCTTATACTCTGTGTTGGTGGAACCAACTTGATAATGAGCACAATCTATGGCTATCCATTCTTCTCAAAGCAATCATGAACTTATATGGAAATAACATTCAAGGTTACTTTATATCGTTGTTATGCCTGTCTCTCATTATTTTCAGCTCATTCTCTTCAGGTCCTCTCTAAAACTTCTCACAAGTCTTTCATTATTTCTCTTTTTAAAGGCATTGATGTATATTTTTCTGAATACATTTTAGATGTGTAGAAAAATATTCAAGGTTCTATTCTGGACTAGATCTTGAATGTCCACAGAGATGTCTGCAAATGTGCTGGCTCTTCGGCTATAAACAGATGAGCACTGAACCCTAGAGTCAGATACGACTGACTTTCAAGCATGGGTGACCTTTACCTTTACTGTGATCCTTCAAATCAAATATTTTTCTGAATATGTTTTGGATGTGTAGAAAAATATTCAAGATTTTATTCTGGAGTAGATCTTGAATATGCTACTGTTTTGCTTCAGCTTGTTGACTCAGCTTTTGAAGAGGAGAAGGACTTGCTTACTCAGCATTTTTAGACAGCCAAAGTTTATGCAGATCTCATGCAGCCAGGAGAAGCTGGTGTAGAAAAACATCCAAGATCCTATTCTGGATCCTAAAGCTCACTGCACCAAACATCAGTGTTCTTCCAGAGGCTTCTGGAAACAACTGAGTCACAAGGAAGTATCTGAAGATGAAGAGAATGGAGTAGATGTGAAATCCATTTGTCCCAGGGAGAGGAGTACATTGAGAAGATTAGAAGAAAAATGTCAGATTTTTAAGGCTTTCTGAGTGCTAAGTGGAAACAGATGGCTGGAAGGGATACATTTCTTGTATTCTACCTCTAAAGCCTTTGTTGGAAATAACATAATCTTAGCCATTGGGGACAAAACTTCTGAATGCTTTTTTTTCCTATTATAATGAAAGGAAGTAAGAAAATATTTACATCCCACACTTTTTAATGAAATCATTCTCTCCCACAGGGCAGTTGCTAGTAGAAATTTAGTCATGTCTTGTAGATATGCATCTCTCGACACATACCTAAATCTTTCCATAAAGAAAATTCTTAAGTACAAATGCATATCTTTATTTTTGTTTGAACCAGCTGCATAACTTATACATTGAAATTATTTCACTAGTTAGCGAGGTTCTTCTATGGTTATTTTATTATAATGGTCCCACAAGATTACCAACAGTAAGAACAGTAATTAATGTGTTTCCTTTTCCCTTTAATTAAAAATTTTGTTATACCATTTTATGTATATAAATCCAATTTCTCTTGTTTGCCTTTTAAATTTTTGTTTCAGAATAAAATTCCATCTTTAAAAAAACTCCAGTATTAGAGTAGTAATTCTTTTGGCCTTTATAATGCAATTAGTGTATCAGTCTCATTTTAAGTTGTAATGAAATGTTTGACTTCTTTATTGAGAAACTGGTTTATTTTTTAAAAAATAATTGCAATGGATAGAAAAAATAAACTATGTAGGTGAAATTTGCAGGTTACTGAATGACTTGAGAAAAGATCGCTTTAGCTACAAATAGGATAGTAAAATACATGGCTTTCTTTAGCCATTAATTTTTTTGAAAATGAATCACTGCAGAGGAAAGACTTTGATCAGAATTGCTTTCCAAAGATGCAAAGTTTAGGATTATTCTTGAATCCATTTTTGTTACAGAAGTGGATTGCTTGGAAAGTCTTTGATTGGTCTACCACTGTTGAGTCCAGCGTCTAAGAAGTATTCTGAGTAGCAGGATCAGGTCAAACACAGTGATTTATTATTCAGCTCATATATACCGGACGGGGGAACATGTACAAGGTGGCCAGCTTGTATACATTGAGAAAGGCAGTTACACAGGTTGATACATTTTGGTGGGCTTCTGGAGAAGTGGGAAAGTTTGTACTGATGAATTAGCTATTTTGACATGCATTTAAAAATGGCGCCTTTGAAAAAAGTGCGCAATTCCACCATAGACTTTATGGCTCGCTGGACTGCCTAGGCATGCTAGGTCTTTGATGTGTTTCTCAAGTGCAGGGAATTGCTTCAGAAACTGTACCCATAGAGCGAGGGCCAACCTCTACCGGAGACTCGCTTGTGGTCAGTTCATGGGAACTTTCCTGGGATGGAGGTACCTGTAAAAGATCGCCTGGTAGCGGCTGAATGAACAGCTCTTCCTCCAGATTGAAAACTGGAAGATGGTTTCCATTTGATGAAGGAACTTGCACTAGAGGCTGGCGAGCCTCTGTCTCTGAGGTATATAGCAAAGAAAAAACTGTTTGAGGCTGAGAATGCATGATGAAATGACTGTAAGAATTTATTAACATTATAAAGTTTCGAAATCTTCCAATACAAGGCAATCTGTGACCGGTTTCGGAATGCTTCCTTCTTCAAACTAATTGCATGATTTTCCAATTTCAAATTACCAGCACATATCTTATTAATATTATATTTAACAATCCTTAAAGGTTTGGCTTTTCCAATATCTGCATTTATTTAGGATGACTATTGACACAAAGAATTAAAGCATAATATAAAAATAATATAATATTCAGCCATTAATCAACATTAATTCAAAGATACATCTGATTTCATTTTCATTGTACTGAGATGACAGCAATGTCATATAGATCTGTCATCGAGAACAAGAATAAAACAATGACATTTTTTTATATGTGTGGTCTGACGTTTCCGTAGTGGCCTGGCACGTTTCATTTTACAATGAATTGGCCTGGCACTATAGTTTACAAAGCTTTATTAGAGTAAATCAAGAATAAATTGGGTAGGAAAATATATAATTGTTTTTGTTGAAAAGTTCAGTAGAGCCTAGATGCAACAGGCTCTTGGACACAGATTTTTTCCAAATCATCAGGTTTTTTTTTTTATCAACACAGGGTCAAAAGTTAGTGATGCAATTGATTTACCATCTGTCTCCCCCTCCCTCTTTTTAGCATTGCTGTGAAAAGGGTGGCCTTGTTTTAAAAGGTCAGTGACAAGGAGTATTTACATGTTCAAGAAAAACACACTTAAGTGGAATCCATAGAAAATGAAGACACTGTCTGGGACAGGAACTTCATGCCTTGAAGCTAAGAACTACTGAGTAACTCAGGGCATGTGTACATAAGGCCGATCAGATGTTATCTCACAGAGCAAATGAAGAGTTACAGTAGTAGTAGTAGTAGTAGTAGTAGTAGTAGTAGTAGTAGTAGTAGTAGTAGCAGCTCCTCAACCATTCTTCCTGAGCCCTCTGACATTTATGTCCCTTGGAGAACAGGGTGGTCTGGGTCAGAGATCAGCAAACTTGGCTCTCCATATGTTTTTGGACTTCAATTCCCAGAAGCCCTGGTCAACAGGTGTACTGACTTGAGCTTCTAGTAAATGAAGTCCCAGAATACCTGGAGAGCCAGGTTTGCTGACACCTAGTCTGGGTCAAACAGCTTGTCCTGCCCACCCCCACTCCCCACCCCTTAGCCACCTACCCTCTAGTGTAGAATGAGGTTCATTTTCCAGGGTTGAAGTACAATCCAGCTGCTAGTCCAACTGGCTTCTGTATGTGGACTTCACCTTTTGTCTCAGACAAAAAAAAATAGCTTTGGCAAATTTTGTGTATGTGTCCGTATTTGTGTGTCAGCACCAGCACCTTTTCAAGTCATGTCAAGGAATAATAATGTGTTACGTGGTCCCTATAAACAGTATCAGGACGAAGAGCGCAATGGCTTTGGAGCTGAATCGCTCCATTGTGCTCTTCGTCCTGGGCTTTTCCTGGGCTCCTTTTCACCCCGGAGCATGTTCCCAGCCAGACCAGATGGTTGGGAACACACTCTGGAGTAAAAAGGAGCCCAGGAAAAGCCCAGGACGAAGAGTGCAATGGAATGGTTCAATTCTGAACCTCATCCCTGGCCAGACTGGAGCCCTGCAGAAGCTGCAAATGCAGCAAAAGGGCCGCAGTCACTGCCGCTTCCTCTGCCATCTCCACCATCACCAAGGTAAATGATTTCTTTAGACTTTCGGTGGTGGGAGCGGGTGGCGTGGGGTAGATTTTTAGTTCTCAAAATGGTGGCGCCACCCTTTTGAGCACTAAAAATGTGAATTTTAGAGCAAAAACAGTGGCAGCACCATTTTCATCTCTAAAACTCTACGCAAACCTCTTTCATAAGTTTGGGGGGTTTTTGGTAAATCGGGACACCAATTTACCCAAAAACCCTTTTGTAACTCGATTTTTTCCATAAATCGAGGCATTCGTAAATCGGGGTTTTATTGTGTATGATCCATTTACCATATATTACTGTATATTATTATATATTACTGCAGTGACTATTGGAAGATGGTGATGTGGTATGCTGACAGGGTCATTATGTTGGGAGACAAAGAATTGTGCTTTCCCCCCTTGTTTTGATCCAAGGTTTTATGGAAGTTCTCAACAAATTATTGTGGCTATTAATACTTACTGATAGAATTACTGTGTACAGACTCACGTCTCTTAAAACCATCATGAAGAATTATATCACATAAAGAGACCAAGGAGAAAAGAATTTGGGATTGAGACAGTTACTGATAAAAAAATTAAGATGGAAAACTAGTCTGATTCTGAATAAGGCAGTTTCCTGCACGTTCTATGTTCATGTGGAAAACTATCTATAAATTAATAAAGAGACATATATTTTGGGACTCAGAGGAAGGCTTCATTTTCCTGGTCTTCTTCATTGGCACAAGTCAATTATATAAGCTCACAATGTATGATCAGCATATAAAGGTGGGGTGATGGTGGGGTAAATTTAGAGCAGAGGTTCTCAACCATTTCATGCCATGGGCTAGACCATGCCCCCCTGACAGCTGAGCAGGGCCAGTCATGTGGTTCCTCCTGTCATAAATGCTGCTGTAAAATGTGTCTGTGTTTACCACAGCCACCAGTGCATTTACAGCAGTGTTTATGGCAGGTGCGGGCGTGTTTACACATGCCTGGGCACATTTTACAGCTGTTGTAAATGTGTCTGCTTATGGTAGTGGTGAGGGTGGCAGTGGGCCACATGAAATGGTGCCATGGGCCAGGGCCAGGCTGCGGCCTGTAGGCTGGCCACCCCTAATTTACAGCATGATAGGTGACTGTCACCCTTCAGATATTTTTCACCATCAACTCCCTTCAGTTGAGGCCATCACAGCCTGTGATAAGGGATTGTGATACCTGCAGTCTAAACACGTCTGGACAAACAGAGATGACCATTCTGACTGTAGTCTGGGTCTCCTAACATTTGAGGCAAGAGGCATAGAGCCACCACTCTGCCTAAAATTTATTATTATTATTATTATTACTCCAAAAGAGTCTTCCAGGTCCTCCTTGTCCTCCTGCTGACTCCATTCTTTGCCTTACCTGGCAACCCTTAAAGCAAAAATACCAGATCCCATCAGTACATCTTACAAGCCATAGGCCTCTGTGAGTGCCTATGCTACCTTGAGGTGGCCACCACACATAAACATCTGATGTAGAGTCAACTCCGTGCTTCACAATCTATTTGCCATTTTTTTTCCTGCAGAAAGGAACTGAATTGTAAAGTGGTGTGCAATAAGAAAATATTGTGTCATATGAAGTTTCTTCAGTTATTATTGAATTTAAAGTTTTGTCCCTGCAGCTAAATACTTGGAAAAATTGCTAAGATAAGTGTATAATAGCTTATTAGCATAGTTCTTCGAAACAGGAGTCATGAAGTTTCCCCCTACATCAGTGAATGCATTTATTATGTTTACAGTTGTCATTTGCCACTTGTGTTTGCTTACCATGTGACAGTCAAATTGAACCATATAAAAGAAACACTTCCTCCCTCTTAATGCTTTTCACTTTATGGTCTAATAACATTGCTAAATCCATAGAATTAGGCTGACACACAGGAAGCCTTTTTTCTCCCCTAAGAAATCTGAAGACTCAAATACATTCTGACAGTGATGCTTTGTGTTTTGAATCAGGTAGGGAGGGTTTGACATTTGTAAATCATTTATTGCCACATTGCTGAAGTTCCATGTTGTGAAACAGAATGTATATGTGACAGTATATTTTTAAAGTTGTCAATTAATGGTCAGTCTTCAGCTGTTCTCCCTCCTTCTCCCGGTATTATTATGACAGTTAAATTTTGGTGTGCATTGTCTTAGAGTTGCTGTTTAGAATAGGTGAGAAATATTTAATTGTATTTGTTGGGAGAATTTTAAAGATTATTGTCTGGGTTTGCTCACATTTTTGCTGTTTTTATCATTCTCTGTAGCTTTTGGTTTATTATGCTTAACCATGAGTCTTTATTAAACAACTGGCATAAGAATAGTTTAATCAGGGATCCATAATTTGGCTAATATTATGCCATTTTTATCATTCTCCATTTCTTTCATTTTTACTATAATTTCTCTTGAGAAGTTGATCAACAAATGATGATAAATTCAAAAGAGAAACCGTCATGTGGAACAGTATGATCTGTCCACCCTCGTTCATCTTTCTGAAGAAGGTACTAACACTTTTAAAGGTTTTTGAACTAGTAGCCATGTTAGTCTGTGCAAGCCTAGGTAAAGGAAAAGGTCAGCTTTGCTTGAATACCAGTTGTATCCAACTCCTAGGGTTCAGTGCTCATCTCTGTGAATAGCCAAAAAGCCAGTGCTGTCTGCATCTGCAGACGTTTCCATGGTCATGTGGCAGGCATGACTAGACACTGGAGTGCACAGAATGCTGTTTAACTTCCCACTGAAGTGGTACCTATTTATCTACTTGCAATTTCTTGCTTTTGAACTGCTAGTTTGACAGGAGCTAGGACAGAGACAGGATCTCACTCCATCATGCAGCACTCGGGTCTTGAACTGCTGACCTGTCAACCTTCCAGTCATCAAGTTCAGCATTTTAACCACTAAGCCACTGCCGTCTGTGCAAGCATATCTGAGAGTAAATAAAGCAAAAGACAAAGACAAAAAACTGCTACAACATTTTTTGTCCTTTTGTTTTGTTTTCTCTCTGATAATACTTTTTAAGATGTTACAAAACTTTAATATAAACTCTTTCACTGGCAGGTTTGAATCAGCCACAATTTTTTACATGCAGAGGAGTTGACAGTTACTTCACTGCCCACACCCTGCAGTCTCTCAGAGTCTGTTGAGTGCCATACCACATGCTGTTGGCAGTGTGGGCAACAGGCTGGGCATCTCCCTGCTGTGCTGCCTTCTTTCACTTGTCCCATCTGTTGGGCCTCACAAGCTTCTGCCTGGCATAATTCTAGCTGTTCCCTCCCCCCAATTTGAGGGTTTATGACAGGGGTTCCCAACCTATGACCCAACCTATGGCCCATTGTCATCCTCTCTTCCACTGCCTGTTTTCCTTTTATCTCCTCCTCTCTTTCCTGTTTTCTCTCTTCCACCAATCCCAGCTGATCTGTCCCTTCTCTGTTCTCCTTTAACTCTTTCCTCTCCTCCTCCATGACCATGACACTTAGTCCTCATTCTTCTTCTCATTCTTTTTTCATCACCATGAAACCCCAGCCACCTCCAGGTCATCATGATCCCAATTCACCAGGGTGCTAAAGGTCTTGAATCCCAGAGCCATGTCTGCAGAGGAAGATGGCCCACCTCCTCCTATGGGGTCTCCTCTTCAAGTAGATATCCCAAGAGTGTTCTCTTGTCTGTGCTAACACATATCTAACTCCTTTAATAATTCCTGGTAGGGCTTGATTTCAACACCTTGGTGCATGAACAATCCCACTTTATTTGAGGTGTTCAGTGGCTGCACGAAGTGGATTTCTAAGGCTGTTTGCCATGTTTCCATGTCTAAGCTTTCTTCGGGCAACAGTGACTCTGACCTTTCAAGTATTTTTCTTTTGTGAGTTCCTGTCTCACCTGGATTATCTAGCTCATGTGTTCATCTCTAGGTAATTATGCCTGCCACATTCCAGTGCTGGCTGGCTGTCGCCCAGTGTCATAACATTTGCTCCATCAACTGAGATGTGTGCGCTACATTTTCAGACTGGATTTTAGATAGAGTCAATTTCTGGTGAATTCACAGTCACCAGATAGTGGTAATAGTAGCAGAACAATAAAAGGGGCTTGGATGTCACAAACTGTCCTCAGAAATATTTAGTTGGTAAGATGGTTTGACTCTCACAAAAATAAGAAAAAAATAAGAATGGTAGCTATTTTATTGGTATGCTGTTAAGATTGTAATTTATATCATGTACTGTGACTTACAAACTTAACAATAAATCAGAAACATTCCAGAGTGCATATTGTCACATTTCTCATCACTTTGGGCTGCTCTTTTAGACATAGACTTGGCACAGACATTTTTCTCGCTATAACTTGTTTAAATTAGTTCTTTTTTGTTGATTTAGCAGCAATCTCCATATCTTTCTTTCTCCCGTAGGATAAGAATAATGTATATAAGAGAAAAAGACAGAAATAATGGACAGATCACTATTTAAGAATTTGACATATTGACAGTAGCAGGAAAATAGCTAAGCCTTTATTTTGCTTTCGATCAACACTTGATGAAAGTTTTTTGGAATAGTAGCCATGTTAGTCTGTGTTGCAAGCATATCAGAGAATAAACAAAATAAAAATAAAAATGTTGTAGCACTTTAAAGGCTAACTGTTATATTTCAATTTATAATAGTCTTCAAAGTGATATATCATTTTTGTTTTGTTTATTCTCTGATATACTTGATGAAAGGATATACATATAAAATGGAAAGCTTGTATTCATGTTAATATAATGATATAGGATATTTGCCCAGTTCTTTCATTATGATGATGAAGCAGATGGAGCGGGAGGGAACAGTGGAGCCAACATCTAACAGTCACAATGGCTGAACTAAAGGATGAAGGCTATGAAGGCATAGCATAATGACATCTCTCCCTGCCTTCTGTTAATTCAGTGGAGAAGCACTCTGCTCACTAGCTTGATAGAGCACCGCTCCTCCCCATTAGCCATACCTAGCTAGCCATTAGCTTGCTCTTTGAAAGAATACATTTTAGCATGTTTTCCCAAAAAAACTCAGAGCCCTCTCAAGCCAGGCTATACTCAGGATGCAGATGGTGCCTCATTAAAGCCAACTGCTAACAAGATTTCTACAATTTATACCTCTCCATTTTATATTTTCTCTAGATCCCCATCTGTGAGCTTTTATACTGACACAATCAAGAAAACATTTAAATCTTGCAGCCTTTTGCTCTTGGTGAGAAACAAATGGTGGTGGCGGTGGTGATTTTCCTTTGCAGTTAGACTTCACTGGAAATTTATGCATAGTTTTTCTGGTGCTTCATAGTAAATATTTTCTGCCACATCAAGACATGCAGGGATGTTACAATTCCTGCAGAAAATAGCATCTTCTCAATGTGAAGTTCACCTTAAGAAGCATTAAACTGTACGGGAATTGGTGGACATCAATGCAGAATAACAGGGAGAAAAGAAAAATAGAGAGAAGAAATGCCCATGTCTCATTTTTTGTAGGAAGCTGGGAAATATTGTAGGTTGAGGTATAAGAAGGGACATCTTGGAGGGAAGTTTGGCCCACCAAGATTCAGAAAATATCTCAAAATAAGATTTTACTCATAACATACTAGAGAAATGGGTGTGCTGCTCCCCTTGCGGTCATTTGTCCTCTGCAGTTTCCACCCAGAAAGGTGTGTGACAGGGATGTATATTGGCCCCACTACTGATTAATTTCTATATCAATGATTTGGTCAATCATTTGGCAGATCCAAACTTCCATCCTCCAAAATTAGCAGGTAAAGGTAAAGGTTTCCCTTGCTTGAAAGTCAGTCGTATCCGACTCTAGGGTGCTCTGTTTCTAAGCCGAAGAGCCAGCGCTGTCTGCTTCTGCAGACGTTTCCGTGGTCATGTGGCAGGCATGACTAGACACCGGAGCGCACGGAACGCAGAGAGGCATATTAATTCATTGTTTTACACTGACAATACCCTCATTTTGGCAAGATCACCGGTGGGCCTCAGACGGGCACTCGGAGCACTAGTCAATCAATCAATCAATCAATCAATTTAATTTATATCCTGCCTTTCTCAGCCAAAGGCTGACTCAAGGCAGCTAACAGCATATACAAACAAAATAACAACAAAATAATAATACAGAGATACAATAAATTTACAATTGCGAGCAATACAAGTAAGCATGGTATCAAAATACAAAAACTACATAATGAATAACATTATAAAAGTACAGTAAAAACAGTATAATACAACAACAAACCCAGCGTGGAAAGACCCCATGTCCGGTGGAGAAAGTCACTGGAGCTACCAACCACCACCCCGACAACTCAGGGGAAGGAGCTCCGCACCT
The DNA here is from genome assembly GCA_035047305.1 of Bradypodion pumilum. NCBI lineage: Eukaryota > Metazoa > Chordata > Lepidosauria > Squamata > Chamaeleonidae > Bradypodion > Bradypodion pumilum. The sequence continues at coordinate 184,716,215 of JAWDJD010000005.1, forward strand.
CAGCCATGGCAACAAGGCTGGCCATGGCAGTCCAGATAGAGAGGTCGCCTATTGTAAGGAAAATCATCTTATTATTAATTACGCCAAATCAAAGATCATGGTCTTTGGCAGGAAACCCAAACTTTACAATTGAAAAATCGAGGGCCATCCTATTCAGCTTGTCCCTAGGTTTAACTATTTGGGGGTCCTCTTTCATGCCTCAGGCTCTAGGAAGACACATATTGATCATGTGGTTCAGAATGTGCAGAAGAGTGCATCAGAAATACTTAAGGTTCCACTGGAGGGGGGGGCGTTATGTACCAGCAGCCATTAAATTGTTTGAAGCCAAGTCACTCGCCCAGTTTACATATGATGCGCAGCTAGGCCGTCTAGCCAGTTACCAGCAGGTGTCAGTCAAAGTTACTTAGAGCTGCTCTCTCAAATACAAATCAAATTGACTCAATCAATCAATCAACCCCCCCCGCCCCGCCCTGCTGCATTTCCAATGCCAGATTAAGACTGGAGATGGGTCTAGTGAATGTGGAGGCTAGGTGCTGGATGCTGATGATTTCATATTGGCCTAAAATTCATAATTCCCTGGGCACCTTGGTGTTTCTTACACTTCAAGACTCATCCCGCTCTTCCTGGGAATATAATATACTTAATAAATTTGCTACACTGGGCTTGTGTCCACCTACTTTGCTTGCAATGGCAGCACAACAAGCCAGGGAGTTGGTGAAACAGTGAATAAGGGACACGGAACTGCAAGAAGATGTGGCCAAGTCCCTGGTTTCTATTGCAATGATTCCATCAGGTACCAGGTTGTTCCCGCAGCCTATTTGCAGCAATTAGATCTTCCAAATTATAGGCTGGTGTTCCCCCAGGCCCACTGTGGATGCATGCCTTAAGCTGTCCTTGAGGGGTACAACAGAACTGTGTACAGTTCTGGTCACTATACCTCCAGAAGAATATTATGGAGTGCAGAGGAGGTCATCAGAATATTTGGGGGCTGGAACACCTTCCTTACCATCTGAGGCTGCAACTGTTGGGCCTCTTCACTCTTGAACAACGGCGTATAAGAGGTGACCTGATTCAAGTTTATAAAATCATGCACGGTGTGGACAAAGTAGATAAGGAAAAACTATTTTCCCTATCGCATAACACTAGAACTAGGGGGCACTCCATGAAACTTTTGGGTGCTAGTTCTCGAACAAATAAGAAAAAGTACTTTTTCACCCAGAGGATCACTGGTCTATGGAACTCCCTGCCAGAAGAAATGGTGACAGCTGTCAGTCTTGACAGCTTTAAGAAAGGATTAGACAAGTTCATGGAGGACAAGGGTATCAATGGCTATAATTATGGATACCTAAGGACAACCTCCAGGTTGAAGAGATAGGCAGGATATCTCTCAATGCCATTTCCAGGGAATCCTAAGCAGGTGAAGGCATTTGCTTGGGAATACCCTGAAGCAAATGGTGAGCTACTGTGTGAGACAGAATACTAGACTGGATGGGCTGTGGCCTGTTCCAGCAAGGCTGTTCTTATGTTCTTATGTAGATATAATGGGACACCCTATTCAGAACGATTACGTCCATGAGGTGGTGGGGATGTTGAATCGATTGAGCATGTTCTCCTTTTTTGCTCATTCTATAGGGACACCCATGCAGAATTAATAATCCCTCTGGTGCGCCAATGCATAGGAAAATTGCCTGCGCAACAAGTCTCCTTCCTACTCCAGGACAGTAGTGTTGCCATCATGTGCAAAGTGGAAGGTTTTTGTATGAAGACTCACAGGATACGTCGGCTGCTGACTAGGAAGTCTAGTGTGGCTTTATAGTTTATTGAGATTGCTCCTGCATTGAGCAGCTGAACTATACTATTTTATTAAGTTCCCTCTTCACCCTTGTCATTATTGGTTTGGCTATAATTTATTAGTAAATTACAACTCCAGCAGAGAGCATATTATATCCTTGTAAAGAGGCTATCCCTCTTCTTTCCTTGTAAATACAGTATTAGCATTTTATCTTCATGACATAAGGTTTTAGTAATTATTGAGGGATTTTAGTAATATTGTTTATTTAGATAGGCGGCCTGCTGTTGTATGTTAATTCTCAGTAGGTTTTTAGTAGTATAGTTTCCTTTTATTACCTCTGTCCAGTCTAACTTAGTATGTGGTGTTTATGCTTTTGTGTGCTTGTTAAGCTGTTCATGGACTGTAAATAAAATTGAATTTGAATTTGAATTTACTAGAGAAATGTTTAAGACAAGATTCTTCAGTTCTAACCCATTGCTATATTGTGGCTAATAACCCAGCACAACATCACCAAGATGTAAATGAGTACAGAAATGGACAAGAAAAATGGAAGGTATTTGGCCTAGCAACCAGCTTCTGCCAGGATAAATCTTTTCTCACTCTCCTGAAATGTTTTTTGTTATGTTTTGTTGGCAATACTGATAAACATGAATGAGAATTATCCAATATACATTTTTGAAGTGGTAGCTGTGTCCGTCGGTATAAGCATATCAGAGTGTAAACAAAACAAAACAACAAAAAAGTTGTGGCACCTTAAAGACAAACTCCTGTATTTAAATGTGAGCTTTCGTGGTTCAAGTCCACTTCATCAGACATAAGAGTAAAACCTCTTGGCATTAATTTATACACATCAGGTACAGAGGCACACAATGGCTGGTCAGCCTAACAGAAAAGTAACATTCTAGCTCTTTACTACTGACAATAATGGAAAATATACATTGTTCACTTGGAATTCAAAGAAGGTTTTAATAAACTCCCTTGTTAAAAATGTTTGGGAAAACTGAGCAATCAAGGGATAGGTGAAGCAGCCCTCTTATGCAGGGATACCTCTCAGACCACGGCAGAAGGGTTTCCAACCCCAAAATTTCAGGAAGCAGTCCCCTGTTGAGTCAAGAGCTGTGCCCTTATAGTTTAGTCAATTATTAATGAAAAGAAAACTGTTTGTGTGTGTGTGTGTGGGGGATGATCAACCATTACAATGAATGGATACAAATACCGAAGCTTTCTAATTCAGAAAGCTCCACTTACTCATGGAGTGGTCAAGAGATGGCAAAATCACCAGTAACTCAGTGCATATGGAGAGGGAACATCCCTTTCCAGCTGTGAGCTACACAGCCATTAGTGTGGAGTAACGGCTCCCCCAAACCTCAGAGGAGAACCCTAGATGGGCAACACACAGTAAAACATTTCCAATGCAGCACCAGCAAAATGAACAAATAAGCCAGTGTAAATCTATACCTCCATGGAGCCTCAGCTTCATTTCTTGGAAGCTACCTATTCGGATTTTTTAGAGATTGCTTTCAGCTGTTCAAAGAATTTGTTTCATTTATTGTATTGGAAAGAAGAATACTGGGGGGCGGGGAGAAGACTAAATGCTGACAGTACAAATATAACCCCAAAAGACACATTCACTTTACTTTCATTGATATGCATTTAACTGAAGAGGCAGCTGAGACTGGAGCTGAGGACAGTAGTCTAAGACTTTATCTCTGTCATTTGATTGTGTGAGAGATGTAAGATACCAACACTATTCACACAATGAAAGTGAATAAAATGAACTTATGGGGCTGAATCCTGCTGGAGTAAGGTTTGCCACTAGTCAATTGTGGCTAATTGACAACACACTGAGATGAAACTTGGTTGTGCAGTCGGGCATTTGACCAGGCATGCAACTGTGACCTCATGTTATCTCATCAATTATCAACCAATTAGCCACAGAAACTCACACAAACCATAAGTATACGTCAATGGGATTTTGGCAATGCAAAGGGGTGAAGATCACACTCCACTGCCTGAAGAGACATGTTCAATTGGTATCGGAAGAAGAGCTTATATGGACAATATGCACATATAATACATAAATTAGATTAGATAGATAGATAGACAGACAGATAGATAGACAGATAGATATAGAAAGATAGATAGATGATATCCATCAGTAACAACTCCCATTTTTTGTGGCAGGTATTGTTTCCTCTGAAGAATTATGATAAAAGAGGAAAAGAGTTGCCTACTAAATAGCTACAGTAACAACATTAATTAGCATTGCTACTGAAGGTAGTAGCAAAAATATAGCTTAAAAATGAATGAGAGTAATGAAATGAATGTAACTAAAACAAATAATTTATGAAATGAATGTAATTCTAATGAATATATTATAAGACAAGCAAGGTTTCATAATGAAAATAAATGAGTAATGAAACACGGAAATAGAGAAATCATATACAATCACTGCTGGATCCATGGCCTCTGTTTTCAGTATTCAGTAAATGGCAAATGACATTTATTATATACATGCTTCATTCATTATTTCTCTGCTGTTTTCCCATAAGCAATACTGGACAAAAAGAGTCTCAGCCCAACAAAGTTTAGTTATGACTAAATTACACTGAAGCAATAGAATGGGGCTTAATTATGACAAACTAAGCACCATTTGTTTTCAATTTAGCTGCATTGTGTTGAACATTTATTGAGTGTATTACATATAAAAATACTTATGTTAAATTATTGATGCTTTGCTTAGATTGCATTTTTTAAAATCTAATGACTGCAATCTGTATAAGACCAGGGTAAGGAATTAAAACATTCCTTTACATTATTCAAGTGTATGTTATGTCACATTTTAGGAAATGCAACTAGTTACCATTGGTCAAAGTGTAGATGTTGCCTCAGGTTCCAGGCAAGCTGCAATGGTCAGCAGCTGCAATGTTTGAGAGGAGATAGGGATGCCATATTTCCCTCCCCCCAAAATGAGACAGGAGTAAAGGTTGTCCTTGCTCAAAAGCCAGTCATATCTGACTCTAGGGTTCAGTGCTCCTCTCTGTTTCAAAGACGAAGAGGCAGTGCTGTCTGCTTCTGCAGACGTATTCCGTGGTCATGTGGCAGGCATGACTAGACACCAGAGTGCATGGAACGCTGCTTACCTTCTCCCTGAAGTTGTCCCTATTTATCTACTTGCAATTTCTTGCCTTCGAACTGCTAGGTTTGCAGGAGCTGGGACAAAGACGGGAGCTCATTCTGCAAGATGTTGCTGCCACAACTTCAATAGAGGCAGCAATAAAAGGATGCAGTTTTTTTTTTTTTTTTTTTTGCTGTCTTCCTTAGCCACCAAGCTACTACTGCTTTGCTACCTGCTGGTCAGCTCAATAGAAGTGCAGCTATATTGCAAGAAAAAAGTGCATTTTTTTTCCTTCAAACTATCTTGGTCTGAAAAGCACAAATTTTAAATGTGTTTTTTGTTGTTGTTTTAACTGGGCTGGGACAGGTTCAACCCATTAAATTCCAGATTTTCCGTTATGTATGGCATCCCTAGTAGGAGAGAATTGACAGTTACATGCCCTTAACATGTACTTTCTGTCTTGTGCTTTCATGTGTAATTTTAGTATTGAAGTAATAGTCAACCACCAGTCCCTTCAGGTTCTGTTTGTGGAATGAGAGAGAGAGTGCACCAGTCTTGAACTGGCACTAGATACAACTACGACTGCCTGGCAATATATCAATTAATTTATTCATAGAATTCAGAACCTTCAGATATTTTGTTTTTTAACTCCTAGTCAGCTTGGTCAGCTGAGATGTAAAACATTTGGAGTGCTAAAGGCTCTGAACCACTGCATTAAAACAACTGAACCCTCATGGCGCAGTGGTTAAACTGTGGTACTGCCCCCAAAACTGCTGACATTGTGCATTCAGTCCTGATGGGCCCCAGGTTGACTCAGCCTTCCATCCTTCAGAGATCTGTAAAATAAGTACCTAGTGTGTTGGGGGCAAAAATGCTAATTACATTTTGAATCACTAAGTGTCATGGGGTGGTATATAAGTGTAATTGCTATTGCTATGAATTACAGCTAGCTAATAAGCAGTGGCTCAAGTGGCTAAGACGTGACTGGAAGGCGAAAGGTCAGCAGTTTCATACCCGAATACTGCAGGATGGAATGAGCTCCTGTATTTATCCCAGCTCCTGCCACCCTAGCAATTCGAAAGCAATAAATTACAAGTAGATAAATAGGGACCACTTTGGTGGAAAGGTAAACAGCGTTCCATGCACTCCAGTGTCTAGCCATGCCTGCCACATGACCATGGAAATGTCTGCAGAAGCAGACAGTGCTGGCTCTTCAGCTGTGAAACAGAGATGAGCACTGAACCCTAGAGTCAGATACAACTGGCTTTCGAGCAAGTGTGACCTTTACCTAATAAGCAATATTCACTGTTTCCTTCATAATGCTAACCATTCCAGAAAAATTGATAGCAGAAAACATAATTCTTCAAAAAAGATGGCAGATAAAACAGCTTTCTCTAATTGGAAAATGTCCAATATAAACTATGCCCATCTACTTCCATCCATTCAATACAATTGAAAATTGCTGATCTGATCTTCCCATTGGCTGATCAAATGGATAAAATGACACTGTGCAGTATCACATGTTGCTTTTTAAGTTGAACATTTCCCCAGTAACACTACCATTAAAGCTTTCTGAATATCTGTGCCATTATTGATGAAGATTTCGGCTGCTTTATGATGCGTTCAATATTTGTGTTCAATATTTTTGTAAGTGTAGAACTGCACAAATTTGGGAAATCAAGCTGCTTGGATATTTTAGGATAAGTAGGTAAAATGGTGGATTTGTGCATGTTTCAATCTCCATTATCTTGCGGAACTAGTGAATTCCAATACAGTACTAATGAAATCAAATGTTTTCTTTGCATAAGATGTTGGAGGCTGAGCTTTTCAATGAGATAGTATTATTTCCTCTGAAAGACCAGCTCCCTGTAAATACTGTGGTGGTTTTCCTTCCAGGAAGTTACATTCTGCAGAACTATTGCTTTTTCTTATCCTTTCTGCTAGGCTTTCGGTATTGTAAGTAAAGTTTGGTAATCATTTCAGCAGAACATGTTGTGATACTAAACTCCTAGAAAGTGGCTTAAATGAGAATCTAAGATAATGCCTTTTTTAATGTGCTGTTTCCTGCAATCTCTTGAGATTTTTTTGTTATGAGAATGGTTTAATGGAGTGCATTTCCTAGTTTGTGTTTTCAGGAGAGTCCGAATGTTTGATCTATACGTCATAAAATTATGACAGAAGCCTGTAGCATTTTGATTTTTAAAATTATTTTTGAAAAATATTTTATGCTTTATTTCCCAAGATGTTGTATACCACTTGCACTGAGTCTTTATTTAGAGACAGAAATGTGATGTGGAGAAACACTAATTTTTTATGGTAACTCAATGAATGCTGGTGTAATAAAATCCACATTTATTATGTTCTTTTGATGTGTGATTTAATTAGGATTTTAAAAGCATCTAGGTCTTCATAGTGTGACATCTGATAACAAATTATTTTACCTTTTCCAGGTGAAAGAGATGAAAGACACATTGATCCCTTTGCCTGATTGGCTGCAAGGCAGCCAGAAGGGACTTTACCTCCCTTCCGAGATGGAAGATGCTCTAGTGTCCAGGCTCAGAGGTCTGTGTGGATGGGAGCTGAATGGCTTTTAAAAAAAAGATAGCCCTTCCCTGACTCTTTGGCATCTTGTAATGGCCCACCTGCCCTCCCTCCCTGTTGCTAGAGACTTTGGTTCATTCATTCATTCATTTTCATGTCAGAGATTGCTCTGGGTTGAAAGGGTTTTTGCAGGGGGTGCCCGAATAATGCTCCTTCCATATCCCCCATCATGCAACTCTCGGGTATTGAACCAGTCTTTCCAGTATCCAAGCCTTAACCACTAAGCCACCAGGGGAGCTGCTGAGTCTTTGGTCACCTAATGGGGCCAGATAGGAATTTTTTAGCCGATCTTTAGGATTGGTTTATAGAAGATGGACTGTTTTTTGCCTATATCACTCTGGCTTACTGGATTTTTGGGCTTAGGAGTGTGGTTTGTTAAATAGGTCACTTTTAGACTGGTAGTGTTGGGCTAGGGTGGTAACAGGGAATCCCTTATGGCATCGTTAGACAAGATGAAACCTAAGTGCCTGGGACGATTCATGAGAATCAGCTGAGCATGAAGGGGACACCATGAGACATGGTATGACCAACATCCGGCTCATGTGAATGGAGTTGAAAATGACTGTGCAGATGCCTCCCTGACTTGACCGGCCTGGAGAGTAACTGATGAGGTTCAGCACTGCACAGGGGCAAGGGATTCACCCATTTGGTATGGAAAGGGGGCATGGAGTCACTTGCTCTTGTATCAGGAATTGCCCTACCAGCCTCTCTGCAGGTCAGTGAATTTAAATTAATAAAAGTGGACCAATGCCTTATACCACAAACCTGTGTCTGCCTCTTTATTGTCAGGTTGGAGGGTAATACAAAATCATGGGACTGTGGCTGTGAAAAGTGAAATCCTTTGTGGATCTTCTTCCTCTCATTCTGTAGCTCTGTATTCAATATACCTCACTTCCTGGAGACATTACAGTGGACACATATCTGTAGAACAGGAGGACTGACGACAAGTTGCTGAATGTAGAGAGAAATGTTTTGTATTTGAAGGCCTTTTCTTTGAAGGTATCCTCTATTTCTGGGGTATGTCTCTGGTTCCAGGAATAGGCTCTTCTGCAATTTCTTGATGTAGAATTGTAGTCTTGACATCAGGTACTTGGCTTACATCAGTGTGGTGGTTTGATGCAGGCAGATTGAATGCACACGAGCTGGCAGGTGGGCTAAACACTACTTTATTGTAACATAGTCAATCTGTACATGAGGCAATGGCAGAGCCTTGCCTCCTTATATAGCACACAGTACATTTGAATTTGGCCCGGAGGCGCACCATTGGTTACAGTCATAGTGACGTCCATCTGACGTAGTTGATCCTTTGTGCATACGTAGCATAGCTTCACCTGCGGCATTAAGGTTTCCCACGGAAGTTACCATTGGAGGATTGGAGCCACGTGATGCTCCACCAGCTGTGCTAATGGTGAGCAGCTGAACTTCATGCATACATAACATCCCTCCCCACTAGGATGGGACAAAGTCCCTCAACCATTGTAGAGGTCAGTGCTCAATCTGCGGCCAGCCGCTCGCTTCAGTGATCGAAACTGCAGCGTGAGTGTCAGTGCTGCCACCTCTGGACCTCATGACTGTGCTGCCCAAATCATTTGCCCGGGGAGAGGGGATGCTCCCATCTAACACCGGCAAGGACAGGGATGGGGTATCTTCATGCTGGGGAGGATGGGGGGACCTTAGGGATAATTCAAAATCCCACTGCTCTCGTGGATGAGTGGGGGAACACTCAAGAAAACTCCCTCCATCTTGTAACAAAAAATCTAATTGGGCTTCTGTTGGGCCGGGCTGGTTGCTGTTCTCCTCCCGGCTTTCGCCTCCCGTAATGCTGAGTCCTGTATTCCCCCCCCCTTGGGTTACATGGGTGGGGGTGACCATAACGCTGACTCGTCCAAAATACCCGCTCTCCCCCGTGACTTCAGTGACTCTTCTCCTAAGCTGGTCGGCGTGCCTTCACCACAACAAACCCGTCTCCATCTTCACTTGGTAAGACACGGGCCCCATTTGTTCCACCACGTCCCCAGGCACCCACGCTGGCCCTGAGGCTGCGTAATTCCGGTCAAGTCAGAGAGGCATCTGCACAGTCATTTTCAACTCCATTCACAGTCGCCTGCCCCAAAAACTTTTCCACTTCCACATTCATACCTCTATCTTCCACCCTGGTTGGATCTAAGCGGTCAAATAATGTTGTGGGTCTCTGCCACATCAGAATCTCAGCAGGAGACTTCCCCAAAGCAAGTGGGGTGACCCTGTAACAAAGGAGGAATTTGCAAAGCTGTAGCTCTAGATCCCCTGGACACATCCTCCGCAGTGCTTCATTTGTCGTGCGGACCTGGCACTCTACCTGGCTGTTTGCGGCAGGGTGAAAAGGTGCGGAGGTTATGTGACGAATCGCATTCCACTCAAGGAATGCCTGGAATTCTGTGGATGTGAACGTGGTTGCGTTATCTGAAATCAACACATCGGGCAGGCCGAAACATGTAAACAATCTCCTCAGCTGTTTAATTGTGGCTGCAGAAGATGTGTTGTGCACAGGAATGACCTCCAGCCATTTCGAGAATGTGTCAACCATGAGTAAGAACATTGTTCCCCGAAAGGGCCCCACAAAGTCTACGTGAACCCTTGACCATGGGCCGCGTGCCGTGTCCCACTCCCTGGGGGGTAACCTGTGTTCCTTGGGCCACAAGCATTGGCAGCTCTCACATGCGCCCACCAATTGTTCAATGTCCCTATCTATGTTAGGCCACCAGAAATAGCTCCTTTCGACTTCACGATCCCTGGGTGGCTTGTGTGGAGCAACCGGAGCACCTTGGTTTGGAAAACCTCGGGGATCACCACTCGCTGGCCCCAGAGGAGGCATCCTCTCTCAAGCGAAAGCTCAAAATGTTTTCTAAAAAATGATGCAAGTCCCTTGGATGGGGACGTTGCGGGCCAGTCCTTCTTGATCCACGTGACAACCTGAGATAGAACCTTGTATTTTGCGGCTGCCCTGGCAATATCTGTCAGCACAGTGGGGGGCGATTCAGGAGAATCGATGAGCAGCACCTGGTGGTCCTGCTCGGCCTCGCATTTGGGTTCTCCCAGCTCCGGAAGGGGGCACCTGGAAAGCGCATCCGCATGAGTGATGTCTTTCCCTGGGCGGTGTACCAGGGTAAACTGGTACGCATTTAAGAATATCGCCTACCGTAGCATTCGTGGGGACAGAATCTGGTAGTGGGTTTGGCCGTGATGAAAATTCCTAGGAGGGCCTTGTGGTCCGTGACAATGGAGAACTCCCTCCCATACAAGAACTCATGGAATTTCTTTGTCCCTGCGATGATTGCGAGGGCCTCCCTGTCCATCTGTGCATAGTTGTGCTCCGCTTTTGAGAGGGATCTCGAGAAGAACAAAATTGGTGCCTCCCTCCTATTCTCAAGCACATGGCAGAGCACGGTCCCCACTCCTACTGGCAAAACATCACACATGAGCACCACAGGTTTTCTGGGGACAAAATGAGTTAATATCACCTCTGAAGAGATGAGCCACTTTAACTCAGTGAATGCCTGTTCCTGCCCTTACCCCCACCGCCAAACTGCATCTTTCTTTAGCAGTCGGTGTAGGGGCTCCACCATGGATGCCTTCCATGGGAGGAATGAGTGGTAAAAATTGAGGAGTCCTAAGAAAGACTGCAACTCTGGCTTTGTGGCCGATCTGGGGGCATTCTGCACTGCCACAACCTTGGATTTCAATGGCTTTACCCCATTGGGGGTGATTCAAAACTCCAGAAACTCAACCTCATTTGGATAGAACACACATTTGTCCCTTCTCAGGCGTAACCCAGCCCTCTCGAACACTGTTAATACCTCATCTAACCTCTGGGCTAACTGTGACTCATTCCCAGCTGTAATCAAAACATCATCAAAGTAGGGGAGGACCCCGAGAAGACCCTTAAGAAGGCATTCCACTAGTGACTGAAATATCCTGGGGCTGAGTTCACGCCGAACTGGAGGCATGTCACCTTAAATGCACCCTTGTGCGTACAATTGTCTGAGCAGCCACTGCCACAGGTGTGACCATTAGCTGTTGATAAGCCTGTGCTAAATCCAATTTCGCAAAACATTTACCCCCATGTAACATGGCTAGCAAATGCCTAACTACCAGCACCGGGTAGGCTTTGGGGCGAATGGCCTTATTGATTGTACATTTGTAATCAGCACAAATCCTAACCTCCCCATTTGATTTCATGGCAGTAATAATCGGTGTTTCCCACTCTGCAGAGTCCACTGGCACCAAAATCCCCTGACCCACCAGTTTGTCCAGTTCCGCTCCGATCTTGTCCTTTAGTGCAAAATGCACTCTTCGCAGCTTGAGCCGTATGGGGCGAACGGAAGGGTCTAAATCAAAGTCCACTGGGGGGCCCTTGTAATTCCCGAGTCCCTTTTCAAAAACAGCAGGGTGAGCATTGCATACATCTTGAATTGGAGCAGTCTGGACGGCGTTGATGCTGGTTAATGCAATGCCCAATGGTTCAAAGCATTGTGTCCCTAGGAGGCAACTCGACCCCACCTTGAGAACCACCAGAGGCAGCTTCCTCGTGAAGTTCTTAAACCAGATGGTGAAATCCCCCACCCCCAGGATGGGAATGTAGTTACCTTGAACATCCCCCAAGTTCATTCTGAGGGCTTTCAGCTTTGGGTGGTACTGAGGGGGTATCCGCAGGAACTCTGTCTGCGAAACTATGGAGTAGGAGGTACCTGAATCCACCTCCATCTTAACCTGAACCCCCTGTAATAGTACCTTCACACAAAAATGGGTGTGCTGTTCTGACACACGTCTCACCACAGTATCCCCGGTGTGTCCTTTGCCGATGGCCTCATCCTTCCATCCATAGTGGCTGGTCTGGTCAGGGTCTCACCTCCTACATTGCCTGCACACCTTTGCGATGTGTCCCAACCTACGTGAGAATTGGAGCCACATGACGCTACGCCAGCTGCACTAACGGCGAGCAGCTGAACTGCATGCATACACAACATCAGGCGATTTATTTCACCTGCAAACTGAAGAAGAGCCTGTATGGACTGAAGCAAGCTGCTTGGTCTTGGAACAAGAAACTGTAGATGTAGCTGCAACAGGACTTAAGCCAAGCAATCAAATCTCTGGTATAGAATCAGACATGGACATCTAATCTTCAATCTTGCCTTTCTAGATGACCTAATTGTAGCTGCTTGAAGGAAACAGGAGTACAAAGAGATTACTGTATACGCTATTTTTAAGAAGAAGTAGAGATTGAAGAGTTAGGAGAGGCAGCATACTATTTACGAAATCAAATTGAAAGGAAGGTAGATGGCTCGTTTTTGCCAAACCAGGAACAAAATATAATTGAACTTGTGGACACACTAGATCTCAATGAGTCACACAGCATTTCAACACATGTGCAAACAGAATTTTTGAAAAGTAGAGAGGAGAGTGAAGCTCTACTAAACAATAGCAAGTACAGAATAGCTAGAGGAAAGCTTTTATACCTAACAACTACTACTAGACCATATGTAACTTCTGCTTTAGAGATACTGGGGGCGGGGGAATTAGTTCACAAACACAGTTATCAAAGTAGGGAGATACTTGAAAGAAACTATGGACTTTAAGTAAGACTGTCAGCTAGCAAAAATCCAATGCTCATAGATACACAGAAGGAGAGTGGTCAGAGGATAGTTCAGATTGTAAGTCCACTAGTGGATTCCTGTTTATGTATGGTGTTGGCCTTTTTCATGGGCTAGTCATCAACAAGCTGTTGTAGCATTGTCTTCCACAAAGTCAGATTCACTGCAGCATCAGAAGCATACAAAGAACTGCTATGGCGGAGAAAGCTACTGAAAGACTTTCCAATAAATAGGGAGATGCCAAGCCAGGTGATGGAGGACAACCAGAGTTATTTCAGTTTGTCACAAAGTGAGAAGATGAATATGAGCACCAAAAAGAATAGTATGAGGTACCACTTAGTATGTGACCTGACAAAGGGAGTTACTGTCCAAATGAACTACTCTCACACTACAGAGATGACAGTGGAAATCCTGACCAAACATTGACCTAGAGGTTGTTTCCCAAACCTGCAAAGCAATATGGGACTAGAAGAGGGATATTGCATTTGAGCTTAATAATAGTTTTGAGATTTAACAATCTCACAAACTGGTAACACTGATCTCACAAGGTGTACAGTGGGAATTGAACTCCCTGGCCCTGGCTCCACAACCAGATACCTAAACCACTGAGTTATACAACCACAGTGCGGTCTAAAGGCAAAATCATGCTTTTCTATCTGCTATGTATTACACAAGTAAGCAGTAGACATGTGAAATTCAGAAATCATCCATGAAGTCAGTAAAATTCACTGAGATCAAAATGGGGGATTGATCTGATAATTTCCATAGCTGTATCTCCATGGTATCTACCAATCAAACATGCATCATGGTCTTCATGGTAATAAACCCATCAGACAAATTATCTCCATGAAATATTACATCTCAGCTGCATAGTAGGATGATCCAAGAATAATTAAGTAAAATGGGGCTAGTCAGACACAGACTAAATTGTCTGTGAATTTGGAAAATCCAGTCAGTGCAGCATCTATGTGCATGTAGTTTATGCCCTACCATATGTACAAAATAAGATTAAGTTCAGGGGTTCCCAACCCTTTTCTGCCGTGGGCCTAGCTATGCCCCTTGAAAGCTGAGTGGGCTGGACCACACACCCCAGAAGTGGAAGTGGTCACATTTATGGCTGTCGTAAATGTGGCCATTCCTGCATTTATGACAGTCACATGCATGTTTATGCTTGCACATTTTACAGGTTTCACTTCTGGGTTTGGTGGAGGCGGCAACAGGTCAGATGAATTGGCATCAGGGAACAGGTCTGGCCCATTGGCCATAGGTTGGGAACCCCTGATTTAGTTAATGTTTAAGATAACAACATTGAAGTACAGTCAACCCCCACATAACAATGTGTTCGGATAGCATCATTTTCGCTTAACAACACGTCATTATGCACCACGTGTTCTCCTGCATAACAACGTTTTTAGTGTCGTGGTCAGGACAGTGATGCTAAAATAACCATCATTATCTGGACAATGATGCTAAAAACGTTGTTATGCGGGAAACTCCATAGAAGCCCACAAAACAACAAAAATCACTTAGCAACGCTACTTGGGAAACCAAGTAACATTGTTATGCGAGGGTCTACTGTACCCTGATTCTGGTAAAAATATATATAATCTAACTGCATGCAGTGGTCCATGAGGTCGCAAAAGGTCAGACTTGACTATGCAACTGAACAACAACAACAACAACAACAACAACAACAACAACAACAACAACAACAACAACAACAATTGTGCAACACACTGACACAAAGAAAATACCTCTGTTTCCACAGGCATCATCAATGGCATTGTAGCTATATCCTTAGCTAAAAAACAAACAAAACACTTCCAATCAAATTTAGGTCTATGAAGATCTCGATGTATATACACATCCATATCCCAAAAACTGTTCATGTTACTTTTTCCACAGATATGTTTGATTTACATTCTGTCTTTCTCCAAAGTGTGGGACTCCCTTTCTTGATCTCTATGTTCTTGCAGATTTGGAAGCACTAGTATGAATGAAAATCTTCTGAACATTCATCCCAGCCAAGTGTACTTACAGAGTAATTACTGCTTAAAGTAGCAAGCATGTTTACATGTTGCAGGTACATAGACTCTGCTAGCTGCAACCAAAGACTCATCTAGTCCAAGCGAATGGTAATGATATGATTATGGCAACAGACATTACTTTTCAGAACCGGGGAGGGGGGATTTATCACTCTATGCTCATAATATTAATGTCAATATTACTAGGTATGAATAAGGACAACACAGGAAACATGCCAGAGATACACTAACCCTGTTCCAAAACAAACTGAGGAATAGCCTTAAGCATGCTTGACTCTATGTTCGGCCTTTACACTCATCCCTGCAAATCCCCTACCCGTATGTATGTACACACATAGGCATGCATGCACGTGCACGCGCTCACAGGGGGGGGGGGAGAGATTTGTATCTTAAAGGCATATTCTGTACCATTCATTTCTCATGAAATCAAAGAGACTTTATTTTGGTCTGTATAAATGGATGAAGAAGGCTAATGCAAAACCAATTGTGATGGTCATGAACCAGATGTACATCACTAACGTGGGGCTTTGCTAGGCTAATTGCAAATATGTAGTGGACAATTTGGGAAATGTGATTTTTCTCTTCTTTTTTAAAAAATGACTTTTTCTCCTTACCTGTGTCAAAGACTGTGAGCTTCAGAGACCATATTTGCTTTGCACCATTTTACACTTCATTTTGACCTTTTTGCTGGTCCAGTTTTTGCCAAAGGTGAAGTTGAGAGAGAAGCTGACCTTTTATGCAGGCAAAATGAGTGAGTTAAGACTTCAGTCACTTAATCCTGATGCGGTCACCAGAAGCAGTTATGCCAAGAATGGAAAAGATAAAATATTTTGAGTTGGATAAGATAAATGGGCACAGGCCACAGCACTAAGCCCCAAATTGGCAGGTTAGTTAAAATTCATAAAGTACTTTGATAATGGTAACTCTCTTGATTAAATGACACTTTCACTACAATTTTAAGCTATAAATATCATAAATAAAAGCATTTAGGTATGTGACAGCTGGGCCTGTTAGATAAGCAAAGCATTGTGAAACAGTGGAGAAGTAATTTTCCTGCAACTTATTTATAGTCACCCTGGCTGTAAAAATGGATAGCGGGGGGAGTTAAAAATCAATCCCAGCATTTGGAAAGAAAACCCAATACTTATTTGGTAAACATTATAAATTGCTATAATGTTATGGCTGTTCCACCTCAATTCTCTGCTCTTTTTAGATATTAATCTACACGAGGAAGAATTCTCAATGGTTTCAGAGAACAGTCAAAACAGGATAGGAAATTTGCCCATTTGCCAGCAGTTGTCTATATTTGGATTTAACATGGAAAGAACAATCGGAACCAGCCCTTTGATCAGGCACAGTGAAGTGTCCAAATCAGGCTGCAGACTTTGGGTGCCACGAAAGGAATACAAACTGCAAATTATTTAATGCATTATTGGATTGTTAACTTACAGGAATTAGGAAGGTGCTATGCAGTGGTTACAGCCAAAACATTGTGAGTTAGATCCTTATGGGTAGCAAGGTTGGCTCATCCTTCTGAGGTCAGTAAAATGAGTACCCAGCATGTTGGGGGCAAAACGCTAAATACCTTGTGAACCCCTCGGAGAGTGCACTAAGTGTAATTGCTATTGATATAATAATAACAACAACAAAAACTGTCTGGCTTTTCATTGTGATCCACAATTTGGCCAGTTGCTTTCCAGTTTCAACCAGCAAAATTATCATGGCCTGATCCCATAGACACCAAGTTTTGCTCAGTGGCTTTACTGAACTTTAATCTTCTTTCAGTCCAACTTGATAATAGTTCATACAAACTGGAATATTCTTGCATTCTTATGCACCTTATACCTATATTCCTAAGACTGGTTCACCAATGAACATCCATCAGTCTGACAAACTGTAACTTAATTTTGTGTATGTGTGAATAGACCATCACAGATATAGCAATATAGTGCAGTTTAAAGATTCATATGAATCTCCTTGTTATAACTGACATCTTCTGCATTGGTGATCAAAGCATTTTATTTGTTTCACAGCTAAAGAAAGGTGTCTTGCTGGATTTCACTATACTTTAGTGCTGTACTATCAACGTTTCTCACATGTTGGAAGAACTTGTTATTACACTGGCCTCTCTTGAGGTATATACATGCTTCCCTCTTACAATTCATGTGTTCTGTAATCATGGGAAGAGACCCAACTAATATCTATGTGTAGAATTTATTTATAGTAGAGATCTTGGCCCAATCAACATCATTCTTCTCCTGGAAAAGTTCTTCATGCATCAATCTACATAAATATATATCCCCTTTACATGACCACTGAAGTCATGGCCTCCAGGGACAGAAAGAAAGAGAATAGCACAACAATTTTAAAAAATAAATAAATAAAAGATGCTCTTATTACCAGGACTCACAAGTTGTCTAGCTTCAGGCATTCCACATCTTCTGCCCAGACTCCAATGTGGTCAATGACTTTCTTATAAAAATCACTTGTGCCTGTCTATGGGGAGAATCCTGAATTATGCTGTGTTGTCAAACAGACACATTTAGCACAGCTGTCCTCCCAAAAAGGAACTTTGCTTCCTTGTACTGACCATGTCCTTTCCTCAAGGCTATTGAACAATCTGTTCCCTCCACAAATGATACTGGAAAACTTAATTCTATTGGAGAAGGGAGTGCAATGTTGACTGTACTTTGTGTTGTACCAAGTACCCAGATCCACCCAGGCCTTTCTAAAGCACTAAAAGCCCCAGTGCAGAATGTTTAATTTAGTTCTTGTCCCACCACCACCACTATGTTAAAAGTTGATGTGCTGTCCTTAGTAGGCAAGACCCCCCTTCATATAGGAAACCCACTGTAATTGCCCTTGCCCTTTACCTGGAAAAGGCCCTGGTTGCTAAATATCTTGAGACTATCTAAAAGTACAGGTTTAGGACTTGACAGAAGGAGTACAGTGAGTCATCAAATTCTGTTTCCAAGGCCATATCACTCTCCTAAGTCTCAGACCAAAGAAAAGAGAAAGAAAATTCTGTCACAGTTCTCTGGGGTTGGGATACAGACCTCTTCAGCAAACCACAGGCTGAAGTTAGATTATGTGTGTCCAATCTTTCAGGATATAATTCTCTCTTCAGCGGGAAATGCCCTTTCATGTACATGAACACATTTTCTGAAACCTCAATACCTTCTCAATTAGGGAGGTGAACTTCTCTCAACTTCAACCTAGTGGAGTATCTGTCAATAATATCCATATAGTGAGGCAAAGTGAGGCAAAGCTCTGCTGCGATTGACAGTTAAAAAGATACATTGTAACCTTAGTGTTTTGCTGGCTGTAGAAATAGAAGATGCTCGCAGTGCTTGTTTTGCAGAGCAGAACAGAGCAGAGCTGAACAGTGCTGGATGTAATGCTAATTTACTTTGTCTGAAAATGTTGTTAATATACCAGTTCAATTTAAACTAATTCTGGTGTATAGTCATCTTTCTTGGATCTATTGCAACTCAGACTACTACAACACTCACTCAAAACTAACAGTATCTCCAAATCCCTGAAATCAGTGTTAGCTTAAGAGTGTTATACTGCATTCATGTATTATTCATTACACTGGAAATAAACACGGTGTTTTAGAAATTCATAATTGCTGAATGCCATGTTGGTTTAAGAATTTTGCACTGAGTTTCTTTTGCTCTAAATTAAGATGACCTTTTAGGAGTTCCTATTCTTAGGAAGCTGCTGGTCTTGTTTCTCATCTAAGATGCAGCTATCATTTTAGAAGGGAGTCTCTATTTTCCAGATTCAATGTATGGCCAGAACTCTGCTGTTGCTGGTCCCAAGCCCAGATAAGAATGAAAGCGTGGCGCCAAAATGGCTGCCGCACTCTTTGCAGCCCCCCCACCCAGACTCAGACATCCGGGTGAGTGAGGGGGCGTGGCCACCCCTCTATAAAAGGGGTGGCCAGGAGGCAGCCTAGCTGCCATTTTAGAAATGCGACGGAGCGGAGAAGTTTTCTCTGCCGTGTTTCTTGCTTCTTTGCCCTTCGTACCTTTGCCTTTGAATGGAGTTCGCTCCTCTTCATTACTGCAGTACTCAGGGCACAGGAACTGATCCCTGGCCAGGGATCCGTCGATAGCTTCTTCGGGAGCCATGGCTCCCAAGCGCAAGGCCCCGGCGGTCAAGCCGCGGCCGAGGGGAAGGGCTTTCCCGCCCTCCCTCTACTGGGGGGCAGCCTTCGGGTCGGAGGACTCGGGCTGCACCCCCCCCCCAGCTGGGCAGCGGGATGGCCTTTCCCACCGCTGCCAGTGGGGCTGAGCAGGCTTCCACTGGTCAGCCCGGCACAGGCCTCCAGGCTGGGCTGGCACAGGCTGGCTCCTTGGGGATCCCTGCCCCTGGCCAGCATTTTCTTGGTTCCGGACAGGGTGGCCCACTTGGACTTGGTGGCGGTTTCCACCCCACCATTCCTCCGGCCCCCTACGGGCCAGAGTTTTGGGCATGGCCCTACTCAGGCCCTGGATCCCCATTCGGGTTTCCTGCCCAGCAATTGGCCACAGGGCTGTCCGGCCCATCCGGCCCACCTTATACTGGGGGCTCGGAGACTGTCGATGTGCTTCTTGCAGTATTTCGGTGCTAGAGGCATGACTGGGTATTGCTCAACCACCTCCCGATGGGGGTTTAGCTGCTGCTTCGATTACGGCCCCTTCGTCAGTCTCAGTAGACACGTCGGCCGTGACTCTCCAGCGGGCCGCCAACAGGGTCAGGCTGGTGCCTCGCAGCTCCCCGCACGTTCGGATTTGCCAGTGGGAAGCAGTCAGGTGTGGCCCCAGAACTCGATGCCTGTCACGAGCTCTGACGCCCGCCGTGGGCCGGAACCCCCAGTGGGGGCGGCTCACGGGGGTGCAACTAGTGAGTATCCAGTTCAATTTAGTGCACCGACACTGTCCAGTCACACTGGGGGGGTACAGTGGCCATGGCCATGCCAGGTTACTGTGGGTGGGCAGTTACTTCCACACTGCCCTGTTAATTCCTGGTTCCCAAATGGTCCCTCGGTTAGGACAGGCGTGTCCGCCCCCGGGGGTATGCCAAGCATCGCAGGGGCTATTTAGGGCCCGCTGCGCATACCCTTCATCCAACAGGTGCCGACGGCGGCTCTGCCGACGGCTGGTTATTCCTTGCCCCTGGGTGATCATCTTTCACAGGCCACGAGGGATAAGATTTGGTGAGGGGAGTACGTTGATATTTTCTCCCTCCTGAATCGTGAGCCCACCAAGGAGGAGAGGGACGGACAGGATGACCGGGATAAAGAATTGTCCCGTCGTCGTAAGCCACCGCGTACCTGGGCCAATTGGTTGCTGGCATATCTTATATATATGGCGGTATACCTGAGGGCCCGGCCTGATTTGGCCATTCCGATGGTCCAATACCTCGACAATATTTACAGGGCGATGGTTGATTTTCCTGGCCCGTCGTGGTTGGCTTACGATGAGGAATTTAGGATGATGGTGGCCCTACATCCTGAGATGAGGTGGGATGAGCCCTGCCAGCAATTGTGGCTCTTGTATATGACTCCCACGCGTCCGGCGCCTGGTGATAGGTACCATTGTGGCCATGCCGTGCAGCGGGCTGCTGCGATGCAGGTTCCCCGCCAGCCGGCAGGGCAGGGGGTTCCAGCCCGCCTGCTGTGTTGGAGCTTCTCAGCTAGCGGCGTGTGCAACAAGTGTCAGTGTCGTTTCCGGCACGAGTGTCCCGCTTGCTCTGGCCCTCACGCCGCCTCCGCGTGCCCGTGGGCTGGTGGGTCATGAGGCAGAGGTAGGGGTGGGCAGGGGGCGGTCAGAGCTCCCTCTGATGGTGCTGGCCAAGCAAAAGGCCCCCTCCCCAATTAATATCCCCATGTTAGGACAATGGCTTTCCGCTTATCCTAGATGGGATGATGTGAGGTACCTGCTTGAAGGCTTCCAGTTTGGCTTTCGTATACCATTTAGGGGTGCCCCAAACTTACTTTCTCTAAAGGGCAATGAGGAGGTCGCTGCACAAAGCATAGCTAAGGAGTTGCAGGCTATGAGAGTTGCGGGGCCCTTTACTGAACCACCATTCCCTAACTTGAAGGTCTCTCCTCTGGGGCTAGTCCCGAAAAAGACCCAGGTGAATTTCGCCTAATCCACCATCTTTCTTACCCTGTGGGTTCCTCGGTCAATGATGCTATTCCTGATGACCTTTGCTCAGTCAGGTATATGTCGTTTGATCAGGCCCTACAGATGGTACACGCCTGTGGTCCCGGGGCCCTCCTGGCAAAGTGTGATATCAAATCGGCATTCCGATTACTGCCAGTGCACCCCAAGGACTTTGAGCTGTTGGGTTTCCATTTTAGGGGGAAATTCTATGTAGATAAGGCCATGCCTTTTGGCTGCTCTATTTCATGTTCGGCATTCGAACGATTTAGCACTTTCCTCCAATGGGCCTTTGTTCGCAGGTCAGGGTCCCAGTCTGTAGCCCATTACCTCGATGACTTTTTGTTCGTGGGTGAACGGGGCTCGGACACGTGTACAAGTCTCCTCACTACATTTCAGGCCCTTATGCGGGAACTGGGTGTCCCCTTAGCGCCTGAAAAGACCAAGGGCCCAGCCACCAAGCTCACCTTTTTAGGCATCGAAATTGACACTGTCGCACAGGCATCCAGGTTACCCATGGACAAGGTGGCTCGGATCTCTGCGGCGATTCGGGCACTGATTTCTAAACGTAAGGTGTCCCTTCGTGAGCTACAGGTACTTCACGGCCACCTCAACTTTGCCTGCAGGGTGGTCACACCGGGCAGAGCTTTCGCCAGGCGTCTGTGTGACGCCATGGCTGGCCTATTAAAATGCCATCACAGGGTCCGGCTCACCAGGGGTATACGGGCAGACCTATCGGTTTGGCTCACATTCCTACAGGAATTTAACGGGGTCTCTTTTTGGAGATCGGACCTTATGGTCTGCCCTAAATGTCAAGTACAGTCGGATGGCTCTGGCTCTCTGGGTTATGGGATCTATTTCAAGGGGCATATGGCCGATGGCCTCACGCATGGCAGGGAACGGATCGTCTCCGCGATCTTACTTTCCTGGAATTTTTTCCCATTTTGGGGGCACTAATGCTATGGGGTGATAAGTGGGTCAACTCAGTGGTCCATTTTTGGTGTGACAATGCTGCAGTGGTGCACATTGTCAACGCTCAGACGTCCAAATCCCCTAGGGTCATGGCATTGGTCCGTCAATTTGTCTTGAAAAGCCTACGCCTTAATGTGCTGTTCAAGGCCAGACATGTACCAGGCATTAATAATGATATTGCTGATGCTTTATCCCGCCTGCAGATCTCCCGGTTCCTAGCCTTGGCTCCAGAAGCAGAGGAATTCCCCTCGCCACTCCCGGCCGAGATTTGGACATTTGGCGAGGAGAGGTGAACTGGGCGATCGGCATGTCTTTGGCACCTCGCACGCGTAAGGCATATCAACATGCTTTCATACAATTTAGAACCTTTTGTGGGCAACTACGGTTACCCGAAGTGTGGCCAATACCTGTGGACCAGATTTTGCAATACATGGTTTATCTTCATGGTTATGGGCTGGCCCCCTCGTACTATAGCCTCTAGGCTTTCGGCACTGGCATTCATGGCCAAGGTGCGGGGCTTCGCTGACTGCGTGAATGATTTCCGCATATGTCATGTATTGGAAGGGTGGACACGTGAACGTGGCCGCCGCCAGGACACACGTCACCCGATTTCACCAGAGGTTCTTACCCACCTTGCACGAGGCTGGCATAACTTATGCTATGATAGGTATGAGGTGGCTCTTTTTCACGCAGCTACCACTGTAGCCTTCTTTGGAGCGCTCCGCATCAGTGAGTTGGTACCACTGTCTAAGGCAGATGCGTCTCGTAGGGCACTGGAACTCGACGATGTCTATGTTACACACGAGTGGGCTCATTTGAGGATACGGTCCTCAAAGGTTGATCAGCAAGGCGTAGGCAGTGGAGTCAGACTGCTACGATGTTCCATTGAAGACATCTGTCCGGTTGGTGCCCTACATGAGTTTTTGGCAGTGCGTGGTACTCACCCTGGCCCGTTTTTCTGCCACCAGGATGGGTCTCCCCTTACTAAATTCCAGTTTTGGAGGGTGACCGGCATGGCACTTACCAGTTTGGGCCTCCCTGGGGCTCATTATGGCACCCATTCATTTAGGATAGGCGCCGCATTTACTGCGGCTGCTTTTGGGTACTCTGAGGCTGATATACGCAGGATGGGTAGGTGGGGATCCATGCGCTTTGCATTGTACGTAGCCCCCTCCATGTATGAGTACCAGTTATGTCATTATTCCTTTTTTCCTTCTTTTACAGACCCTGTGTGTCCCTGCACACTGGTGGCAGTATGGCTGGTGGGCCACAGTTACGTGCACTGGGCAGCGCAGTATGCTGCGGTGACAGAGTGGGGACCCCATCTCGGGCTACGTGCAACCGCACGTTTGCAATGGTACGGTAAGCGCGGTATTAAATGGCAGGAACTGTTGCCATTCCTGTTTTCCATCAGGGATGCTGGACCGCCTGATGTCCTCATCCTGCATCTCGGTGGCAATGACCTTGCCCAGGTTACTGGCCTCTCTTTAAAGTTCACGATTTGCAGGGACCTAGCCTATTTGCATTACGTATGGCCATCCACGTGGCTGCTATGGTCGGACATGGTGCCGCGACATACTTACATAGGAGGCATTGACCTCCGTGCCCTTGACCACGCTCACCGCTTGGTGAACAGGGCTGTTGCCCGGTTCCTGGCAGACAAGGGCTTGGGGACAGCCATCCGGCACACTAGGATAGGTTTACAGGATTATGATCTCTATGCAGGAGATGGGGTCCACTTGTCGGCCAGAGGTATGAACCTCTTTCTTGAGGATATGCAAGCAGGCCTGGTGATCGAGCTGACGGTCTGGGGGGGGGGGCGGTGAGAAATCATGGATGCCTCGCCGTGTGGCGGGTAGTACTGGTAAGGTAAAGATTTATGACCCATAGGTATCCGGCAGGTTCGCAATTGACTGGCCAACACGTAGACAAGTACAGGGGAAAGAGGTTTGGCCGGTCAAGGGCGAACCAGGCAAGGGGTGATGGCAGGAGCCTCACAGCCTGCATCACTTTGATATTTAATGGATACACGTCATAGGGTGGGGTCAGTAGATAGTTTATTGACTCCAGTCAACAATTTGTTTGTGTCAACAAACAAATTGATACAAATAGTTACATGTAGCCAATTGCCATTGGCATTTTGGGAGGAACCTTACCAGTGTTACTGTGGCCTGCTTGCCTTAAAGAATTACAATTGGATGATTACACCAATTGAAAGTTATAATTCGGACTAGGGCATTATTCAATAAAAGTGGCCCGATGCCTTTATCCATATACCGGTGTCTGAATCTTTCTTTGGGGGGTGCACCTGCAAAGTATGAGGGTTTGGGCATCTGATTAGCACCCCGGTCCTGTAAAACATTATTGCTGCTGAAGCAATGAAGAACGTATTTGCCCGATAGCGGTGGAGACAGGTGCCATGCAGCATGAGAAGGAACTACTACTAATGTATGACCAGTGTGAGAAAAGTAAGGCAATGTGCCCTTATAAAACAGAATTGCCTTTGACTCCCAAAGCCTTTGTTTAGTGTATCTTCCTGACAAAACATGGATCCGGTCAAGATAAGCTGTGAGGCAGATAATCATAATGGCAACAAGGCTGACCTTTTGAGTAAGCCTTAGCATAATCACCCAGGGCACCATTTCTTTAGACCAGGGGTTCGCATCCTAAGGCCAATGGGCCAGATCCAGCCCATGGCACCATTTTATATGGCCCCCACCGCTCCAAGATATCCAAGAAACAAAATTGCCACCTCTTTGAAGCTGTTGGGACATAAATGGCCATCCCATTGTGCAGGCAGGGCAAAATGGCCATCTGGCCCTTGAAGCTGACTGAGAACATGACCCGGGCCCTGGCTTGAAAAGGTTGGGAACCCCTGTTTTAGACCATGGTAGGCCAGGTGAAATTTCTGCCACCTCTGGACCTCAGACTATCTCTTCCAGCAGCTAAACAGGAGGTCTTGAAATTGGCCAGAGAGGTTTGACATATCCTTTAAATGTCAGATCACACTGTCTGGGATTTGTGGATGGACTGCAGCAAAATTTGCTATTGATGGTTTATTTTCAAGTATTGGCAAAATGAACCTTGGGACTTATGTAGCACTGGGACAACAGTTTGGCCACCCCAGCTTTGGATGATGTTGTGGATCATCTGTGGTAAAAGAAAGAAAAACTCAGTACAGTACAGGGAGTCCCTGTTCCAGCAATCATCAAACATGTTCTTTAAAGTGATTTAATTCCCCAAGATAACCCATTTAGAGTGAGACGGAAAGTACAGTATGTCCCAGACAGTTTGAGAACCACTATTGGTAGAAAACTGGACCAATCTGTTTTGCTTGCACTACCTTAGATGTCAAATGATCAACGTAAGCACACATTCTTGCTTGATTTCTGCAATGATGTATAACTGGACTGTACATGGATTTTGGTTTTGTTTTAAAGGACCATGAAAGAACAGAATCATCACTGGATTTTCTGCAATATAAAACAGACTTTTATAAAAAGTTATGATCTGCTTCCCATTTCTGAAATCCTCTGTAAGTTGTTTGCCAAGAAATAATTTCTGCTGAAATATATATATATATATAAATATATATAAATTTATATAAATATATATAAATATATATATATATATATATATATATATATATATATATATATATATATATATATATATATATATATATATATATATATATATATATATATATATATTTCTGCTCTATATATATATATATATATATATATATATATATATATATATATATATATATATATATATATATATATAGAGAGAGAGAGAGAGAGAGAGAGAGAGAGAGAGTATTTTTAAAGGAATTTTTCTTTTGAGTAGATCAGCTGTAATTCTAGGCTTATCATCTCTGTTGGACTACAACACTGTTTTGTTCTCAGACTGCCTTAACACCCAATATATAAATACTCCAGGCCTAAAGCCAAAGGTTTTAAGTTTCAGTTTCTCCTATCTGTAGCCATACTATTCTGCATTTATTTATTTCTAGTTTCAGATTTCTCCTAAATGAAATATACAAGGGGGAATGAAGGGCAGTGAGGGGAAGATGACACAATGGGTGAAGTTTAGAAAAGTTAGCACCGACGACCAGCATCTTATCATCAGTTATACTAGTTAGTGTTAGTGGGAGCTTTAATCCAATGACTTCTTAGTCACACAAGTGAGTGCTTGAAGACGATCGGCCAAATCCTTAAGTCTTGTGCGCCTTATGCACAATTAACAATAAAAATCTTCCAGTGAGTATGGCAACAACCTACAGACATTTCTGAAGGACCAAATGAGATGTGCCCAAATTTTTGGTCCACCACAGTTTACAACATTCTCTTCATTGTGGCACCAGAGCACTATTTTAGGAATGAATAAATTAAAGCATATGTTTAAAGTTGTTGTGTTTTTTAAAGTTGGCATCCCACCCAAGTCTGTTTATCTTTAGGGGGAAATGTCAGCTTTCTTCCATATGGTAGTGATGAGTGGCTACAGACCTCACTGAATTACTAATTATGGCTTCCAAAATTAGTCTCTTTGGAACTCCATATGTGGTGATAAAATCATATCCCTGCTACCATGCAGGTTTGGGCAAGCAATTTTTCAGGAATAGTTTTTATCTATTTGTTTTGAAGGGATTATTTTTTGTTTTTGTTTTGCAAAACAGTTTTCTCATAGCGGTCATTTTCATCTGCCAATGAAACATGCAGCTGCCCAAACAAACAGCTTTCAGCAAGAGAACAAATATAGTTTTTGGAGTCATATATTCAGCTTTGAAATCTCTCAGCAGAATAATCTTGAAGCATTTTGTTTAGATGAGATTAGAATAATTCCACAGTTCCCAGAACCAGAAATCATTTTATAGACCCGCTCTGGAACTATAGATGTGATATGCCTAATTAAGTAATTGTAACAGTGCAAAAGTGATAAGGAGGTTAGTTCTATCATTGCTTTTAACGCTAAATGAAACATTGGTCAATCTTAGTGGTTGCATTCAGATTGTGTTAGTTGCCAATATTTTTAGCATTTTATTGGAGAGAAACTGACTATGAACCAAACTGTTTCTTCTCACATTCATTATTTCTCTTTCCCTTTTCTCCACTTGATCAGAGTTTGGAAGCGTTACTAGTTTCTTGTTTCCTTCTATATGTTCTGCCTCTACCATTAACCTTTACATTATAAACTCCAATGATGGGACCTGTTTTTATTATTATTATTATTATTATTATTATTATTATTATTATTATTATTATTATTATTATTATTATTATTATTATTATTATTATTATTATTATTATTATTATTATTATTATTATTATTATTATTATTATTATTATTATTATTATTATTATTATTATTATTATTATTATTATTATTATTGTGGTGGTGGTGGTATTTCAGGCTAAAGCCGTTTGTTTATCTCATGTTGCTGTTGTTGTATATTCTAAGCTAACTCAAGTTGTTTGGCTCATGTGGAGTAGAGTTTAGCCCATTGAATTAATGGGTGAGTCAATATTTATGTATGTTTCATTGATTCAAAAGTTGGATGCATAATTGGATTTTGCCCCCTGTAACAATATTATCCATACAGATGGTGTGTAACTGCAATAATAAAAGATGTTGGGAAGGGGGGAAGCTTGCTGTGTCATAATGCTTCAATCTATACTATATAGTGTCAGCATTTGATGGATAGTCAATTATATATCATGATTCCTTTTAATAGTGATTTCAGGAAGCTGAGTGCTTATCAGTCTGGAACTGAAAGAGGGCATTTAAAACTAAAATAGCAGCTTTTACTTATTTGGGAAGGCACATACTTGGAGATTAAATTAAAATAGCTTCTCAAAGTATGTTTCAAACTGCCTGATAGGAACTGTAAACTAATGGAATGCAAGTAGCAGGTGACCCATAGAGTTCTAAAAGATCTAAAGCAATAATGAGAAATGTCGAGCCCATGAATCGGATTCATGTGATCTATGATGCTCCTGAGTCTAGCCTGTGGCATTCTCCTAGCAGGACATGTTTCTTCCTAACACACTCTTTATCCATATCTTGGTACTCTGAATGGAGGTTGTTTTTTTTTTAATAACTCTACCTACTCTGCCAAGATATTAAGGTATCTGGGCACTTTCTGCTCCTCAGCTGATCTACAACCATTTAACAAAGAAAATGTGTGTGTGTGTGTCCTTCTATGTGTGCATGTGCTTGAAAGAAAGACAAAATGGTCTGAATATGATGTGAAAGAGCAGAATGGTTCACTCCTGAAAGCTTGTGCCCATGCCTAAGCAGGTTCCTTGATGATATTTTCAGGATGGAAATATTTCATAACCTAATCCAAAACTCAGACAATGGTCAGTCTTGTGAGTCTATAAACACAGAATATGGTTCACAGCAGTTTGAGACATAGAATGCCACTTTTAAGAAGTGGGAAGAGAAGGTGGAAAGTAAGACTGTTGGACTTGTTCAACTATGTTCAGTTGAGGAGGATTAGGGTGAAGGATTGCGTACCTTTCTCATCTCAAAAATTTTGAGCATACATACAGGTATGTTCTCACTACATAAATACTGTATGTAGCTATACGATAGGTATAAAACATTAGAGTAGAAGCTGGCAGTCTTCTTATGTTGTATGACACAGCAACGAATGGCTTGGGGGATAGCCATATTTTTCCTTCCATCCTGAGGAACCCCTTTTTCTTCCTCCATCTGTTTTCTTCCACCAACACTAGTCAGAACTGAGCTACAACAGGAGGCTTCTGTTCAAGGCTGTCAGCACCATAAACAGTATTGAGCCTGAGTATTGAATTTTAAATTTTATTTTATTTTTTTATTTTATTGTTAAATTTCTATACCGCCCACTCAGCCAAAGCCAACTCCGGGCGGTTCACACAGTGGATAAAAACAGAAAAAAACAAATAAAAACAGATAAAAACCAGCAATAGGAACCCACCCCTAAAAAGAGAGGGGTGCAGGAACTGAAGAAACCATGGGGCAGGCATCCTCCCCTATATTAACCACCCAAGGGAAGCCACCTGCACCCCAAACCTGGCCCCCCAGCCAGGTTTTTAGTTCTTTTCTAAAGGACAACAACTCTGTCTGGAGACGCAGTTCAACTGGCAGGAGGTTCCAAAGGGCCGGTGCAGACACAGAGAAGGCTCTCCTCCTTGTGCCAGAGAAGCGAGCCCCCCTGGCCGATGCCACTATTAGAGAGCCCCTCCGGTCTGCCCTGGTTGGACGGACAGACTTCTTAAGGCGATGCGGTCTCTAAGGTAACCTGGCCCACTACCATATAGGGCTTTAAAGGTCAAAGTCAGCACCTTGAATTGCACCCAGAGGCAAACGGGTAACCAGTGCATTTCCCGAAGCAGTGGTGAGGCATGGGCATAATGTCCACACCACATCACCACCCGGGCCGCCGCATTCTGGACCAGCTGCAGCCTCCGAATGGTCATCAAGGGCAGCCCCATGTAGAGCGCATTACAATAATCTAGTCTGGAGGTCACCAGAGCATGAGTGACTATGAGCAAAGAGTCCTGGTCCAGGAGCGTGCGCAACTGGCAAATCACCTGAAGTTGGGCGAAGGCCCTCCTGCCAACAGTCGCCACCTGTTCTTCTAGCAGCAGCCGTGAATCCAGGAGGACCCCCAAATTGCACACCGGGTCAGTCTGGGGCAAAATAGCTCCATCCAAAACCAAAGATGGTAGCTCCCAGGATAGCACAGGACCCCCCATCCACAGCCTCTCAGTCTTACTATGATTCAGCTGCAACCCATTCGCCCCCATCCAGACCCCAACCACCTCCAGACAACTGGAAAGGACTTTGACTGCATCACTGGGGTCCCCACGGGCCGAGATGTACAACTGTGTATCATCCATGTACTGATGGTACCGCACCCCGTGGGAATGGATGATCTCACCCAGCGGCTTCATGTAGATGTTAAATAGGAGAGGAAAGAGTACCGAGCCCTGAGGCACCCCATATTTTAGGGACCTAGGACTAGACTTCTCGCTCTTAAATGTTAAGTGGAATCTTATTTAATGCCTTCCTACTCACAAGTTGCTTTATCACAAACTTCCACATTGTAACATTATAAAGTGCTGTATGTTTTTGCAGGCGCACCCCCCCAATAACGGACACAGACAACATTGAAAGTGGATAACAGCATAGGGCCACATTTATTGATTCAATGCCCTAGTCCGAATTATAAATTTGCATTGGTAAAACGACCAATCGTAATTCCTAAGGCAAGCAGGCCGAAGTAACACTGGTAAGGTACCACCCAAAATTGCCAACGGCAATTGGTTACAATGTATCAATTTGTATCAATTTGTTTGTTGACAACAAACAAATTGTTGACCGTAGTCAATAACTAACTTATGACCCCACCCTCTGACGCGTATCCGTGAAATCACAGGGGTGATGCATGCTGGTTAGCAATCGTCATCACCCCATCGCCTGGTTCGTCGTTGACCGGACAACGTTTAACTAATTTATTCCTGTCTAGTGTTGTCCAGTCAATTGCGAACCTGCCGGATACTTGTGGGTCATACTGTTTACCTTACCAGTGCTACCCGCCAATGTGACCAAAGTCAACAGTAGGAACACAGAAAGCCCCCTATATCAAACCATAGCAACAGTGTGGGATGGGCAAAAAAGCCAGGACCCGGAGCCAATATGGGTCCCAACCAAAAATTCCCACCCGGCCCCGAAGCGACCATAATATCACACTGTTAACTAGGGAGGGGGTGGAGGGGAAAAAACTTCTCCGCTCCGTCGCTGAGGTAAAATGGCAGCTTGGCTGCCTCGTGGCCACCCCTTTTATAAGGGAGCTGGCCACGCCCCTAACTACCCGGATTCTCTGTCCTGTGGGGGGGGGGCCGCAAAGGGCGCGGCGGCCATTTTGGCGCCGCGCTTGCATTGCAGGCGCACCCCCCCAATAACGGACACAGACAACATTGAAAGTGGATAACAGCATAGGGCCACATTTATTGATTCAATGCCCTAGTCCGAATTATAAATTTGCATTGGTAAAACGACCAATCGTAATTCCTAAGGCAAGCAGGCCGAAGTAACACTGGTAAGGTACCACCCAAAATTGCCAACGGCAATTGGTTACAATGTATCAATTTGTATCAATTTGTTTGTTGACAACAAACAAATTGTTGACCGTAGTCAATAACTAACTTATGACCCCACCCTCTGACGCGTATCCGTGAAATCACAGGGGTGATGCATGCTGGTTAGCAATCGTCATCACCCCATCGCCTGGTTCGTCGTTGACCGGACAACGTTTAACTAATTTATTCCTGTCTAGTGTTGTCCAGTCAATTGCGAACCTGCCGGATACTTGTGGGTCATACTGTTTACCTTACCAGTGCTACCCGCCACACGGAGGGGCTTCAAAGAAGACCTGACGCCCCCCCCCCAGACCGTCAGCTCGGTCAACAGGCCTGCTCGCCAATCACCCAACAGGAGGTCCATACCTCCTCGCGACAGATGGACCCCATCCCCTGCGTACAAGTCATAATTTTGTAGACTAATATCGGGGTGATGACTAACCCGTCCCCAAGCCCTGTTGGCAAGAAACCGCGCCATTGCCTTATTGACCGCGCGCCTAGCGCGGTCAAGGGCCAGGAGGTTAACGCCCCCTCTGTAAGAATGGCGCGGGACAATGTCTGACCAAACCAGGGTTGTGGCAGGCCAGACATAATGCAAGTAGGCGAGGTCCTCGCAAATCGCATGCTTAAGCGATAAGCCGGTGACCTGGCCCAAATCATTGCCCCCCAGGTGGATGATTAGAATGTCAGGCGGGCCAGCACCCAGGCCAGAAAAAAGGAAAGGCCGCAGCTCCCGCCATAACATCCCAGGCTTACCATGCCATGCGAGACTGGCGTGGTCACCCAGTCCCAGTCGGGGTCCCCATTCTGTCGCCGCAGCGTAACGCGCTGCCCTGTGCACATAGCTGTGGCCCACCAGCCATACTGTCACCGGTGTAATACGACACCCAGGGTCTGTAAGAAAATTGAGAAAAAAGGCGGTAAGGTGACTGGATTGGTACTCATGGCGGGAGTGGGTGCACATAAAACTGAAAACATTGCGAGCCCCACCTTCCCATGCTGCGTATGTCAGCCCCAGAGTACCCAAAAGCAGCTGCTGTAGAGGCTGCACCAATCCGGAACGAATGTGTGCCATAACGGGCACCTGGTAGGCCCACCCTGGTGAGGGCTCTGGCTGTCACCTTCCAAAACTGAAATTTAGTAAGGGGAGACCCATCTTGGTGACAGAAAAAACGGGCCGTGGTGCATGCCACGCAGTGCCAGGAATTCCTGTAGGGCACCAACCGGACAGATGTCTGCCAAAGAACAACGTAGCAGTCTTACACCACTGCCTACGCCATGCTGATCTGTTTTAGAGGAGCGTATCCTCAACTGGGCCCAGTCTTTGGCTACGTAGACATCTTCGAGTTCCAGTGCCCTACCACTTGCATCCGCCTTAGACAGCATCACGAGTTCGCTGACGCGGAGCGCTCCAAAAAATGCCACCGTTGTGGCTGCGTGAAAAAGGGCTGCCTCATAATGATCAAAACAGAGGCCTGGCCAGCCCCGGGCCAACTGGGTAAGAACCCCTGGGGAAATAGGGTGCCAGTCATCCGGGCAACGCCCGCGCTCGCGCACCCACCCCTCCAAAACATGTCGCACACGGAAGTCAGAGGTGGTATCCACATGACCTCCCACTTTGGCCATAAAAGCCAACGCCGAGAGCTTGGATGCTATGGTCCGAGGTGCAAGGCCCTGTGCATGCAGGTGAACCATGAACCGCAGAACATGGTCCACCGGGATAGGCCAGGTCTCTGGCAAGAGAAATTGAGTAGCAAATGCCCTGTAAGAATTGAATGCTTGTTGATACGCCTTACGCGTGCGTGGCGCTAGTGACAGGCCAATCGCCCGGTTCACCTCTCCTTGCCAATAGTCCACATCTCGTCCGGGAGTGGCGAGGGAAATTCCTCCGCATCCGGGGCCAAGGCGCGGAACCGGGAGATCTGCAGGCGGGACAAAGCGTCAGCAATATCATTATTAATCCCTGGGACATGCCTGGCCCTGAACAAAACGTTGAGGCGCAGGCAGCGCAGCACAAAATGGCGCACTAGGTCCATGACCCTGGGCGATTTGGAAGTCTGTGCATTGACAATGTGGACAACAGCAGCATTGTCACACCAGAAATGCACCACCGAATTAGCCCACTGTTCGCCCCATAGCATCAAAGCCCCCAGAATGGGGAAAAATTCCAGGTATGTGAGATCCCGCAGGCGACCTGTGCCTGCCCATGCCGGTGGCCACCCACCACAGGCCCACTTCCCATTGAAGTACATCCCATAACCCAGGGATCCTGAGGCATCAGACTGGATCTGGAAATTGGGGGACGCCAGGAGGTCAGACCTCCAAAATGAGACCCCATTAAACTCCCTCAGGAATTGCAACCAGACGAACATGTCTGCCCTGATACCCCGGGTGAGCCTAACTCTGTGGTGGGGCCTGGATAACCCTGCCATGGCGTCGCATAAGCGCCGGGCAAAAGCCCTGCCCGGTGCGACCACCCTGCAAGCAAAATTAAGGTGCCCATGTAGCACCTGAAGTTCTCTCAGTGATGCCTTACGCTTGGCCAGCAATTCCGAGATAAGGGCCACGATCCTGGACACCTTATCACCCGGCAACCTAGAAGCCTGCACTACTGTGTCAATCTCAACCCCCAGGAATACTAGCTTGGTCGATGGGCCCTCGGTCTTTTCGGGCGCTAAAGGGACACCAAGTTCCTCCATTAGCGTCTGAAATGTGTTGAGGAGACGTGCGCACGTGTCCCAGCCCCGTTCACCCCCGAATAAAAAGTCATCCAGGTAATGGGCTACAGACCGGGACCCTGACCTGCGGGCGAAAGCCCACTCTAGGAAGGTACTAAAACGCTCGAAAGCCGAGCATGATATGGAGCAGCCAAAAGGCATGGCCTTATCAAAATAATATTCCCCCTTAAATTTAAAACCCAGCAACTCAAAGTCGCCCGGATGCACTGGCAAGAGGCGAAAAGCTGACTTAACGTCACACTTGGCCAGCAGGGCACCCGGGCCACACGAGCGCACCATGCGCAACGCATGGTCAAACGATGTATACCTGACTGAACAAAGGTCATCAGGGATAGCATCATTGACCGATCGGCCGGCTGGGTAGGACAAATGATGAATAAGGCGAAACTCACCTAGGGACTTTTTGGGGACCAAACCCAGTGGCGAGACCTTAAGATTGGGAAACGGGGGTACGGGGAAAGGTCCAGCGACCCTGCCCGCGACTAACTCCTTTTGAATGCTGGCCGCAGCCACCTCCTCCCTTCCTCTAAGGGATAAAAGGTTGGGAGCATCCTGAGGGGACTTATCACCCACAAAAGGGATACGAAATCCCTGCTTAAAACCTTGAAGAATATACTCCCTGTCCTCCCCCTTCGGGTACGATGCGAGCCAGCGCTCCAGCATGTCCACCTTAATTGGGGAGGGAGCCTTTTGGAGAACTAGCTCCATCCGTGGCAGCCTTGCCAGCCCACTGTCCACCCTTCCCTCTGCCTCGCGCCCCCCCAGGCTTGGGGCAAACAGAGGCTGCGTGGGGGCCAGAGCATGTGGGACACTCATGCTTATACCTGCAGTTCTTTCGATTGCAGGAACCAATTGACGAGAAAGTCCAGCACAGCAGGCGGGCTGGAACCCCCTGCCCCGCCGCCTGGCGGGTAACCTGCGCTGGAGCCGCTCGCTGGACCGCATGTCCGCAATGGTATCTATCCCCCGGGGCAGGGCGTGTGGGTGTCATATACAAAAGCCAAAGCCTCTGGCACGGCTCATCCCATCTCATCTCGGGGTGAAGGGGAATCCTCATACGGAATTCCTCGTCATATGCTAGCCATGATGGGCCCAGAAAATCGACCATCGCCCTATATATGTTGTCCAAATATTGGACCATGGGAATAGCTAAATCCGGCCGCGCCCTCAAATATACCGCCATGTATATTAAATAAGCGGGGAGCCAGTTGGCCCAGGTACGCGGCGGCTTACGGCGGCGTGCCTGCTCCTTGTCCTTCTCATCCTGACCCTCCCTTTCCTCCTTGGTGGGCTCTCTGTTCAGGAGTGAGAAGATATCTACGTACTCCCCTCGCCATATCTTTTCCCTAGTAGCCTGTGCCAGGTGATCAACCAATGGCAAGGAATACCCTGCCGTCGGCAAGGCCGAAAAAGGGACAGCCGGCCTGGTAAAAGGGGTCTGAACTAATCCAGCCACCCCCAGAACATTCCCTGTAGTGTAGGGACCAATGCCCACCCCAGTGCCCAAGGTGGTAGTCGTCGTCGCCGGGTGGGTCGCCGACAGCGTGGCCCCCGCACCACCCGCGCGAGGCCAAGGCCATTGAAAGGCCCCCCCTAGATTGGGAATGTGTGTGGATGTACTCGCTTGCACCGTATACTCACACGCTGCACCCCCGTGGGCCGCCCCCACCGGGGGTTCCGGCCCACTGGGGGCGTCGGAGCTCATGACCGACGTAGAGCTCATCACCGGGGCTTGACCCGCATCTGGTTGCTGGCTGGGGAGCTGCGAGGCAGTGGCCGAAACCGCGCCACACGCCTGCAGCAGCTCGACCCTCCCCGCCGGCTGTTGTCCTCCAGCCGACAGCGTCTCAAAAGGAACCCCGAAAGGGGCGCCCGCCTGACTGGCCTGCGCCAACGACGCCTCCAGGGCCGCAATGCGGGCCAGCAAGGTGTCCACGTTGACCATGGGCAAAGGGCCGGCCCGCCTGGCCCAGGCATGGGTACAGGTCCCTGTACCCCGGGACCCACATATGGCCATTGGCCAGCACCGAAGCCCGGCAGGGTTGGTGGAGAAACCTGCCAAGGCAGGGGGCCGCACCACCCCCCAAGGCTAGAGGGCCCCGGGAGAGGCTGGAGCCCAAGAGGAGTAGGCCCGACAGAGTGGGCAGGAGCAGGAGCGGTGTCCACCGCTCGTGGGCCGCGGGCCGGAACCCCTTCCGCGCCCGCCCTCTGATCGGGCCAAGGGGCAATAGACCCCATTCCGCCGGCCCCGGCCGGGGCTGGCAAAGGTGGCTGCTGAGGAGGCGGCACCGCGGTCCTCCGACCTGGGTTGCGCCTCCTAACAACGCGAGCTGAACTCGAAGCCGCCTTCTTCTTCGAAGGCATCTCCACCGGAGCAAAAAGGGAAGCCGGAAAGGCAGAACCGCTACCAAAAGGCTTCCCGGTAAGCTAACGAGCGACGGAGACGCAGGGGAAAAAACTTCTCCGCTCCGTCGCTGAGGTAAAATGGCAGCTTGGCTGCCTCGTGGCCACCCCTTTTATAAGGGAGCTGGCCACGCCCCTAACTACCCGGATTCTCTGTCCTGTGGGGGGGCCCCGCAAAGGGCGCGGCGGCCATTTTGGCGCCGCGCTTGCATTGTCTGTCTCTTCCACATGTATGAATCATTAACCTTCCTCAGGTGTAGGCCTCATGAGAAAAACAGGAAGTGGTGGCATAAGGCTACATTAATACCATGTTGTATTTATGTGATCATGGAAACTCATCCTTGGGCCATCTGCTTGCCAGACTCTGTCTATTACGGATTCTCTCTTGCCAAGACAGTAACAGGTATCATCTGATAACTCAAACCTGTAAATGGTACATGCTGAAAATCACCTAAGAATGAGTATATGTTTTTAATTTATGCCATATATGTGTGAAAAGATAGAAGAATCCGTTTTTAAAAAAATATATGGGAAGCTAATAATCAAAGTATAAACCACATGTTTGTGCTTTTATTACTTTTTCAAAGTAATTCTATATGTTCACCATTATCCCTGGAAACTGTTAGCACTGCTTGAACATATGGCATAAATTGGGCCAATGATAAAGCCAAGAAGGTGGCTTCATTTTGGCAGTTTAAAGTTTGACCTGGACACGAAAGAAGAACAACAACATATGGATAGGTACTATAGCTACTGCTACCAGGAATGCTCTCAGCCACTGCTAGTAGTGATTCCCTTCCAGAGGTTTTTTTCCCCAGTTTCATTGCAAAGGAATGTGAACTGTCTGTCAATTGATGCTCCTATGCCTTATCCAGGCTTTGGAACATACAGTATGACCAAAAATGCATCTCCCAGTACTCCCAGTATCTGGGTAAATGTTAGGCTGCTATTCAACAGGTGATCCCAAAAATTTAAGTTCCATGCACCTAATAAAATATTGATTTCATATACATCGGAGTTACATGCAATAATTTCTGAGTGGTGCTTGCATCAAAAGGGCATGGCATTAATGTGAATACATAAATAAATAAATTTCTAAACAGGCCTAGTTATTAATATTTCTCTATTGTTAATGCCAAAGCAAGAAAATAATCCATACTGAATAGAGCTCCCACTCAATAGAAGGGTTTACTATATGTTTTTTAAAATAGAAGCATTGTTCAATGGAAGACAGGCAGCTATCTTAATCATTGTGCATCCTTTTCTCTCAGATTAAGGGATTACGCACAATACTTCAAATAAGATTTAGATACTTGCATATACCAAGTACAATTATCTTGTTTTACAATCAGTCAAGCAGTTATTAAGCAGTTGGATAATGTCCCCAAGTGCTTGAGAAATTAAATCCTTTTGTGCAGGTCTTCACTTGCTGCTAATAGTAAGTCAACCATTTAAAACTCCATGATAATATGTGAATATGTTTAGAAATTTCATACGTAATAGGATTTAGCAGTTGTGCCATTTCATTTCTCAAATGGAAACTGGGAAAGAACTCTGCTCCTCTTGACTGATTAATACATATGATTATGGATATCTTTATCTGATTTCATTATTAATGTTGCCTTTCCATATGGCACTTTGCAGAATTATGCTTGTCTGCACTTTTCATTTTTTCCCCAGTTTCTGATCATGTAAGAAGAGATATAATATGGAAAGTGGAATTTTTTACAGGATAAGGTCCTGAGCATGAAATTCTCTCCTATAACTCCACAACATCTGTCAAGCCCAGAAGCCAGAATAGTTTCAGACTGAAGAGATCTAAGACATTGGTAATCGGAACCATAACTAGGTGAAGCATCTGGTTTTGTCCCAGGGCAGTGAACACTAAAAGCCACAAAGATTTGATGCTGGAGGTTGCATAGTAAATTGTTAATATCTGCTACTGTTGTGGCAAGTAATAAAAGAGATGGGATTACCAGAACACCTTAAAAGCCTCATGTGCAATCTGTACATGAGTCAAGAAGCAACCGTTATGACAGAATATAGAATGACAGAGTGGTTTGGAATAGGAAAAGGAGTAAAACAAGGCTGCATTTTGTCACCCTGCTTATTCAATTTATAAACAGAGCGCATAATCTGCAATGCAGGGTTGGACGGGTCACAAGTTGGGATCAAAATTGCTGTGAAAATTTAGTGTCTTGCACGGAAGACAAAGAAGGAGCCGCAGTGAGGGCTAAAACACAGCTTTATTGCATGATGGTCAGGATGAACATGTGTTAATGGCGGAGGTACAGCTCTTTTTATACTGCAACAATACATTTGAAAAGGGTTACACGGTAGCTTATTGGCTGCTACCTGCGTGACGTCATTCTGAGTCACGCCCTTTTTCTCCAGGTGTTCCTTGCGCGGGAAGGTTCCCGCGGCTGCCGGTGATTGGGGAAATTTGAACCATGTGAGCTGAACGCTCGCAGCTGCCCTCTATGGGTAGTTAGCTCGCGTTCCTTTAACAGCTGAGTTACATTGTGATCATTGTCAGGTTACATTCATACATTCTTACAGTGATACAGTTACATACACAACAGAGAATCATCAACAACTTGAGATATGCAGATGACACCACCCTAATGACAGAAAGTGAGGAAGACCTAAAGAAGCTCCTGATTAGGTTGAAAGAAGAGAATGCAAAAGTTGGCTTGAGACTCAACATCAAGAAAACCAAGATAATGGCAACATGCCCTGTCAGTCCCTGGAAAATAGATGGGGAAGAGGTAGAAGTGGTGACAGATTTTATTTTCTTAGGATCAAAGATCACTGCAAATCAGGATTGCAGCCATGAAATAAAAAGGCGACTGATGCTTGGTAGACAAGCTATAAGAAACCTGAGGAACATAGTTAAAAGTAGAGACATCACATTGCAAATAAAAATTTGCATAGTCAAAGCAATGGTATTCCTGGTGGTAATGTATGGTTGTGAGAGCTGGACCATTAGGAAAGCTGAGCGCAGAAGAATAGATGCCTTTGAAATGTGGTGTTGGAGGACAATTTTGAGAGTACCCTGGACAGCGAGAAGAACAAATAGATCCTAAAAGGAAACAACCCTGACTACTCATTAGAAGGTCAAATAGTAAAGATGAAGTTAAAGTACTTTGGACATCAAATGAGAAGAGAGGATTCACTTAAGAAAACCTTGATGCTGGGAAAGGTGGAGGGCAAAAGAAAAAGGGGGCAGCCAAAAAGGAGATGGCTAGATGGCATTGTAGATGCAATTGGCACAAAGCTAGGCGGGCTGAGGAGGATGGTGGAAGAAAGACAGAGGTGCCTGGTGGGCAATGGTCCATAGGGTCGCAAAGGGTCAGAATCGACTGAACAACAACAAAGGTACAAATCAAGTTTCCCTACCATGTATAATTTCAGCCTGGAAGGCAGAAATATAAAACAGGTAAAACAATAAGACCTCCTCCCTGTTTCTCTGTTTTGTCCCCCATGCATGTCAATTTGACATAACCTAAGTTCAATCAACAGAATGGTGGAGCCTCAGGGGCCAAAACATCGAGTTACATCTCTGTTAGAAATGAATGCTTCATGTAATGTAGGAATTCTCAACCTGTGGCCCCTGGCACCATTTCATGTGGCCCACCACTACCTCCACCACACCTAAAAGTGCCATGTGATGGAGGAAAGGCAAAATGGCCATCTGGCCCCCAAAGCTGTCTGAGGGAGCGTTACCCGGTCCCCAGCTGAAAAAGGTTGAGAACTCCTGATGAACTCCAGAGTCCCTTTTGACTCTGCATGTGCTCTTAAGCAGAGCTGCTGCTGAGGAGAGCCAAACAAAGGAAGTGAGCACTGGTAAGTTTTACAGTTGGAGGAGAGCTGCTTTAGAGGCCTCCACTAATTTAAATTGATAATTTAAACTGCTGAGAGCCACCTCTGTTCAAACAGAGAAAGCAGTTAGAAGCTTCCAGAAGCAAGGGGGCAGAACCACACCAGGCCCTTCCCTGAACTGTGACTCATAGGGGCGGAGCCACACTAGCCTTTAAAAGCTCTGAGCTCTTTCAGGGTAAGCCCTTTTGACTCTGCATGTGCTCTTAAGCAGAGCTGCTGCTGAGGAGAGCCAAACAAAGGAAGTGAGCACTGGTAAGTTTTGCAGTTGGAGTAGAGCTGCTTTAGAGGCCTCCACTAATTTAAATTGATAATTTAAACTGCTGAGAGACACCTCTGTTCAAACAGAGAAAGCAGTTAGAAGCTTCCAGAAGCAGGGGGCAGAGCCACACCAGGCCCTTCCCTGAACTGTGACTCATAGGGGCGGAGCCACACTAGCCTTTAAAAGCTCTGAGCTCTTTCAGGGTCAGCCCTTTTGACTCTGCATGTGCTCTTAAGCAGAGCTGCTGCTGAGGAGAGCCAAACAAAGGAAGTGAGCACTGGTAAGTTTTGCAGTTGGAGTAGAGCTGCTTTAGAGGCCCGCACTTGTTAAAATGGATTCTGAGGGAACAGTTGTAGTTACCTGCAATACTTGTGCCATGTTTGTGTTCTTGCCAAAGCATATGGAGAACTACACTTGCAGCAAGTGCAAGCTGGTTGCACTACTAGAAGAGAAGGTCCAGCACCTAGAGGCCCGCATATCTAACCATCAACAAATTAAGGAGCTTGAGCTGTTCTTGGACAGAGCAGAACAGAGTATGCTGGACAAAGAAGAGACAGGGCACAGTTCTGAGGGAGAAGGCCCTTCACTAACTCAGGAGGGAGATGTTTGGAGGAATGTGACTCAAAGGAGGAGAAGAGTAGGGGATCACTCTGAGTGTCTGAAATTGCAGAATAAATTGAGGCTCTTTCCCTCATCACACCTGATGAGGAACACACAGAGGAACAACTGGTTCCACCTGATGATCTCTCCTTCATCACACTTGATGAGATCCAGGAAGATAAACAACAGGAACAAACTGAGGTTCTCTCCCTTAATATGGTTGAAGAGGTGCATGTAGATGAACAGATTGCAGGAGAGAGGCTCCTTGTACTAGGCGATTCAATAATTAGAAATACAGAGAAATGGATTTGTGATGCACATGATAACAGTATGGTGACTTGCCTGCCAGGTGCAAAAGTTGCAGACATCACAAGAAATCTAGATAGATTGTTAGAGAGAACTGGGAACGAGCCAGTTGTCATGGTACACGTTGGTACCAATGATGTTGGGAAGGCCAAGTGGTCTGTCCTGGAAGCCAAATTCAGGTTGTTAGGAAGAAGATTGAAGTCCCAGACTTCCAAGGTAGCATTTTCAGAAGTGCTGCCTGTCCCTCGCGCAGGACCTACCAGGCAGGCAAAGCTCAGAAGCCTCAATGCGTGGATGAGGCGGTGGTGTCGAGAGGAGGGTTTCAGATTTGTCAGGAACTGGAGAACATTTTGGCACAAGCCAAATCTGTTCAGGAGGGATGGGTTGCATTTGAACCATGATGGGACCAGATTGCTGGCACTCAACATCAAAAAGGCTGCAGAGCAGCTTTTAAACTGATAACTGGGGGAAAGCCGACAGGAGCTGGGCAGCATCCGGTTCGGGAAAGTGTGTACTTGAGTAGTGAGGAGGATGCAAAAATTACTGAGCAGAGCGAGGAGCTAGTCACTAGCATTCTAGCAGAAGGATGCAAGAGGCAGTCTAACAATGCAACTGGACACAAAAGACTGTGTCACAAAAGCATATAAAAATGCTTGTATACAAATGCCAGAAGCATCCGGAACAAAATAGGGGAGCTGGAATACTTAGCAATAGATAAGAATATTGATATTTTTGGTATCACTGAAACCTGGTGGACGGATGATAACCAATGGGATACAGTTATCCCAGGCTACAAACTATATAGGAAGGATAGGAAGGGGCAAATGGGAGGTGGTGTGGCCTTGTATGTCAAAGAAGTGATAAAATCGTATGAATTGGAATATCTAGGTGATTTGGAGTCACCATTAGAAGCTCTGTGGGTAAGAGTACCAGGCCACAAGGATGGTCTAACAGTAGGCATATACTATCGGCCTCCGACCCAAACTCTTGAGGGAGACTGGCAGTTGGAGAATGTTGTAAAGGAGGCATCCAAGAAGGGAAGCCTGGTTATAATGGGGAACTTCAATTACCCTCACATAGACTGGGTGAACTGTTGTTCAGCACGTGATAAAGAGATAAAGTTCCTAGATATGCTAAATGATTGTTCCCTGGGACAGATGGTTGAAGACCCAACTAGAGGTACAAGAATCCTTGACTTGATCCTGAGTATTACTCTGGTACAAGATGTTAATGTGACTGATCCAATAGGGAACAGTGACCACAACTCAATTATGTTTAACTTGTTCATAGACTGCAAGTCACTGATAAAATCTAACACAGAGACCTTAAATTTTCAAAAAGGAAATTTCCCAAAGTTGAGGAAACTAGTAAAAAAGAAGCTGAAAGGGAAAATTGAGAGAGTCCAAACACTCCAAGAGGCATGGAGGCTGTTTACAAAAACAATAACAGAGGCTCAATTGGAATGCATACCCAAAAGGAAAAAGGGCACTGCCAGGTCCAAGAGGACTCCAATGTGGCTTACAGGAGCTGTTCGGGAAGTGATCAAGAGCAAGAAAAGCTCATTTAGAAGATGGAAGGCTTGTCCGAATGTGGACAGCAGGCAGAAACATAACTTCTGGCAGAACAAATGCAAGGCAACAATCAGGAAAGCAAAGCAAGACTTTGAGGAGCGTATAGCTAAAAATACTCAGAGAAATAACAAAGACTTCTTTAAGTACATTAGAGGTAAGAACCCAACTAGGAAGGCCATTGGACCATTAGATGACAATGGAAGGCAAGGGGTTATTAAAGAGGAAACAGAGATTGCAGAGAGACTCAATGAATTCTTTGCTTCAGTATTCACTGAAGAAGACAGAGGCCACATGCCCAAAACAGAGCCTATCTTCGTAGGGAGGGAAACCGAAGAATTAAGCCAGATAGAAATAACCAGGGAGTAGGTCCTTGCATGTCTTGTTAAACTAAACACTAACAAGTCACCAGGACCAGATGGCATCCATCCACGAGTTCTCAGGGAACTTAAAGATGAAATTGCTGATCTCCTAGCCAAAATATATAATCTTTCCCTCAAATCAGGCTTTGTGCCTGATGACTGGAAGGTAGCGAATGTAACACCAATTTTCAAAAAAGGATCCAGGGGTGATCCAGGAAATTACCGACCTGTCAGTTTGACATGTGTCCCAGGTAAAGTGATGGAAACCATCCTAAAAGATAGAATTAATAGGCACATAGAAGAGAAGGCGCTGCTAAAGGAGAGCCAACATGGCTTTTGCAAGGGCAAATCATGCCTCACTAATCTGTTGGAATTTTTTGAGAGTGTCAACAAGCATGTGGATAAGGGGGATCCAGTTGACATTGTTTATCTGGACTTTCAGAAGGCTTTTGACAAGGTCCCACACCAAAGGCTCTTGAATAAACTTGCCAGTCATGGAATAAAGGGACAGGTCTTGTCCTGGATCAGCAACTGGCTAAGGGACAGGAAACAGAGGGTAGCACTAAATGGACACTTCTCCAAGTGGAGGGAAGTAAAGAGTGGGGT
Source organism: Bradypodion pumilum (assembly GCA_035047305.1). NCBI lineage: Eukaryota > Metazoa > Chordata > Lepidosauria > Squamata > Chamaeleonidae > Bradypodion > Bradypodion pumilum. Next base: position 184,760,380 of record JAWDJD010000005.1, read on the forward strand.
CCCCCAAGGTTCAGTACTGGGACCCCTTCTTTTCAACCTCTTCATAAATGATCTAGAGGTAGGAGTAAAAAGCAAGGTAGCCAAATTTGCTGACGACACTAAATTATACAGGGTAGTGAAAACTGTGAGAGATTGTGAGGAGCTCCAGAGGGATCTCTCGACACTGGGGGAGTGGGCAAAACAGTGGCAAATGTGTTTCAACATTAGTAAGTGCAGGCTGATGCATGTTGGGGCAAAGAACCCCAATTACATTTATAAACTGATGGGGTCTGAACTCTATGCGACAAACCAGGAAAGGGACCTTGGTGTCCTGGTGGACAACTCAATGAAGGTGTCAACCCAGTGTGCCTCAGCAGTGAAAAAAGCAAACTCAATGCTAGGCATCATTAGGAAGGGTATAGAAAATAAGTCAGCAAGTGTCATTTTGCCTCTTTATAAATCTATGGTGAGGCCCCATCTGGAATATTGTGTACAGTTCTGGTCGCCATACCTCCAGAAGGATATTATGGAGCTGGAAAAAGTGCAGAGGAGGGCAACCAGAATGATTAGGGGACTGGAACACCTTCCTTACCATCTGAGGCTGCAACGGTTGGGCCTCTTCACTCTTGAACGATGACGTCTAAGAGGTGACCTGATTGAAGTTTATAAAATCATGCACGGTGTGGACAAAGTAGATAAGGAAAAACTGTTTTCCCTATCGCATAACACTAGAACTAGGGGACACTCCATGAAACATTTGGGTACTAGTTCTCAAACAAATAAGAGAAAGTACTTTTTCACCCAGAGGATTACAGGTCTATGGTACTCCCTGCCAGAAGAAGTGGTGACAGCTGTCAGTCTTGACAGCTTTAAGAAAGGATTAGACAAGTTCATGGAGGACAAGAGTATCAATGGCTATAATTATGGATACTTAAGGACAACCTCCGGGTTGGAGAGATAGGCAGGATATCTCTCAATATCATTTCCAGGGAATCCTAAGCAGGTGAAGGCATCTGCTTGGGAATACCCTGAAGGAAATGGTGAGCCACTGTGTGAGACAGAATGCTGGACTGGATGTGGCCTGTTCCAGCAAGGCTGTTCTTATGTTCTTATGTAATATTTTAACATGTTACACTGTTGTTCTATTTAGCTCAGGATGACTTCAAACTAAGATTTTAAGCAGGTTTCTCCTCTCCCACCAGCCCTATTTGAAGAGCCTAAGTCCATAAGAAAACAGGTGTTCCTACATGACTACTAGACACCATTAAAGTTTGGTACCTTCAGTCTTAGCACACTTCAGCCTTAGCACCACAAAGCTTTAACTTGGTTAAGAATTAGCATATGCATTCTATGAAAAAGCAACCACCAACAACTCTGACATAACATGTGTTTGGCAATAAGTGACATATGTAACACCATATCTTTGTACTTATAGGCATCACCTTCCATGGGATGGAGTCAATAATAGGAAAGTGTAATGCTAAAGTTACATTAGCCAGTATGTAAATAAACAGAAGGGACTGCGGTGGCTTAGTAGTTAAGATGCTGAACTTGATGACTGAATAGTCAGCAGGTTGACAGTTCAAGACCCAAGTTTATGTTTATTTGATTTATATGCCACCCTACCCAGCAACGCCAACTGAGGGCAGCTCACAACCCATCAGAACAAAGATACAAGATAGCAAAAACAAAATACAAGATACAATAGCAAATACAATATAGCGAAGAACAAAATACAAGATACAAAAAACATCCAGTAACATCTCAATAAACAGAGATGAGCACTGAACCCTAGAGTTGGATACGACTGGCTTTCCAGCAAGGGTGACCTTTCCCTTTTTACTAAAGCAGAAGTGACACTTCTGTCTCTGGCAATAAAGAAACTGGACATTCCATCAGAAACAACAGGGTTTAGTAGAAATAGGCACATATCTAGACATTGTGAGGTACAAAATTGAAACTTGTACCAAGGACTATACTTGAATAGCTAAGAAAACGAAGATAATTTTTACTAGTTAATGCCAATTTGTATTAATCAGTTCCAAGAGAGCTTGGAAACAGCATTTTAGCATGTTAATGGGCAATTCATTACTTTTTTGGTCAAATACGCTAAAGTGCCATCAATAAGTATAATTTTTATACATATTATTTTTGAAGGTAAAGTAGTTTTAACAAGGTTTTAAATCATTCAACATTGTTATTTATTGCTCTACACTCTCCAGAGGACATATACGTTCCACTGAAAGAGAACTCATTCATGCAACTCCAATAAAAGATTGGTTCTGTGAATACAGGGCCCCAAGTATATATGGCAGGGGGGAATGCAACCCATAGAACAGGGGCCCCCAGATTACAGCCCATGGACCAAAGGCAGCCCCCATCCGGGCACATTTTACTTCTGCTTCTGGGAATGATGAGGGCTGCATGGGCAGAATGAATTGGCATTGGGGGCTGCATTTGGCCCGTGGGCCGTAGTTTGGGCACCCCTGGTTTAAGCAGAGAAAATAGCAGCTTAAAATCTATCTTATCCTGTTGCAAAACAGATTGCAAGGCGCATTTTACTTCTGCTTCCGGTGAGAGGAACCACATGACTGGCCCATGGCCTGAAAGGTTTGGACACCCCTGCCATATACTATAAGCATCAAACAAAATTTTCTAATGGTCCATTATAATAATTACTGTCTGGTTGTTGTAATACAGTCTGGCTAGATTATCCTGTTATGGTATTAGAGTAAACCATACTACCAGCGACTCAACACTGAGTAAAGGGGGTTAGGAAGTTTTACATCTTAAAAAACAAATATTAATGAGTGATGATATCATTTATGCTCAATATTGTTGCTCTTTTAGCAAACGTTCGTCTCTTGCATAAGAATTGCATCAATTCTAGCTATTCTCATTTCAACCCAAAGAAACTTTTTGTAAGGACTTTGTCTTGTTCAATATTTATACATGTGGAGTCTGTTGCAATGGCTCCCAGGTGTGGGAGTGGCTGGCCACAAGGAAGACACACAAGACAATCGTGTGGTGAAGTCCATCCCTGATCTGGGTCGGGTGGTATGTATTTATTACCCTACCTTGGGGTGATACATGTGTAAGATGCGCATGACCCCCTAATACAGAAGGCTTGCATACGTGGCATTTTCCGGTGGTCAGTACAATGCCTGCTCTTGGACATTGCCCTGTGGTTAATAGACAACCCACAAGTAATTGAGGTCTGGGCTGGTGAAACCCATTGTTCCTGCCCTATTGTGCTTATGTGTATTGACTCTGGGTGCCTAGTTTGTCCTGCTGTTTGGTGTGGCTTATTTGCCCAACTTAATCTGCAGCTAGCAGCTAAGGATTGTGTGTTTCCACTAGAATCATCATCTTGGCTTTTGCCAAGTTGGCTGTAACCATCAGCCAAGGCTTTCTGATTCACCCCCCAAATTAACTAACTAGCCCACACCCCAATTGCCTTTCCTGCCAAGCTCGGTTGGTCCACGGATCTGTCGAAAGCTGAGCGAACCCTGGGGAAAGGTTTAGCCAATTATTCCCATGGGCAACCCACAGTAGTCCCCAACTCCTGGTACTGCTATAGTGACTTCAGTAGGTCCCATGATCACGTGTGAAAATGTACACAATCAGCACCTTATCAGTGTTGTGGAATTCAAGGGATCGCTACTAATACTTTGAATTACTTTTAATATATTTAGTTACATTATAGTTGTAGTGGGATTCCTTAGGTTAAGAAAGACTAAAAAGAGACAAACACAGTGTTTTGCATTCCATTCACATTTCACAGACAAAGTGTCATTAAGATGGGTCATTAGCAGACAGACACCTGCAAAAGGATTCCTCAAGCATGCACATTTGCATTTGAAAGGAAGTGAACTTAGATAAACTTTAGTAAAAACTTTAGCAAAAGGGACACAAAAAACATCTTGGGTCACAACCCAGGAGTAGAACACCTGTGTGGAAAGTTTGACACTATTGTTACATCATTGTTTATGGAATAACATCTGTGAGGGGACATCATACCCATATAACTCAAATTCGTAAGGTAGGGAAATCTCTTAGGAATAGGAGAAAAACCCTTAGAATTGGGGCTTTAGGGAGTACCTTCCCCTGGACAGCGAGAACTCTTGTCACCCAGACAAAGAAATGGGAACCTAGCAGAGAGAAAAGAGATAGGGGCCACCCAGCCTGGCTTATTTTCTAAGACTTTGCTGAAAGCAAACCTAGGCAAATGTCTTAAGCTCTGAAAAGCTACTTTTTCTTTGGAAAGTTAGTACTTTGTTATTTTATTAGATTCCTAAGCATAGGACATTGATAGCATTAGTCAGGGCAAAGTGATATTAGTTACATTTTGTGCTTCTATCTGCATTTTGATCTTTGTTTGGATATTAAATATGCTTCTGCAAATAAAGAATTAAAAGGACATCGCAAGCCTCATTCTTGGAGAAGAAAGGAGGAGCAGCGGTGCCATTGCAGAGATACTAGTGTTGGGAGTAGCCAAACCCTGTGGATATACTTAGTTCACATGGATTCAACCTTGACGAGTCAGGAGGGACAAAGGGGGAGTAGAGATGGAGTGAGAAATATTGAAGGGACTTCTTGCTTGGGACAAGATAAGGGTGCCAGGGTGACTCTTGGGGAGGAGGCGCACCTGCAACCCTTGCATGGATTTGGGGAAAATAAACTGTTTGTGTTTCCCAGGATTTTGAAAGTAAAAATAACTTTGTTTGCAGTTTCCCATATGCCTAATCCACTCTGTGTCTCTACTTGGAAGGTGGTGTTTTAAAAGGACTTTTTTGCCAGCTACCATACCACAGCTTCAGTTGAAGCATTGCCACACTTCCAGATCATATGGGTCTTAGGGGTCACCCCTGGGCACCCCAAACACCCCCAGGTTTCCATCCCTTGTAACAATCAGATCACCCTGACAGCTTCTGCAGTAGGAGTTCTATCATGTGAATATTCAACAAAATAATAGGTCTTAGTAGGCCATTTATAATAAAACCTCTGCCAAATATTGTGCATAGTCACCGAGAGAACTCACAGGAATATACTGTCTGTATGAAAAACAATTTTCTCCTTCCGCTTGCTCAACCAAGAAGAGAATCACTACTAAACTCAGAAGAAATAGACATGTCTGAAGGGAGGACCAGATAATATCCTTCCTGTTAAGACCTAGTCTGCTACCTCACTATAGATAACACGGTTTACAGTTTAAGACACAGAGATATGATTTAAAACATATTTTTACAGCACTTCACTTGAGGCAGTTTTTGAAACATTCATTTTTTGCTCAATACATTCATTGGTGTGGAGAATTACTTATAGCAGGGCAGGTATGAAACCTGGATTACATTTATTTTTGCCAATAGAGGTCTGGCGAATAGTAGCAACTCAAAACAACTGTGTGTCATCTGGAAACTCATTTCTGTACAATATTTTGCTTTGCTCATTTTGGGGAGCTTCACAAAGAATGAAAACAAATTCAGAAGTGTAAATGGGAAGCTGGTTTTGACTGGTGTTCCCCGTAAATCTCTGTAACACAGTCTACTGAATAAGTTTTCAGAAATAAGTCATCTTGTGTGGATTTATTTCCACGTTATGTCTAGAGGAGATTGCAGCACAAATCTTATAACATGAAATGCCTTTATACTGTGCTATTGTAACATCACAGAATATTCCATAAAGCTAGTATTGGAGGACTGTTATATCTAATTTCCACAAAAAGAACTCACTGAGATGTTCAGAACTGGGGCATAAATGTTGCAGAAATTCATGGTTCTAATGTGGTTCTGTAAAGGTCCAAAATTTGATTTCTTGTTCTATGGTACGTTTCCCCCTGGGGTAGTACTTGTTATAATTGAGATGACTGGGTGAGCAGATGTGGTGTTGATAGATGCAATGGTGCCTAGCTTTCTGTTTCTCATACTGAAAAGATCAATGCCACAAATAAAGCAACACAAAATCCACTGTTGGAACTGAAAAGAATTACACACTGGATACTTGGACCCAAGACTGTCTTGCTCATGTTTGAACAAATTTAGCTTCCTATGACACTCATACACTAGGATGCAATATTTAGTCTCTTAAAACTGTCCCTCTCCCCTGAAAATTCATGCAGAACTAGATATACAAAGTAGTTATTATGTGCTCATGTCACTTGAAGAATAGTAAATAACATAGCCAGATTATTATTTTTTTGCTCCCATGTACTGTAATTTTACAGACAAAAACCAACAGAAAAAATGGCCCAACTAATCTATAGTTTTTTTCATGGGGTTGCTTTTTTGTCCTAGCCAGTATAATGTGCTGGTACAGCAGAAAGGTCCCCTGCTATTTTTCCATGAACCATGGAAGCAGAAGTAACAAGTGGTGATTGCCCAAATGCAAGGAAGGTACTAGAGTGCTCAGTACATTTAGGAAATACAAGATGTATACATTTAACCAAAACTATAACATCTCATCCCTATCCTTAACATAAAGTCTATTGTTAACATCCATACATTGGAATTCTCATGGATTTCCACCCAAGCAAGCATCCCCATTCAAGTCTGTATAAATACCATGCACCACAGTCCGCAACATGCTGTCATCCAGGCCCAGCAAATTTGTTTCTTTCATTTTCATTTGCAAAAGCTATTGAAGGAGGTCCTGATAATGCAACATAGCCCAAGCCAAGCTCAAAAGGGTAAGAGTCTCCCTTTATGATTATTCCTTTCTATTATCCAGGCTGAGGTAGACCCACTGGAAGTACTGAGTTTCAGTCAGAATTATATCCAAGAGAAGGGACTCAGGCAATAGTAGAGTGGAGTGGAGAAGACTGTGTTCCATGAATCTTGAGGGTCAGTTGTTGGACTGCACTTGAGTAAATTGTTGTCAAAAGCATGGTTGCTTTCATTGAGGATGAATTGTTACGTTCCATGAGAATGATATCTGTACAAATAATGTGCAACAGATCAGGAATTATACTTTCCAGTCAAGGCATTCCACTAAGTTGTAATTCCAAAGTTTTGGATGAACTTTGTTTTAACTCTGTGGCTTTGTGATATGCTAAGCAAACATATCAGAGGTCAGAAATAATGCAGAATATGTCTCTTTTTATCTCAAGCCACTGTGTTTCATTATAGTCCTGAAGAACTTCTTTTTATTTACTCTAAGATGAAAGAAATAAACAAAGCAAAATAAAGCACAGTTTTAGTTTCAACAGGATAGAACCAATAGTTTTCTATTAGTGAAACAATTTATATTCCTGCCTACATGTAACTTGTCTTAGTGGAACTTGTCACTTGGCCAGAAGTTTTAGCCTTTTCACTGTGATGCATATTTTATTTTTAGTGAGGAGGAAACCATGCTGTTGCTGGGAAAATAAACTTTCATTCCATATAGGGTAACTGTCTAAAACAGCTATAACTGGAAACTATTCATAGAAAATAAGTTTGATTTTTTAAAATTACAGCTCATTCTAAGGAATCTGTCCAGCAAAGTTCTTAAACAAGCAGTTGACCTAGTACAGCTACACAATAGTGTAGCTATATTATTCTGCACAGAGCAAATCAGTATTTTATAAGATGATTCTAAAGAAGAGGGCAACAAACACCAAAATAATAACTTTAAAATAGATCTTTTAATATGTACCATATTTGGCACAGGTGCAGCAAACAGCCAGCAAACATCTGTGCCAAATTTGGGGAGGTTTGGACAAATGGGTTTTGAGGTATGCTTTTTAAAAAATAAAACTTTTATCCTCTATTCAGAAATAGGTGTCTTTAAAAAACCTAGGACTTAAAATAGATCAATCAAATTGAAAAGACCAACCTCACTTATCTTGAAAAAGAATGATTGGCCCCATTTGTTGTTTTTATTTGGAAAGAATCCAGGTTATAGAGGCTGAAATATTCATCCTCAAAAAGGCTTTCCAAAAGAAAAGAAAAACCTTTGTCACCTAAAGCTGATGCACATAACATGATACACTGAAATTCAGGAACAAACAGGACATCACTTATAGTATTCCCACTTCTTTCATTGGGCAGTTTATAAGGCAAATCCCAGTCCCCTTCAATTCTCTTGGAATCACTGTTAGCAATGTGAATATTTCCACTTGATCTTTTATATACATTTATAAAGAATTCTTTTTCATGTGTCCAGTGACTAATGCATCCTGAGTCAATGATCCTGTAATTTGATTTCTATTCATAATTACAGGTCGTGCCTTTCATTTAAATCCCTTCCCAGCTTTTCCTTTTGTCTCTCTTTTAGAATCAGGTTCCACATATTTTCTGCAATTGTTTTGTTCTTTTGAATTAAAAGTGGTACAGTTCCTATTGGTTGAGCAATCTTTGGGGAATTGACAATCTTTTGCCATGTAGTCCATTTTCCCACAGCTCTAGCAGCTGTGTGATTGGCTGTGGAGCATGCCCCTCCTACTGCCTTTCTCACATAGCATGAAATTTATATTACTTACACTTGAAGCCTCATGGGAATCCTTTGGTATCTACACTCTTCCTTCAGAAAAAAAAACAATTGGGAACATAGTTGTTTGGAACATAAGCATGATATAGAACAGGGGTGGCCAAATTTGTTGGGCCATGGGCTGGTCACGTGGTTCAGGGGGTTGGTCACTACAGTCCAGGGGCCAGATCCGTCCCCCAGATGCCAATTCATAAGGGTCCATAAGGGTGTGTTTTACTTCCAATTCCAGGAGCGACGAGGGCACCGTGGACCAGATGAATTGGCATCAGGGACCTGATCCAGCCCCCGGGCTATAGTTTGGACACCCCTGATATAGAAGCATTCACCCACCAACATGTAGAAATCCCATTTTTGTGCATTAGTCAGTTCAAAACCAACTAAACTTAAATTGTCAAACACTGTTTATATGGAGTCATAAAAGTATCCTAATAAAATTGCCTCTGATTACAGAAGAACTGGAAAAACCATAGGATCTCTCAAGCACTTCTAGCATCTCCGGGGAGCCCTTTTGGCACACAAAGTCCTCCTCAGCCCCAAGCTGCCCTCCATCAAGATGGTGCCCTCTATCAAGATGGATTCAAGTGTGACTTGATCCACTTGAGGACCATTACCGCTCCCTGTGGACCTCGGCACCCAAGGCCTTTAGTCTTCAGGGTTGTCAGGCTAGTTAACTGCCCCCTGAGCAGACCTGTCAAGTATCCCTTATTGGCCGGGAAACCCCCATATTTTTACCCCTCTTCCCACCCCCTCCCATTTTATTAAATTTCCCATATCATCACTTTTTTTAAAAAAAATCCCAAAGCTGCAGTTTTTTGCCTGCCACCAGAGGCCGCTGTAGCTTTTTGCTTGTGGAAGGGGAGAGAGAAGGTGGTTTGGGGTGGGGCCTTCATATCTCTGCTTCCGTTCCAACTTCCTTTGACTCCTCCTTTGACTCCTCCGTGGGTCCGTGCGAGGGGAGGGCAAAGGGGGGAAAGGAAGAAAAGAGCAGCCTGACGTGGCTGGCCCTGAGCCAGTGAAGGCCAGCATGGATGCCCTGAAGCTTGCCCCTTCTGAGTAAGTCTATGTCTTTTTGTTTTGTTTACTTTCCTGTGTGTGTGTGTGTGTGTGTGTGTGTGTGTGTGTGTTGTGGGTGAGGTGCAAGGGTCCGGACCAGGTTAAACAGAGTTGACCACTGAACCCTAGAGTCGGATATGACTGGCTTTCAAGCAAGGGATACCTTTACCTTGCTTGAAAGCCAGTTGTATCTGACTCTAGGGTTCAGTGCTCATCTTTGTTTCAAAGCCAAAGTGCCAGCGCTGTCTGCTTCTGCAGATGTTTCCATGGTCATGTGGCAGGCATGACTACAGGAGCACACCGAATGCTGTTTACCTTCCCACCAAAGTGTTCCCTATTTATCTACTTGCAGTTATATAAAGTGGAATGTGAGACATGGTTTGAATGCATTTTGTATAGATTAATCATCACTCAAACAGACAAATTTCAATATAATACAGGTAACATGTCTTCAGAACTGCAAAAATAACAGTGAAAGTACAAATAATGACATCATGAGGTGGTGGTTTGATAAACATAAGGTAGACCCTAGGGAAAGAGATGCCTGAGGGTGAAAAATAAGGCCCTAGATGGGAGGAAAGAGGCAGAAGATAATGAGCCACTTCTGTGTGGTGCGATGGAGGCCCCCCTAGGTTGGTGGGACTCAAACAAACAAACAGAAAGATGAGGGGAAGGGGCTTGGACTAATCCAGATACCCTATTTGTTTCTCAAAATTTTCATGCTTTTGAACTGCTAGATTTGCAGGAGCTGGGACAGAGGCAGAAGCTCACTCTGTTTTGCAGTACTCGGGTATCGAGCTGCTGACCTGCCACCCTCCAGTCAGAACCATAGCCACTGCAGCCACTGCAGCTCAGTGGTTAAGAAGCTCGCCTTGTTAGCTGGAAGGCCAACATGATGGTTTGAACTCACATCTCTGTGCCAGCTCCTGGCAACCTAGCAGTTCAAAAGCAAGAAATTACAAGTAGATAAATAGAGACCACTTTGGTGGGAAAGGTAACAACATTCTGGTGTCTAGTCATGCCTGCCAAATGTCCACAGAAACATCTACAAACAGGCAGTGCTGGCTCTTTGGCTATAAACAGAAATGAGCATTGAACCCTACAGTCAGATATGACAGGCAGCATTGGATCTAACAATAGGTAAAGGTAAAGGTTCCCCTTGCTCGAAAGCCAGTCGTATCTGACTCTAGGGTGCAGTGCTCATCTCCATTTACAGCCAAAGAGCCAGTGTTGTCTGTGTTTGCAGACGTTTTCATGGTCATGTGGCAGGCATGACTAGAGCCCAGCAAGTCACATGGCCAGATTTGGCCACGCCCACAGATTAATAACCAACTGGGTGTCAAAAGCTGTGAGCACAATTCAGGTCATGTGTAGATAACCAATTTAAATCACTGGAGACTTAAATAGACATAACTCTCTTTTTGACAGACTGTACATGTTCAACATCATCAGAGGCACAAATATGATCCAGTTTTCTTTGCAGCTGAAGAAAAAATGGAGGTATCAGGATGACTTTTAAAAGTAATAATAATAATGTCATGTCAGAAATTATTCTGGGTTGAAAATTATTTTGCTGGAGAAACTCCACCCAGGGGATGCCTGAATGAGGCTCCTTTCATGTCCCAAAGAACCTTTCCCACCAAAGTGGTCCCTATTTATCTACTTGCAATTTCTTGCTTTCTAACTGCTAGGTTGGCATGAGCTGGGACAGAGACAGGAGCTCAAACCATCATGCAGTACCTGAGTCTTTAACTGCTGACTTGCCGGCCTTCCAACTAACAAGGCAGGTTTTTAATCACTGAACCACCACAGCCCTGGCACTTTTAAAAGTACCAAAACATTATTTGGATCTTTCTTATTCAGGTGCCATTTGAAAATGGGCTTATTTGTGCAAGCTTTCTGGGAAACTACTTTATCATTTAGCTACTGACACTTGTTCATTGTTTGATGCTATTTTATTACATACCCATCATTTTAGAATTCTGATCTGAATGATATTTCTGGGTTGCCCTGTTTTCAGTGTGGGTCACTAGCTACTCCCAGGCTCTTTTTGAGGAAGGATGACATATAAAATAAACAAATTCTTTCTCTTTAAAAGTATCTGTGATATTTTATTGTGACTGTTCATCTTGGACATAAATCTACTTACTAGTTCTATGACATAAATCCAATTATTAGTACCAGCCAAAATACACTAGTTGATTGATAGGATTTACTAAACGTTGCTAACTCCTCATTCAGCAATATTGTCATTGGTTCTACTGCAGTTGAGACTAGTAAGCAGATTTAGGCCAGTATTCTATTTATTTAATTTTAAATTTAAACTTTTAAGGAATTATAAACCCTTTATTGTGAATCCTTCTGCTTAACGGATTCTGGATTATTCATTTCAGATCATGAGTATTATGGGATGAGACATATTAAAAAAAACAACCCACGGAATTATTTTCAGCTACTGTCTACAAAGGATAACATATATTTCAGTTTTAGATGAAGTACTGAAATTAGATGAAACCTGGAGAACTCATCAACAATGAGAGTGATAACAGCTATTCTATAACTATACTAGCAGAGGTTGCCTGGCGTTGCCAGGCTGTTTTAAATGGTGTTTTTTTATTATTAATTGTGGAAATAATGAGTATCAAATGTACAGTATAAAAAATTATTTATGAAAATGTTTTTTTTGGTTCAAGAAACTTTTTTAACTTTTGTTTACACTTTCTTTTTAAATCTTTAATACAATAAATGTAAAAAAACATTATTTGAACATTAAACTTGTACAATCTTTGATTATAATTTTTTTCCCCTGTAAAAGTTGTATTTAAATTTTAAAACTATATACATTATTATAACACATGTCAAGTTCTTTGGTGTTGGTTTGTTTTTCTCAGTCTGTGAAAGGAAAGAAAAGGTAATGTTATTATTATTTTAATAGTTGTTTTTACTGTAATAACATGTTAATGATTGTAGTGTGTGTGTGTGTGTTTGCTTTATTATTTACGTTTTCAATGATGTTTCCTGCATTTCTGTTTCATAGTAATTTGTTGTAATTACTGTGAATAGAAATGTATGCATTTAGTTTTGGGTTTTTTTAGTTTTTTTAATATATTTTTTTAATAAAAAATATTGTTGAAATTTTTAGAAATATAATACTTACTTTTGTAGTTGTATTTGGGTGTCTTTTTTGTCCAATAGTTGTACATCAGCAGTATCTGAAAATTGATAATAAGGAATGTTGTAATTGTTCATAAATAATTAACCTTTTTTTTTTCAAAAGAATTATTTTGCTTACCAGTTGTTTGGTGTTGTGTTGTTTGTTCCTGGAATTTTGATATTGATGAAATGTTGAAGTATTAGTTGAACCAATGGGATATTGATGTTTGGTGTTGGATGTAGCATTAGTTGAAGTTGCCTTTCAATGATGGAGTCTATTGGTATAATGGTAGTAGTATTCTTTTTTTTTGTCTTCCTCAGTTGAATTATCCTTGTTTTCTTGATGTTCTTGTTGTTGTTGATCTTTCCTAATCTTGTGTTCGTTGATGTTAATTGAATTACTTTGTTCATTTTCTTGTATTTGTTGAATATTTATCTTGTCAATTATTTCTTGTAGTTGTAGTTTACGTTGTTGAATGTTTTCTATTTCTTTTTGTAATTCTATGTATTCTGTTATGGCATTTATTTTTGTAATTTGTAATTCTTGTTTTGTGTTTTGTTCGTTACCATATTGATATTTATGTACTGTTTGTGTGTCTTCTTGATTCTGTAATTGTATTTGGAGTTTTCTTTCTTTCCTTCATACAATTTGTACTTCTTCGGATTGTATTTCTGCCTTTTCATTGTTCAGAGTGTGTTTGTTGTTTCTGTGCCATTGTTTTCCTCTTTTATTGTTTTTTTCTATTTGGTGTTCTTTTTCTGTTTTTTGATTGTTATTAATTTTGAAAATTATGTTTTGTATTTCTGTCTTTAAAGTTTGAGTATGGTTGTTTTCTTTGTGTGCACGGATGAATCCTGGAATATTTATAATTTGTTTGTTGTTGTGGTATCTTTTTTCTGTATCTTGTTTGTTATTAATGTGTTCAATTATGTTTTGTACCTCTTTGTTTTTTGTAATATTCTCTATAGTTTTTGGATTTATCAATTTCTCTTCTGCTTTGTTTTTTTGTTTCATGTGTTGTTCTATTTCTTCTTGTGTATCTTTTTTTGTGTAAAAATATTTGTGCATTGTTCATTGTGTACTTGTATGCTGTCTGTTTTTTTGGGGGGAATTTTTGTCATCTAAATCTATCTTTGAGTCATCTTTGTCTATTTTCCAATATGTGAATTGTTTTTGTGCATTATCATTATTCTCATAAATGTTACCTGTATTTATTTTTTTGAAGTGCTGCTCCTTTTGCGAATGTGGAATTGGGTTCTAACTGTTCTTGAATGTTTGTCATTTCCCCAGGTCTATGTTCAGAATTGTGTATTATTTTGTAGCCTCGTCCGGTTTGATTTCTGTAAGCTGGAAGGGTAGAAAAGGTTTTCTCATTCTGTGTTACATTTGTACTGTCTCCTGGTTTTCGTTCAAAGTCTTTTATAATTTTGTATCCTCTACCAGTTGGCGTCCTACAAATTTTTTCCATTATTTAATAATAATGGTATTATTTGGTCTTTTGATTCTATTTTCGCTATTGTGGAATACTTTTCCTCACTCTGTATTACTGTGAATTGATTTCCGGTATTTTTGTGTTTGTGTGAATTCCCCCTCATTTTGTGCTACTGTGAAGTGTTCTCTCCGTGTTTAGTGTAAATGTGAATTGCTTCCCCCTATGTTTGTGTTTCTCTGAATTGGTTCCCCTTCGTTTTGTGTTACTGTGAAGTGGTCCCTCTGTGTTTAGTGTGATGGCGAATTGCTTCCCCCTCTGTTTGTGTTTCTCTGAATTGCTTCCCCTTCATTTTGTGCTACTGTGAAGTGCTCCCTCCGTGTTTAGTGTTAATGAGAATTGCTTCCCTGTATTTTTGTGCTTCTGTGTAGTGTTTGCCTCTGCTTTTGTGTGCTCCTGTGAATTGCTTCTTGCTCGTAGAGTGGTAGTGGGAATTGTTTTTCCGTCATTTTGTATTACTCTGTCGTGTTTTCCCGTTGTTTTGTGTTACTGTGAAATGGTTCCCCTTTGTGTTGCGCTACAGTGAAATCATTCCCCTTTGTGTTGCACTTTTTCCCCTTTATTTCTTTCTCTTTTAAAAGTTAATAATTAAGTGATTGCGTCATTGTTGTCGCTAAGGTTTTTGGTTTACTATTTCTGTTTCTGTTTATCGTGGATGTATAGTATTTGGCTTCTGCACGGAACATGAAGGTGAAGGTGGTGAGTGTAACTTTAATGGGCTTATTGGTGTAACATTGTGCTATTATGTGTTTGGTTTGATTGTTTGTGTATTTCAGGAATATAGAGTGTAAATGGGCTTTGTGAATGTATTGAAGAAGTCTGAATTTAATATTAGCGATAATGGGTGTTTGGTTCATTACTTGTCTGTTATGCATTAATTGTAAATGCTATCTGCTGTAATTTGTTTCTGTAATGTTAGTAATGGGATGTTAAAGAGCAGTAATTGAATGTTTTAGCTGAATGTTGTGGAATGTATTTATTTATTCTTTTTGTAAAGGTAATGTGTGTTTCTGTTAATCTTTTTTTTTGCAGTACTTATTGATAAACAATATTTTTCATTTGATTGTCTGTAGCAAGTATGAATAAATTACAATTGCATGGAGCTCCATGTCTTCATTTTCTTTTGGAATTTCTGCAGAAACAATTTTATCAATGTCAGTGGGATGTATTTTGTTTTTAAGCCATATTAAGTTGTGGGCATGTGGTAGTCCACATTTTTGCCATTCAGTCGTGTACATAAAGCAATTACATTCACCAAATAGTTCATTTTTTGTGATAAGATTAATTAATTTAGTTTGTTTTTGTCTGAATACTCTTGCAATTAGGTCATGCCTGTCATTAGATGTGTCATTATTTCTGAGGTTATTTTTGATCTCTGGCCATGTTGGGTTACATGTAAATGTAATGAATAAGTCTGGTCTTCCATGTTTCCTAACATAGGTCATGGCATCCTGAGTATATTCATGCATATGTCTTGGGCTTCCAGTATATGTTGCTGGCAAGATGAGTAGTGTTCCAATATTTGCTAGGTTGCCATCTTGCGCAACAGCATCTTTTAAATGTATGTCTTGTTCTGCTCTCAGTGTTTTTTGATTTGTTCTAATGTAAAGTAGTCTTTCAGATTCTATTTTAGCATACATATCCACAACGTACTGGTTTAGCAATTTTCTACAGTGCATGATATGATTTTGTTCTTCATTTCTAATCATTAAAATGTAGCAGTAGTAGTCCATGGCTGAATTTTTTTTGCAGTTTCTTTCCCTGTTTTGGGATCAATGTGTTTTAAATTGAAATGATAACCATCCTCACCGTATGGGAAAAGAATGGGATACTGAAGAGCATCATAAGAGTGATGTGTTTCTGAGATACGTTGCAGTTTTTTGTCATGTCGTTTAAGTATAATATCTCTTGGATGGAATGTGTCCCCAGCAATTAGTGCTGCAACTTCATTTGTTTCTGGATGGTGAGTTTGGTCATCTTTAAGTCCCAAAATAGTAAAGGCAGTCAGATAGATTGAATGAGATAGTGTTGGTGATTGGAACTGTGGGATATGTAGTATTCACGTACGTGCGTCTAAATGTTGTGTAAACGTTGTTTTTCATTGGCTGCGGCATGGCTGCGGCGCGACTGGAAATGTTCTCTTTGTTCTGGTGTCTGATTCTAATTGTCTGGAGCTCGGAAAAGCACATAGGATTTCGGGTATTGAAGTTGATTTAGTTTATTTGTGTTTGTGGGGCTCTTGCCCCCCTGGCACAATTATAAATCCTGCGTTTACCTGCGTACCCAGTTCGGATGTGTGCATGAATGGAGAGTGCGGGCTACTGGGGCCTGGCTAAGGAGCCTATACGAAGTTCCAATGTTTAACACTTGATTTTATAGGTTAAGATTTGATACTTGTTGATAAACAATATTTTTCATTTGATTGTCTGTAGCAAGTATGAATAAATTATCTGCTAAAACAACTCTAGAGCATGCTACATATAATTGTCCATGAGAAAAGCATGGTTTTGAAAGATGCACTCCACAGTGTTGTAGTGTCTGTCCTTGTGATTTATTTATGGTAATGTTGAATGCTAGTCTTACTGGGAATTGTAGTCTTTTAAATGGTATAGTTTGATCAGATGGAACCAATGGTATTCTTGGGATGCAAACTGATTCTCCTGCTCCTTTCCCTGTTATAATGATAGCTTCAATAATATTTGGCAGGAGATTTTTAACACACAGTCTGGTGCCATTACATAAGTTTGGAGGGTTTAAATTTCTGAGTAGAATTATAGGTGCTCCTTGTTTTAGTAGGATTTGATGTGAAGGCATTCCTGGCAATTCAAGTGAGTTTAAAAACTCAGTTGAAAATTGACAGCATCATCTTTGTCTACTACTGTATCAATAGATTTGTATACTGTTGGTTGGTCTGGTAACATGTCTAAAATTTCTTGATTTATAAGATTAACATCATCATTCCTGGCTGCTAAGATTGCTCTTTCTGTTAGCCATTCATGCTTATTATAATTGTCGTTAAGGTTTGTATATATGGTATTTATCAGTTCAAATGTAGATGGTACGATGGTGCAGAAAAAATTTGGAAATTCAATATTGTAATCTTCATTTTTTTCAACTTTTCCATCACCAATTTTGAGGAGAAAGTCTGTAAATTGTTGAGTGTTTGAATTTTGTTTTACTCTCATGTTTTCAGTTAAAAGTTTCCCATAAATGTAGTGGGTTTGATGGGCTACATGAAGTGAGTATTATTGATATTAATGTTCTCATTTGGTGTGGCATAGAAATTAGTTCTGCTTCTTTCAAAGTTGCTTCCCAGTGTTGATCTGCTTCTAACAATCCCATGTGTTGACAAACTTCTCTATGTGTTTCCATGATTTTGCCATCCACAGTTTTTAGTTCTTGAAAAGATGTTGGTCCTGGTATGTTATGGAGCAACATTCTTAGATAGAAACATTCACTATTATTAGGGTGTACAGTATATAGTCTTCCTATTGCATCTGTTTGCTATATGTCAAGTTCTGGTACATAATTGCCCATTTTTCTTCTGAAGAATTTTTTTTTTTGTTTTATTCCATGTGTAATAGGTTGGCACATCATGGTACAGAATGGTTTTTGCAAAATCATCATTCTGGCATAATTTGAAAAATGCTTTTAGTGTTGTTTCCTGAGGATTTTCTGCGACAGTTGTTGTTGATTCTGGAGTGAAATATACTCTTTGGCCATTTTCCAGGTGTACACTTAAATGTTGCACTGGTGGATGTCTTTCATGTATGTGAAAGCCTAGAATACGCCAAAAACCCTCACTTGTACTAATGTATCTTCCACATTGGTACTGTAGAATTTCATCATTTTTGTTAATGTTTCTGACATCATAAATGGCCATGTCACTGCCTTTATTTATATATTTGCACACATACTTTATCGATTTTACACTGTTACAATATTCAACATTTATGTGTGCCTTGAATATTTTGGACAGTAGAGGACAATATGGTCCTATCCATGTGTTGTCAATTACTACTTCTCCTTGTGTTTTCATTTTTATTTTTGTTGTCTGTCCTCCATCCTCTACAGAACGTATTCTGTATTGTGGGTATCCATCTTCTGCGGTTTGTGTATCTTTGAGTAATGCTCTGGGGTATCTTTTGGTGCAGCTTTTATCTTTCATGCATTGTGCTTGTGGGTTAATTAGTCCACAGGGACCATGAATCATGTTTTTCTTTACAATTGCATGGAGCTCCATGTCTTCGTTTTCTTTTGGAATTTCTGCAGAAATAATTTTATCAATGTCAGTGGGATGTATTTTGTTTTTAAGCCATATTAAGTTGTGGGCATGTGGTAGTCCACATTTTTGCCATTCAGTCATGTACATAAAGCAATTACATTCACCAAATAGTTCATTTTTTGTGATAAGATTAATTAATTTAGTTGTTTTTGTCTGAATACTCTTGCAATTAGGTCATGCCTGTCATTAGATGTCTCATTATTTCTGAAGTTATTTTTGATCTCTGGCCATGTTGGGTTACATGTAAATGTAATGAATAAGTCTGGTCTTCCATGTTTCCTAACATAGGTCATGGCATCCTGAGTATATTCATGCATATGTCTTGGGCTTCCAGTATATGTTGCTGGCAAGATGAGTAGTGTTCCAATATTTGCTAGGTTGCCATCTTGCGCAACAGAATCTTTTAAATGTATGTCTTGTTCTGCTCTCAGTGTTTTTTGATTTGTTCTAATGTAAAGTAGTCTTTCAGATTCTATTTTAGCATACATATCCACAACGTACAGGTTTAGCAATTTTCTACAGTGCATGATATGATTTTGTTCTTCATTTCTAATCATTAAAATGTAGCAGTAGTAGTCCATGGCTGAATTTTGTTTGCAGTTTCCTTCCCTGTTTTGGGATCAATGCGTTTTAAATTGAAATGATAACCATCCTCACCATATGGGAAAAGAATGGGATACTGAAGAGCATCATAAGAGTGATGTGTTTCTGAGATACGTTGCAGTTTTTTGTCATGTCGTTTAAGTATAATATCTCTTGGATGGAAAGTGTCCCCAGCAATTAGTGCTGCAACTTCATTTGTTTCTGGATGGTGAGTTTGGTCATCTTTAAGTCCCAAAATAGTAAAGGCAGTCAGATAGATTGAATGAGATAGTGTTGGTGATTGGAACTGTGGGATATGTAGTATTCGCGTACGTGCGTCTAAATGTTGTGTAAACGTTGTTTTTCATTGGCTGCGGCGTGGCTGCGGTGCGACTGGAAATGTTCTCTTTGTTCTGGTGTCTGATTCTAATTGTCTGGAGCTCGGAAAAGCACATAGGATTTCGGGTATTGAAGTTGATTTAGTTTATTCGTGTTTGTGGGGCTCTTGCACCCCTGGCACAATTATAAATCCTGCGTTTACCTGCGTACCCAGTTCGGATGTGTGCACGAATGGAGAGTGCGGGCTACTGGGGCCTGGCTAAGGAGCCTATATGAAGTTCCAATGTTTAACACTTGATTTTATAGGTTAAGATTTGAGATTTACTTCATACATACACAGATATGGTACATATAGTGGATTTGGGGAATATTATGTGTGCCTCTTCATTATGAGTTGTGTCTGGCATGTAATCATCTAATCCTTTTAGCAAAAATAACATTGCTCTCATGGATACCTAGTTCAGAATATACATAAAAGTATGGATGAAGCGTGCATAGATCTAATGCAGTTTCCAGTTGCACACCTTGTTAAGCAATGGGTTATATAACTGGTTCCTCAACTAGGTGTGCAATCTGTAATGGACAATCAGTAATGCCACCAGGAACATGTCTGCAGATTATAAGAACAAGACCACTGTATGACATGTAGCTAGAAAGGTTGATACAACTTTACTAGCTCAGTGGGTAAAAGCACTGTGGTTGGAGACCGAAAGCACAGGGTTCGATTTCCTGAGAGCTGCACAACAGGGGACATGAAAGGAGCCTCATTCGGGCATCCCCTGTAAAAATCCATTCAACCCAGAGTAATCTCTGACACAAAAACATACACACACTAGCACACAATTTTTGTCTACTAGCATTATACTGGATTTAGACTAGCATACGATATCAAGCAGAATATGAAGGGACCAAACGTAGAAATCCGCAAGAAAAAAGAAACCGCTTTACTCTGCACATACAACTATGATCAGTTTAATTCACTAGAATCATAAATGAACAGACCCAAATTCCATCCAATATAGGAATTTTCAAACTTTTTCATCAGGGTTCTAAATCAAACATAATAGACAATTACTAATGCTCATCTCCTTATAACATATATACATATATACACTATATACAACTGATCTTGGATTTGCCACAGGATAATACAACTCTGTACAATAGTAATGTAAACTCATAGATAATTAAACATTCATTTGCCTGTGTATTCTTGTTCTGAGATAGTGGTTATTTAATACTTAATATTTATATTGCGTCCCAGACCTCTTATTCTGTTTATTCAGTGTCGATGGATGCTAACCTTATGGGGAACTGAACTCTAATTTAAAGCCTCACTGAATTCGGACAGCTGCAGCT
The DNA here is from genome assembly GCA_035047305.1 of Bradypodion pumilum. Taxonomy (NCBI): domain Eukaryota; kingdom Metazoa; phylum Chordata; class Lepidosauria; order Squamata; family Chamaeleonidae; genus Bradypodion; species Bradypodion pumilum. The sequence continues at coordinate 184,781,086 of JAWDJD010000005.1, forward strand.
CTGACAAAGATTACAAAAAGCACGTGTAATCAATTTCCATGTTAAGTCCTGAAGAGTACAGGGTGTTAAAATGATGGATAAAATAACATTCCCTTTGCCTCAGAATGGTCTCCATATTTACTCACGAGAAGGGTTCTTGCTTATGAGTTTCCAGCACAACAAACTTAAAATCATGGTCACTATGATTCATATCCAAAAAGTGATTAACTAGGGGGGCTGAGACATTACCAGTACGTATCTTGGATCTATGTTCCCCTACCCTAGTTTTTACCTGACAAACAGTTACCCCCATGTAGCCCAGATCACAAGTGCATATCAAAAGATAAATGCACCCTGAACCTCCACCATCAATACGTTTTTATGCAATAAGGGCTATCCTGAGCAAGTAATTATGCAGAATTTCCACAAGGCTAAGATCATTCCTAGGAGCCAGCTGTTTCAACCTAAAGTGAAAAAACCTGAAAACAAGATTTTTTGCTCCTTCCAGTTCCCCCCCGCTTTCAAGCAGAGTTTGTTCTATAATTAAGAAACACTGGCACATTGTAAATCACTTACCGGGTTGTACCATCCCCCCTACGATAGGGTTGAGAAAGTCCAGGTCCATCAAACAAATTGTAAGCTGCTCGGATCATGAATCCTGCATTCCATTTGTCCGTCTGACTACTGTAGGTCATTTCAGATGTGGTGACTGCACCCACTGTTCTTTAGCTTGGCAAACTAAAGTAGTGTCGATAGCCAGCAGTCACTTTTCTTTAAGATTGGAACATTTTTCTAACTGCAAAAGTTCAGGGTGCATTTAACTTTTGGTATGCACTTGTGATCTGGAAACCAGATCCTTCACTTTTACCTCAGTCCATCACTATTTTTTTTCATGGTTTTGCCAGTACTCTGGCAATCTCATGATATGCCCTGCAAATTTTATTGCTTGTTTTACAATAATGTGTCCTAGATTGCATGATCCACTTTGAGGAATGTGATGCCAAGAGTCTTTCTCATGCATCTCTATTGGAAAATGCTTAGCTTCTGGCCATGTCTCCCTTGCATATATTTAGGGAAAGTAACATTTATCAAATCATGAACAGTCTTCTTCTAAACTTACTTACCAAAGGGGAAATCCTTAATGTGAGTTCAGTGGGACAATTACTATTTTCATTTTTTATGGAAACTGCTTCAATTAATTTTTAAATGTCTTCTTTGGATTCCTTACCATACTGGTCTTCTCTGTTACTGATGAATCAAAAATTATTATTATTCAACATGTTGCATACTCTTCAATGTACTCTGGATATAGAATCTGAAATTTCTGTGGACTGTTGTAAATCTTCTGTGCTCTAATGAAACTGTACACTTTTCTTGAGAATGATTCTTCCAAGTTGCTGACTGCTAGATGTATTTATATTTGGACTGCTAAAAAAAATCAGCTACCTGAAAGGAAATAGAAATTAGTTAGTGCTGCAGGCACTATCCAATGCTTATTCAGCTTCATATGAAAAGGTTTATTTCAAGCTGTCTGCTAGGCATATTTATATTAGGAATACTAAGAAAATCAGCTACCTGAAAGGAGATAAGAATTAGTTAGTGCTGCAGGCACTAACAAATGCTTATTCAGCTCAATACAACAAGGTTTGCTTCAAGCTGTCACAATGAAACAATTATTAAGGTGAAGAGGAGATAGGCCCCTATTCATGGCCTCATAAAAACAAAACAAACCATGAAGACAAATTTCTCTCAGTATTTTTTGAACAGTGATAATAATTTTCACATTGCATGAACAAGATGGCTTGAATAATTTAGTCAATAATTTGGCACATATGTCAGTTAATTATTTGTTCATCTTGGTTTATACTGAGCCACATAATAATAGTACTGTAATCTTTAAATGGTCTCCTGTGAGACAACTGTCTGCCCCATTCAGTGAGGTTCACACATAAAACAGCTTCCGGTATGGATCTTTTATATCACATGGAAGCAGTGATGCCCTGCAAAAAAATTTACTACTTACCCAGAGGGATCTCTTGACACTGGGGAAGTGGGCAAAACAGTGGCAAATGAGTTTCAACATTAGTAAGTGCAGAGTGATGCATGTTGGGGCAAAGAACCCCAATTACATTTATAAACTGATGGAGTCTGAACTCTCTGCGACATACCAGGAAAGGGACCTTGGTGTCCTGGTGGACAAGTCAATGAAGGTGTCAACCCAGGGTGCCTCAGCAGTGAAAAAAGCAAACTCATTGCTAGGGATCATTAGGAAGGGTACAGAAAATAAGTCAGCAAGTGTCATTTTGCCTCTTTATAAATCTATGGTGAGGCCCCATCTGGAATACTGTGTACAGTTCTGGTCGCCATACCTCCTGAAGGATATTATGGAGCTGGAAAAAGTGCAGAGGAGGGCAACCAGAATGCTTAGGGGACTGGAACACGTTCCTTACCATCTGAGGCTGCAACGGTTGGGCCTCTTCACTCTTGAACGACGACGTCTAAGAGGTGAACTGATTGAAGTTTATAAAATCATGCATGGTGTGGACAAAGTAGATAAGGAAAAACTGTTTTCCCTATCGCATAACACTAGAACTAGGGGACACTCCATGAAACTTTTGGGTACTAGTTCTCAAACAAATAAGAGAAAGTACTTTTTCACCCAGAGGATTACTGGTCTATGGAACTCCCTGCCAGAAGAAGTGGTGACAGCTGTCAGTCTTGACAGCTTTAAGAAAGGATTAGACAAGTTCATGGAGGACAAGAGTATCAATGGCTATAATTATGGATACTTAAGGACAACCTCCGGGTTGGAGAGATAGGCAGGATATCTCTCAATGCCATTTCCAGGGAATCCTAAGCAGGTGAAGGCATCTGCTTGGGAATACCCTGAAGGAAATGGTGAGCCACTGTGTGAGACAGAATGCTGGACTGGATGGGCTGTGGCCTGTTCCAGCAAGGCTGTTCTTATGTTCTTATGTACTCTGTGGGCTGGCCAAATATGTGTGGATGGGAACAAATTTGTGGGTGTTGCCAAACATCCTGCATTATGGGTTGTGGAGGTGGGCATGGCCAACCAAGTGGGCGGGGCCTGGGGGAATTTCCACTACCAGTTCTGCAGAACCTGACAGAACCTGCTGCAGTGCATCACTGCATGGAAGGTCTTGAGAACAACACCAGATACCCACCATTTATCAGTGGTGTGGAAATGTTTGCACATGAAAGAAGTTCCAGACTGGGGGTTGCAAATATTATTGTCATTGTGTACACACTATCTTCCAAAACTCTGCCTACAATTTCAATCAGACTATAAGAGGGAATTGTATTTTCTTTCTTGCAAGCTGGGAAGAGTTAGTTATAGATGCCTCATTTCCTTTTGGCTTGCAGTTATCTGCACAGGTAAAGGTGATGTATGAGATTTTGTGGTTGGAACACACTAATTGGTTCTAATTTTATTTTATTTTTTAAAAACACAACTTTGTTAAAATCTATATAACTAAAATCAAGGTCCGGTGCTGTATGTTCCTTATACAAATCCACACCTCTGCACCGATCACACTGAAACTCAGCATGTACATACCTTGGGCCGAAGAGACAGTCACTGCAGGGGTGTCAAGCCCCATGGGGAGTGGTATGGCCCCTAAATCAATCCACAACGGGGACTCCCCCACCGACAGGAGAAAAAGCAAGGGGGAAAAGCCAACTAGGGGGGATTGTGATGTCATCGCCACAGCTCAACCAATTCCCAGCTGACCAGATCTGGAGCTCCATGACATCACAGGGCTCCCTCCTACAAAGTGACACCCCTGCAATGATTGCGCTGGAAACTGCATGCATGCTTACCTTCAACATCTAGGGTGGCCAGCGTGGGTAACTGGCAGCCTGCCTTGGGGTCCTTGCCCCCGAAAAAGGATTGCAATGCCCCCTGGCCAGCAGAAATGACCAGGGGAGGTGACTGCACATACACAAGAATCCACGCATGCGCCTAAACCTGCCTGGCGTTCCAGGCTGTGGTGAATGCGCAAAATTCCACGCATGCACCAAAGTCTGCCTGGCATTGCAGGTGGCACACAGCCTAGACGCCAGTACAGACGGTGGCAATTATGGCCATTATGGCCACCCCCACCTCAGCGACTACTGTCGATGGGCGGCCACCATGGCATGGCTCATCTGCACTCCTGAGGCTTGCCTCTGGGGGAAGGGAGAACCCACAGCTGGAGGACGGGTACAGGACGGGACCAGGCTGCCATCTTCCACAGGCCTCTGCCCCCCAAATGGATCCTCTGCCCATTTGCCCAAATGAAGCCTCCCTTTTGCCTGACACAACCCACGGGAGGACGGAGGGGCCGGGCTGTGATGGCTACCCACTGACTTTAGTTGCTGGGGAGGCTGGTAGTGGAAGTCAGAGTCAGGCTGAGATGGCACCTTGCGGCGGGGCTGAGAGAGCAGCCACAATGACAGCAGACAAAAATGTAAGGCAGCTGGGGTGGGGTGGGGGGCGGGTCTCTCCTTGGCCCAGGTAGGGTACCCTCGGGCAACGCCGGGTCCTCTGCTAGTGATAATGCTGTAATAGCAGCAATGAACATTTCATTCTATGGGTACAACATCAATGTTTTGTTCATTTTGTAGACAAATATGCAAGTGAAGCTGTTTAAGATTGGTTCAGGAAATTATGAATTGCTCTCTTAAATTCCAACTTTTCCTCTGCCATAAAGTAATTGCTAACTTATCTTCATTTATTTGGAATAAATAGTAATGACAATAATACAATGAGGAGGCTCTAAATGCAAAGGCATACAATGGAAAGCTCAAACAGAAATTTCTAGGCAGAACTGGCTTTCCAGACATGACATGTTTAAGATGCCCATGTCCCTTCTCTCAGGCCCCTTTACTAAATGTATTTCTTTCTAAGCTAAAGAGCACAAAAATGGTTTGACTTTTCTTCCAGTGAAGTTTCTCCATCTTCTTAATCACTCAGGTTATTCCTACCTTGCACTTTGTCCATCTCTCCATTTTCTTCTTTGATGTACTGTCACAAAAATGATGGACAGCATTCCAGGTATGTTTACACGACAGTAGACATGCCGGCATATTGCAGGAATATAATACCTGCTCAGAAACCTATTGATGTGATAGAAAGAAATAGTCTTCCACTGAAAATAATCAGGGTTAATGGTGAATAACATCACTACAACTTGTTTATTGTAATGCACAAGACCAACATGCTCAAGTGGGGGCTGCTGATGGACAACAACACACTGTGTGAATGTGGAGAGATACAGAATACAGCTCAATTACTACCAGAAACATGTACCAATGAGGATTTAGGTTTGGCCAGTGGTAAAGGTAAAGGTAAAGGTTGTCCTTGCTTGAAAGCCAGTCATATCCGACTCTAGGGTTCCATGCTCATCTCTGTTTATAGCCAAAGAGCCCATGCTGCCTCAACATTGGAGTGCATGGAATGCTTTTTACCTTCCCACCAAAGTGGTCCCTATTTATCTACTTGCAATTTCTTGCTTTCAAACTGCTAGGTTGGCAGGAGCTGGGACAGAGAAGGGAGGTCACTCCTTCATGCAGTACCTGGGAATTGACCTCTGACCTTCCAGTCAGTGAGGTCAGCATCTTAACCACTTGAGCCACTGCAGTCCCAATGGCCAATGGCCAATGAGAAACCCCCAAAGTGGCTTCATTTTGGCAATCTAAAAATGGAGGAGGTAATGCCCAACTATTGTGTAGCATTTGGTGTCTTATACGGTACACTTCCAGTCCTGGTGGATTTTTTAAAATGAGTCTTGTGTTCACAAACTTTGTGAATCATATATTTTAGATAACACTGCAGAATCTTTTGCCCCACCCAGCAGCTGTTCCTGGTGTGGGGGAAGGAAAATGATCCCCTGAAAAGACAGTGTTAAGAAAAACCATTACTGGAGTGGGGAGGATGCAAGCGGCATTGGTTGTTTTGAATTTTTCTTTTCAGGTAAGTGTTGTTAGGCGGAAGTCTCAGGATGATTATACAGGTGACTCAGTTTGACTTTCAAATTGGAAATATGACAAGAATAAAATAACATTCCATGCATGTGAGTTCCTGCTGGGGAGGAGAATTTGATCTTCTAAGGAAAGGTAAGAAAACGTTAGAAATAAATTCTCAAACTGAAAGTAACACCATCACCTCTCAGAATGCTGTAATTATCACAGAAAATTCATCTCAGTAGGTTAAAATGACTGCATTTCAGTTCCAGAAACTGGATGCTATTCAGGTAGGATGATAATTAAAAAGACACTTTGAATACGATTCTCACTGTACTTTTAAAATTATCTAAGTATGAAAATTATTCTCAGACCTTTCAGTTTCCACCAGTGTCCTTCTCCACCATTCATGCACCTATATCATGCTGTTTCCACAAAGTTTCTGTGGAAAAGGGGAAAAATGAGCTAATGGAAACTTTCATGATTAAATAAATAATATTCTGGATTCAGTTTAGCCTAACAATCCAGTATGAATATTAACATAATACATGCTAACTCCACCATCATAACACAGGTCAAACATACTCAGAGTCCAGCATGACTGGCCTATTCAAAATTTAGTTATTTTTCTTGTAAAATAATCATAATTGCACTTATTTTGAAAGATTTATTTATTATTTATGGGACTTCCTTCCAACACTGCTTCTCCACTAAACCACACCACTCTGTTACTTACTGTCATTGTTTGCTGAGAAACTGCATGGGTCTTCCCCCGCTCCAAACATTTATTTGTGTATTTTCTTTATCAATGTATGGATGTATTTATAGTCCTGAACTTGCAATCTTCTGCAAATTTTCCCTGGGAATAGTTCCCATTGATAATACCAAGATTTCCGAATGAGTAAGTGTTGTGTCCAAGTGTTATTTGTTATAACTGCTTTGAGTGCCGTAAAGTCTATGGCGGAATCACGCGCCTTTTGCAAAGGTACCATTTTCAAATGTATCAAAATAGCTGATTCGTCACTACATACTTTCCCGCTCTCCGGAAGCCTGCTAAAATGTATCAACCTGTGTAACTGCCATTCTCACTGTATGTAAGCTGGCCACCTTGTACATGTTCCCCAGTCTGGTATCAATAAGCTGAATAACAAATCACTGTGTTTGACCTGATCCTGCTGGTCAGAATACTTCTTAAGCGCTGGACTCAACAGTAAGATTGCTTAGTGGTTAAGATGCTGTGCTTGATGACTGGATGGTCAGCAGTTTGAGACTTGAGTGCTGTGCAAGGGTGACCACCCATCATCTATCCCAGCTCCTGCCAAACTAACAGTTCAAAAGCAAGAAATTGCAAGTAGATAAAGAGGTAGCGCTCTAGCGGGAAAGGTAAGAGCGTTCTGTGCACTTCTACATCTAGTCATGCCTGCCACATCTGCAGACAGTGCTGGCTCTTTTGCTGAAAATGGAGATGTGCGTCACCCCCTAGAGTCAGACACAAATGGCTTTCGAGCAAGGGAGACTTTTCCCTTTACTAAGACTGCAGGTTATGAAATGACTCTTCCACACCCCTGCTTAGGGAACAGAGTCTTTTTACATTTGCTCATTTCCTACTTCTTTGCAATTGGAGCTGCTACAGGACAGTGGACTGTGTCGTCTGTCAACTGACACTCCCTAATGTGAAAGGTTTGTGCATGTCTTCTCAGTACTTCAGAAACACAGACTCTTGTTTTCAGTTGATATGTGGAAATGATTTAACCTACTGCTGAAAAAAGAGCCCTGTTAGCTAAACAGCTGTCAGCTTCCATTCATTTAAATATAATTTGCCATTTTCTTGTTGCTGCTTCTTGGCATCTTATCTCTGATGATGAATGGCATTATATGGTGTGGAGTCCCCCCACTCCATCCCAAAGTCCTTCTGGTGCAGCCGTTAGTCATGAGCTTTCGTCTGTGCTGATTAAAGCAGTACTGTACAAAATGAAAATGCTTGGAGGAAAATGAGATGAAATCTGTAACAAAGCTTATTATTGTGATCATCAATAACCTGACATTTCTCTGTAGACTTGTTACATCCCTGTGGAACAAATGTTTGTCTTGACAAAAAAATGTGCTATTGAAACAGGAAGATTGTACCATGGATTGACATGACACATGGGATTCAAAGCAAAAGGTGATCCAATAGTCCTTTGTTTTTATAGTTGAATGGGAAATATTAATCAGGGCACTTTTTCTGTCTTAAAGACAAGAATATCAAGTTTTATTAATTCATTAGGGACTTGTATCCTAAAATTGATGTGCATATGTTTTGGGTGCCCATTTAGATAGTCATGATGCCAAGTTTGCTTAATTTGATGTCTTGATTGCCATGCCTCCTTACCATTCTCTGAGCCTTTTGATTCTAGATTAAGCAACAGAATGATATGCATCTAACATTGTAGAGTCAAAAGATTAAAAATCCAGAATGCTTTCTTATGGAACCTATAGTACAATTATTCTGTAAACTCATCTGTACAAAGACTGAGCAGCCTATGTTTGCTCACATGGCTATCCCATTGAATGCAAATGAAAATGCTTCAAATCCTCTGTACTCAATACAGAATAGTAGTGTTAGTGTATTTTAGATCAGTAGTAAAAATATATGGCTATTCAGGTGTTGTTACGCTTCAAGTTCCAACATCCTTCATCACTGATTGTGGTGACCAGGACTGGCGGGAGTCCAGCAACATCTGAGGGATCCTTAAATTGTTCACTCCTGAACTACGTACTGGATTTGGTTCTAACTTTAGGCTTATCCAGATGGAACATTTATTCTTCTCCATCTTGTGGCCAATTAGTGAAGAATGAGCACAGATCTTCTTAGGGTGTGTGTGTGTTATGTTTTGTTGCTAATCACCAGTATTTTTATTGAAGAGTTCAGCCAAACTTCTTGCTTCCACAATAGAAGCCACAGTTGTTCAATGAGCAAAATGATAATGCATTGCCCCATCTCCCATGACATTCTTTTTGGATGCTGCTGTTTTGCAGTATTTTCGAGGCACACTACCTCCTGTCTTTCTTTTACTGTTAGGAATAGGTAAACTGGGCTGATCCAGTACCATCTGGACCTGATCTAGGTTTGTCTGAATTGGTTGCCTAGCTCTAATTTTCTCTGTTTCTTTATCTCTAGGCATGCAACAAAGACAAACACTGGGATGGATAAACTGACTGACTGATTGACTTATTGTCCTTCCTTTCTCGCCAAGGGAAACAAGGCAAGCCGTGGTGCCAAAATGGCCGCCATGCTCTTTGCGGGGGGCCCCCACCCCGGACTCAGACATCTGGGTAGTTAGGGGGCATGGCCAACCCCTTTATAAAACGGGTGGCCACGAGGCGGCCCCTCCGCCATTTTAGAGAAGCGACGGAGCGGAGAAGTTTGCTCCAACGCTTCTATTCTTGCCCTTTTGCTGGCTAGTTCCTGCAGTGGCTCAAGTGGATAAGACGCTGACTAAGCAGGTCAGCAGTTCGATTCCCCAGCACTGCAGGACGGATTGAGCTTTCTTTGATCGTCGGAGCGGGGGAATCTGCTCTGCCGATCAGTATTTGGTCCCGTGTTCGGACACTGACTGGGTGGCCATGCCCCCCCCAAAAAAAGGAATGCCGTGGCCTTACGGCCGCGTGCACAGGGGAGGGCTCACCCTACCCCCACACCCACATCTCCTGGTACCACCTCGGGCCAGAGGGCTCATCCTGGGGCGAGGAGAGGGGTTGAAAGGGTTTTAGTGCCCACTGCCACCAATGAGGGTGGCCAGGCCTCTGCCCCCTCGCCCAGTCGGAGGACTCATGTGGGGGTGGTACTGGCCTGTCACCTGGGGGCCTCAGCCCCCATGGACTCTGGGGCACCCTGCTTGGCCACAGGGCCATTGGCAGGACATGCCACTGGGCAAGGTGGTCTGACTTGGCACAGCATGGGATCATGCCCTGCAATGGCCCCTGCACCCCACGGGCCGGACTATTTGGCTTGGCCATACTGCAGCAGGGGGCTGGCACGGGGCCTTGCCCCTCCGCCCGCTATGGGCCTTGGGCTGGGTCGTGGACCTCCACCCCATGCTGGGCAACATTTGCCCGGTGGGCTGTCCGGCCCATCCAGCCCACCTTAGTCTGGTGGGTCGGATATGGTTGATCTGCTTCTGGCCCGCATAGCAGCCCTGGAAGCATCAATGGGGATCACCCCACCACCTATGGACACAGGGTTTGGGCCATCTACGGCCGCTACCCACATGCCTCTGCAGACCTCTCAGCAGGCCATGAGCCGGGTTGAGCTGCTGGAAGCCATCAGGCCCACACATGGTGGTGCTCCGCAGCTCCCTGGCCGGCCGCCCCAACAGGGCATCCCATTGGTGCCCGGGGTACTTGGACTGGAATAGCGGCGGCCCAGGGCTCTACCTCTGTTGCGAGCTCCGACGCCCACCAGAGGCCGGAAACCCCGGTGGGGGCGGCCCAGGGGGGTGCAACAAGTGAGTATAATGATCAAGTTAGCACTCCATCCATGCTAACACAACATACTATTGGGGTACAGTGGCCCTGGCCTCACCAGGCTACTTCGGGTGGGCAGTTCCCTACTCAGTACCCTTTGACCACCTGGGCTCCTACCGCTTCCCAGGTTGTGCCGGGGATAGCCGCCCCATCTGTGCCAGCTCAATTTCTTGTTGGGCAACAGGGGACATTATTCGCTCCCCTACTCCGATCTGTGCCGACTACAGCCATGCCGACAGCCAGCTACTCCCTTCCCTTGGGTGACCACTTGTCTCAGGCCACCAAGGAAAAGATATGGCAGGGGATGTATGTGGATATTTTCACTCTCCTTAACCGTGAACCTACTAAGGAGGAGAAGGAGGGGCAGGCCGACAGGGACAAGGAATTGTCCCATCGTCGTAAGTCCCCCCCCCCCCCCGTACCTGGGCCAACTGGTTACCGGCCTATTTAATATACATGGCAGTATATCTTAGGGCTCGTCCTGATTTGGCCATTCCGATCGTCCAGTACCTGGACATTATTTACCGGGCTGTTGTCGATTTCCCTGGCCCGTCATGGTTAGCCTATGACGAGGAATTTAGGATGAGGGCGGCCCCACCGGAGATGCGGTGGGACGAGCCCTGCCAGCAACTTTGCCTCCTTTATACGACCCCTACACGGCCGGCGCCGGGTGACCGGTACCACTGCGGCCATGCCGTACAGTGGTCTGCCACTAGACAGGTTCCCCGCCAGCCGGCGGGGCAGTGGGTTCCAGCCCGCCTGCTGTGTTGGTGCTACTCCGCCAATGGGGTGTGCAACAGGTGCCAATGTAAATTTTGGCATGAGTGCCCTTCCTGTGCCAGCCCTCATGCCGCCTCCACGTGCCCGCGGGCCGGTGGGTCCCGGGGTAGGGGAAAGGGATACCAGGGGTCGGCCAGAGCTCCCTCTGACGCCGCTACGCATTCAAAAGCCCCCTCCCCAATTAATCTTAGTATGCTTGAATGGTGGCTACACGTCTATCCTAGACAGGATGATGCGATCTACCTGCTTGAGGGTTTTATTTTGGCTTCCGCATCCCGTTCAGGGGTGTTCACGCACCTGAGGACACCCCAAATTTGCTATCTCTCAGGGGTAAGGAGGGCGTTGCTGTGGAGAAGATAGCCAAAGAGGTTAGAGAGGGTAGGGTTGCCGGACCATTTGACGTGCCCCCATACTCAAATTTAAAAGTATCCCCTCTTGGCTTAGTGCCTAAAAAGTCCTCAGGTGAATTTCATTTGATTCACCATCTTTCTTACCCTGCGGGTTCCTCGGTCAATGACGCTACACCGGATGACCTTTGCTCGGTCCGGTATACGGCTTTTGACCAGGCCTTGCAGATGCTATGCTCATGCGGTCGCGGGGCACTACTGGCAAAGTGCAACATCAAATCGGCATTCCGATTGTTGCCAGTACACCCTGACGACTTTGAGCTTTTAGGTTTTTATTTTCTGGGCTAGTTTTATGTGGACAAGGCCATGCCTTTTGGCTGCTCCATTTCGTGCTCGGCCTTCGAACGCTTTAGCACCTTTCTTCAATGGGCCTTCGTTCGAAGGTCGGGATCCTGGTTTGTGGCGCACTACCTTGACGATTTTTTGTTCAGGGGTGAACACGACTCGGGCACATGTGGACGCCTGCTCACTACTTTTCAGGGCCTCATGGAGGAACTTGGCGTTCCTCTGGCACCTGAAAAGACAGAGGGCCCAGCCACCACCCTTACCTTTCTTGGTATAGACATTGACACCGTTGCCAGACATCCAGGTTACCCATGGAAAAGGTGACTCGGATATCGGATGTGATTTTGGCAATGCTTGCCAAGCGCAAGGTGTCTCTCCGGGAGTTGCAGGTGCTCCACGGTCACCTCAACTTTGCCTGCAGGGTGGTGACGCCGGGTAGAGCCTTTGCCAGGCGTCTTTGTGATGCTATGGTGGGTCTTTCCAAAAAGCATCACAAGGTCCGGCTGACCAGGGGTTTGCGGGCTGACCTGTCGGTTTGGCTCACGTTCTTACAGGGCTTTAATGGCGTCTCCTTTTGGAGGGCGGAGCATATGGTCAACCCCCAGTTCCAGGTCCAGTCGGATGCCTCAGGTTCCCTCGGATATGGGATTTATTTTGAGGGTAGGTAGGCCTATGGAAAATGGCCCCAGGAATGGCAAGACACGGATTGCTTATGCAATCTTACGTTCCTTGAGTTTTTTCCAATTTTAGGTGCACTTATGCTCTGGGGTGACATGTGGGCTAACTCCATAGTTCACTTTTGGTGTGACAATGCTGCCGTAGTGCATATTGTTAACGCCCAAACATCTAAGTCTCCCAGAGTTATGGCCTTAGTTCAACAATTTGTCCTTAGGTCCTTGCACCTTAATGTGCTCTTTAGGGCCAGACATGTGCCAGGCATTAACAATGATATTGCTGATGCTTTATCCCGCCTGCAGATCTCCCAGTTCCATGCCTTGACTCCAGATGCAGAGGAACTTCCCTCTCCACTTCCAGCCGAGATGTGGACCTTTGGCGAGGAGAAGTGAACCAGGCGATCGGCATGTCTTTGGCCCTGCGCACGCGTAAGGCATATCAGCACATGCTCCTACAGCTTAGGGCTTTTTGTAGGGAGAGGTAGCTGCCTGCCATGTGGCCGATCCCGGTTGACCATGTTTTGCAGTACATGGTACACCTTCGTAGTCAAGGTCTGGCCCCACGCACCATTGCCACCAGGCTCTCGGCATTGGCATTCATGGCTAAGGCACGGGGCTTTACTGATTGCACGGGTGACTTCCGTTTACACCATGTGTTGGAAGGGTGGACACGTGAACGCGGCTGCCGCCCGGACACATGTCAACCTGTTTCCTCTTGTCTTCTGGCACACCTTGCTCGAGGCTGGCATGGCCTGTGTTATGATAGGTATGAGGAGTCTCTTTTTCATGCAGCTACCACCGTAGCTTTCTTTGGAGCTCTGAGAATCAGCGAGCTGCTCCCACTTTCGAAAGGGGACATGTCCCGTAGGGCACTGGAACTGGAAGATGTGTCTCTCAACCAGGAATGGGCTCAGTTGAGGATTCGTTCCTCAAAGGCCAATCAGCAAGGGAAGGGTAGTAGTGTGATGCTTCTACGATGCACGTTTGCTGACATCTGTCCGGTTGGTGCCCTACATGCTTTTTTGACAGTGCATGGTTCATGCCCTGGCCTGTTGTTCTGCCACCAGGATGGGTCTCCCCTTACCAAATTCCAATTCTGGAGGGTCACTGGGATGGCACTTCACAGTGCGGGGGTCCCTGGGGCTCGTTATGGTACCCATTTGTTTAGGATAGGTGTCGCATCAACTGCTGCGGCATTTGGGTACTCGGAGGCTGATATATGTAGGATGGGCAGGTGGGGATCTGCGCGCTTTTCTTTGTATGTTCGTCCCCTCACTGCAAGAGTGCCTCGTTATGCCCTCAATTCTCTCTCCTTCTTTTACAGACCCTGTGTGTTTCCGCACACCGGTGGCAGTGTGGCTGGTGGGCCAGTTATGTGCACCGGGCGGCACAGTATGCTGCCTCATCGGAGTGGGGACCCCATCTCAGGCTACGTGCATCCGTGCGTATGCAGTGGTATGGTGTGCGTGGCATGAGGTGGCGGGAACTGTTGCCATTCCTGATGTCCATCGGGGATGCCGGACCACCAGATGTTTTAATTCTGCACCTCGGCTGCAATGATCTTGCACAGATCACTGGCCTTGCTTTAAAGATGTCGGTGTGCAGTGACCTGGTGTTCCTTCACCATTTATGGCTGTACACACGGTTGCTATGGTCAGACATCGTGCCGAGACACTGTTATAGGGGAAGCATTGATCTCCGTGGTTTGGACCATGCCCGGCGGTCAGTGAACAGGGCTGTTGCCCGGTTCCTTATCGAGAATGGCTTGGGGACAGCAATTCGACACCCGGGTATAGGGTTAAATGATTTTAGCCTGTATTCTGGAGATGGGGTTCACCTGTCGGCTAGAGGTATGGACCTCTTTTTGGAGGACATGCAAGCGGGCCTGGTGACCGAGCTGTTGGTCGGGGGCGGTAAGTCATCATGGATGCCTCCCCATGTGGCAGGTAGCACTGGTAAGGTAAAATTTATGACCCATAGGTATCTGGCAGGTTCACAATTGATTGGCCAACACGTAGATAGGTACAGGGGAAACAGGCTTGGCCGGTCAAGGGCGAACCATGAATGGTGTGATGCTAGGAGCTTCACAGCCTGCATCACCTTGATATTTTAACGGATACACGTCAGAGGGTGGGGTCAATAGATAGTATATTGACTTCGGTCAACAATTTGTTTGTGACAACAAACAAATTGATACAAATTGATACATAATAGCCAATTGCCGTTGGCAATTTCGGTGGAACCTTACCAGTGCTACTGCGGCCTGCTTGCCTTAAAGAATTACAATTGGATGATACACCAATTGAAAGTTATAATTCGGACTAGGGCATTATTTAATAAAAGTGGCCCAATGCCTTTAATCCAATACCGGTGTCTGAGTCTTTATTTGGCTGGGTGCGCCTGCAAAGGCAACTTGCATTCAAGCTATGTTGCAGATGAAGTTTTATTGCATATAGATTGTGGTTGGGAACTAATATGTGGTCATTCTTCATGGCCCCCAGTCCTCGTACTCTGTGACCACACCATTCTAGCCATTTACACAACAAATGATTCAAAAGGTTACAGGTAAAGAGTGAATAAAATTTCTGTAAGGATACTATTTGTGGTGGAACCCATATGGAAGTTAGTGTATTCCAGTTCTTGTTTCTCAGAGACATAAATCAATTGTGATCTTTAACTTTTCTGCTGGAGATGTAGCTAAAGTTACCGCTTTGGCAGTAGCATGAGAAGCATTGATCAAGAGAAAGTAGTCATGCATTATATAAACACTTATTTGGAAACGCAGCATTGATTTTTAAAAGAAGTATCTAGGTGGAACAATGGTCTAGGGAATTTGGTATCTCTCTTGGAAGTTTTCTCTACAATTGCACATCAAATAAAGCAGTTGGCTGGTCTGATGGCTTGTAATTACTCTTCATGTGGGTAGTTTACCAAGTAAAGTACTCTTCTTTCTTGAATGAATATATTATGTAGAGTACCTCAAAATAATGGTTAACAGCTTGGATTTTATGTACTTCTGTCTTTTTAAGAAAAGTGTAAATCACGTCAGCACAGTTTGACAATGATGTTATCTGTGCATTGGTAATTAGGCTTCTGTGAACATATTTCAACAAGTTAAATCAGTACAAAATGGGTAAAGCAAGCTTGTCTGCATAATTTATGTTGAAACTGTTTGTATTCTTCAAGGCAAGAAATGGGAAGCTTGCAATTAACAGTCATCAACAAGGTTGCCTTCCACTTGGGTGCTTCATAATCCTCAGAGATCAAATTTACATTGACATATCTACCAGCCTGATCCCATAAAGAGACATGGAAAATATCTTCAAAGTGCATTTGGCATTTTTTGGCTGTGGTAACAGTAAATACAATATGCAATTTGCTTTCAGCTTCTACAAATAAGCTTTAACAATATGTGGAAAGAACTCTCTCTAGTGGTGTCTCTATTAGATTACTCCAGACCAAACCCCACCACCCTACAACTTAAAAAAATCTTTTGCCTCTTCTTAATTGGCTCTTACCTAGCTCTGCACCTAAAATGTAATCTCCTGTTACAGTTATATAAGTACAGTGTACTGGTAAAAAGAATACCAGTGTAAGTTCAAAGAGAATTATTTTCTGGAAGGTGAAAGCAGGAATGCAGGATTAGATCTATATTTCAGAGCAAAGTGAAAAGAAAGGGGGCACATAAAAACAAGGGAAACTTCAAATCACTGAAATTGTTGTGTCATCTGTGAAATTCTCTGATTTATACCATGAGGCTTATTTATCTGATTGTGAGCTTCTTCTTTGACATGGAAGTTCCCATGAATTGCTGGTTATAAAATAGTGGTCTGAATCCAATTGGTGTTTGTGCAGTGTTTTCATAATTTAATGTGGCTAATCAGTAAAGTGCTTAGCATATCTCAATTACACAGTTAGGTGTACAGTCAAGAAGCAAGCCAGCATCTCATCAGTTGGTTCCTTACAAGGGGATGGGAAATAGAGAGAAAGAAGCAAGCAAGCAAGTTGCAATTAACCATGATGGATTTCACAAATCTATCTAGTCTCTAGTAGGATTTCGGCCATTTTTTTTCTTTTTGTTAGAATTACTTTGTGAGTTCATAAAGATATGGACTTCTTTCTTTCTTTCTTTCTTTCTTTCTTTCTTTCTTTCTTTCTTTCTTTCTTCTTCTTCTTCTTCTTCTTCTTCTTCTTCTTCTTCTTCTTCTTCTTCTTCTTCTTCTTCTTCTTCTTCTTCTTCTTCTTCTTCTTCTTCTTCTTCTTCTTCTTCTTCTTCTTCTTCTTCTTCTTCTTCTTCTTCTTCTTCTTCTTCTTCTTCTTCTTCTTCTTCTTCTTCTTCTTCTTCTTCTTCTTCTTCTTCTTCTTCTTCTTCTTCTTCTTCTTCTTCTTCTTCTTCTTCTTCTTCTTCTTCTTCTTCTTCTTCTTCTTCTTCTTCTTCTTCTTCTTCTTCTTCTTCTTCTTCTTCTTCTTCTTCTTCTTCTTCTTCTTCTTCTTCTTCTTCTTCTTCTTCTTCTTCTTCTTCTTCTTCTTCTTCTTCTTCTTCTTCTTCTTCTTCTTCTTCCATAACTGTATCCAATCAGCCCTGAAGACTGTCCTGTGAGTATAATGCAGTGGCCTTTCATCAAACTGGCAAATTCTGGTGAAAGGATAACCAGTGTTTCTCCCCACCACCACCACCACCCAAAAAAATCTAAATACAAGATCTGTCATATATTTCTCTTCAAAGGTTTTATCACCTTTTAGAAGTATGCCTGGAAACTAAAGTGACATTTAACATGCTGGGATTTCTCCATGAATTGGCTGGGAAATGATCTTGATTCATTAGAACTGTCTATGCCTCTCTGCTGATTAATTTTGACAAAAATTATTATGGGTCAAATTACTCCTAACCTTACTTTAAAGAGATAAATGAATCATCATGTAATAATTAGAAGAAACATATAAAATTAGAAAAGATTATCAAGTAGAAACTCCCTTGTTGTTTAGAGATTTGCCCTTAAATAAAACAGCAATCTTCTAATAACTGCAAAGGTGACTCCTTAATATCTTTGATAAAATGATGCTGTTTAATGGACTGAAGGCAAATGTGATTCACACAAGCTGTGAATTCAGCATATGCATGATGGTAATGTTGGGTGTGAGAAGCAGACAAATACAACTCATGGGTCTCCAGATGAACACATCTCATTAGATACATACATTGCCCCACTAAGATGCCAGACAAGTTCCTGATTTTTACAGTTCAAGGCAGCCAAGATTTATAGAGCTTTTGAGCTGCTATCATACATGGCATGGTAGATTGGTGGGCTCAGAGTTGGCAAGGTCTCTTAAAAGTTAACCAATGCTTATGGAATATACCTATTATGATAAATTAACATGTGAAATAAAGTTTTAAAAGGGATTAGTGAAAAAAAATGTTTTAGAGAGATATGGTGAGAATTCCTAGTTTGTGTATTGGTGAAAGGGAAAAGACTAAAGCCAGAACAAGGTGTATTTTATTTTTGGTGATGAAGGGGTGAATTATATATAAAATAATCATTGAATAAAGTTTATAAGTCCAATGGGTGGTGAGAATACAGTACAGTATATAGATATTAACACTGTTATATAGGTATGTCTGCTTATGTTTCCTTTTGTTGTTTTGCATTTCTTTTGTAATTTTTCTCAATAAAATAGGTGAATCAATACTTAACAGCATACAGTGATACCTCGCTTAAAGAGCATGTGTTCCACGGAATTGCTCTTTAAGCGAGTTTGCTCTTTAAGTGAAACACCATTGTAAGTGACCAGTTGTGCCTTCTGGAGAGGGGATTGTGAACCCCGATTTAGTTGTTAAGCAAGTTTTGGTTGGTTTTAGTTGTTAAGCAAGGTGACCATTCAGAGAAAATTCTGCTCTTTACGCAAGTTAGTCTCTAAGCAAGGCACTCTTTATGCGAGGTTTTACTGTGTGTGTGTGTGTGTGTGTGTGTGTGTGTGTGTGTGTGTGTGTGTGTGTATGCCTACAAAGATATACCTCATGTACAAATTGTCCTCCTACTAAAAAGGAGCCAATGGAAGCTGTAAAAATATTATAGTTTACAGTCTATATCTCCTCAGTTAACGTAATTAATGTGTTCTCTGGGACATTTCTCACAGCGAACATTACTTTAACCGAATTTCCCATAGGAATGAATTGAAAACCAAAATACATTAACCAAAATGCAGTTTCCTATTGGAATGCATTGAAAACCAATTAATCCGTTATTTTTTATTATTATTATTATTATTATTATTATTATTATTATTATTATTATTATTATTATTATTATTATTATTATTATTATTATTATTATTATTATTATTATTATTATTATTATTATTTGGGGGGGATCTGTAAACTGAGCCACTATTTTCTATGGATTTCCTTTTGTTATGTGATTTTTATGTTAACCGAGCCATTTGTTAACCGAGGTTCTGCTGTACTCATGTTTGCATTTAGATCTTCCCTGAAACTACACCAACCATTTAAGAATCAAAGAAGAAAGGGGGGAGGAAAAGTAGGAGAAAATAAACACAAAAATAGAGATGTTTTTGAACCATGAACCTGTCATTCTAAAGTTAATATCTGTAGTTTCCTTTTCAAGTTTAAATGGTGAACTTCAACTTTTCCTTTGATTCCAGAAAACAGGATTTGATTTATTCATTTTTATATCAAATTGAAAAGCCTACCTCTTAAAAATGTATATTAGCCAAATCAACAATCTAGGCATCTGCCAAATTTTATCTATTTCTCTGCAGCAGAACATATAGAAATAATAAACAGTCGTTGTTAAGGAATGAATTAAATTGCCTTCAGAAGGAAACACAATTCATCCCTAGAAACAATAATAGCAATGAAAATAACAGTAAAATGATATGGGAGAAGATAGTGGTTTTTTAAATTATGTTCTTACTAAGCTTTAGATATTTTAAGTCTCTTAATAAAGAAAATTATTGCAAACATCTAGGGCCACTGAAAATTCCTTACTACGTACCCTCCCCAGACATTTTGCTGCCTTTTCATCCCATGTACGGAAGCTCACTGGAGTGGCACTGGCTCTTACTTCAATAGTGGCAAATGAAATTTGTCATTTTATTCACATTCACCAAATGGACTACAACAGGGGCCCCCAACCATTGCTGCACCATGGACCAGTTACATGCTAAACAATCACAGTGCACACAGGCAGGGGGCGGAGCCCCGGCATAGTTAAGCAAGATGAAGGAGTGGCCTGGCCACCTGCCTATCTTCTGTGTTTGAAGCCCGTGCTCTCACTCCATTCATCAGGCAGACCTGGCAGAACACATTGAGGGCAGATTGCTGCCATTGAAGCTCCCAGTGCCACCCAACCCCACAGCCTAGTTTGGGAGCCTGGTAGTTGGCAACCCCTTGACTACAAGGAACAAGGCATTTTCCTGCCTATCTACAAAACCTGCAACTGAATGAAGATGGGGTGGGGCCCTGTGATGTCACATTGGCTGACCACTCCCAAGGGCTGCTGGTGGTGGGGTATGGAACTGGTAAAAACACACCTTACCTTAAAAGCTATATGGAAGGCTCACTAGAGGTTGGTTCTAACTTGATGTCACATTAAAAACGAAACGCTTAATTTTAAATTATAAGTCCAAGTGCTTCTTTGCATGATTCAAACAGCTGTGCCAAACTGAGATTACATTTCAGGTGGAAACTGTACTTTAAGATATCAGGTGTCTCCTCTCACAATTTTCAAAGACTTCTGTTCATCTGTGCTGCAAAGTTCCACAGCCCTCTGGGCGTAATGCAAAAATTGCATAACTTTCTCCAATATAGTCAAATCCAATGAATAAAAATATTTTAGTTCTTTCTGTTGCATTATGCTTTTACAATGAGTGGGAAGCCACACTCCCAGTAATACAGTGGTAAAAATCAACGTGATTTAATAAAGGAATGATTCTAATATATGTCCTATGTTGAGGTGAAGGCAAAAGATCCGTATTGGTGAGTCACAGTGCGCAACGAATATATATACACATCAATATACTGAAACTAATACTAATAATAGTGTTTTGCACAAAGGAATACTCAAACCAATAACACCATAAATAAACCTCAACATACATACATCACGTACTAGGACCCCCGTGACACTCCTATATATAAAAATAAAGTCTGATAAAATCACGATATTAATGACGTAACCGTGACGAGATACAATCTCTAAGAGTCCGTGGTCAGACAAATTTCGTTTGGCTGCAAAGCTGGTGTCGAAGGTAGTCGAATGTGATTGTAAGCTTTTACAGCATACCCATGTCCAATCAAGCCATGATAAAGAGAAACTAAAGTTAAAAGCCATGTGATTTAATCCTCATGAAGTTCTCTCTAGGAAAACAATGAATTCAGGCCACTAGTCTTTTTAGAGAAGTTAACAACCGCATTCTACATGATTTTATCAATGCTGATAGTATATGATGCTGCTTTTACTCTACTTAGAAACACTGAATTGGAACATATATCTTCTGCATCTAGATAGAACTTATATCAAATGAATTACAAGCGCAGCAATGGTCAAAGTGAGGCTCTCTAGATCAGGGTCCCTCAAACATGGCTCTCTAGGTGTTCTTGGACTTCAATGACCAGAAGCCCAAGTCAGTACACCTGCTGATCAGCCTTCTGGAAATTGAAGTCCAAGAACATCTAGAAAGCCAATTTTGAGGAACCCTGCTCTAGATGATGTTGGACTCCCATTCGCAGTAACTAAGATTGTTGAGATTTACACTGCAACATCTGGTGGGCCATTTTTGTCCACTGCAACTTGACAATCATGTCACAGGCAGAATCCTGTTTAGTCCAGCTCCTTGCACAATTACTAAAGCACCCGTGGCTGGAACACTATAATGTATAAGGTCTGAAGACTCAGTTGTTGATACATTTACTACATTTTCTACCATCTGTTGAGTACAGAGCTCCAGCATCACATCTGTTGCTTCAGATGTTTCAGACAGACTTGCAACTTTTTTTTGCACTTTCTTCTTTCTAACAGCCTGCCAATATTTAACACCAGCCTTTTAGATCTGCATCATGTCACAGGAATGATTGTTAAAGCTATTCCAATTAAAATGTACGGATTTGTAAAATGTTAACAGTAATCCTGTCAATTGCAGTTCTGTCCAAAATAAGACTGGAGTCAGTTTGTCTGGTTTAAACATGAGTTTAGTTTTATGATAGTGATGGCTTCCATATGACTATGGTCATGCTATGCATACAAAATACAAAATCGTTAACTGACTGGTGATGTGGTGTGTTTTTCCCCTAGCACCAACAGAACAAAAATGGTCTTCTCAGACACTTTTCCAACAAAAATAAAAACATCACTCAACATCAAAGGCTATAAGTCCTATGTAGATATAGTTTACATATTCTGCAATTATCACAAGTGATCATAATAAGACACTATCCTTTATTACGACGAAGGGCAATTTTTCAGATTTAAATCTCATTTCCTCCCATGTTATTGAAACATGGGAATATTCCTTCAATTGAATAATGTGATAAATAAAGAAGTTCTCATAAATATTGGCTCATACCTATGAGATGGAGAATTATCTTAATTGAGTGGGCAAAACAGTGGCAAATGAGCTTCAACACGAGTAAGTGCAGAGTGATGCACGTTGGGGCAAAAAACCCCAATTACATTTATAAACTGATGGGGTCTGAACTCTCTGCAACAAACCAGGAAAGGGACCTTGGTGTCAACCCAGTGTGCCTCACCAGTGAAAAAAGCAAACTCAATGCTAGGGATCATTAGGAAGGGTATAGCTAATAAGTCAGCAAGTTTCATTTTGCCTCTTTATAAATCTATGGTGAGTCCCCAACTGGAATACTGTGTACAGTTCTGGTCGCCAAACCTCCAGAAGGATATTATGGAACTGGAAAAAGTGCAGAGGAGGGCAATCAGAATGATTAGGGGACAGGAACACCTTCCTTACCATCTGAGGCTGCAACAGTTGGGCCTCTTCACTCTTGAACGACAGCATCTAAGAGGTGACCTGATTGAAGTTTATAAAATCATGCATGGTGTGGACACGGTAGATAAGGAAAAACTGTTTTCCCTATCACACAACACTAGAACTAGGAGACACTCCATGAAACTTTTAGGTACTAGTTCTCAAAGAAATAAGAGAAAGTACTTTTTCACCCAGAGGATCACTGGTCTATGGAACTCCCTGCCAGAAGAAGTGGTGACAGCTGTCAGTCTTGACAGCTTTAAGAAAGGATTAGACAAATTCATGGAGGACAAGCGTAATTATGGATACCTAAGGACAACCTCCGGATTGGAGAGATAGGCAGGATATCTCTCAATGTCATTTCCTTGGAATCCCTAGCATGTGAAGGCATCTGCTTGGGAATACCCTAAAGCAAATGGTGAGCCACTGTGTGAGACAGAATGCTGAACTGAATGGGCTGTGGCCTGTTCCAGCAAGGCTGTTCTTATGTTCTTATGAATAGACATTGTGTCATCGTTCAATATTTCTTTATTTAAGGCAAAATCTGATAATTCTGAAACAGTCCTTTCATACTATATCAGTGGTTGTTGACATGTGACATCATCTTTCTTTAGAATAATTCTCACTTCAAATTGTGCTAGCAGTACCCCTGGTTGACTAGTTCTCACTGATGGCAACAAGCAAGGTACTAGCTACCCTCATATGATTGCAAATCTTTGGTTTTTCTTGAGCTTTAATTGGTTGTGTTAAAACTGTCCATATCTCCATTTTCAAACATGCTGTTACATTTAGGGATCAGCCGCTCTGAAAATCCCATTTCTCTTTTCTGGGATTGGGAGGGGGTGCCATCAGTGCTCCTGGCAGTCTGCCTGTCCTTGTTCCCCACACCTTGAGAGCATAGGTAGGACTGCCACTCTGAGCACCTGGGAAAGCTGGAAGGAGTGGAGCCCAGGTATTGTTGGAGAGTCAGGAGAGAAAGCAGCTGGCAGAATGGGAGGATGGCCTGTTGGCAGTATTAAAGAAGGGAAGAGGCAAAAGTTTAGGATCTTCAGGGCCTGTGAGGAGTTGGCTGAAGAGAAGGAGATCTGGGGGTCATTTGGAATCCATCCTCAGTGCAGCTAAAATGCTGGCCCTGGATCAGGTCAATGACCCCTTGCAAGAGCCAGAAAGCATCTTTCCAGGGACTAGGGAATACAGATACACACTACCCCAGCCCCACTAGCTCTGTAGTGTCTGAGATAAGCTGGTAGTTCCTGTAGCACCAACCAGCCACTTGTATTAGCCCCAGTGAAGGGCTCTAAGCTCAGGCCCACACTGGACATGTTTACTGCAAACCCTTCACTGGTCTTAGTGATAAAGACTGATGCCAGTACCAAAATGAATTTATTTATTTTTCAAATTTCTATCACCGCCCAACTCGACAACGACTCTGGGCGGCTAACAGCATTAAAACAACATTACATTTTTAAACTAAAACCTTTTAAAAACCCATTCAAATACCCACAAAGTTACCCAACTCATCAGTTAAAAGAGACAGGGAGCAATCTTGTTGTATCAGCCGGCAGGCAGGGGCCACTGCTCCTCCGGTGTTCCATACCTGCTTTGCCAGCCAGGTTTTTAGCTCTTTCCTGAAGGGCAGCAGCTCCGTCTGTAGCCACAGCTCGGTTGGCAAGAGGTTCCATAGGGCTGGCATGGACACAGTGAAGGCCCTCCTTCTTGTGCTAGAGAGACGAACCTCTCTAGCTGATGGTATGATTAGAAAGCTCCTCCGGTCCGCTCTCGTGGGAATGCATCCAAGGGATTAGTGTAGGAAAATCAGTTCCTTGGTGTGTAGGAGGACAGTGATGGGTATGTGTTGTGGGAAGCACCCAGTCCAAGAAAAGGTTATCTTACCAGCAACCTGGTAATATATATATATATATTGCTCATCCTGGGGATATATATATATATATATATATATATATATATATATATATATATATATATATATATATATATATATATATATATATATATATATATATATATATATATATATATATATATATATATATATATATATATATATATATATATATATATATATATATATATATATATATATATCCCCAGGATGAGCAACAATGTCATATCTATCTGTTGATATAGATATATCTATCTGTCAATATCGATTAGATATTGATATAGATATAGATATCGATATCAATATAGATTAGATATAGATACTGTAGATATGACATTGTTGCCCACCCTGAAAAAATATTCACCTACCCACAGCTAGAATCCTGGCTACGGCCCTGCCACCAAAGTGATCCCTATTTATTTACTTGCAATTTCTTGCTTTCGAACAGCTAGGTTGGCAGGGGCTGGGACAAAGACAAGAGCTCATTCCATCCTGCAGTACTCGGTAATCAAACTGCTGACCTACTGCCTTCCAAGCAGCATCTTAGCCACTTGAGCCACTGCTGTCCTTATTAGATGACAACAAAATAGGATTGTGACTGCAGTACTGTAATTGGTTGATTTGGACTATACAATGATTTCATGCAGATTTAGTTCATATATACAATTCATCATGCAAGACTACAAATATTTCCAATGCTTAGTTGAACATCTTCAGCTCAGTTCTTATCCTAGTCTTTGTTTACTCTTTCAGAGATAAAAAATGTAGCATACATTGAGAGAAGGGGACAGAGGTCTGGTCTTGTTTGCACATATTGCTTAGCAAAGGCTGAGATGAGAGAAAACAACCTGCTGAAAAGAAAAGGGTGAAAAAGGCAGTGATGAGATATCACCTGTGTTGAATCAAACTTAATAAGAGAGAGACTACATCAAATTTTCCCTTATGCTTTCCACAATTTTATAAGCAACACTCTAGTCATGAACCAAGGATTATCAGACAGGCTGTTTAGACTGCAAATATATCATAAAGCAATTTTCAAACTGAGTGAAATGTACACTGAGCTATGGTCAAGAATCTTCTGGGATTCCAAATTTGCTGTAAAATCCATAACACTGCAGTCACATTTATTCATCAAGGAGTACATGCTGGTAAACCTGATTTGTGCCTGCAGAAATTGTTTGCTTTTGAATGTATGGTGATTGGGTGAAGGGTCAATTAATAAAATTATATTAGATTATCTTGAAACATAAAAGATTGTGATTCATTAAACAGATGGTTCACCCACAGGTTTTAGTAATAGTGGTGGTGGTGGTATGCTGTCAAGTCAATTCTGACGTATGCTGACCCTTTTCAGGCTTTTCTAGGTAGAAGTGGTTTATAATTTCCTTCTTCTAGGAGTGCCCTTGGTCCTTTGCTGCTTGCCAAAGGCCCCACAGGCTGGCTCAACTCGCAAGAGGCATAGTGGGGAATCCTATTCCCAACCTCCAGCTCTGTTAGCCAGATACCAAATTTTACACTTTCAAGTCTAGGTAAATTCATTTGGGACTGTGCTCTTAACCTCTGAAAGAGTAAAAAAAAAAAAGAAGAAGAAGAGAGATACGATTATTTTCAAAACTACATCTTTTCTCCAAGCTGCCCTCCCAGAAGGTGGGGAAGGTAATGAGGTTTATATGCTGTGAACTAATATGCCAAGGAAATATTATCATATTAACTTTAGCTGGACAAACACAGCTTGAACCACTTTGTTGGACATCATTGTTTCAGTGTGCATATATATATATATATATATATATATATATATATATATATATATATATATATATATATATATATATATATATATATATATATATATATATATATATATATTACTTCTATACTTACTTGGTTGATTTGCAGGTTAAGGGAGGTTTAAAAAGCTCCTGCTATGACAGCCTTTCATCTTGAAAATAATTCCTTCTTCTAATAATAAATTCCCATTTGTACCAGCTGTATATAACTTAATACAGGTATAGCACCTAATCTATTGTTTCTGACAAATAAACCTAAATTTCACAGAAAGCAGTAAGGCTAAAGTTAGCTCGGCTTCATTTTTTTACACTGCCCTGATCATGACATGCAAAAAAGGAAATTCTACCCAGGTGGGTGAAAAGACTGTCTAAGCTGGAAGTCTGGCCAGGTTATCCTGCAATGGTAATAAAGGTTAAAAGTTTCCCTTGCTCGAAAGCCAGTCGTATCCGACTGTAGGTTGCAGTGCTCATCTCTGTTTCAAAGCCGAAGAGTCAGAGCTGTCTGCTTCTGCAGACATTTCCATGGTGATGTGGCAGGCATGACTATACACTGGAGCACATGAAGCGCTGTTACCTTCCCACCAAAGTGGTCCCTATTTATCTACTTGCAATTTCTTGCTTTCGAACTGCTAGGTTGGCAGGAGCTAGGACAAAGACAGGAGCTCATTCCATCCTGTAGTACTTGGGAATCGAACTGCTGACCTTCCGCCTCCCAGTCAGCGTCTTAGCCACTTGAGCTACTGCAGTAGGCTAAGCTACCAGTGATTCAATGCCAAGTGTCAGGTGGCGGTTAACTAACCTGACCACCCTGAGGACTAATGTCCTTGGGTGGCAAAGTCTACAGGGAAAGGTGATGGATTCCAAGTGGATTAAATCCCACTTGAATCCATCTTGAAGGAGGGCATCAGCTTCATCAATACTGGCCTGGGGCTGATGAGGATTTTGCATGCCGAAAGGGCTCAGAACCAGAAAGTGACTTGCGGAACTGGATCACTGGTACAGAAGTCATGCTGCTATGCAGAAGGCAGATAAAAAGTCACCGCATTATATTCTTGGACAGTCTTCATGGCTGATCACCATGATGATCACCAATATTCAGATACGAATATGACAGAATAACAATAACGATAAGTTCCCATTTGTACCAGGTGTATGTAAGTAATCTAAATAGCACCTAATCTCTTGTTCCTGAGAAATAGGCCTAAATTTCACTGAAAGCAGTAGGGCTAAAGTTGGATCAGCTTCATTTTTATACACTGCCCTGATCATGAAATGCAAAAAAGGAAATTCTACCCAGGTGGGTGAAAAGCCTGTCCAAGTTGGAAAGAGACACTCTGCCCTTTCTTTTCTGGCAGCCTGTTTGAGTTCTGTGCTGAGAACGGAGGGAGGTGCTTGGCATGGAAAACCTTACAGACCATCAGGTGAGGCCACCGTTCGTCCTTGGGCAGCCTACTGCATGTCCACATGAGAGGAGGAGGCAAACTCAGCTGACTGAGTCCCAAGGTGTTTCTAGGCTACAAACAAAGCATTTTATTAGCTAGTTTTTGACTCATCAGGAAGCAGGAAAGTAGGGCAGAGTACACTGCCAGATCCCCACAAGCCTCTTTTACAAGTTAAGAAGGAAGCTAGTAAAATAATGACCTCAGGCTAGTACCTTGTTGGAGAAGAGCTAATTTCTAAGGCCAAGTCAGCTGGAATGGAGCTGATCAGTAACTGGACTGAGACCAGAATGAGCAAGGCTTTATCCAATGGCACACAAAGAACTTCGATGAGGAACTGCTGAAATCAGTGCCTAATTATAGGAAAATATTGATAGTGAGACTAAAAATGTGAACAGCTGCATTGTTCAACAGCAGAAATCCCATTTAAGCTCTGAACAATGTGTTCACTTATATTTGCTTTAGAAATAAAAGCTAGACAGCTGTGAGTTAGATTAGTTTGAAAATTTGCTTTGAATGAGCATAGTTCGACAAAAGTGATGGTTCATTATATTGTAAAATCTATAGTTAGAACTACATCTGTGGCTGTGAAAATCCATGAGGAAACAAGTCTGTTAATATTTATTTATTTATTTATTTATTTATTTATTTATTTATTTATTTATTTATTTGATCAGTGAGTTTTCACAGCAATACTTCTGTATTTCTTTTAATGAAGAAATTCTTCATGTATTTCTTTTAATGAAGTGTAACACATAGGGACTGTGGTGTAATGGTAAAGGTCAAGGTTTCCCTAGCTCGAAAGCCACTCGTATCCGACTCTAGGGATCAGTGCTCATCTCTGTTTCAAAGCCGAAGAGCCAGCGTTGATTGCTTCTACAGATGTTTCCATGGTCATGTGGCAAGCATGACTAGACACCGGAGCGCACGGAACGCTGTTACCTTCCCACCGAAGTGCTCCCTATTTATCTACTTGTAATTTCTTGCTTTCGAACTGCTAGGTTGGCAGGAGCTGGGACAAAGACGGGAGCTCATTCCGTTCTACAGTACTCGGGAATCAAACTGCTGACCTTCTGCCTCCCAGTCAGCATCTTAGCCACTTGAGCCACTGCAGTCCCTTCCTTGTTAATATTTATTTATTTATTTAATCAGTGAGTTTACATAGCAATACTTCTGTATTTCTTTTAATGAAATGTAACACATAGGGACTGTGGTGGCTTAGTGGTTAAGACTCGGAACTTGATGAATAGAAGGTCGGTAGGTCAGCAGTTCGAGACCCATGTGCTACATGACAGAGTGAGCTCTCATCTCTGTCCCAGCTCCTGCCAACTTAGCAGTATTGCAAGTAGATAAATAGGTACCACTTTGGTGGGAAGGTAAACAGTGTTCCGTACACTCCGGTCTTGAGGCATGCCTGCCACATATCCATGGAGACATCTGCTAACACAGACAGCACTAGCACTTTGGCTATAAACAGAGGTGGGCACTGAACACTAGAGTCAGATACAACTGTCTTTTGAGCAAGGGCGACCTTTATCTTTACCTAACACATAATTGTTCCGTGGAACATGGGGATTGGTCTGTAGTTGACTGATACTATAATTTATAGCACAGCCATAATAATATTTCTGTAATAATGGAAATAACATGTTTTTATTACTAATATCATTTATTAATATTGATATTAACATTAGTATTGATAATAACACTTTATATTCCATATTATCAATAATATTATTCACTTATGATAACAAATTTCACTCAGAACTATTTAGAGAATTGAATCATTTCTCTGATGTAAAACAGTGGCTAATTTCAGATGTCAACTAACCTATGATTTATTGTGATTTAGAGCATCTTATCCACCCAATGGCATCATGCCCACTCCTTTTGCCATCCTTTGATGCATCTATGGGAAAACTTCATGGACTTTTTTTTTTAACTAACTGAAGCCTGACCACTATGTCTAAGTTTTACTGTGGTGAGTTCTTAGAGAAGCCATTTTAAAACCACAGTTTTCTGAACTTAAACTCAAGTCAGGTTTCAGGCAGTATATAAATCTTAAATGGAAGCAGAAGTTTCAAGTCTCATTGCTTAAGACAGGATGGGGAATGTGTAAACTCAAGAGATGTGTAAACCTATTTCTTTTTGTAGACCATGCTTTATTGTGACATCCTATGACAGATTTAACCTCCTCCCTCTCTTTTTGAAATAACTCTTAACAAAGGATATGTGGTGGGATCAGTGTTGTACTGTGGTCAGTTCTGAATGGTTCTAGCGAACTGGTAGTAGAAATTCCAGGCCATGCCCACATGGCCAGCCACACCCACCTCTCAGCCTACCCCTCCCAGCACCGCTGGAAATGCATCCAATTTGACTTGCCCAAGGCCGAAGATGTGCTTTCATCTCCTCACTTCCCTTGTGCCTTCGGCCCTGGGTGAGGCAAATGGGACATGTTTACAATGGCGCTGGGAGGTGGAGGCCAGCCAGCACCAGCTGACCAACTCGCCCTGCTCACTTCCCAGTAGCATCGCTGGCAGGGATACATTTCCAGCAGCGCTGAGGGGGGAGGCAAGCCAGCGCCAGCTCACCAACTCCTGCCAGCAGCACCGCTGCTCTGGGACTCCTCCTCCTCATCTCCGCGAAGCAAGAGAGCAAGGTAGGTTTCTTGGGGGGGGGTTGAGGCTACGCCCACAGATAGACATGCCTACAGATAGCCACACCCATCAAGTGGGTAGTAATTTTTTTTACAGTGCATCACTGAATGAGATAACCCAGCTTCTGTGACTCAGTCATATGCTTAATAGTTAAAGCACAAAACTGTGATAACACAGAGAGCCTTATGATCATGTTTTCCAAGGTTATTGACTAAACAGTTTGAACTACTACTACTACTACTACTACTACTACTACTACTACTACTACTACTACTACTTCTAAAATACAAATGCAGGAGAAAAGTGATACGTTTATTGGTAAAGGTATCAAAATGAAACAAAACCATGGACAAGCTTTCGTGATTCCACTCCTTCAGGTATACATCAATTTCTTGCAGATAGTAGAGGAAAATTATCAATGAGAGCCCCAAAGGTTTATGGCAGGATGTTGCGCCAGGCTTTGTTTCTTATAGGTAAGTTGGAAAATGCAGCAGGCCACATCTGATACCACCTCCCATTTCAGAAACAGAAGTTACCCACCTCCAGAGGAATATTTCCACCTGTGAAGTGCACATTGTTTGCCTTGATGTGTATACCAGGGAGATAAGACTAGCCTCAAGCTAGGCCTTGAAGGATAATTTTCTTCCAAAGTTGCTTTTGGTGAGGTATTTATTTCTAGGAAAGCCAAAATATCATAGCAAATTGAGGTGGTGGTGGTGGGGGGGGGGGATGAAACAAACTTATTCAGAGATACAAGCAGAAATATGAGCTTGTAGTCTAAGTCTCTTGACACAAAGAACTTCAAATACCAACTCTGCCTCTCTTGGACAGAGTTTCACAGCCAGGGAGTAACCACTGAGATGGCTTCTTCTCATGTCCTTTACATGTGTGCCTATCAAGATGGTGAACCAAGAGAAAGGCTTCCCCTGAAGGTCTTAAAATGCAAAGAAACATTATCACCCAACAATACTAAATATGAGCTTGTGCAATCTAGCCCCTAATCTTTATCACATTACAATTGTGCTCCTTAGACTCATAGCAAAGAGTAACAAATTATGTGATGATTTCATGACATACTGTACACATATCATTGGGAATTAAGCAAACTTCACTCAGCTGGGCACAAATTGTGAGGGATGTCACTAGGAAATAAATATTCAAGACTATTCATTATCATTTTTTAGCACACTAGCATCGTTTTTACAGCAAATGAGGGGCTTGGTATGTGGAGAGTAATGATAGGAACAGAGCAAATGTGTTCAGCCTTGCTTTCCCTCCTTATGTGTAAACTAAAGTTACACATAGAATGCATGAAAGGGGCTTATATCTCTCTGAAAGACAGAAACATTGCAGTCAAGAGGAAAATGAGTCAATCTAATATCTAGACTACAGTCTGGTGAAAGTCTTGTGCATTAAAGTTATTAGCATCAAATAATACTAACCTGACACATGGTACTAATTTTTTTAAATTACTGTATATTTTTTAAAAAATTATACATTACAACACTTCTTTGATATGATGGCTGGCAAATGAGCTTTCATAATGCTATAACAGTAAGATTAGGGGTGGTATTGGCATTTTTAGACTGCGGGGAATCCTGCAAACTTTATGGGGCAAGAGGCACAATACATAACATATGCTGACATGCAAATGCACACAGAATACAGTAATTTTGGAACTGGTGCAAAATAAATGACCCATTTTGAGTCTTTTAAAATAAACCGTATTTTGACAAGATAATGCACACCCCAGCTGTCTATCATGTATTTATCAATATTGGAAGAGTTTCAAGACCTGGCAAAACTTTTGCAAGTGTAAGGTTTTTGTTAATCAGGAGGCATTCTCATTCAGTACATATCAGCAGAGTCAGAGAGAGAAATTAGGAATTATTAAAGTACAGGACAGTGAATTCAGATTTAATTTTTCCCCTGTCAGTTCTGTGCTTCTCTACTCACTGTATATATAGGTGAAACTGGGAAAATTAGAATATTGTGCAAATGTTCATTCTGTTCAGTAATGCAACTTAAAATGTGAAACCAATATATGTAACAGTAAAGGTAAAGGTTTCCCCTGCTCAAAAGTCGTATCTGGCTATAGAGTTCAAGGCTCATCTCTGTTTCAAAGCCGAAAAGCCAGCACTGTCTGCTTCTGCAGACGTTTCCGTGGTCATGTGGCAGGCATGACTAGATACCGCAGTGCACGGAATGCTGTTTACCTTCCCACCAATGTGGTCTGTATTTATCTACTTACAATTTCTTTCTTTTGAACTGCTAGGTTGGCAGGAACTGGACAAAGGCGGGAGCTCATTCCATCCTGCAGTACTTGGGAATTGAACTGCTGACCTCCCAATAGTTCAAGCCTTACTTTGTTATAATATTGATGCTTATGGTTTACAGCTTATGAAAACCACAACCCCTCAATCTCATGTACCCCATAATCATCACATAATCTCATATACGCTGTACACCATGATCATCACCATTATAACGAATTAAGGCATGACATATCTCGATTTGCTTGTAGTGAGTATATCTCATATATTTGTTTCACCTTTTAAGTGAAATGAATGAACATTTGCACAATATTCTAATTTTCCGAGTTTCACCTGTACATTAGTTCAGAATGTAGTTATAATTTTGACATGATAGGATTTTTTGCCTTGCTTTCCGACTGAATACCATTAGAGGTACAATTAGTTAATTAAATGGTTAGATTAAACAATTAATATGCTATCTGTCAGGGAGATTTGAAATGGCACCCATCAATTCCACATTCCTTTTGACAGGTGGCAAATAGCAATAGCTCCTTAGTTGTTTTCATTTACTACCTCATAATAACAAGGTGACTATTTTTATTTTCTTTTTTAAATGTAAACTTTATTTTTTAAGTCTCAAAGGTTGGAATGTGCCTCGGTATCTCCTGTTGACCATTTGGTTCAGCAGGTGGAGAAATCTTGAGGATCAGGCTATAATTGTCAAGCTTCAGTTTAAAACAGGGAGAAAGTGAGGTGCTCTATTAGTTTCCATGCAAACACTCCTTATTCAGTGAAAGAGTTTGCCACAGTTTGACCTCCTACCTGGCATTTCACTTTCTCATGTCTGGTCTGAAACAGCCCCCAGAATTGGGGAAATAAAAAGAAATCCTGCCCTGTTTTCATAGAAATGCTTATAGGAAAATTGCAGGTGACAGGTGCAGTGGTAACCGAGGTATTCCCCATTGGCCATTCACCACCTTCTCCCCTTCCTCTTCTCTTGGCCATGCAGGAATGCTTCCGCTCAGATTATGCCTGCTAAGCATATTAAAATGTTTCTTTTTATTTGTGTTTGCTTTATAGGTGGTTCTCAGGAGAGAGGTCATTCCACGGCCTGATTCAATTTCTGCAAAAGCTGAGTCACCATGACACTGCAGGTGGAGGTGGAACTCAGAGCAGGGCCCTGATGATGCTGTATTTATGATTTGTGTGATGTCCTCTGGTGTTTTATTTTACTGTATTGTATTCTATTATTGTATTATTAGATGTATTGTGATTGTTGTTAGCCGCCCTGAGTCGCAGAACTGAGTTGAGTGGCATACAAATCCTATAAATCAATCAAATCAATCAATCAATGATGATCCAAGTAGCAATAGAAACCCTTCAAAAAGAAACAATTGGCCCTTTTTTAGACATTCTAAAGGTTAAGGAGGGAAAGAACTCTACACCGGTACTAGTGTCTTACAACCCCACTTTTTCACTCGTCTGTCTCAGTTTGGTTCCCACCTTCATCTACGAAATTCTTTTTCTTTATCCAGCATTTTCACTTAGAACCTGATTTTGGGGACCAGTTAGTTTTCCTAAACTGCATACAGTATAGGGGTATGATAGAGAAAATGTAGCTCTCTGTTGGGGTATTGGCAGATTTATATTGTGTTTTTGAGGAAGTAGTCTTCCACTATCTTCAGTAGAACTTACTATTAAGTTACTGTGCACAGGATTGTAGCCCAAAAGATTGTTGGCCCCATAATGTTGATTCCAGCATTTTATGGCTGTGTTGTGGAACATTTGTAGAGAGCAACATAAAATCCAAACAAAACCAATCATCTTTTTTATTCAAGGTGGGGGTGGGGTGTCTCACAAATCCAACATTTAGCTCAGGGGATATAATAATAATTTCATGTCAGAAATTGTTCTGGGTTGAAAGAATTTTTGTTGAAGAAACTCTGCTCAGGGAATGCCTGAATGATGCCCCTTTCATGTCCCCAAGAGCTGGGACAGAGATAGGCACTCAATCCATCATGCAGTAACTGGGTCTCGAACTGCTGACTTGCTGGCCTTCCAGCTAACAAGGCAAGCTTCTTAACCACTGAGCACTACAGCTCAGGGGATGACTGGTATGCTAAGTAGAAATAACAATTGAGAGGATTTATTTGAAAATACAATTAATTAATTAATTAATCCCATTTATATACCAATCATCTGGGTGTTCTACCCACTCTGCCCTCTCCACAATGTTTGCAGGAAGGACAGATTGATAGAATGATTGGGAGCAAATTAAAGGTGAAGTGAGAACATAATTAATTAGAATACAGCTTTCACAGGTTCAATGAATAAGGAATCCTCAGTTGATGAGGACTTTAAATGACACAGTGCCTTAGACCTCTGCTTGGACCTTCCAGCCAGTATACTCAATATTGGATCTTATTTTAGACTAACAATACAACCCTATTCATATCAACTTAGAAATCAGCTCCAAAGGGATTTGCTTCTGAGTAGACATACATAAGACTTCAGCCTAAACCTTACAATTTCCTGTCTGACACAAACACCTTTCATTTTCCATTTCGATCACATACGCTGGCAAGTGCATCTAGAAAAACACCCCCGCTATCTTCATGTACCTCATCTAAAAGAATAAGGTTTTCAATGACTTTGCTGTGAATGTATGATACTATACTCAAGGTGTAGCTGTTTTCATGGTGTGATAACCTGATATGTGTCAGTAGGCTGTGACGGCTCATATTGTGTGCACTAGAAGCAATAATGTGTTTGCACCCTATGATTCTGGCAGCTGGTCAAAAGCAGAACATTTTGCCTTCACTTGGAAAATGTGAGCGACTGGCAACCACAGCAAGAGTTCCATATTAAACACATGCACCATTCCTAAATCCTTGTCAAGAAAGCTATTGTTTGCTTGAATGTGAAGATTCTATTCTGGCATCTATTAGCTAAAAGTAGCCAAAATCATAATAAAATACATTTGCCTTTCTAATTGCTTGCAAACAATACTATAAATAAAGGTTCTGCTCTTTCTCCCACAGAGTTGCTAAGCTGTAAGACTTCCTTGTAAGCATGGCAGGCCCAAAGAATTAACAATGCCTTTCAAAAGTGATCATCAATTGAGTAAGATAAAGAGCAAAAGCCTTCTGGTGTTGTAGGACAATGTGGACTATCTGTTTCTCTGGTTTGGGACATGCAAAGAAAAGCTGTTTTTGCAAAGAGACTACTATAATTAGGTTTCCTGCTGCTTTTAGAAGTTGCTTATTATGGAGCTTTTAATAGCAGATAAAACCACAGCTTGAAACTGTTGGGCAGGATTTTCTGCTCATTTAATGTAAAAATTAGTATTTTCAAGATCAGCGGTTTCGGAAATGTCATCATTTCTCTGTCAAGCAGCCACAACTCCTTTGACTGCTGAGTTTCTCGAGCTTTATTGTGTTCTACGACTCAATCATTTTATTCCTTTGCATGATATATTTTGGAGTTTGAAGAAGAAAGTCAGAAGTGAAATGAATCATGAAATTAAGGAAGCTCACAGGTCCCCTGACTTGACTTGGGTGGACTTTCATTCAGGACCTTGGTCAACCCAGCACAACGAGGGCCACCCTCTTCTTTTTATGTCAGTCTGATATTCAGATTTTTAAATCGCTCAAATTCCCATTCACCTGAACAGGAACATATACATGGTTATGACTTGTGATCTTGCTACAATTTGTCATGAAACTTGAGCGAAAAGTATGTCATAAAATGAGGATTCACAGGGCCAATTGTACACAAGCACTTTTTTTACAAAACGGAGATGGTGTTTAGTGTTTTATCCTGTCAGTTCAGGAATGGGCATCTTTTGTGTTGGAGATCAAGTTGAGATTGTGGTGTGGAGGGAGAGACTTCTGTGGATGTAATAAGAGGCAGTTTGTTTTGTCAAACTCCGGGTACATAACCTCAACTCACACAAGGCAAATGGAATGGAAAAGTCCTGAAACCCTTAAAAGGGTGGTGGAAGGAACATAGGAGACAGACAACATCCATTTGGGGTAAAGTTATCAGCTAATAAATTCCAGGATCTCTATCTTTTTTTGTCATCTAACATAATTTCTGCATCTATACTATATAGTCTTCTACGTTTCCAGTTTCCTGATTATTTTCCTAGGGTTGTCTGGGGCACTCCTTGCTGAATGGGGGCTTTGATCAGGGCCACATCATTTTCAACACAAATAGCCCAAACTTGACCTGGAATGTGGCATTTGATGAACTTAACATCATAGCCATTTTGTGACACAGTTCACCTACAGAAGGAACAGTGCAAATATTTTTTACAGACTAGAGTTTGTTCATTCTTTTTATAGTAGTTATATGCCACCAGATTTAGTGTCAAACACTACTCAGACAATTAACAGTGTGTATAAATAACATAAAAATAATCCATATAAATGCATACCAGAAAAAGAAATTGCAACATAATAATAAAGGATATATTTAAACCCAGATGGTGACAATTACATTGTGCAAGTGTCAGTTTAATTGCATATCCTATAGGCCAGGGGGAAACCAGGTGAAACTCTAATTTATAGCCTTTCCCAAAGGGAGAGGCTCAGTAAAGGTATCTTTGTATGGATGAGTTTTAACAATTTCTTGAAGATATGGAGGGAGGAAGCCTGATGTATCTCTGGGAAGATTGATCTCAACAGAGGGAGACATCACCAAGAAGACACTTACTTCTTCAAGTGTCACTTCTTCTAGCCTCTCCCGGGCTGGCTATCCTCAGGAACAGAGTCTGTTAAGACCTCAGAGAGCAGGAAGTCTTTTTGTGGAAGAGTTGCTCCATCAGGTAACAAGGTCCCAAACTGTGAAAGGCTATGGACACCAGTACAAGCACCTTGAATCTGGCACAGAGGACAATGGGTAACCAATGCAGAGCTGCCAGGGTTGGGGATTTGTAATTATATCTGTGTGTTCTCATAATTTGTTTTACTGAAGATACAGTACCAGAAGTGTTATTGTCTCTATGCAAAACAGCTTATGGTATACCATTTATGTAACATAAGCTCACCAACAACTTTTTTCCATTCGGTGCTGGCTGAGGAAGGAAATAAAGGTTTGTTAAGATTTCTGAGATGCTATTAGAAAACTTCTATTGAAGTGTCAAAATTCATTAGTTTCCAGTCAAGCTGCAGTGTTATCTGCAGTGTTTGCATTCATTCAGAACACTCTTTCTGCTTTATTTCAATAGGCCTTCAGCTGGTCACAAGTCAGTGTTCAAGATAGCAGGCTTAGTAATGTTTCATTTCCATAGGAGCTGAAAAGCAACTACTGCCTGCATGGAATTGTGTCTTATGCTTTGTTTATGATAGTTTAAACAGAAATAAAACCCTCCTCTGTATTTTGTCCCAGAAGGCATTTGTTAACTTGGCAAAGTGACACAAAGTTCTTTTCGATTAGACAAGTAAAATTAAATCCAATTGCTAAAATCTGCCTAAAGAATACCTCTCTCACGCATCCCGCTAAAATCAATGAAATGACAGCTCAGTGATGATCTTAGACCTACAAGAAGACAATCCATTCAATTGTATTTTTTGCTTAGCTAAACACGTTTTTTTCTGATGTAAAACATGCCAGACTAATAGTGAAGCCTGCAAATAGAAACGTGAAGCATATATTAACATATTTTCTTCTCAGAATCTTTTAGTCCAAGATAAACACAGCAGCCTTTCTTCTTTTCTTCATCCACAGATTTAGACAATAAAGCTTTATTATGCTGCATATCACTGTGGAAGCTACTTCCTTATGGCTTCGTCTTTCTGTGCTACATAGCTAGAATGGACACATTGTAGTGTTTTAGGTGTTGCTGAAATAATCAGTGGTGCTAGATAAGGTTAATGTGAGTGGCACATTAACCATATCTTGCACCATTGATTGTTGGATAGGGCATGTCCACCATATGGATAATTCCAGGTTTCCTTGTCAAATTCTTTATGGGGAACTTAGCTCAGGTACAAGATCTCATGGAGGAACTTTGAAGCATTATAAGGACCAGCTGAAACAAACCATGAAGGTGCCAGGTATAAACCCACAAACCTGAGAGGCAGCAGTCATAGATCACCCACTTTGGCACCATACCATCTCTGCTGCTACTGATCACTTCGAAAGAGAATGCCACAGACATGAAGAGGCTAAGTGACAAGCACGGAAGCTTTGCCAAACTCGACCACAGCCTCCACCATCTATTCAATGTAATGTGTGTGGCTGCATGTTTCCTGCCAGGATCAGCTTATTGAGTCACCAGAGACACATCCATCAACAGAGAATGACTTCCAGGAAAAATGTATGCTCAGATACAAGTAGCAGCCAATGACGATGACGAGTGGCACATTCTGCTGATCTCTGTAGAGCCATAAGTTGCCCCTTCCTGTTCTGGAGGAAGTAAGAATGTGAGTAGGACTCTTGATGCTAGTTCATAATGTTGTTCTTTGGTACCATCAAATCATTTCAGACTGTTGGTAATCCTATGAACTGGCTGAAGAACAGGCTAATGGCTACCTGTCTTCTATGAGAAGAGCCAGCCTTGTGGCATTGGACAAGCTGCACAGTCCCAGGGTTCCCACAGAAGAAGGGAACAACAAACCACTTCTGAGTATTTTATATATAAGAAACCCTAGAAATGGTCACCATAAATTGAATTGATTTATTAATTATGGACGCCAAGATACTTTCAAATTAAACCCTTCTTTTTGTAGCAAAGATGCACTGTAACCCAAAAAGGAGGGACATTCTTTCTTTTTTGCCGAACTGTCAAGTTACTTTTATATGTATAAGGACGTGGCTTCTCTAAATAGTCATTGGTTCATGTTGCCTTGTGTTCCGTTTCCATAGTAAATTCCAAAACAATCAGCTAGAAAAGCAGGCTAAAAGAGAGTGGGCTCTTTAAACCACAGGTCAGCAGCTGATAACATCCACAAATGGACCAGTCTGTTTCACCATTTTTATTTAAAAAATTACCATTTATTATTTGATAGTTGCATGTTTTAATAAAATATGTTTAGCAAAAAGATATATTTTTGTTGAAGGATAGTTTTAGTGCACAGATCCCATAATGAGGGTGCAATAAATTCCCAAATGTGGAATATTTGAATGTTTAAAAACTGAGATCTTGAAATGCAGAGATAATGCAGCAATGGAGTAGTATAGATTGTCTCCTAAAATGTAGACTGTAGGTTGGTTTCCATCTCTATGCTTTTATTCAGGTAAAGGTCGCCCTTGCTTGAAAGCCAGTTGTATCCAACTCTAGGGTTCAGTGCTCATCTCTGTTTATAGCCAAAGAGCCAGCACTGTCTGCAGACCTTTCCATGGGCATGTGGTAGGCATGCCTCAACACTGGAGTGCACAGAACACTGTTTACCTTCCCACCCTATTTATCTACTTGCAATATCTTGCTTTCAAACTGCTAGGTTGGCAGGAGCTGAGACAGAGATGGGAGCTCACTCTGTCATGCAGTACCCAGGAATTGAACTCTGACCTTCCAGTCATCAAGTTCAGCATCTTAACCACGTGAGCCACCACAGTTGCAGAGGTATAAAGGCTCATCTACACATCTTACCACTCCTCTGTTTACACTGGGGTTGCCAGATTTGACATCAAGTTATAGACAGGCAACCTTATGGACTACAACTAAACACATAGTGATTGGGGCAGTGATGCACTGCAATTTTTTTTACTACCTACCCTGTGGGCTGGCCAAATCTGTGGGTGGGGCCAAATCTGTGGGCATGGTCAAATATTCTGCATTATGGGCTATGGAGGTGGGTGTGGCCAACCAAGTGGGTGTGGCCTGGGGGAATTTCCGCTACCGGTTCTGCAGAACCTGCTGCAGTGCATCACTGGATTGGGGGCTTCTGCACCATCCTGATATATATTTGTTTTCCTACTGCCATTAGGTTGCAAGTCTTGATGTCAGGAACCTGAACATATCTCTGTAGCATTTCTGTCAGTGTCAAGAACCACTGACTGCCTAACACAGGAGTTCTCAACCTTTTAAAGCTGGGGGCCAGGACACACTCCCTCAGACAGCTTCGGGGGCCAGATGGTCATTTTACCTTTCCTCCACCACATGACACTTCCTGGTGTGGTGGAGACAGTAGGGGGTCACATGAAATGGCACTGTGGGCTGCATCCAGCCCATGAGCCACAGGTAGAGAATCCCTGACCTATCATTTTAAAAGTCTCCCTGCCAAGCCTGTTCCCAAATGTGTGTTGTTTCCATAAGAAGATTTCCAGGACTCACTTCAGAACTCTCCACAGACCTCAAAGGAAGTTTCTTTTTTTTAAAAAAAAAAATTCCACATCCTTTTCTCACTGAAATTTATTTTGTGTTGGAATCCATTTGTTCAGCATAAGTGTGCCTGGATGTGTGGTAGTCATGACTGAAATAACAAATTTCATGAAGTAGCTCTAAGCTATCAAAAGTTCACAATTGAGAATTAGATCAGGTTATGGTTTCAGGTCAGCTGGTGGTTGCTGTGTGATAGAAAAATGAAGTATTCTAGCCTGTTTGCTGCACTGTCGCATAGCAAACATCCTGCTATCATCAGTAAGAACCGGACCTCTGGTTCTTAATTTGACTCTGTCTTTTCTTCCCCAGATTCCACTTGGATGGTGTCTGCTCTTAAAATATTTCTAGTTAGACCAGCTCAGGTGAAACAAATCCAATTTGATATACCATAAAACTAAGCTGGCTACCCTTTTAAAGTTACTTTAAAATGTGGCTGTGGGTAAAGGGGTTGAAAGGCAAGGGCTTTGCCTTCAATTCCTTTTAACACTTCACATATGTGCATGAAGGAAAATTCTATCTATCTATGTGAAGAAATACTTCAGTTTGACAAAGCAAAATTCTTTTTTTATTTTGCACAGTAAAGGGGCAACTGCTAGATAGTGTGGCTTTTGCAAGGTTATTTAGCAAAGATTTTGCTTCTGTTACTCTTATGTTTTAAGTCAGTATAGATCTAGTCTGTCTCCAAAGGGCAGCCAAAGAGAATAATTGTTCCAAGGTAAATCAATATAGAATGAGGACAGCTATAACAGGATTGATGAGAAACAGATGGAAGGCCTCTGAGGTGTTGAAGGCCTCAAGCACACCAGTCATGACACAGAGAATGCCATGTTTAATCTTGATATAGCCAGTCTTCTGAGCAAAAGATGAATGTCAGGAATTCATTTCATAGAGTTTATCTATGAACTGTGTCCATATAGGAAATATGCCAGGGCACCCACTGAAATGCTTCTCAAGATCTAGGCCAGGGGTTCCTAACCTATGGCCTGTGGGCCAGCTGCGGCCCACCTCACCATTTCATGTGGCCCATACTGCCTCTGCCACACCCGGAAGTGGAAGTGGATGTGTTTACATCAGCTGTAAAATGCACCCGTGCATGCATAAACGTGCCTGTGGCTGTTGTAAATACAGAAATGGCCTCATTTACGACAGCTATAAATGTGCCCACTTCTGCTTCCGGGGGTGAGGTATGACACACTCAGCTGTCTGGGAGGCATGGTCAGGCCTGTGTTCTAAAAGGTTTGGGAACCCCTGATCTGGGCATTTTATTTTTATTTTATTTTTATAATAAGGAGTATTTCATGAAATAATAGGATACATTTCACCAGTAGTTAAGACACAAAAGATATAGCCTAGTCAGTTCATGCTTAAGTCCTGTCTTAATATGAACTTTGTCTTGAGCAAAGTATCTTTCTCTCCTTGTTAAACAGAACTCATCAGTGGCATAATCTCTTCTCTCACTGTATAAGTTTAGATATGAATGGAAATTGGACAAATTAGAAAACAATTTGTGGCTATAATTTGGACCTATAGGAATAAAGGAAGGCACCTTTTGTCAAGTCAGCCTACCATTCCCCCTAACTCAGAGACTGAAAAATGTTATTTCTTTAGAATACAACACCCACCACGCAGGCTCAATGTGGTTTCTGGGAATTGGAAACCAAAGTAATGTTGGAATTTTAACAACTTTGCATGCTCCTTGCAGTAGGCACAACAAGGAAGGACTTTCCTGGTCTAAGGTGACTGTCTATCTTTCAGCACTAAGTAATTATATTCTTCCCACCTTTGAATTTGAAGGAAAGCTCTGACTTTTCCCATTTCCCTGTTCTTTATGTTTCCTGCCTTTGTTTCTTAAGTCTTTTTCTTTCTCTGCTGATCCTGAGTATGCAGCAGCATGTGTGCACATCTCTCTGCCTTCCAAAGATAGAAAGAGACCACCTTTTTATCCCCATTATTCTTCCTATGTAATTTCAAGTGAGTAAAATATATTTTCTTACTAATCTAGCTGCTTTTTAGAGATATTCTTCTATATTAAGTGCTGGATGTAATAATGGATGGAATCAGGGAGACTTGTAGCTATTGTTTCCTCCTGCTATTTGTACTTCTGTGGGTTAACTGCTAAGATATTTGCCAAAATTCATACCTACCCAACAAATAGTAACTTACATTTTTAATAAATTAATGATTGTGTGCAAGGGGGTACTCTGACATTA
Organism: Bradypodion pumilum; assembly: GCA_035047305.1. Classification (NCBI taxonomy): domain Eukaryota; kingdom Metazoa; phylum Chordata; class Lepidosauria; order Squamata; family Chamaeleonidae; genus Bradypodion; species Bradypodion pumilum. Next base: position 184,824,263 of record JAWDJD010000005.1, read on the forward strand.
GTTTAATGTGAAACTGAGTTTAACCATTAGCTGCTTGTTGCTTTTGTGGGTATGTTAGAAGACATGTTGCAAGAGAAGTAGGAGGTGACATATGGTCAAATACTTCCACATTTTAAATGTACAGTTTTTGTGTGAACTTCAGAATAAGGTAAAGGTAAAGGTTTCCCTTGCTCGAAAGCCAGTCGTATCCGACTCTAGGGTGCAGTGCTCATCTCTGTTTCAAAGCCGAAGAGCCAGCGTTGTCTGCTTCTGCAGATGTTTCCATGGTCATGTGGCAGACATGACTAGACTCCGGAGCACATGAAACACTGTTCCCTTCCCACGAAAGTGGTCTCTATTTATCTACTTGCAATTTCTTGCTTTTGAGCTGCTAGATTGGCAGGAGCTGGGACAAAGAAGGGAGCTCAATCCATCCTGCAGTACTCGGGAATCGAACTGCTGACCTTCCGCTTCCCAGTCAGCGTCTTATCCACTTGAGCCACTGCAGTCCCTGAACTTCAGAATAGAGCTACAGAAATTGTTGGAAGGAAGGAAGGAAAAACAAACCCTAGATGAGAAAGAGAAACTTGCCTGAAACATACAATAGCAACTGGATATGGTACTGAGACTGCATTGGTTGCGCAGATGGATGATCTCTGGCGAGAGTGGGATGGCGATCATCCATCCGTCCTTGCTCTTCTTGACCTCTCAGCGGCTTTCGATACCGTCGACCATGGTATCCTTCTGGAACGGCTCCGAGGATTTGGGATCCAGGGCACTGTGTGGTCCTGGTTTTCCTCATTTCTGAGGGGCCGGACCCAGTCGGTGTGGTTGGAGAGTGAGATGTCCAGTCCTAGGTCCCTAAAATATGGGGTGCCTCAGTGCTCAGTACTCTCTCCTCTCCTATTTAACATCTACATGAAGCCGCTGGGTGAGATCATCCGTTCCCACGGGGTACGGTACCATCAGTATGCGGATGATACACAGTTGTACATCTCGGCCCATGGGGACCCCAGTGATGCAGTCAAAGTCCTTTCCAGTTGTCTGGAGGCGGTTGGGGTCTGGATGGGGGCAAATGGGTTACAGCTGAATCCTAGTAAGACTGAGTGGCTGTGGATGGGGGGTCCTGTGCTATCCTGGGAGCTACCATCTTTGGTTTTGGATGGGGCTATTTTGCCCCAGACTGACCCGGTGCGCAACTTGGGGGTCCTCCTGGATTCACGGCTGCTGCTAGAAGAACAGGTGGCGGCTGTGACCATGAGGACCTTCGCCCAACTTCAGGTGATTTGCCAGTTGCGCACGCTCGTGGACGGGGACTCTTTGCTCATGGTCACTCATGCTCTGGTGACCTCCAGACTAGATTATTGTAATGCGCTCTACATGGGGCTGCCCTTGATGACCATTCGGAGGCTGCAGCTGGTCCAGAATGTGGCGGCCCGGGTGGTGATGGGGTGTGGACGTTATCCCCATGCCTCACCGCTGCTTCAGGAGCTGCACTGGTTACCCGTTTGCCTCCGGGTGCAATTCAAGGTACTGGTTTTGACCTTAAAAGCCCTATATGGTAGTGGGCCAGGTTACTTTAGAGACCGCATCGCTCTAAGGATGTCTGTCCATCCAACCAGAGCAGACCGGAGGGGCTCTCTAATAGTGCCATCGGCCAGGGGGGCTCACCTCTCTGGCACAAGGAGGAGAGCCTTCTCTGTGTCTGCACCTGCCCTTTGGAACCTCCTGCCTGTGGAACTGCTCTCCAGATGGAGTTGTTGCTCTTTAGAAAAGAACTAAAAACCTGGCTGGCGGGCCAAGTTTGGGGTGCAGGTGGAGGGGTGGCTTCCGTTGGGTGGTTAATATAGGGGAGGATGCCTACCCCACGGTTTCTTCAGTTCCTGCACCCCTCTCTTTTTATGGGTGGGTTCTTATTGCTGGTTTTTATCTGTTTTATTTGTTTTTATCTGTTTTTACCCACTGTTGTGAACCGCCCAGAGTCGGCTTTGGCTGAGTGGGCAGTATAAAAATTTAACAATAAATAAATAAATAAACTACAAGTTAAACTAGATGGTGGCAGGGGAGTAGATGGATCAACAGCTTGAGTCAGCTATGGTGATATTATATTGTTACATGAAAAATAAATAGGAGACATGGTTTAAGGGTCCACCTAGATTCTACAGAGGAATTGTTGCAGTAGCAGCAATTTTGTAAGTATTTACAAATGTGATTTTTAAATTTTAAATCTCTAACCCCATGAGTCGGTCTCATCTGGTATAGCTTGTGAATGGTTTGTCTTATAGGCAGTCATCAAGAGGTAAACATAAGCTTTAACTGCATTCTGATTGCAGAGGAGACACTGTGAAAGATTATGTGGTTGAAACATTAATCGGCTTTCTTCTTCAGGTGATATTTGTTCTGACCCAAAAAGACATCTTAAACTGTGAAACCTCATAGTGACAGTGATAATTTGCATATTTGACTGGCATCCTTTGCAGGAAATTTTAGCTGCTCCTAGTGCAGAGAGATACGGAAAAACTATTGCAGATAGTCAGTGGTGGGCATCAGCAGGTTCACCCCAGTTTGCCAGAACTGGTAGCAGAAATTCTGGATGGTCCCGCTGTTATGTATGTTAACTGTGTTTTCTGACAGGAGCAGAATGTATCTTTTCTCATGTATCTATTCTTATGCAAATAAGTGGATCGAAAAATGTGCACACTCTGTAACCAATGTGCTTGTTGTATTATTGTTACTATTACTGTTTATAGTGTATATAAGTCCGAGTTTTGCCCCATCCAAACTGTGTTCAAACCCCACTAATAAAGAGCTGAATTTCACTACTTCATTCGTCTGGTTCTTTATTCCTTGAACAAGAAACTGGTGATGAGGATGGGATGGTGTCCCCACATGGCAGCAACATTGGCCCATTCGACCCAGCGCATCCAGTGAAATGGGCAACTTACGAATGCAATGGCATCGCAGAAGATCACCGACGGAAACCAGAAGCACTCCTGTTTCCTCACTCAGTGCAGTTATGAGACACTTGAGCTGGCAACCCACCTCATTCTCCCAAGGGACATGGATGTGGTGCCACTCGCAGAAATCATGTCTGCACTGAGGAGGCACCTGCAGCCAGAGGTCTCGATCTTCCTGGCCAGGGTGGACTTCCACAAAAGAGAGCAGTGACCCGGTGAACCCATTGCAGACTACGCTGCCGCACTGCACATTGCTGCCGCCCTGTGCAAGTGGGACAACATTGAAGAAGCACTCCGGGACCGTCTGCTGGCCGGCATGAGGGACGAAGATGCTCAATGTCACCTCATGATCAGGAAGACGCTAACCTTCACGGATGTCCTAGAAGAGGCAGTAGCGTCTGAGGATGCAGGGTCTGGGATAAATCTTTTCCTGCATTGCTACTCCACCACCAGTACCACCGACTCAGCTGCGCAAACTCAGCAAAGTTCACCTTCATCCTCCTCAGCATCACCTGGTTCCACCTCTTCATTGGAGTCCAGCGACGCAGAGGGAAAAGTCTGAGAAGTCTGATGAAAGCACCAAGAGCACCGTAATGATCGGGAGAAGAAATTCCTTCGCAAGTGTGATGGCTGCAGAGCCCGGCATGACCGCAAGAAGTGCCCCTTCCACACTGCAGAATGCCACAACTGCGGGCGAAGAGGGCACATTGCTAAGGTATGCTGACAGTGAAAGCAAAGACCTCCAGCACCTGTGCCCAAGAAGAGTCATCACCACAACACGTCCCTCACCAAAGTGTCACCTGAGCCTGAGCCATGTCAAGTTGGCATCGTCAGCAAGCATTTCATCGCAGACCTGAGCCTGCAGGACATCCCCTTCAAGATGGAGGTGGATTCAGGTACTACCTTTTCCATAATCCCACAGCAGGAGTTTTTGAGAATTCCCACTGCCTCTCGGCCCAATCTTAAATCCTTTAAAACTTCCCTCCGGGATGTGCAAGGTTCCCAGATTCCAGTCCTGGGGGTGGGAAATTTCTTGGTTAAATTCAAAAACATTCGCACCTCCTTACCATTGGTTGTAGTTAAGCAGGGCACTAACTGTCTTATTGGGACCCAATGGTTTAGAACCCTGAGAATCCGGCTTTCTGGCATCCACGCAAGAGACTCTGACCCAATCCGGGACGTTTGTGCAGAGTGGGAGACACCAATTGTGACTGCTTTGAAAAGTAACAGGGAGGTCAGGATATGCGCTGACTACAAGTGTACCATCAATAAAGCTATTCGCCCAAACGCATATCCTGTGCCCGTGGTAAGCCACCTTCTTGCCTCCTTGCATAGAGGAAATTGCTTTGCAAAACTTGACCTTACCAACAATTAACTGTGTCTCCTGCTGCTGCTATAGCCCAGACCATAGTAACGCATAGGGGGGCATTTAAGATAACTAGAATACAATTCGGGGTGAATGCGGCCCCTGGAATATTTCAATCTCTTGTAGAATGTATTTTGAAAGGGTTGCCTGGTGTCCTGCCATATTTTGACGATGTCCTGATTACCGCTAAGGACACCGTCGAACTAGCGGCCAGGCTCGATCGAGTCCTGTCATGTTTCGAGAGAGCCGGTCTACGTCTCAGAAGAGACAAATGTGTGGTTTTGGCACGGGAAGTGGAGTTCCTGGGGTACCGCATTACACCCCAATGTATCATGCCCTCTGACTCCAAGGTGACGGCCATGCACCCAGGCCGAAATGTAAAGCCGAATTGCGTTCATTTCTAGGATTGTTAAACTTCTTTTCTCCATCGCAAAGCCTCAGTTGCCGAACCATTACATCAGCTTCTTAAGAAAGATACTGTTTGGCACTGGGGCCATTGCCAGGAGAAAGCTTTCCTAGAACTCAAAAGGCTGCTATCTTTGGATGCTGTATTAACTCATTTTGATCCTAACAAAGAAGTTGTACTTGTGTGTGATGCATCCCCTGGGTGAATGGGATTTAGAGCTCCAGTTATGCCAGTTTCTTTTCACATATAGCCTCACCCCCCCCCCCCTTGCCTCAGGGCTGTCCCCTCTGAATTGATCCAGCGAAGGAAACTGTCATCCTTGCTGGACAGATTAGATCCCTCTTGGAGGACAAAGGCACAAATATAGTGATCCAATACCAGAAGGTTTTTTCTCCGAGAGACCCTGTACATTGCTGCAAATATGCAGCTGGTGGTCCTACGTGGGTGCCTTGGGTTTGTGATCGATCAGACTGGTCCTGTTTCTTACAGAATCAAAACAGCCACTGGTCTGATCTGGAGGAGGCACGTGGATCAATTGAGACCCAGAATACTGGACCCAGTATTGTTTGGCGTCGTCCTCCACTCTTAGTACACACAAGAGGGACCCTGAGTTGTCTTATTCATCAACAGAATTAGATTTTGGTTTTGAGCGATCCCCTGCTCCTCCATCTTACAAACGGGGCTTTAATTTGGCTTTACAATCCTCCCCCTCTAGTCAATCCCTCACTTCAGTCAGGTCGCCCATCCTACAAGCGCCTGAGCCGGCTCAGCCAAGTGTCCAACCCAGAAGGGAAACTAGACTGCCATCCTGGTTAAAGGATTTTGTTTTTACCTAGGGGGGAAGAATGTTATGTATGTTAACTGTGTTTTCTGACAGGAGCGGAATGTATCTTTTCTCATGTATCTATTCTTATGCAAATAAGTGGATCAAAAAATGTGCACACTCTGTTAGCCAATGTGCTTGTTGTATTATTGTTACTGTTACTGTTTATAGTGTATATAAGTCCGAGTTTTGCCCTATCCAAACTGTGTTCAAACCCCACTAATAAAGAGCTGAATTTCACTACTTCATTCGTCTGCTTCTTCATTCCTTGAACACAAAACCCACCCATCCAAATTTTGAAATAAAATAGTCCTAATTCGGGTGCAATGCAGGGCGATTCCCCTGGCCACGCCCACCATACCATGCCCACATTGTGGTAGTAAATTTTTTGGGAGCTATTCAATCAATAGCAAGAGATATTCAGTCAATAGCAAGCCCAGCCCAGTGTTCTCCTTGTTACCTGGAGACCTGCAGAAAGGATAGGTTATGGCTGTACTAACTTATAATTAATATCAGGTGATAATGTACAATTCTTAATTTATTCATCTTCCCTTCAAGGTAGTGACAAGCAAAAAAAGGTGCTGGGATAGGATTGCAAGTAAAAATGAAACTTGAAAACCTGAATCCAACCAAGTACAGCTCTGACGATCCTTTAATGTTTCCATCATTGCAGGCGCACCCCCCCAATAACGGACACAGACAACATTGAAAGTGGATAACAGCAAAGGGCCACATTTATTGATTCAATGCCCTAGTCCGAATTATAAATTTGTATTGGTAAAACGACCAATCATAATTCCTAAGGCAAGCAGGCCGAAGTAACACTGGTAAGGTACCACCCCAAAATTGCCAACGGCAATTGGTTACAATGTATCAAATTGTATCAATTTGTTTGTTAACAACAAACAAATTGTTGACCGTAGTCAATAACTAACTCATGACCCTGGTGGTGAGAAACCGCGCCACTGCCTTATTGACCGCGCGCCTGAGCACATAGCTGTGGCCCACCAGCCATACTGTCACCGGTGTAATACGACACCCAGGGTCTGTAAGAAAATTGAGAAAAAGGAAGGTAAGGTGACTGGATTGGTACTCATGGCGGGAGTGGGCGCACATAAAACTGAAAACATTGTGAGCCCCACCTCCCCCTGCTACGTATGTCAGCCCCAGAGTACCCAAAAGCAGCCGCTGTAGAGGCTGCGCCAATACGGAACGAATGTGTGCCAGAACGGGCACCCGGTAGTCCCACCCTGGTGAGGGCTCTGGCAGTCACCTTCCAAAACTGAAATTTAGTAAGGGGAGACCCATCTTGGTGACAGAAAAACGGGCCGTGGTGCATGCCACGCAGTGCCAGGTATTCCTGTAGGGCACCAACCGGACAGATGTCTGCCAAAGAACACAGTAGCAGTCTTACTCCACTGCCTACGCCATGCTGATCTGTTTTAGAGGAGCGAATCCTCAACTGGGCCCAGTCTTTGGCAACATATACATCTCCGCGTTCCAGTGCCCTACCACTTGCATCCGCCTTAGACAGCATCACGAGTTCGCTGATGCGGAGCGCTCCAAAAAATGCCACCGTTGTGGCTGCATGCAATTGGGCTGCCTCATAATGATCAAAACAGAGGCCTGGCCAGCCCCGGGCCAACTGGGTAAGAACCCCTGGGGAAATAGGGTGCCGGTCGTCCGGGCAACGCCCGCGCTCGCGCACCCACCCCTCCAAAACGTGTCTCACACAGAAGTCAGAGGTGGTATCCACATGACCCCCTACTTTGGCCATAAAAGCCAACGCCTAGAGCTTGGATGCTATGGTGCGAGGTGCAAGGCCCTGTGCATGCAGGTGAACCATGAACCGCAGAACATGGTCCACCGGGATGGGCCAGGTCTCTGGCCATTGAAATCGAGTAGCAAAAGCCCTATACAAATTGAATGCTTGTTGATACGCCTTACGCGTGCGTGGCGCTAGTGACAGGCCAATCGCCCGGTTCACCTCTCCTCGCCAATAGTCCACATCTCGTCCGGGAGTGGCGAGGGAAATTCCTCCGCATCCGGGGCCAAGGCGCGGAACCGGGAGATCTGCAGGCGGGACAAAGCGTCAGCAATATCGTTATTAACCCCTGGGACATGCCTGGCCCTGAACAAGACGTTGAGGCGCAAGCAGCGCAGCACAAAATGGCGCACTAGATCCATGACCCTGGGCGATTTAGAAGTCTGTGCATTGACAATGTGCACCACGGCAGCATTGTCGCACCAGAAATGCACCACCGAATTAGCCCACTGTTCGCCCCATAGCATCAAAGCCCCCAGAATGGGAAAAAATTCCAGGTATGTGAGATCCCGCAGGCGACCTGTGCCTGCCCATGCCGGTGGCCACCCACCATAGGCCCACTTCCCATTGAAGTACATCCCATAACCCAGGGATCCTGAGGCATCAGACTGGATCTGGAAATTGGGGGATGCCATGAGGTCAGACCTCCAAAATGAGACCCCATTAAACTCCCTCAGGAATTGCAACCAGACAAACATGTCTGCCCTGATACCCCGGGTAAGCCTGACTCTGTGGTGGGGCCTGGATAACCCTGCCATGGCGTCGCATAAGCGCCGGGCGAAAGCCCTGCCCGGTGCGACCACCCTGCAGGCAAAATTGAGGTGCCCATGTAGCACCTGCAGTTCCCTCAGGGATGCCTTACGCTTAGCCAGCAATTCCGAGATAAGGGTCACTATCCTGGACACCTTATCACCCGGTAACCTAGAAGCCTGTACTACTGTATCAATCTCAACCCCCAGGAATACTAGTTTGGTCGACGGGCCCTCGGTCTTTTCGGGCGCTAAAGGGACACCCAGTTCCTGCATTAGCGTCTGAAATGTATTGAGGAGACGTGCACACGTGTCCCAGCCCCGTTCACCCCCGAATAAAAAGTCATCCAGGTAATGGGCTACAGACCGGGACCCTGACCTGCGGACGAAAGCCCACTCTAGGAAGGTACTAAAACGCTCGAAAGCCGAGCATGATATGGAGCAGCCAAAAGGCATGGCCTTATCAAAATAATACTCCCCTCTAAACTTAAAACCCAGCAATTCAAAGTCGCCCGGGTGCACCGGCAAGAGGCGAAAAGCTGACTTAATGTCGCACTTGGCCAGCAAGGCACCCGGGCCACACGAGCGCACCATGCGCAGCGCATGGTCGAACGAAGTATACCTGACCGAACAAAGGTCATCAGGTATCGCATCGTTGACCGATCGGCCGGCTGGGTAGGACAAATGATGAATAAGGCGAAACTCACCTAGGGACTTTTTAGGAACCAAACCCAATGGTGAAACCTTAAGGTTGGGAAAAGGGGGTGCGGGAAAAGGTCCGGCGACCCTGCCCGCGTCTAACTCCTTTTTAATGCTGGCCTCGGCTACCTCCTCCCTTCCTCTGAGGGATAAAAGGTTGGGAGCATCCTGAGGAGATCTATCACCCATAAAAGGGATACGAAATCCCTGCTTAAAACCTTGGATAAGGTACTCCCTGTCCTCTCCCCTTGGGTACGATGCGAGCCAGCGCTCCAGCATGTCCACCTTAATTGGGGAGGGGGCCTTTCGGAGAACTAGTTCCATCCGTGGCAGGCTTGCCAGCCCACTGTCCACCCCTCCCTCTGCCTCGCACCCCCCCAGGCTTGGGACAAGCAGAGGCTGCATGGGGACCAGAACATGTGGGACACTCGTGCTTATACCTGCAGTTCTTCCGACTGCAGGAACCATTGGACGAGAAAGTCCAGCACAGCAGGCGGGCTGGAACCCCCTGCCCCGCCATTTGGCGGGTAACCTGCGCTGGAGCTGCTCGCTGGACCGCATGTCCACAATGGTATCTATCCCCCGGGGCAGGACGTGTGGGTGTCATATACAAGAGCCACAGTCTCTGGCACGGCTCATCCCATCTCATCTCGGGGTGCAGGGGAATCCTCATACGGAATTCCTCATCATATGCTAGCCATGAGGGGCCCGGGAAATCTACCATTGCCCTGTATATGTTGTCCAAATATTGGACCATGGGAATAGCTAGATCCGGCCGCGCCCTCAAATACACCGCCATGTATATCAAATAAGCGGGGAGCCAGTTAGCCCAGGTACGCGGCAGCTTACGGCGGCGTGCCTGCTCCTTGTCCTTCTCATCCTGACCCTCCCTTTCTTCCTTAGTGGGCTCTCTGTTCAGGAGTGAGAAGATATCCACGTACTCCCCTCGCCATATCTTTTCTCTGGTAGCCTGCGCCAAGTGATCACCCAATGGCAGGGAATACCCTGCCGTCGGCAAAGCCGAAAAGGGGATAGCTGGCCTACCCAAAGGGGCATGAGTTAACCCTGCCACCCCAAGTACGTTCCCAGCAGTGTAAGAACCAATGCCCACCCCAGCGGGCATGGTGGCAGTAGTTGTCGCCGGGTGGGTCGCCAGCGGCGTAGCCCCTGCACCACCCGCGCGAGGCCAAGGCCACTGAAAGGTCCCCCCTATATTGGGAATGTGTGTGGATGTACTCGTTTGCACCATATACTCACATGCTGCACCCCCGCGGGCCGCCCCCAACGGGGGTTCCGGCCCACTGGGGGCGTCGGAGCTCACGACCGATGTAGAGCTCATCACCGGGGCTTGACCCGCGCCAGGTTGCTGGCTGGGGAGCTGCGAGGCAGTGGCCGGAGCCGCGCCACCCGCCTGCAGCAGCTCAACCCTCCCCGCCGGCCGTTGTCCTGCTGCCGATAGCGCCTCCAAAGGTACCCCGAAAGGGGCACCTGCCTGATGGGTAAAGAGCCGGCCGGCCCACCTGACCCTTGCATGGGGACAGTTCCCTGCACCCCATGGCCCAGATATGGCCATTGGCCAGGGCCAAAGCCCGGTAGGGCTGGTGAGGAAACCTGCCAAGGCGGGGCACCGGGCCACCCCCCGAGGCTAGAGGGCCCCGGGAGAGGCAAGGTGCGATAGACCCCAAGCCACTAGCCCCGGCCGGGGATGGCAAAGGTGGCTGTTGAGGAGGCGGCACCACGGTCCTCCGACCTGGGTTGCGCCTCCTAACAGCCCGAGCTGAATTCGCAGGAGCCTTCTTTTTGGAAGGCATCTCGAGCAAAAAAGGGAAGCTAGCTAAGCAAAATCGACCCAAAAGGCTTCCCGGCAATACCAACGAGCGACGGAGGCGCAGGGGAAAAAACTTCTCCGCTCCGTCGCTGAGGCAAAATGGCAGCGCGGCTGCCTCGTGGCCACCCCTTTTATAAGGGAGCTGGCCACGCCCCTAACTACCCGGATTCTCTGTCCTGTGGGGGGGGGCCGCAAAGGGCGCGGCGGCCATTTTGGCGCCGCGCTTGCATTCTCACTTCTGAACTAGCAATTACATGCATCAGGAAATAAAAGCAAGAAGAGATTTCACTCTCTGTAATCTATATGGCACAGAGTTGATCTATGGAAATTTATAGCTAGGGTAATCATTTATCCTAACACAGCAAGTTAGGGATCTGCCTGCAGAGCCATCATTTTGGGAGTTCAGTTCCCCACTGTGCCTGACAGGAAAAGACCCAGCCCCTAGAACAGGAGTTCCCTACCTTTTTATGCCACGGGCTCATTTATGGCTGTTGTAAATGTGGCCACTTCTGCATTTACAACAGTTGTGGGTGCATTTACGCTTACATGAAACCTCTGGGGGAGATCATCTGTTGTTGTTGTTGTTCTAATAAAATTTATATCCTGCCTCATTCAACACAACGTGTGACTCAAGGCTGCGTACAACATAGGTATATAATACAATACAATACAATTCCTAATACAGTACAATTACAAATAAGAAAAATAAACAGAAAATACCAGAAAATGTACAGTTTTCATCTTACAAAATTTACAGGACACATACAAATTATACAATAAACACACTTTAAATACTGAACTAACAAAGTTAATTGCACAATACCCTTGGCTACCGACAATGCCATGGGTCAAATGTCCACGATGGCGCCCCATGGCTCGAACGTCCATGACAGAGGCGGGGAAGAACCGGCCCTGACCCAGCTGAAGCAAGAAATTGTTCCAGCAGCTCTGGTGGTGGCAGCTTTTCACGGCCCCACTGCGGGAACAAGGCACCACAGGGTGAAGTATCATCAATATGCAGATGATACTCAATTGTACATCTCAGCCCGTGGTGATCCAAGCAATGCAGTTGAAGTCCTAGCCAGGTGTCTGGAGGCTGTAAGGGTCTGGATGGGGGACAATGGGCTACAATTGAATCCTGGCAAGACTGAGTGGCTGTGGGTCAGGGCCCCCGCATTATCCTAGGAGTCACCATCTTTGGTACTGGATTGGGCTCTTTTGCCTCAGACAGACCTGGTGTGTAATTTGGGGGTCCTCCTGGACTCACAACTCCTGCTCGATGAACAGGCAGCAGTCATGTCCAGGAGGGCTTTCACACAACTTCGCATTATTCACCTATTACGCCCACTCCTGGACTGGGACTCCTTGCTACGGTCACACATGCTCTGGTCACCTCCAGACTAGATTACTGTAATGTGCTCTACATGGGGCTGCCCTTTATGACCATTCAGAGGCTGCAACTGGTTCCAAATGCAGCTGCCCATGTGGTGATGGGCTGTGGAAATTATGCCCATGCCTCACCCTTGTTGCGGGAGCTGCATTGGCTGCCAGTGTGCAATTCAAGGTGCTGGTGAGGATCCTTTAAAGCCCTACATGGTAGTGGGCCAGGGTACTTAAGTGACCGTGTCACCCCAAGGACATCTGCCTGTCCCACCAGAGCAGACCAAAGAGTCTCCCTAATGGTGGCTCTGGAGCACTAGAACAGTGCTTCCCAACCTTTCATTTTTGAACTTCAATTCCCAGAAGCCTAAGTCAATTCCCCAAAACACTGATCAGCCTAAGTACTGGTTTAGGCTTCTGGGAATTGGAGTCCAAAAACCAAAGGTTGAGAAGCACTGCACTAGAAGGAGAGCCTCTTCCGTGACTTCGGACTCGATCAGTGCGGCCTGGAAGTCCATCTCGAAGATCTCCCAGTCGCCCGGTTACATTGATACAGCTGATGGTTATAATGTTGCACCCAGAAAGGTTACATTGGTAACACATGGCAAAGGTACATTGTTAAAGGCACAGCTTTACAGAACACAACACTTATGTAGTTTAATCCTGAGATCTACCAGGCACAGGCTCATGAGAAAAAGTTCACTTAAAAGTTTTGCTGGTATTTTTAGACAGGGATGTGTGTATGCACATATGCACATAGTTGCTCTATCTTATTCATGGAATTTCATTCAGGGCAAGCATTAGCCCTGGTAAGGTGTTCATTTTAAAGAGGATAAATCTTATAAGAGGAGGTAAGGACACTCAGCTCACACTTCAGTCTCTGTGTGAAGAGAACAACTGTCTACAGAGGACAATTTCTGCTGCACGTGGAGATTTTCCATACCCAGTAGAGACTCTTCTCTTCAGACTGACATGGCAAGTGACGACAGAGGGCAGATATGACACATGCCCTCTTCATGCTTTGTAGATCCTCATAAGAGCAGATATGATTTTTGCATAATAAATTTCTACCACCAAGGCAAGCGGTCTCCTACCTAAAAGCATCCAAAGAGCTCAACTAACAAATGGAGTTCATGCTTGTCCCATATGAAAGGATAGTCTTGGTGATTCTAAACTTCCTTCATTTCAGCAGTATAAAGATATTTTGTTACTGTTGTTATAAAAAGATATTTATTTTTAGCAATCTCTAGAAATCTACCACAAATTAGAGAACTACCTGTAACTCTAGCTCTACTTTCCTTGTTGGTGAATGGATTTAAATTATCAGGTTTGCTAGAACAAGATAAAAATCAGTTGTTCCCATATCAAATAATGCTTCATTTTGCAAAATATCATTTTTACTACTATTAATATTTTTCTTTACCTTGTTTGCTTACTTACTTATTTATTTCATTAGTAATAATTTAGTACCATAAATTATTCTGGGTTGAAAGGATTTTTGCTGGAGAATCTCCACTCAGGGGACACCTGAATGAGACTCGTTTCATGTCCCCAAGAGCAGAGACAGGGGCTCAATCTGTCATGCAGTACCTGGGTCTCGAACTGCTGACTTGCCAGCCTTCCATCTAACAAGGTGAGCTTCTTAACCACTGAGCTACCGCAGCCCCTATTTATTTCATTTATGTTGTATGGAGCTTATTCTCCTCCTCCACTTCCTCCATCTTCTGATGCCATATATACTTCTCCTTAGAAGGACCCAAAGCAGTTAACAGTATTAAAAGAAACATTATTAAAAGCAGAAGCAATATAATATCTTAAAAGAATTAAACAAATTGGTAGATTACAAACCTTCTCCTCTCCAAGAGTCCCCCTTCATATTCTTCAGGCTGCAAAAACTGGAACTTTTCCATTAACACAGGACATGCAAGGGGCATAGTTATACTCATAGAACATGTATCAACTACATCATCCAAGTCAAAGCAGACCTGAGTGGTTTTGCCTGCAAAGTGTCATCCATTTTTTATTTTTATTTTTTGCTTCTTTACTTATTTATTGTCATGGAAATTAGAAAATAAAAGCATTCAAGAATCTGTTGCTCAGAAAGTTGACATCTGTGAACGTTTAAGTCATCATTCAAACAGGATGTGACTGGAAATGTTTTAGAGCTTGCTTTTGGATTTTAAGATGTTACAAACGTAAGAATATATTTTGGACTTCCCTTGAATTCAGAGATAATCAGCTGTTTTTCATAGCTTTAGTTTTACTGTATCAGCCATTCAGCAGTAAGATCATATTGCTTTAAGTAGCAAGAGCTGAAGGCTACGAAACATACTTCCAACAGTCAGATTAGCAGGAGGTTAACAAATCAATTGAGGGTTTCTGGTATCTTAAAACATAAGAGCTTTAAAATATAACAACTTTGAATCTATTTAATTTTTTCAGAAAAGTAAGCTTGTAGAGTTCAAAGTGTGATAATGATCAAAAATATTGTTAAAATAGTGCTTTCATATTTCACAAAAGACAGATACTGAGGTAAATATATATGAATTCACCTGGGCACACACACAAAATAAGCACAATTTAGCACAACACAAATACCAATTAAAATAAACAACCATCTCAAGAACATTTCAGATCCTGGATTTTGTTGTTCAGTCACACAGTCAAATCTGACCCTTTGTGACCCCATGGACCACAGCACACCAGGATCCTCTGTCATCTGCAATCCTCCATAGTCCACCCAGATTTACGTCCACTGTGTCAACTATGCCATCTAGCCATCTCATTCTCTGCTGCCCCTTTCTCTTTTTGCCATCAATCTTTCCTAGGTGCTGGTAATTACCTTTAAAGCCCTACATGGTAGTGGGCCAGGATACTCAAGAAATCACATCACCCCAAGGATATCTACCCGTCCCACTAGAGCGGACCAGAGGGGCTCTTTAAAAATACCAATTGCTAGAGAAGCTTGCCTCTCTAGCACTAGAAGAAGAGCCTTTTCGGTATCCACTCTGGCCCTATGGAACCTGCTGCCAGTTGAACTGCATTTCCAGACTCTGCTACTGCCCTTTAGGAAAGAGCTGAAAACCTGGCTGGCAGGGCAGGTGTGGGGAGGTGGAGAGAGAGCAACCCCACCACCACCCACACATACACACACAGACTCATTTAGAGCAGGATCACTCATGTTTTTAAAACTTTTTAACTAGATTTTTAATTGGTGCCGGTGGGAGGTAGTTTTTCAGTGTTTTTAGGAAATGTAAGGGTTTCTGTAGTTTAAATGTTGGAGATTTTATGTACGCCACCTAGAGTCGCATGTCGATTAGGGAAGCTATACCAGATTTAATCTTTTTGTCGGAGCGGTGGCAGAGTGATCTGAGATTACGGAAATTAAACATAACACCTGTGCCATGGTCAGATCACTATTTGGTGGCTCTAGACTTCCTGGGTACGTCGCTTCACCGTAGGGAGGCAGGGCCTATTAGAATGGCCCGCCCCAGGCAACTGATGGATCCTGATGGATTCCAGAGGGAACTGGGGGATTTTCCTCTGGATCGGCAACACGATTCGCCCGAGGCACTGGTCGACCTGTGGAACAGGATGACAACAGCGGCCTTGGATGAAATCGCACCACTACGGCCTCTCAGAGCTCATCGAGCTAGGTCATCTCCATGGTTCACAGATGAACTGCGGGAGCTCAAACGGGCAAAGAGACGCCAAGAGCGCCGCTGGGTGAAGACCCAGAGAGACTCCGATTGGACACTAGCTAGGGCCGCTATTAGGGCCTATCTAGTGGCGATGGAGGTGGTGAGGCGACAATACTTCACCACCCTTATCGCCTCCGCTGATAATCGCCCAGCCACCCTGTTCCGGGTTACCAGGTCTCTCCTTGGTAGGGGGACCCCGGTGCCCGGTTGGCAGGGGTCGGCTGAGGACTTTGCTGACCATCTAGTGGAGAAAATCGATCGGATTCGCTCTGGGTTTAATCCTGGCGTGGATGGGGAGAGTCCGGAGGGAGCCGGAGCACAGTCTTGCCATGCCATCTGGGACCGGTTTGATCCAGTTGCCCCTGATGAAGTGGACAGGCTCCTTGCAGCTGTGCGCGCCACTACCTGCCCTTTGGACCCCTGTCCCACCTGGTTGGTGAAAACCTCCAAGGCAGTGACAGGTGGCTGGGTTGGGGCTGTGATCAATGCATCATTGCGGGAGGGGGTGTTTCCTGCACCTTTAAAACATGCTTTGGTGCGCCCCCTCCTGAAGAAATCTTCCCTCGACCCAGCTGTCCTAACTAACTATAGGCCTGTCTCAAACCTCCCCTTTTTAGGGAAGGTGTTGGAGAAGGCAGTGGCGTGTCGGCTGCAGGGGGTACTGGATGAAGCGGATTATCTGGACCCTTTTCAGTCAGGATTCAGGCCTGGATATGGTACCGAGACGGCATTGGTCGCACTGATGGATGATCTCTGGCGGGAGCGGGACGGTGGTCACCCATCCGTCCTTGCTCTTCTTGACCTCTCAGCGGCTTTCGATACCGTTGACCATGGTATCCTTCTGGAACGGCTCCGAGGTTTGGGAATCCAGGGTACTGTGTGGTCCTGGTTTTCCTCATTTCTGAAGGGTCGGTCCCAGTCGGTGTGGTTGGAGAGTGAGAGGTCCAGTCCTAGGCCCCTCAAATGGGGGGTTCCTCAGGGCTCGGTGCTCTCTCCTCTCCTATTTAACATCTACATGAAACCGCTGGGTGAGATCATTCGTTCCCATGGGGTGCGGTACCATCAGTACGCGGATGACACTCAGTTGTACATCTCGGCCCATGGGGACCCCAGTGATGCTGTCAAAGTCCTTTCCAGATGCCTGGAAGCTGTGGGGGTCTGGATGGGGGCTAACGGGCTACAATTGAATCCCAGCAAGACTGAGTGGCTATGGATAGGGGGTCCTGCATTAATCCGGGAGCTTCCATCGTTGGTTCTGGATGGGGCTATTTTGCCCCAGACAGACCCGGTGCGCAACTTGGGGGTCCTCCTGGATTCACGGCTACTGCTAGAAGAACAGGTGGCGGCTGTGACCAGGAGGGCTTTCGCCCAACTTCGGGTGATTCGCCAGTTGCGCCCACTCCTGGACCGGGACTCCTTGCTCATGGTCACCCATGCTCTGGTTACCTCCAGACTAGACTATTGCAATGCGCTCTACATGGGGCTGCCCTTGACGACCATTCGGAGGCTACAGCTGGTCCAAAATGCGGCTGCCCGGATGGTGATGGGGTGTGGCCGTTATGCTCATGCTTCGCCACTGCTCCGGGAGCTGCACTGGTTGCCAGTATGTCTCCGGGTGCAATTCAAGGGGCTGGTTTTGACCTTTAAAGCCCTATATGGTAGTGGGCCAGGTTACCTAAGAGACCGCATCGCCCTGAGGACGTCTGTCCGTCCAACCAGAGCGGACCGGAGGGGCTCTCTAATTGTTCCATCAGCCAGAGGGGCTCGCCTCTCTGGCACAAGGAGGAGAGCATTCTCCGTGTCTGCACCGGCCCTCTGGAACCTCCTGCCAACAGAATTACGTCTTCGGACGGAGTTGCTGCCTTTCAGAAGGGATCTTAAAACCTGGCTGGCAGGTCAAGTGTGGGGTGCGGGTGGAAGGGTAACCACCATGGGGTGGTTGGTGTAGAGGAACTCTTCCCCATGGTGCCTTTTCGATCCTGCAGCCCTTGCTTTTTAGGGGGTGGGTAGTCTTAACTTTTTTACTGTTTTAACTGTTTTTAGGATTATTGTTGTATTTGTGAATATTGTCTGTAAACTCCTTGGGTTGCCCTGGGGTTACTTTTTATGTTGTTAGCCGCCCAGAGTCGGCCTTGTGTTGAGTGGGCGGGATATAAATTGAATAAATAAATAAATAAATAAAATATACAAATTTAATAATAAATAAATAAATAAATAAATTTATTACTTGTGGTTCCTCTCTCTCTCTTTCCATTGCTCTTCTTTTCTCTCTCTTCCTCCTTTGCCTCACAACTGCTCAACGTGTATGTTTATTTGTTCAAAGGCACATTCATGAGGCAAGCCTAAAATCCCAATCTACGATTAAACACAAGAGTATACCCCACTTATCTCAATGAGACTCATTAGTTTCCTGAAGTACTAACAAGAAGTTGGATAATTACTACTAAATACTTCAATAAGCCTGTGCAGCTGGAGTTTATGAAAAATTTCCCAATATAAAACAAGCCTCACCAAGGCTCAAATTACAGAAAAGACTAGCAGAGGACCCAGTGTTGCCCGGGGGTACCCTACCCGGGCCAAGGAGAGAACCAGCCCCCACCCCACCCCAGCTGCATAACCTTTTTGTCTGCTGTCATAGCGGCCACTCTCTCAGCCCTGCCGTGAGGTGCTGTCTCAGCCTTACTCTGGCTGCCACCGTCGGCCTCCCCAGCAACTATAGTCAGTGGGTAGCCATCACAACCAGGCCCCTCCATCCTCCCATGGGTTGTGTCAGGTGAAAGGAAGGCTTCATTTGGGTGGGTGGGCAGAGGATCTATGGGGGGGCTGTAGCCTGCAGAAGGTAGCAGCCCGGTCCTGTCCTCTGCCCACCACCCTACTGTGGGTTCTCCCTTCCCCCTGAGGCATGCCTCAGGAGTGCAGTGGAGCCATGCCGCAATGGCCACCCACCGACATTAGTCGCTGGGGCGGGGGCAGCCATAATGGCCACCATCCATACTGGCGGCTAGGCCATGCGCCACCTGGAATGCTGGGCAGACTTTGGCACATGCGTGTAATTTCACATATTTGCCACAGCCTGGAATCCCAGGCAGGGTTAGGCACATGCGTGGATTCTCGCACATGTGCAGTCACCTCCCCTGGTCATTTCTGCCAGCTGGGGGGCATTGCAGCCCCTTTTGGGGGGCAAGTACCCCAAGGCGGGCAGTTGGTTACCCATGCCGGCCACCCCAGACATTGAAGGTAGGCGTGCACGCAGTTTCCATCACAATCGGTGCACGGGTGTCACTTTGTATGAGGGTGCTCCAGATCTGGTCAGCTGGGAATTGGTTGAGCTGTGGCAATGACATCACAATCCACCCTGGTTGGCTTTTTCCCCTTGCTTTTTCTCCTGTCGGTGGGGGCGTCCCCTTTGTGGGTTAATTTAGGGGTGATATCCCTCCCCATGGGGCTTGACACCCCCACAGTGACCGTCTCTTTGACCCAAGGTACGTACGTGCCGAGTTTCAGTGCGATCGGTGCAGGGGTGTGGATTTGTATAAGGGACATACAGCACTAGACCTTGATTTTAGTTATAAAGATATGGCAGGAATCTTTTCAGGAAATAGCAGAAGTCATTTGAAAAATAACTAGTCAAAGGTAAAGGTTTCCCTTGCTCGAAAGCCACCTGTGCAATGCTCATTTCCATTTACAGCCAAAAAGACAACACTGTCCTTGTCTGCAGATGTTTCCATGGTCATGTGGCAGGCATGACTAGATGCTGAAGTGCATGGAATGCTTTTACCTTTCCCTTCAAAGCAATATCCACTTACAATCTTTTTGCTTTCAAACTGCTACTGTATGTTGGCAGGAGCTGGGACAGACAATGGGGGCTCGCTCCATTGTACAGCACTCGGGTCTCGAACTGTTGACCTGCCAACCTTCTGTTCATTAAGCCAAACATTTTAACCACTAAGCCACCTATGTGCTACAAGCCACAAAAATAAAATGGCAGCAAAATAGGATCAAGTGGTATGCAGGAAGGTTGTTTCATTTGAGAAATTGAACACTGAAACTACTTGACCAATGTTCTCCAAATCTGGCACACAGCAAGGGCATACTGTCTTCTTTCACTGTTCCAAATAGCAGTTGTGATTCAAGAATCCCATCAAAAGTCAATTTTTTACTTCCCCTTTCTGTTAGAAATGGTGCATAGAATGTTGTTGTGCCTGGTCGTAAAATATCCAGAAATGCACTCCTTTAAACTCCTATGGCCAAAGATCTAGTCAAAATAATGTTCTAGCTAAAGCCACCATATGTACTGAAAATACATATAATGGGGAGGTAGAAAGAGAAAATAAAAAAATGGGAGGAAATCTTTAAATGGGAAAGTGTATTCCAGAAATAGTGATGTCTTGTTTCTACTTGCTGTTATTTCAAAAGAATCTGTAGTTCAATGTAATTTTAACTTGCTCTTCTTAAAAAACTGAAAGTTTCTTAAAAGCCAGGCAATCATGCAAAATAAGCACACATCAATCAAACATGACAGAGTGAGAGGGAAGCTCACTCCCTCAAGCAGCACTCAGGTCTTGAACTGCTGACCTGCCAACCTTTTAGTCGTCATGTTCAGTGTCTTAACCCCTAAACCACCACAGTCCCTACACCTCAATCATATCCACTCCTTTAAATGTTTGCCCTGGCTTGGAGCAATGCACAGGCAGATAAGCTGGATATCATGCGGGGTTGATGACAAATACTGTGCAACAATAGGTACTGAATGTACACTTTTTAATGCAATGTGTCTATACGAAGGCCAGAGGGCAACCAAGTCTGTGCCAGGATCTGACACTCTATGATATGGGCACCCTACATTCCAAAGAGTTGTCAGTGAACCTCCTAGTAAATTCTACTTAAACTACCCTTTCAACAAAATACCATCCTTCTGGTCCACATCAGATTAATATACCAGTTTAAAAAGGAGCCTATGAGTTAATGGAAAGGATGAATCCCACCATAAGAGAGACTACAGTACCTTTCATAGGAACTTCAAAGGTTAACTATTCTATTTCAGTATATGCTTTCATGGATGTGTCCACTTCTTCAGACCCCTCAAACATAACAGTTAGTCTTCAAAGTGAAACAGCAGTTTTCTTTTTGTATTGTTTATTTTCTGATATGCTTGAAACAGAGACTAACATGGCTACTCTTCCAGAAAAGTCAACTCTGAAGAAGTAGGCGTCTCCGCAAAAACTATTTTATTTCATTTTTCTCTTGGATATGCTTACTCAGAATGACATGGCTACTTCTTTAATAAAAATCATAGGAACTGTAATTGCTCTGTGAATAACTGTTTGCCAGGCAAAAGGAGCAGTTCCCTGTTATCAACCCCCACCCCCTTAACTCAGTCACATGGAGTCACATAGAGTCTTCTCTCCCTGCTTCTTTTGAAAGGTCTTGTTCATTTTGAAAAATATTAAACCATTAGGCAATCAAGACTGGTTCTTCTATTTACTTCGATCTGAGGTCTATATCTTTCAGACTGCCTGACAAGCCATTCATGATAGCATGACACATCCACCAATTACTTATACATAGCAAGCATCTTTTAGAAACAGTTCCTTATGCCTTGGGTCTTCCATATGCCTTTGGAAGAGCATTGTAAATTAATTTTGTCTCTATTATAGAAGGTACAGCTACTTTCCAATAAACACTATAGTAGATATGTGGTTGCGTAAAAGCTCCCGGGGCGGGGGGGGGGGGAGAGAGAGACTAAGCTAGTGGTGTGTCATAATGTGCCCTCAAGTTTCTCAAACGTTTTATTTCCCTGGGGGGGAAGTTTCCATCTCTCTCTCCTTTTCATAGATTCCTAGTATAGAGTTTTGTTGGCTGGTATTTTTGAGATGACCATAATATTGTAAGTGACTATAGATGTTATACTTGTTGCTGCTGGTAGTGGTGATTCTATTTTCTTTTTATTATACACTTCTGTGTTTCTGCAGCTTTCTTAGATGGCCACACACATTGGTTTGAAAAAGCCCTACAGAAAGTTTTACTGATTAGGAATATCTCTCCCTTAACTTTTGTTCAAGTATGGAATGCTGGGGAATCTCCCAGCCGGGACAGAAATGGTTTACAATTAAAGACGGGGCATTTGTATACATTGTTACCTCGTGTAGAGATTCATTCTCTCTAGAGAGGAGGAGTATAAATGCAGCAGCGGCAGCAGTGGCAATGATGATGATGCCACCACCGATTATTATTATTATTATTATTATTATTATTATTATTATTATTATTATTATTATTATTATTATTATTATTATTATTATTATTATTATTATTATTATTATTATTATTATTATTATTATTATTATTATTATTATTATTATTATTATAAAATAAGTGGAATAATTGCAAGAACTGTAGCACTATGGTGGCTTAGTGGTAAAGATTAAAGATGCTGAGCTTGGAGACTGGAAGGTCAGCTTTCGATACCCGAGTGCTGCACGACAGATCTTGGGTTCATGAAAAGAGCCTCATTCAGGCATCCCCTGAGTAGAGTTTTCTCCAGCAAAAATCCTTTCAACCCAGAGTAATTTCTGACATGAAATGTATTTCTTTATTGCAAGCACTTGAAATCTCACCTATGGAAATTTCTCGGAAATGTTATCTCCATCGAAATTATTTACCTAAGAAATGTGCTTCCTATCACATTAAGTGACATTGGTTGAAATTCTCCTGTTGGAAATTTTCAAGGCAGCACTGATTTGGATGCCCAATATTTATAGGTCTAGGTGAAATTCTCCCTTGCTCGAAAGCCAGTCATATCTGACTCTAGGGGGCGGCACTCATCTCTATTTATAGACAAAGGGCCAGAACTGTCTGCAGCTGCAGATGTTTCTGAGGTTATGTGGCATGCACATGAATGCTGTTACATTTCCTGACAAAGTTGTACCTATTTATCTACTTGCAATTTCTTGCTTTTGATTGGCAGGAGATGGGGACAGATGACAGGAGCTCACTCTGTCATGCAGCACTCAGATTTCGACCTGCCAACCTACCGACCCTCTAGATGTCAAATTCAGCATTTTATCTGCCAAACCACTAATAAATTGGCATAAATATTTTGAAGCAACCTAATTTTGCTCTCATAAAAATGGCCTTAAAGGCAAGACAAGGCTTTATGATGAGAAACAGATTGGAGTTTATCCAATATGTTAGAAGCCTATAATCTATTCTTTCTGTATAAAATACTTTATTTATATGCTAATGCAAATCCTTCCTCTATTTTTATGTAAGAAAAAAATCAAGGCATAAGAATGGTTTTTTTTAAAAAAAAAATCTTATTTTCCCCTACAAAGGTAGACAAATCCCCAAACAAGGATTGAGGCAAACTGAATAGCAATGATAGCAATTACTGTACAGTTATATAGTGCCCCATAGTGCTTACTGCACAAGGTAATTACCAACCATGGAAGGATGGAAAGCTGAGTCAACCTTGTGACCTGTCAGAATTCAACTTACAATATCAGCAGTTTTGGCTGTAGTATAGCAGTTAAACCCCTGTGAAACCACCACAGCTCTATACATTAGATTAATCTCAAATTAGATTAAGTAGTCTTTTTTTCCTAAGAAAGATATGCATCTAGTACAAGGGTGGCCAACCTTTTTTTACATCCCGGACCTAACCACACACCCAGACAGTGTTGCGGGCCAGACCACAAACCCCGGAAGTGGAAGCGGGCACATTTACAGCTGGTGTAAATGCACCCACTTTTGCATTTACGCCAGCCACAGGTGTGTTTGTGGATGTGTGGACACATTTTATGGATGATGTAAATGTTTCCGTTTCAACTTCCAGGTGTACGGAGACATCGATGGGCTGTATGGGATGGTGTCGGGGGCCAGGGCTGGCCCATGGGCCATAGGTTGAGAATCCTTGATCTAGTGAAATGTTAATTGATTCATTTGCTCTAAGATGAAATGTCTGGATAAGTACAGCATAAAGTACAAAATTATTCCTGTCTAAATGACTGTTGATGAACAAGTACCAGCTTAATACCTTGATTTTTCTTTATGCTATTTCCCCCACCCCTTTCTAGTTACAGCTGATATTCTCCATTAGTAACCAACAACAACAACAAAACTTTTAATGTTCCACATTTATATTTGAAATTTTAAACAGCACATATAAACCATTTACCAATTGCCCTTGGTCAGACCACAAACCATGTTAAATAGGCTGAGCCAGAAACCCTCAGGATAGAGTGTAGATGAAATGTTTAAATACTATTTTGTTCTCAGGAAATGTTCTCTTATCTCTGATTATTAAGATCATGTTATGGGGAAAGTATGCAGAATCTTTCCTTCTGAAACTTTTAAACAGCTTGTGCTGGAATGCAATATTTGTTGAACTGGGAATCTTAAACAAACAAAAGCAGAATTTAATCCAAATTAGTTTGGAATGGTCCCGGGGGGACTCCATGTCATTGATTCTTAAAATATGATCAATGAATCACCAATGAGATGACATGTACTTTCATATTGTCTCAAAAAATAGTCCCAATATGGAAGGAAATGTCTCAGGATTCTTATGCAACCATGTTAAATGTGTAGTATAAAAGCGTGTGTGTATGGGGAGGGGGAGGAAGCACTGCTAGATAATGTATACATTATGATAATTATGAACAAGATAATGTATTGCCAATTAATCCAGGTAGTGATAATTATAAGACTTGCATAGACTTGTCCATGTTAATCAAGTATGCATGTACCTGCCAAACTCAGCCATAATCTGTGTTTATAAAGTATAAGAAAACTTCAGAGAAACTTCTTCTTCTTCCATGTCTAGGCCAGATGTGAGACTGCCAAAAGGAACCTTTTGGTGAATCATTCTGCAGTTTTTTTATTTATTTATTCTTAGATTTTTATGCCGCCCACTCGGGAAAACTCGACTCAGGACAGTGCACAACAGTAAAAACAGATACAATACAGTAAAATATAACAAAACAGGTTAAAACAGTTCCTTTCACCTGACCCAGTGTGAGAAAGATTAAGCAGCAACATGAGGTTGATGTTACCAGATTGTGGCTCAAATATATCACAATCTTTGAGGAGACTCTTTCTGTGTAGGGAACTCTTTCATTTTGTCTTCAGGTGAAGAGCAGATATTTTTGCCCAAACTAATATTTTCCAGTACTGAGTCTGAGGCAAATAGTCAGTAACCAGAAATGAAGTCTTGGATCTCAACCAACAAAAGCTAACAGATCGTAAGGTCTAGGCGCGACGCATCCTAGAGTTATCAAGGAACTGAAATATAAAATTGCTGACTTTCTGGCAAATATATGGAAGTTGTCTGTATGATTACCCCTCATACAGTAGATTGGGGCTGAGATCCTTGTAAATTTAACCATGTTTTAATAGATGGACAGCAGTGAGGTAAATTTATTTGCCCAATGAAGATGGCTGAAAATTTATTTTAGGTCAATGTTGATGTGTACACATCCAACAGTTGCAAATATCTTCAGAAATATTTCTTGTTTAGAAAGCTGATTGGCCACTGATCTGGACAGCTAGTTGGCCACTGATCTGAAAGGGCTACTGCTCTGATTTAGAAGGATTCTTATGGTCTATATGAGATCAATAAATAAGAAATGAAGTGTGTCAATGACATTAACATTGCATGTTATTTCTGTTTATAAAGAAAATGAGCTCTACATTCATGTGGACAGAAAATGGGCACACTTTCTATGTGTCCTGTGGTTTGTGCCCTCATTTTAAAAAGTGTTCAGTTTGGGAATGAGTAATTTCATCTCTCAATCTACTGATCTATCAATCAATCATTTTCTCTTGCTGCACAAAAAAAAAATGCTTGATAGCCATTACAGCTGCTTGTGATGTCAATGATACCCCATGACTTGCTGTCTCTGCTATAAAGGAATATCCCTAGAAGTGAGACAATTTCTGTGGATTACAGATAAATAGAAATATCCAGAATACAAACTGGGACCAAAGGTTAAAAGATGAATTGCATTATTTCCGGCTTTGCTGTGAATCTCCCACCAAGATCAATGAAAGTTCTGTGTGTTTTTGTTGTTATCTGGATCTCTGCGAAAAGCTAAAAAAATCTGTTCCTACTCTTATATTCTTCTTTTGATGTATACAGACACAACTTTCTTTCTTTTTTTAAAGATAGCTACACCATACTTAGGTGAAAGAAATAATGTTTCCCCTGAAATATAATTACTGAAAATGGAAAGCTTCGACTAAGTGACATGAATCCTGAATATATTTAAAATCAACATAAAGGTTAACTTAACATTGTTGTGCCTCATTCTATTCAAGTGCTGTTCTGACATGTTAGAGTTGTCAGCAGGGTGACACAGCATGCTCAGGCCTAGTTTGCATAGAATTTACTGTGTCTAATAAAATGCTCCCTGGCGGCTTTATTTCCAGCACATCATTGAGTCAACACAGTTCTGGTGGCAGTAGTAAATTCAACCATCTCAGAGATACACTTGTAAACAGATAGCTGCTGAATGTTTTGACCAAAGGGGAAGGGGATGGCAAAATAAAGTCTTTACCAGAAATCTGAACTGCTAGGATAGAGTGATATATGGCTATAGTCGAGATAGCTAACAGCAGTAGCATGATTTGAGATTTCTGGATTTATTGCTCCCTTCCCTGTCAATCACCATTCAAAACATTCACTGTTCCAAGATCATTGTCTGACTTGACTGTTGATCAAAGAGGTATATCCCACTGGCATTTTAAAATTAAGGGATGCTATTCAGAGATGATGGTGCCATTCAAAACTGGCATCAGTAGGAGCTGTGGGAATTGGGTGGTTTTAAATAAAAAGAAGGGGGTGTCTTTGCCCATTGTCATAATGCATTGAGTTTCAAAACACAACTGCAAAATGATATTTTTTAAAAATGAGAAATATGTTCTCACACACACTTTCTCTCTCTCTCTCTCCCTCCCTCCCTCCCCATCCCCTAAGGGTTATTTTGAAATTCAAGAGAATTAAAATTTCTACTGAAGCTTCTGTTAAGAAGTTGAAATGTGAGAAGACTTTATTCATTGCATATCAAAATATTTTTAGTTCTTCCGTTCTTTCCACAGTGCTTTCACATTGCAAGCTATTTCTTTATTACATCATCACAAGGAATCCAGCATGTAATATAGAATTTTTGCCATCTTTCGTTCAATGACAGTACAATCTAATTTAAGCAAGCAGCAGCCAGAAGAAAACAATTCTTATTTTCTTTATTTGCTCAAAGAAACAACAAGGGAACTATGAAAAGAGCTGCTGTGTCCTTGGCATTCATCTGGATACCCTTTTGTTTTGCTTATGAAAGTTAATTTCTCTAATTAGTAAAAATAATAAATTTTCTTCAAGTCAATGTAAAGAAAATCAACTGCTGCTGTCTAGACCCCTAATTAGGAAGAAGTCATGTACATTTTAATTGTTGCTCAAAGCTTTATTTCAATTGCCAGTTTTATAATATTTTCACAGTCTTACTGAGCTAACAGCACTGTGCTGGCACAGATTTTGGAAGTAGATTTTCAAACCCTTTCAGCATCCCTTTCACTGACAATTACTCTGGGAATAAGAAGAAACAGTGTTTAACGAGAAAGAGCAAAAATAAATGCACAATAGACATAAATCTGGGAAACATATAATTAAACCTAGTAATTTGTTAAACGTATGCCCACTTTTCTCTACCTTCTGTCATCTGTCCAAAATCTCACTGGGATCCCAGATGTCACTGTATACTGCCCTAAAATTCTGTGCCTTAAAAACTGTGTATCTTAAGTACTCTCAGAACAACTCCAACACCTCGAACTAACAACACCTGGGTTTAAATTCCACATGGCCATGAAACTCGTATCATTAGGGGAAGCTTGATCTGTCATAAGAACATAACATAAGAACAGCCTTGCTGGAACAGGCCACAGCCCATCCAGTCCAGCATGCTGTCTCACACAGTGGCTCACCATTTCCTTCAGGGTATTCCCAAGGAGATGCCTTCACCTGTTTAGGATTCCCTGGAAATGGCATTGATGGATATCCTGCCTATCTCTCCAACCCCGAGGTTGTCCTTAAGTATCCATAATTATAGCCACTGATACCCTTGTCCTCCATGAACTTGTCTAATCCTTTCTTAAAAATGTCAAGACTGACAGCTGTCACCACTTCTTCTGGCAGGGAGTTCCATAGACCAGTAATCCTCTGGATGAAAAAGTACTTTCTCTTATTTGTTTGAGAACTAGTACCCAAAAGTTTCATCGAGTGTCCCTTAGTTCTAGTGTTGTGCGATAGGGAAAACAGTTTTTCCTTATCTACTTTGTCCACACCGTGCATGATTTTATAAACTTCAATCAGGTCACCTCTTAGACGCCATCGTTCAAGAGTGAAAAGGCCCAACCGTTGCAGCCTCAGATGGTAAGGAAGGTGTTCCAGTCCCCTAATCATTCTGGTTGCCCTCCTCTGCACTTTTTCCAACTCCATAATATCCTTCTGGAGGTATGGCGACCAGAACTGTACACAGTATTCCAGATGGGGCCTCACCATAGATTTATAAAGAGGCAAAATGACACTTGCTGACTTATTTTCTATACCCTTCCTAAGGATCCCTAGCATTGAGTTTGCTTTTTTCACTGCTGAGGCACACTGGGTTGATACCTTCATTGAGTTGTCCACCAGGACACCAAGGTCCCTTTCCTGGTTTGTCGCATAGAGTTCAGACCCCATCAGTTTATAAATGTAATTGGTTTTTTTTGCCCCAACATGCATCACTCTGCACTTACTAATGTTGAAGCTCATTGCCACTGTTTTGCCCACTCCCCCAGTGTCAAGAGATCCCTCTGGAGCTCCTCACAATCTCTCACAGTTTTCACTACCCTGTATAATTTAGTGTCGTCAGCAAATTAGGCTACCTTGCTTTTTACTCCGACCTCTAGATCATTTATGAAGAGGTTGAAAAGCAGGGGTCCCAGTACTGAACCTTGGGGGACCCCCACTCTTTACTTCCCTCCACTTGGAGAAGTGTCCATTTAGTGCTACCCTCTGTTTCCTATCCCTTAGCCAGTTGCTGATCCAGGACAAGACCTGTCCCTTTATTCCATGACTGGTAAGTTTATTCAAGAGCCTTTGGTGTGGGACCTTGTCAAAAGCCTTCTGAAAGTCCAGATAAACAATGTCAACTGGATCCCCCTTATCCACATGCTTGTTGACACTCTCAAAAAATTCCAACAGATTAGTGAGGCATGATTTGCCCTCGTAAAAGCCATGTTGGCTCTCCTTTAGCAGAGCCTTCTCTTCTATGTGCCTATTAATTCAATCTTTTAGGATGGTTTCCATCACTTTACCTGGGACACATGTCAAACTGACAGGTCAGTAATTTCCTGGATCAGCCCTGGATCGTTTTTTGAAAATTGGTGTTACATTCGCTACCTTCCAGTCATCAGGCACAAACCAGATTTGAGGGAAATATTACATATTTTTGCTAGGAGATCAGCAATTTCATCTTTAAGTTCCCTGAGAACTCATGGATGGATGCCATCTGGTCCTGGTGATTTGTTAGTGTTTAGCTTAACAAGACATGCAAGGACCTCCTCCCTGGTTATTTCTATATTGCTTAATTCTTTGGTTTCCCTCCCTATGAAGATAGGCTCTGTTTTGGGCATGTGGTCTCTGTCTTCTTCAGTGAATACTGAAGCAAAGAATTCATTGAGTCTCTCTGCAATCTCTGTTTCCTCTTTAATAACCCCTTGCCTTCCATTGTCATCTAATGGTCCAATGGCCTTCCTAGTTGGGTTCTTACTTCTAATGTACTTAAAGAAGTCTTTGTTATTTCTCTGAGTATTTTTAGCTATACGCTCCTCAAAGTCTTGCTTTGCTTTCCTGATTGTTGCCTTGCATTTTAATTTAATTGTGACCCACCACACAATTTAATTGTGACCCACTACACAGGACTTTTGTGAGGACAAAGTGAGGAGAACCATGTACACTGCGGTGAATTCATGGAGGAAAAACCTAGACATGTAGGTACGGGAATATGTCCAATGCAGCTGCTTGGGTGGTGATGGGGTGTGGGCGTTATGCCTGTTCCTTGCCACTGCGTCAGGAGCTGCACTGGTTGCCAGTGTGCCTCCGGGTGCAATTCAAGGTGCTGGTAATTACCTTTAAAGTCCTATATGGTAGTGGGCCAGGATACATCAGAGACCATGTCACCCCAAGAAGATCTGTCCGTCCCACCAGAGCAGACTGGAGAGGCACTCTCATCATTCCATCTGCTAGAGGGGCGCATCTCTCTAGCACTAGAAAGAGGGCCTTCTCAGTATCTGTTCCAGCCCTATGGAACCTCCTGCCAATTGAGCTGTGTCTCCAGACAGACACAGGGCAGGTGTGGAGCACCAGCGACATGGTAACCTCAGCCTTCTGGCTAATTTAGTAGAATAATCTCCCTCTCTTTTAAGCTTTTTATCTTTTTAAAAATTTTGTCAGTACAGTAAAACCCTGACTTACATATGCTCACAGTTACATAAAATTTGATTTACATAATGATTTTGTGCTAAAACCATGTCCTGATTTACACGATTTCCTATAGGTTTGCTTTGAGTTACATAAAGATTCTTTTTCCTATGGGTTTGCTTCGATTTACATAACAATTTCAATTTTCCTATGGGTTTGCTTTGAGTTACGTGAAAAACCGATTTAAGCAAAAAGCCTACAGAGCAGACTATTTTTATATGTAAGGGTTTTACTGTAGTTTTTTAATGGGCTTTTATTGCTTTTTAAAAACTGCCATTGGTTTTATTTTCTGTGATGTTGGAAAATACCCTTATATTAGATATTATAGTATATTAGCTTGATGGTAACTGCTTTTAAGTTTCTATACTCTTCTGAAAGGGGGCCGCTGGACTAACATGGTTCAGTATAACATTAAGAATTCTTTCTTAATGGCTGCCTGGTGGAAGATGGTACAAGCATTCCTTTGCCTCTTTGAAGCGCTCTATCTAATCTCCTGGCCTTCTGAAAGAGCCTGTTTGTGTAAACCAGATGCCATTAGAAGCCTGGGTGACATGTTGTATGTGAAAGGTTAGGTCAAGCAGGCTCAGACACTCAGGCGCCAGATAATAAAGTGTACGCCTTCTTATGCTTTTACCTATACCCCGGAAAGATTGATTGCTATGCCTCTTCGCTATAGCATGATCTGTAGTTTGTACAAACCACGTGATTGCCTTATGCACATGGGGGTTTAGGATTTTAGGAATAAATTTGAGCAGGGGGTCCTTTGTTGGATGTCTTGCCTCCATGCACC
The DNA here is from genome assembly GCA_035047305.1 of Bradypodion pumilum. NCBI lineage: Eukaryota > Metazoa > Chordata > Lepidosauria > Squamata > Chamaeleonidae > Bradypodion > Bradypodion pumilum. The sequence continues at coordinate 184,855,278 of JAWDJD010000005.1, forward strand.
CACATCCTGGTGTGTGTGTCCATTACTACACTGTGAGCCACCCAGAGTCTTCGGAGTTGGGCAGCAATACAAATTAGAAAAATAAATGAATAAATAAAGAGATTAACAAACAGGGTGGAGCAGAATTGCAAAGTATTCATCCAATCAGCTACAACTATAGTGTTGGAACCTAGATCAGGAGCTGGCCACCTTCTTCCTAAATGACACACCAGAAGTGAATCTGGGATCATGAGTTGGGACAATTCAGCGCAGCATTCTCTCATGAACCACTGTTGGGCATGACTTATCATGAACAGTAGGCAGGATGAACAATAGGCAGGATTGCCACAGCACTGCAATGGCTTAGTAGTTAAGATGCTGAGTTTGGAAACTAGAAGGTCGGGGTTCGATACCTGAGTGCTGCACGACCAGGCACGTGCTGGTATATTGGGCAATCGGACTTTGTCCCACCCCACCCTTGCCTCTGGTGCCCTGGGGACTCCCCCTAACCCCCCAATAGGCACCCCCACCACTCCCTGTCCAGTGCCTTCCCATGGTGCCCTGCACACCCCTGTGCACGATGGATCTTGAGGACATGAGGGCATCCCCTGAGTGGAGTTTCTCCAGCAAAAATCCTTTCTACTCAGAGTAGTTTCTGACATGAAATGTATTGTATCCACAGTGCCTACAACACTTGCTCCCCTATGCACTCCTGCCTTCATATGTATTATAAGATATAATATACATGCAAGACTCATATTCATTCATTCATTTGCACAAACTAATCTGAGATTTGCAAAAAACCTCCCATGGGCATTAGCCTAGCTTAGGAAATATACCACACAGCAGGAGTCACACTCTCTTTCTCTGTATATGTACAGGTGTGTTTCTCCATGAACACAATAAAAAGTCATACATATGAAACCATACATATACCAATATATATACAGACACTCACAGAGAATATCTCCCAGGGGAACAGGGCAGAACAGGCATCAGTCTGTGTGGCCTTATTCAGGCATAAATGAAGGTGAAGTGGACACTGAACATCCCCAATAACATGGAATAAAAGAGTCTGGCCCCATTTTTTGCTCAGGGGCAAGTCCTAGCAAAATTCAGTGGGATTTATTCTTAATAAATGTACATCTGATTTCAGCCCTATATTACTTATATATTAGTTGAGTCTGAGTGTACCTTATAATTTTCTTAGGCACTTCCTGTATTTTCTCTTATTTACATTTACCACATATTCTGTTACACATGCACAGTTGAAAGAATTATATGTTCCTGTTTTTAGAAAGGTGGGGCAGAAAGTTTCTAATCCCACTTGCTTGTGTTCCTAGTGGCTTGAATTTCCTAAGGAATGTTAATACACACATGCTTTCAGAATGATTGGAATGTTATTAAAATCTGGCCTTGAGAAATGCTGAGTAATGAGTAACTGAAAGCCCTAGAAAAAATGTAGGACCACCCTGCAGGTAACTGCAGTATTTTCAGGCCCAACCCTGTTATGAAAAGACTTGAGAGCCAAATATGTCTTTATAATATCTGATTTCACCTCCCAAATCCAAGGTTCACCTAACATATCATTAACTCTTAGTTTCCCTGGACTGCAACTATGTAGATATACATTATCATACATCAGTGGAAGTTCTATAGCAGGGGTGCCCAAACTACAGCCTGGGGGAGTTTTACGGGCACATTTTACGTCCGCTTCCAGGAGCGATGAGGGTGGTGTGGGCCGGATGAATTGGCATCATTGGCCAGATCTGCCCTCCAGGCCATAGTTTGGGCACCCATGGTTTAAGCAGAGAAAATGGCAGCTTAAAATCTATCTCATCCTGTTGCAAAACAGATTGCATGGCATGTTTTATTTCTGTTTCTAGTGGGAGGAACCACCTGACTGGACCGCTGAACCACCTGACCAACCCGTGGCCTGAAAGGTTTGGGAACCCCTGTTCTAGAGGAAATGTATATAATTTTAAAGAGGTCAAAAATATTTTAAAATGCCATTGAAATAAATGTCTTATGCAGAAGCACCATGCCCAGTTTTGATATTTCATTTAGGTGGCACAGCCTGCACAACTTACAACAAACTGGATATAGCAGTGATTTGATAAACCTCCTCCATGTACTGTCTGAAATGTCACAAGAAGGAAGTATTGTCATGAGGCTGGCTAAAGTATACAGGAGACATTGTCTTCGTGGTTCAGTGAGGAATTATTTGAATAAGTGATACTAGAAATATCAAAACAGTGGCTTTCCATCTTTTATATCTCGTGATCAACCTGTCACAAAGCCCAAAAACCCGGGAACTCACCTCAACACAAAGGAAGACATAAACATGTTTATTTATCAAACAAGAAACATATCAAAGTAAAAACAAAAAAGATAAAAATGTTGTAGCAACTGAAAGGCTAATTACTATATTTCATGGATCAAGTACACTTCCTCAGAAATTTCATTAAGCCTATTTTAGGAAGATGTTAGCTATCTTGATGGCTTTAATGTCAATGCTAACTCTTAGGTTATAAAATTACACCAGCTTTCCTCAATGGTATCCTTCAAATATTTTAACTCTGTTTTCAACTATCCTTGACTGTTGGATATTCTGGCAGAGGGTAATGGTACAGTGTTGTGTATTTAAGGAAACATGTTTGCCATTTTGTGAAAGAGTTTAATATGTATTTGCTTTACTATGGTCCAGAAGTCTTACGAGACTTTGGGGGAGTCTGAATGAGAACAGAGCTGTCAACGGTTCTAACGGTTTTTTCCAACTGTCAGATCTGATCAGAGATAGTTAAGGAATGTGAAGGTGTGTGGTTAGCTCTGGTCACCTATTCTTATTCCAAATAAAGTTGTGTGTTTGGCCTGAATTGCTGGCTGCTGCCTATTATTTCCAGAACACTAAATACTTCCAACCTAATACATCTGGTAGATACTATGTCAGGGGTCCTCAACCTTTTTTAAGCCAGGGGCTGGGTCATGCTCCATCAGACTGTTGAGGGGCTGGACTGGTGGTCCCCGCAATGCCATCACAGCCAAAGGTGGTGGCAGTGACCACCCCAAGCCCACCACACCAAAACAAGGCCCACACACTCTTTCCCCCCACACACACACATTGCTCCCCTGCTTATCAGGCTGGAGGAGCTGCATCGCATGGGGCAAAGAAACACCCCCGCAGCCACGAGAAATGCCCCACAGCCACTGGAAATGTGCCCACATCCACTTTTGCCAAAGCTGCCACCACACATCCGCCCTGCACTGTTAGGGACATGCCAAGCTGAGTGGAGGAGACAAGGATTGAGGTGGAGGTGGCAGCAGGGATTGGAGCAAGGATGCAGGCAGGATGATTTGGTGCCACAGGCCAGATCTGGCACACGTGCCATACATTGAAGATACCTGCACTATGTTATAGCATAAGCAAATGGACCAATTATCCCTGGGCCAATTTTGCTAGTGATGACAGTCTATTGCAACTGTACCCTCTTCTGCCTTACCTTGATGGAACAACTGTTATCTTGTGTTTCACAACACAGATCTGTTTAGCCACCTGAATAAGAGTGATGAATGTTACTACAGAGGATTGATTGTAACATTGACATATTGGTAGGATATGTGGTTCAAGCTGTAGAACCAACTGATCCTACAGAGCCTTCAGATTGGGAACAGATTGCTAAGCTAAAACAAATAAGAAATGTTGTACAATTAAAGTACGATTTGAACTAGGTGGGAGGGGGTGGCTATTGATGTGTCTCTTGTACATTTACAGTTTTTGTATATTTTGCAAATAATTTTATTTATATTAATCAAGATGGCAAAATAAATTACCATATTTACTGGCATATAAGACCCACTTTAAATACATTGGGAAAATAGAGTGTGTCCTGTACTGTATATAGTGGCCTACAGTGGCTATTTTGGTAATAACGGGGTGCATCTTATATTCCAATGTGTCTTATATGCCAGAAAATACGGTATTTAGCATTTAACATGCACAAAATACTTGCACGGTGTGGACAAAGTAGATAAGGAAAAACTGTTTTCCCTATCGCACAACACTAGAACTAGGGGACACTCCATGAAACTTTTGGGTACTAGTTCTCAAACAAATAAGAGAAAGTACTTTTTCACCCAGAGGATTACTGGTCTATGGAACTCCCTGCCAGAACAAGTGGTGACAGCTGTCAGTCTTGACAGCTTTAAGAAAGGATTAGACAAGTTCATGAAGGACAATGGTATCAATGGCTATAATAATGGATACCTCTGGGTTGGAGAGATAGGCAGGATATCTCTCAATGCCATTTCCAGGGAATCCTAAGCAGGTGAAGGTATCTGCTTGAGAATATCCTGAAGCAAATGGTAAGCCACTGTGTGAGACAGAATGCTGGACAGGATGGGCTGTTCCAGCAAGGCTGTTCTTATGGTTATTCTCATTTAGTTCTTCAGTTCATAACTAATGATATGACAACAACAGGAAGTTATATTTAAATAAAATGTCACCGAGTGCAATCATAATTATAAACACTATTAGTCAATTAATAGTTCAAAGGAATTACAGCTTCCTTTATATGATGTTACATTTATTGTACCACACAATATCTATCAGTTGTTAAAAAATATGACAATACCATCTCCTGATTTCTGTTCCCTGTGTTGCTTATGTAAGTTCTAAGGGCACTGTTATGCATATTAAGGAGACAAACTATAAATTGCAGGTATTAGAAGCTGAAATCTTATAGCATTACAAAGATATGATTCCAGGAGCTTACGGCAGACAATCCCATCATGCTTTGTGTTTGTTTTACATAGTAAAATGATGACAGGAAGGGACAACATTTAACAACCATAGTCATTGCCTGTTTTGGAATCTAAACAGCCAATCATAAGGCTAAATGTTTTTTCCCTCAAAAAATTACTGCTTTGCACTCTGAGCTTTGTGTTTGAATGTGTACTAGTTTTATTTATTTATTTATTTATTTATTCTTTCTTTCTTTCTTTCTTGAATTTATATTGTTCCCCCTCACTGTAGCGACTCTGTCTGTTCTGTCACTGTAGTCCAGTCTCTTTCTGACTCAAAATATTTTAGTCTCAGACAGCAAGTACTATTTCTCATTACCATCTTGCAACCATCATTGATTTGAGAGATTTTTCTCCATGATTTTTGCGAAATGAACTTCTGTACAGTGGTACCTCGCTTAAAGAGCATAATGCATTCCATGGAATTGCCCTTTAAGTGAGTTGCTCTTAAAGCAAAAAACTTGGAAAAAGCGCTGCTGCTGCCATTGTAAATGGCCAATTGTGACTTCTGGCAGGGGGATTGTGAAGCCCAATTTAGTTGTTAAGCAAGTTTTTGGTTGTTTTTAGTTGCTAAGTGAGGGCAACCTTTCAGAGAAAATTCTGCTCTTTAAGCATAAAGGTGCTCTTTATGCAAGGTTTTACTGTTTTATATTTTGTCATCTACCTGACAAGTTTATCTGAACACAAGCCTTATAAGTAAACAGTCTTTTTCTTTATGTTAAAGTTGTGCCTGAGCATTTATACAATAGGAACTCAAAATAAAAGGAGATTCAAGGATGGACTGCATTTCAAATTATTCCACTTTAATAGTATGGGAATGCTAACTGCTTCACTCTGCAAAGATTATCCAACAATTTGCAACTGAATAATCACAACTTGGAATGTGAAGCCAGTGCTTACGTCATGCTGACCAGTGACAAAATAAAGTAAGCTGCTTTGCAAACTATGAGAAGTATGCTACTTCTGTAACAATCAGATGGTTTCGACACTTGAGGAATTGCCTCTTCTAATGACCATCTACTATGTAACATTTAGTTTCTCTTTAAGAATTAATCTGTTTTATGAGGAAAACGAGAAAGTCTACCAGACATCTGTTCCCACATTTGAAATGGGTTAAGAACAATTTCATCAGGGAAATTTCAGTACTGGCTGTTTTACTAGTTAACAAAATGTTGGTACAGCATTCAGAAGATAATAAATAATGCAGCATTTATCATTTATCCAACAATAGTCATGATCAACATACCCAACCAATATTATAAAACAACAACAGATCCAAAATGTATATACTGTATTGTCAAGACACACAGTGCAATACCAACGGTAATCCTTTGAAAATAAATATTTCTGATTTCAATGTGGTTTACTTTAAATTAATATGCTTAGGAATGGAGCCATAAACTGTTCTATTTATTTATTTTGCAAGGATTAAACTGAGTAGACAATTAGAAGTGAAAACAGATTAGAATTTCCATTATGGGCATGATGGCCTTGCTAGGAAGTACAAGATCGGTGCAATTCAGGAAACAAGCAGTAAGATTGCAAGGCAGTGGAATTAACACTCTTAACTTTGGAACTGCTGAGGCAGCTAGGAATGTCAATATATCACTGTTCTCTTTCCTCAATATCTTTGCTGTGAACTGAGTCTTCCTTACTTCCTCTCCTAATGGCATTGCCTATAGAACTGTTTATACTATTACTTATCCTGACCGGAAGAAACAGCCTTTGATTATCCAGTTGTTCAGGCTTAATTTGCATGGTTGACATATTGCAACAGAAATTGTATGAAGTTAAGAGGAAGGACTAAAGCTATATTACATTACAGTATAGGCATTTACCTTGGATCTAGGCTTTTAGCTCAATTTATATATGCACATTAATAGGAATGCTCAGCAAGACTTTGTAAGACTCCAATCTTATGTGCATTTAGAGGGGAATAATCAAATTCTTCTGAAGACTGTGGAATATGCATAAAATCAAGCTGCATGAGGCACAAATTCACCCTTATTACAGACAGTCATCCACTACGTATACTCTTTGCAGAACTTTCCAGTGTGGCATATGGATATTTCTGTTTTGTTCTGTCTGGGCTTTATCACTCCATATAAAGTAAAAGCTATTGTTTCAATACCTTGAGCACCTGGCTTGAATGAGAAATTAAAGCAATTGACTTATAGTTACTGCACCCATTGGCATCTGCTTTCATGGGGATTGGATTGTATAAGGAATATTTTTAGTCCCTAAGCCATTGTTTTGTTTTCAATATTTGCTCACATATTCTCTGTGGCTTGAAATAGTACTATCAATATTCCATCTTCCCTTCATGATTTATTTCTTCCTAGTGCTTTCAAAGCAGCTTTCAGTTCACTGTCTAGAACTGCTGGCTTTTCATCATCGGAGACATTTTCAAAGGAGTCTGTGATCTTTTTTATCTTCTATATAGGTCTTCAGCATACTGTTTCAACCTTCTCTTTATTTTCTTCTGGCGAGATAGTATGCTTCACTGTTGATTATTTAGTATTCCTAACCTAGGTTTGTTTTTTCATTTGATTTCTCAGATCTTAATTTTCTTTTGTTGTTCTCTATTTCTTTGTACTGGTTGTTATAATAGTTCTGGAAAAAACTGCATTCAGGGTACTAATCCTATTTTTGTCACCTTTTACTTTTGCTTCTCACCTGCCCTTTATAAATTTAAGTGTTTCTTCCATGATCCATCTAGATTTTTCTTTTCTTTTTACTACAGAAATAGTCATTTTTCGTTCTTCCCTGGTTTCTATCTACAATTCTTCTGGTTCACAGTCAGTTGAATTTAGAAATGCAAATCTATTCCTTCTGTGGACTTTCAATTGATCAAGAATATTGTTTAAATTATATTTTGGCACTACAATTCTTGTAGTCTTCTTTCCCAGCTTTACTTTAATGTTGGCTATTAACTGTTTGTGATCAGTACCACAATTTAGAAAGATGGAAAAAAGAAATCTTATTAAAATCTTGTTACTTAGTGCCATTTTTTCATGCAAAAGTATAGCAGCTTTAACAACAGTGAGGAATCGTCCAGAATGTTAACCAGTAAAAAATGTTGCTAGATCACCACTGGCAGTCCCAATCTCACCGGCAGCATCCAGAAGCTATTTGTTACAATTAAAGTCTTCTCAACACCATTCCTAGACTCCAAATGCTTCTCCAGGGAAAAGGGAGCCCTTGGAAACATCAGTACCTGAAACTGGGAGATTCCTCTTCTTCTGTGTCTAGGCCAGATGTGAGACTGCCAAAATGAAGCCACCTTTTGGTGAATTCATTCTGTAGTTCTTTTTACATGACCTAGTGTGAGAAAGATTAGCCAGCACAACAAGGTTGCCATTGCCCAGAGTACACCCACAGTCTTCAAGGAGGCTCTTTCTGTGTACCCCAACTGGGAGATAGAGTTACCAGCATCAGAATTATGCTGGTAGAACCGTATACAACAGTTATGTTGTGTATGGTAATACCAGCATAACCCAGATAGGTGCCAGAAATAACTGTTGCATGCACAAAACACTACCACTGAAAAGAAGGGTTCCTGTTCTTAATGCTTCCTCATTACTCCCCCAAGGCCACAAATCTCCCTACATGTAAAGCTGTATCCCATTGGTGGCAAACCTCTGTCATGCATGCCAGAGGTGGCACTTGGAGCCATCTCTGTGGTCACCCATGCAGTGGCTCAGCACAGAGTTCACCCCACCCCTCTGCCCAGCAGCCCAATAGGAATGCTTCCTTCCTCTTCCAGCACAGAATTCACCCTGCCCCTCTGCCCAGCAGCTCAATGGGAGTGTTTCCTCCCTCCCCCAGCACTAAGTTCACCCCTCCCCTATGCCCACCAGCCCAATGGGAGCATTTCCTTCTTCCCCATTTGCTGTGTTGGCACTTTGTGATAAATAAGTGGGATTGGGGTTGTAGTTTGGGCACTTGGTCTCTAAAAGGTTTGCCATCACTGCTATATTCCATCCTTATTGAAGCTGTTCCAATCTTATAGTTTTCAAAAAAGAACATTGGAAAGCTGGAAAATGAGACAACTGAATAGTGATGTAACTGAACAACTATTACTTGACCAGAGAAAGTTTATCATCCTTTTTCAGAACTGAAATTGCAAGAATGGGAAAAACTGACAAAGGAACCATTTCAGAATAATGACAGAAGTATGGAAGGCAACTGGATGATAGAGGCAGACGTGACAATGGAAGAAAATGTATTAGTAGAAGAACAGTTTATGAAACAACCCAGCAACCATGAATTGACAAGGCAGTAGAAATCATTGAAGGGGAAAAGATTATATCATATTAAACAAAATCCAGAAAGACAAAAGACTGTTATTTTATGCCAATTATGAAGTAAGCCTGTAAAAGGTCCATTGATTGCAACAAATGTGGTCGTTAATACAATTTCAAAGACTGCTGAAGATATTAAAATCAAAATTAAATGATGGAAATACAATCAAAGCCAACAACATGTGAACAGTTCCAGAAATCAGATATTCAGCTGGAATAATAGATCGGATACAAACTAATATAAGGTAGAAACAACTGTTTGAAGATAAATTTAACCATTGGAAACATAAACCACTGCATCGACAAATACTAGAAATACTAATGGAAAACATGATAGCAGCTTAACTTGGACATTGTTAAACCTGGAGATCATCAAGGAAGAAACCAAAGAGTTGATTTTTTTTTTCACGAGCATGAAAAATACGTCAAACTATGAAAGCTAAAATTCAAGGAATTAACACAAAAAGCAAATGTTGACTACAAAGCAAGACATAACAGAGTTGCTGAATTAATACACTGGTCACTATATAAAACATATTATCTGCCAGCATCTAAGAATTAATGGGAACATCAAATAGAGAACTTTTTAGAAAATGACCAAGTTAAAATCTTATGGAATGTTTGAAGCCAAACCTTGAGTATAACACACTAGCCATAATAATTAAATGAATAAATGTCCAAATAATTAACATTGAAATTCCAGGGGATGCCAGGATTGAAGATAAAGAATTGGAAAAATTAACAAAATACGTAAACCTCAATTGTGGATAAAACACAACTGAAGTATTTCTAGTAATTGGGGCACAAGGAACAATGCTAAGGAATTTCATAAAATATTATGACCAGCTGCAAATTTCTGAAATAAAACCATCAGAACTGCAGAAGACAGTGATATTGGGAACATGATATTTATCACATTATTTAACTGAAACAAGTTTTGACCAACAACCTAAGTATCTATTATATAATACCAGTCAGTGTTTGTGTAATAGTGTCTGGCTATGTTTTGTATGGGACTGCAGTGGCTTAGTGGTTAAGAGCTTGAAGACTGGAAAGTTGGCAGGTCAGCAGTTCAAGACCCCAAGTGCTACATGACAGGGTGAGTTCCTGTCACTGTCCCAGCTCATACCAACCTAGCTGTTTAAAAGGAAGAAATTGCAAGTAGATAAATTGGTAACCTAGAGTCAAATAAGAGTGGCTTTTGAACAAGGGCAACCTTTACCTTTACCTATGTTTTGTATGTTTGAATCCTCATCATCACCATTTTAGAACTGCAAAGGGCCCAATCATCCACTCAAGGAGGCATAGTCGGGTGAAACTCCCAACCTCTGGCTTCACAGCCACATACCTAAAGCAATGAGTTTTCCAGCACTTCTATGTTCTCTCCAGTTTTGTTTTCCCAAAAAGGACAATAGGATGATTGTAAAATAATTCCACAATTAAAAAAAAGAACAATCAATGTGGTTAAAACTCCAGAATCTGAAAAGGGATGTTATATACAGAGTTGAGATACCTATAAATGTGTGCAAATCCATTTTCTCCCCAGTCCTTCAAAGAGTTTTCTAGCATTGAAAAATGGAGTAGTTTTGCAGACAGCTTCTTTGCTTCTGAGAATATTGGGGGTGGTGTGGTGAGGGGTGGTGGTGGTCTTATGTTATTCATCATCCAAATATAGCATATCCATATAGGATATGTGAATCTGTCTGTCTTGTCTTCCTCCAGAGCAAACTGAATCACTGTTTTTGTTCCCTTGTTTGTTTTTTCCCTTGTTGACTCATTGCAGAGCTGCACGAATAATAGAAGCAAGTTATTTCTCTGCTGTGCAATGTAACTGATAGGTCTTTGACAGTCTTTGGTCCAGAGGTCTTTAAAAAAATCATAATGTATTGAGTTGAAGGACAGAGAGAGCCTCTGTTGGACTGTATCATGGAACTTGTCATTGTTAAGTATCCGGCTTTTTTGGCAGGGATATTTTCCTTTCCAGTCATAGAATTGTGCATTTTCCAAGTCCAGCAGCAACCCAAATTTTAGTGGCAGAAGTCCAAAGCTTGGAGAAATTGTTTTGTTGGATTGCAACTTTAGGAATCCACCAGTCAGCATAGCCTCTGGCCATTTTGGCTCAAAGGTTTTGGGCATTGTAGCAACTTTCCAAGTTCTCCAAAGAATCCATTGTTTGAGCAGCCTGATACAAAAAACATAGGGCTCTTCAACAGTTCTGTTGAAAAGAGAAATCCAGTGACCATAGTTTGCACAACAAACCGAATTTTATGTATTTTATACAACTATTACAGCATGTCATGCAAACCCAGAATATAGTCCAAACAGGCATAGTTTGCTTGACAACCTGGAATACCCTTTTCTGTTCAGCTATTGTGAGAGCCAGTACAGTCTAGTGGAAAGAATGATTCAGGAGACTTGACTTCAAATACCTTCTCATCTAGAGGAATGTAATAATGCACAGAAAACACAAGCACTTTAGAAACAACAGCAAACAATGGGGGAAATCCTGTTGCATACCTATGTAGGCACAAAATGATGATGCAACCAGATAGCTATGATAGCGCTGGAGCTGAAGTGCTATCCATGAAGCACTTTGGCTAATGCATTGCACAAATTGGTTATGCCAGAGACACACAACCAATTGCATAATGGCTGATGCATTGAAGTGGACTGAATTTTGCTGTATAAAAGCTATCCAGCGGAGTAGCATGGAAAATAGAGGGAGCAATATCAGGATTCAGATTTGTGAATTTGCTTACTATTTAATATGTTGCAGTACCAATAACACAGTGGTTATTGTGTATATATTATAACACAGCGTAGTGGACATAATGTTGTAGTAGGACTCATTACACTTGGGTTCAAATTCCTGGAAGTTGTCACTGGTAAAACTACTCCTTAAATATCTCACACATACTGAAAACCTGACTAGTATCACTAAAATCTAGATGTAACTAGATATGTAACAGCAACATACAACTATTAAAGGTGCACAAGCTATGTTGACTTTTGACTCTGCATGTGCTCTTAAGCAGAGCTGCTGCTGAGGAGAGCCAAACAAAGGAAGTGAGCACTGGTAAGTTTTGCAGTTGGAGTAGAGCTGCTTTAGAGGCCTCCACTAAATTAAATTGATAATTTAAACTGCTGAGAGCTACCTCTGTTCAAACAGAGAAAGCAGTTAGAAGCTTCCAGAAGCAGGGGGCAGAGCCACACCAGGCCCTTCCCTGAACTGTGACTCATAGGGGTGGAGCCACACTAGCCTTTAAAAGCTCTGAGCTCTTTCAGGGTCAGCCCTTTTGACTCTGCATGTGCTCTTAAGCAGAGCTGCTGCTGAGGAGAGCCAAACAAAGGAAGTGAGCACTGGTAAGTTTTGCAGTTGGAGTAGAGCTGCTTTAGAGGCCCGCGCGCCTAACGGCGTGTGAGATTGCAAACTAGTAACAAAGGAAGAATATAGTCTTACTAGGTAGAAAGGTAGTAAACGTGTACATTTTTGAGGCCCAGAATACTGCACTTGTTAAAATGGATTCTGAGAGAACAGTTGTAGTTACCTGCAACACTTGTGCCATGTTTGTGTTTTTGCCAAAGCATATGGAGAACTACACTTGCAGCAAGTGCAAGCTGGTTGCACTACTGGAAGAGAAGGTCCAGCAGCTAGAGGCCCGCATATCTAACCATCAACAAATTAAGGAGCTTGAGCTGTTCTTGGACAGAGCGGAGCAGACTATGCTGGACAAAGAAGAGACAGGGCACAGTTCTGAGGGAGAATGGCCCTTCACTAACTCAGGAGGGAGATGGTTGGAGGAATGTGACTCAAAGGAGGAGAAGAGTAGGGGATCACTCTGAGAGTCTGAAATTACAGAATAAATTTGAGGCTCTTTCCCTCATCACACCTGATGAGGAACACACAGAGGAACAACTGGTTCCACCTGATGATCTCTCCTTCATCACACTTGATGAGATCCAGGAAGATAAACAACAGGAACAAACTGAGGTTCTCTCCCTTAATATGGTTAATGAGGTGCATGTAGATGAACAGATTGCAGGAGAGAGGCTCCTTGTACTAGGCGATTCAATAATTAGAAATACAGAGAAATGGATTTGTGATGCACATGATAACCGTATGGTGACTTGCCTGCCAGGTGCAAAAGTTGCAGACATCACAAGAAATCTAGATAGATTGTTAGAGAGAACTGGGAACAAGCCAGTTGTCATGGTACACGTTGGTACCAATGATGTTGGGAAGGCCAAGCGGTCTGTCCTGGAAGCCAAATTCAGGTTGTTAGGAAGAAGATTGAAGTCCTGGACTTCCAAGGTAGCATTTTCAGAAGTGCTGCCTGTCCCTCGCGCAGGACCTACCAGGCAGGCAGAGCTCAGAAGCCTCAATGCGTGGATGAGGCGGTGGTGTCGAGAGGAGGGTTTCAGATTTGTCAGGAACTGGAGAAGATTTTGGGACAAGCCAAATCTGTTCAGGAGGGATGGGTTGCATTTGAACCATGATGGGACCAGATTGCTGGCACTCAACATCAAAAGGCTGCAGAGCAGCTTTTAAACTGATAACTGGGGGAAAGCCGACAGGAGCTGGGCAGCATCCGGTTCGGGAAAGTGTGTATTTGAGTAGTGAGGAGGGTGCAAAAATTACTGAGCAGAGCGAGGAGCTAGTCACTAGCATTCTAGCAGTAGGATGCAAGAGGCAGTCTAACAATGCAACTGGACACAAAAGACTGTGTCAGAAAAGCATATATAAATGCTTGTATACAAATGCCAGAAGCCTCCAGAACAAAATAGGGGAGCTGGAATACTTAGCAATAGATAAGAATATTGATATTATTGGTATCACTGAAACCTGGTGGACGGATGATAACCAATGGGATACAGTTATCCCAGGCTACAGACTGTACAGGAAGGATAGGAAGGGGCAAATGGGAGGTGGTGTGGCCTTGTATGTCAAAGAAGTGATAAAATCGTATGAATTAGAATATCTAGGTGATTTGGAGTCACCATTAGAAGCTCTGTGGGTAAGAGTACCAGGCCACAAGGATGGTCTAACAGTAGGCATATACTATCGGCCTCCGAACCAAACTCTTGAGGGAGACTGGCAGTTGGAGAATGTTGTAAAGGAGGCATCCAAGAAGGGAAGCCTGGTTATAATGGGGGACTTCAATTACCCTCACATAGACTGGGTGAACTGTTGTTCAGCACATGATAAAGAGATAAAGTTCCTAGATATGCTAAATGATTGTTCCCTGGGACAGATGGTTGAAGACCCAACTAGAGGTACAAGAATCCTTGACTTGATCCTGAGTAATACTCAGGATCTGGTGCAAGATGTTAATGTGACTGATCCAATAGGGAACAGTGACCACAACTCAATTATGTTTAACTTGATCATAGACCGCAAGTCACTGATAAAATCTAACACAGAGACCTTAAATTTTCAAAAAGGAAATTTCCCGAAGTTGAGGAAACTAGTAAAAAAGAAGCTGAAAGGGAAAATTGAGAGAGTCCAAACACTCCAAGAGGCATGGAGACTGTTTAGAAAAACAATAACAGAGGCTCAATTGGAATGCATACCCAAAAGGAAAAAGGGCACTGCCAGGTCCAAGAGGACTCCAATGTGGCTTACAGGAGCTGTTCGGGAAGTGATCAGGAGCAAGAAAAGCTCATTTAGAAGATGGAAGGCTTGTCCGAATGAGGACAGCAGGCAGAAACATAAATTCTGGCAGAACAAATGCAAGGCAACAATCAGGAAAGCAAAGCAAGACTTTGAGGAGCGTATAGCTAAAAATACTCAGAGAAATAACAAAGACTTCTTTAAGTACATTAGAAGTAAGAACCCAACTAGGAAGGCCATTGGACCATTAGATGACAATGGAAGGCAAGGGGTTATTAGGGAGGAAACAGAGATTGCAGAGAGACTCAATGAATTCTTTGCTTCAGTATTCACTGAAGAAGACAGAGGCCACATACCCAAAACAGAGCCTATTTTCATAGGGAGGGAAACCGAAGAATTAAGCCAGATAGAAATAACCAGGGAGGAGGTCCTTGCATGTCTTGTTAAACTAAACACTAACAAATCACCAGGACCAGATGGCATCCATCCACGAGTTCTCAGGGAACTTAAAGATGAAATTGCTGATCTCCTAGCCAAAATATATAATCTTTCCCTCAAATCAGGCTTTGTGCCTGATGACTGGAAGGTAGCGAATGTAACACCAATTTTCAAAAAAGGATCCAGGGGTGATCCAGGAAATTACCGACCTGTCAGTTTGACATGTGTCCCAGGTAAAGTGATGGAAACCATCCTAAAAGATAGAATTAATAGGCACATAGAAGAGAAGGCGCTGCTAAAGGAGAGCCAACATGGCTTTTGCAAGGGCAAATCATGCCTCACTAATCTGTTGGAATTTTTTGAGAGTGTCAACAAGCATGTGGATAAGGGGGATCCAGTTGACATTGTTTATCTGGACTTTCAGAAGGCTTTTGACAAGGTCCCACACCAAAGGCTCTTGAATAAACTTACCAGTCATGGAATAAAGGGACAGGTCTTGTCCTGGATCAGCAACTGGCTAACGGACAGGAAACAGAGGGTAGCACTAAATGGACACTTCTCCAAGTGGAAGGAAGTAAAGAGTGGGGTCCCCCAAGGTTCAGTACTGGGACCCCTGCTTTTCAACCTCTTCATAAATGATCCTGAGGTAGGAGTAAATAGCAAGGTAGCCAAATTTGCTGATGACACTAAATTATACAGGGTAGTGAAAACTGTGAGAGATTGTGAGGAGCTCCAGAGGGATCTCTTGACACTGGGGGAGTGGGCAAAACAGTGGCAAATGAGTTTCAACATTAGTAAGTGCAGAGTGATGCATGTTGGGGCAAAGAACCCCAATTACATTTATAAACTGATGGGGTCTGAACTCTCTGCGACAAACCAGGAAAGGGTCCTTGGTGTCCTGGTGGACAGCTCAATGAAGGTGTCAACCCAGTGTGCCTCAGCAGTGAAAAAAGCAAACTCAATGCTAGGGATCATTAGGAAGGGTATAGAAAATAAGTCAGCAAGTGTCATTTTGCCTCTTTATAAATCTATGGTGAGGCCCCATCTGGAATACTGTGTACAGTTCTGGTCGCCATACCTCCAGAAGGATATTATGGAGCTGGAAAAAGTGCAGAGGAGGGCAACCAGAATGATTAGGGGACTGGAACACGTTCCTTACCATCTGAGGCTGCAACGGTTGGGCCTCTTCACTCTTGAACGACGACGTCTAAGAGGTGACCTGTTTGAAGTTTATAAAATCATGCACGGTGTGGACAAAGTAGATAAGGAAAAACTGTTTTCCCTATCGCATAACACTAGAACTAGGGGACACTCCATGAAACTTTTGGGTACTAGTTCTCAAACAAATAAGAGAAAGTACTTTTTCACCCAGAGGATTACTGGTCTATGGAACTCCCTGCCAGAAGAAGTGGTGACAGCTGTCAGTCTTGACAGCTTTAAGAAAGGATTAGACAAGTTCATGGAGGACAAGAGTATCAATGGCTATAATAATGGATACTTAAGGACAACCTCCGGGTTGGAGAGATAGGCAGGATATCTCTCAATATCATTTCCAGGGAATCCTAAGCAGGTGAAGGCATCTGCTTGGGAATACCCTGAAGGAAATGGTGAGCCACTGTGTGAGACAGAATGCTGGACTTTATGGGCTGTGGCCTGTTCCAGCAAGGCTGTTCTTATGTTCTTATGTTCTTTGTCACACCAAGCCATCCTACTTATCATTCAGTGTGCTACACATGGTGATACTGAAGCAAGTGGATCAAAAATAGGATCTTTATAAATCAATAGAAATGTTTAGAGAAGCCTCCTAAACTTTTCTCATCTGACTGTACCCCTGGATTTGGAATTTGTTTCATTTTATTTATTTTGTACAGACTACTCCACACAAAATAAACTGTGAACACTCATTTCTTCAAAGTTGTTTCATGGTCTGTTCCTTCCACTTTATAAATTACCAAAGTGCAATAAAGCAGTCTTGATGTGGTTATGTTTATGGTTTCATCAAGATTCTTGTCAGTGATGTACTGATGAATTTCTGTCCATTAGTAAAATATCACATCTGTGAAGTGGTTTTTTTAAAATGCGTACCATATCTTCCATATCACTATTTCTAAGTTGACCTTTAAAAAATTGGAGCAAATGTGGAACATTTGGGCATACTTTTGAATGTTTTTGATAACTATGTATAAAAGCAAAGTGGAGCAAAGAGAGAATCTGGTACATAAAGAGGAGGACAGACCTACCATGTCTTTAATATGTGTGTTACATTAGGTACATTGGAGTCGTTATTCAGCAAAGAGTCCATGCATTGGTAGACGACTCCATGATGACATTCCGCACATACAAATGGTCTTGAGAAATCAAGTCCATTTTCATGTGTTGTTGTTGTTGTTGTTGTTGTTGTTGTTGTTGTTTGTTTGTTTGCCATTTGGAAATCACATCATCAGCTGGCCAAGTGAACCATGACGTGTGCCCTCCACTTTCACCTTGCCCAAAGGATTCGACGGATGATGCTTTGGTGGGTTTTAGCCCTGGCCTAACATCATTAACAAGAGATGGGCAACACTGCCTAGTTAGACCGCTCAAGCACTCGCGCCCCAACAAGGTGTGTTAACAGTGGGAATTTCAGCTGCAGTAGATTGCATGACAAACTACGCTTCCTAAATTCCACTTCACACTCAGTTATTAAAGGTAAAGGAATCCCATCCTTTTCATGTCTGCATGCATATAACATTCCCAAGTCAACAATCAATTAATGGTTGGAGCAGCATATCTGAAGCAGACGAAACTTCAAATGTTCATGCAGAAAGTCTGTTACTAATCAGAAAATTTATACTCTGAATACATATATTAACAGCATACTATAAAGTGCAATGTGGAAATATAAATGAACATTTTTAGTTATATATAGAAAGATTTATATCACATTTTAGCTTAAACGACAAGGCTCCAGACTTGTTGGAGATTTTATCAACTCTTGTGTTTTTATTTGTTTATTTGTTACTTTCAGATGTTTGGCTTCATGTTTTGTGATCTCAAATCTGGAACAGTTCAGCTCCATGCATGGAACAAGAACAGAGCCAACCCATGTGTTGTCCATTACTACTGAAATATAAAATGGCCTAAATTATAGAACTTCAAGACTGTTCTTCTTTGTTTTGGGGCCAATGCTTAATGGAGCTTTTAGAGCAAAAACATAGTGAGGTATGTCTATGAAGATACTTCTGTATTTATTTCATCAAGACATAGAATTTAATGATAGGTTGCCTTTACGCAAGTTATTAAAAAATGAATTAGAAACGCATTAGTAAACCAGAGCAAACCAGAGGCAGGAAACCCTACTTTGTTTGAACCAACATTTCCAGTGGCCATGCTGGCTATTGCATTCTGGGAACTGTATTTTTCCCACTTTAATCCTAAATCATGTAATTTGAGGAAGACAAATTAGTCCTATCTTCTCCATCATTACTCTTCTCATATTAAAAACAAAAGTCTGATAGTTTTCAAAATGATTTTCTAAGCTTCCAGTTCCTCTGAAAAGGCAATGAATGTTTTCCTTTTCAGATCTTTGCCCTTTATGTGAGAATAATAATAAAAGAGATGGCTTTTCTCATAATATTTATTCATGAAATGGAACACTGGAACAAGGTTTCTTCCAGTGTCTTGTGTGCTATCAAGTAAGAGCTGATTTACAGTGATACTAAATAGGCCTTTCAAAGAAAGTGAGATACTTATGAAGTGATTTTAACAGTTCTACCACCCTAGTGAGTTTCTACCGCTTAGCAGAGATTGAAATCCAGGTGTCCTGAATCCTCGGCAATCACTCTATCTACCACATCACACAGGGTATACTGTGGAGTTTTTTCCAGAGCTAATTATAAAATCTATTCTTCTTCTTCTTGTGCTGTATCTGATTCTGAATATTGTCAATCATCATGGTGATCAGCCATGAAGACTGTCCTGAGAATATAATGCCATGGCCTTTCATCTGCCTTCCACATCACAGCATGACACTGGTACCACTGATTCAGTACCACAAGTCACTTTCTGATCCTGAGCCCTTTTGGCATGTAAAATCCTCCTCAGTCCCAGGCCAGTATTGATGAAGCTGCTGCCCTCCACCAAGATGAATTCAAGGGAGATTTAATCCATTTGCAGACCATCACCCTTCCCTATAGACTTCGGCAACCAAGCCGTTAGTCCTCATGGTTGTCAGGTTAGTTAACCACCACCTGACACTCAACATTGAGTTGCTGGCAGTATGGTCAGACTGTAATGAAATCTATAGCATACTAAAAATATCAAATAATAGTATATACTTTAAAAGATAGCAAAGAATGATTGTGAAAAGGGGAGTAACAGAAGTATTTTTATTAAAATAACAACTCCTTTAATATAATAATTATGTGTGATAATATTACACACTTACTAAAGAGTATGAGTATATTGATAGTCTTTCTGCCCAAAGTTCTCATCTTGTCATAAATGTGTGCATTACAGTCAATCCTATGTTGGTTTCTATACCACTGCTATCAGTGGTAGCTCCCTCATATAGACCTCTGAAGGTCGGTGTTGCTCCTGTTATCAGGGTCAGAGCAACATTACTGGTTATCACATGATATATGATATATTTGAGCAATTCACATTTGGCTTTAATGTTTGAACAAAGGTTAAATTGCATCAGCTGGTCCAATATCTTAGTGGTTTAGGTATCGGTTTGCACAGTCAGATGGTTTTGAGCTCAATTCCCTACTGTGCCCTCTGTGAATAGAGCCAACAGTCCCATGGCATTCCCAGAATCACTTTTGAGCACTCTTTACCTAGAAAACGATGACACTTGATGATATTAATAATAATTATTAAAACTACATCAGTTTGCTCGGTGGAAAACGTCTTGTACAGTTCTAAAACAGCGGTCAAAATCATGCTCTTTTATACGATTGCAGAAGGTCTTTCATGCAAGCATTGCTAGCTGTCTTTCTAGCCATCTGCTGCATGCCTGGCTATGTCCCAGTTACACAATCAAATCATGCAACAGAGCTGGTCACTTGAACAAATGACTTTGCAGGTGTACCCACCCAAATAAAGACTCAGACACCGGTATTGGATTAAAGGCATCGGGCCACTTTTATTGAATAATGCCCTAGTCCGAATTATCACTTTCAAATGGTGTATCATCCAATTGTAATTCTTTAAGGCAAGCAGGCCGCAGTAGCACTGGTAAGGTTCCACCCTAAATGCCAATGGAAATTGGCTACATGTATCAATTTGTATCAATTTGTTTGTTGACACAAACAAATTGTTGACCGGAGTCAATATACTATCTACTGACCCCACCCTATGACGTGTATCTGTTCAACTATCAAGGTGATGCAGGCTGTGAAGCTCCTGACATCACCCCTTTCATAGTTCGCCCTTGACCGGCCAAACCTGTTTCCCCTGTACCTTTCTACGTGTTGGCCAGTCAATTGCAAACCTGCCGGATACCTATGTGTCATAAACCTTTACCTTACCCAGTGCTACCCGCCACACGGGGAGGCATCCATGATGACTCACCGCCCCCCCCAGACCGTCAGCTCGGTCACCAGGCCTGCTTGCACATCCTCCAGAAAGAGGTTCATACCTCTGGCCGACAGGTGGACCCCATATCCTGCCTATAGGTCAAATTTTTGCAAGCCTATCCTCAGATGTCTACTGGCTGTCCCCAAGCCATTCTCAGCAAGGAACCGGGCAACAACCCTGTCCACTGACCGCCAGGGACGGTCCAAACCACGGAGATCCATGTCTCCTCTAAAACGGTGTCTCGGCACAATGTTAGACCATAGCAACCATGTGTACGGCCATAAATGATGTAAAAATGCCAGGTCACTGCACCTCGACAGTTTAAGGAAAGGTCAGTGATCCGTGTGAGATCATCGCCGCCGAGGTGCAGAATAAGAACATCAGGCAGTCCAGCATCCCTGATGGACATCAGGAAAGGCAACAGTTCCCGCCCTCTCATGCCGCGCATACCATACCACCGCATACGTGCGGATGCACGCAGCCCGAGCTGGGGTCCACACTCTGTCACCGCAGCATATTCTGCCACCCAGTGTACATAGCTGCGGCCCACCAGCCCCACTGCCACCGGTGTGCGGAGACACACAGGATCTGTAAAAGAGGAAAAGGGGTTAAGGACATAACTAGGTACTCATACAGTGAGGGGACGTACATATAAGTAAAATACGCACACACACCCCACGTGCCCACATATATCCACCTCTAACTACCCAAACGCAACCGCGGTCAATGCGACGCCTATCCTGAATGAATGGGTGCCATAATGGGCCCCACACTGTGAAGCGCGGTACCGGTCACCCTACAGAACTTAAATTGGGTAAAGGGAGACCCATCCTGGTGGCAGAAAAACAGGCCAGGGCGCGCAGCAGGCACTGCCAAAATTGCATGTAGGGCACCAACTGGACAGATGTCAGCAAATGTGCATCATAGCAGTCTACACCACTGCCTACTCCATGCTGATCGGCCTTTGAGGAACAAATCCTCAACTGAGCCCACTCCTGGTTGATAGAGACATCTTTGAGTTCCAGTGCCCTACAAAAAATGTCCCCCTTTGATCATGGGACCAGCTCGCTGATTCACAGAGCTCCAGAGAAAGCTACGGTGGTAGCTGCATAAAAAGAGACTCCTCCCACCTACTGTAACATAGTCTATGCCAACCTCGTGCAAGGTGGGTCAAGGTCAGAATACCTGTGAAAACAGGGCGACGTGTGTCCGGGCGGGGGCCACGTACACATGTCCACCCTTCCAATAGATGGCGTATGCAGAAAACCCTTGCACAGTCAGTAAAGCCCCGTGCCTTGGCCATGAATGTCAAGGCGTAAAGCCTGGTGGCTATGGTTCGTGGGGCCAACCCCAGATCATGAGGCGCACCATATATTGTAAATCCTAGGCGACCGGTATCGGGCACATTTCAGGCAACTGCCTTTGCCCACAAAAGGCTCTAAAGCGAAGGAGTGGACGCTGACACGCCATATGCGTGTGAGGTGCCAAGACAAGCAACTCATCTGGTTCACATCTCCTCGCCAAATGTCCATATCTCAGCCAGGAGTGGAGAGGTGAGTTCCCTTTGGTCTGGAGCCAAGTCACGGAACCGGGAGATCTGCAGGCGAGATAAAGCATTGGCAATATCGTTATTAATGCCTTGCACATGTCTAGCCCTAAGGAGCACATTCAAGCGCACGGCCCAAGAACAATAGGCGAGCTGAGGCCATGACTCTGGGGGGTTTAGACATTTGGGCATTAACAATGCGCACCACCTCAGCATTGTCACACCAAAAGTGAAGCACAGAATCAGCCCACCCGTCCCCCCAGAGCATAAAGGGGACCCGAAATTGAAGGAACTCCAGAAACGTAGGATCGGGTGAGCGATCCGCGCCCTGCCTTCCCTGGGGCCAAAGACCATAGGCACACTGTCCTTAAGTTAAAACCCACACCCCGGGGAGCCGGAGGCATCCGACCGTGCTTGGAACTGGGGCTGACCATAAGCTCAGACCTCCAAAAGGAAATAGCATGACAGTCCTGCTGGAATGTGAGCCAAACCAACAGGTCCGTACGTAAACCCCTAGTCAGCTGTACCCCACGGCGTTGTGTATGAAGACCCGCCATAGTGTGACCCAGACACCAGGTGAAGGCACTGCCTGGTGTTACCACTCTGCAGGCAAAGTCGATGCGGCCATGCATCACCTGCAACTCTCGGAGAGGCACCTTGCACTTGGCAACATTGCCAAAATCACAGCAGGAGCCACCCCCCTTGACAGACAATTCGGTCACCCGGCCCTCCTGCACGTTATTCAAATGAGAGGTGCATCCACTTGTTGACAGGTGAACCCCATCTCCAGGATACAGGCCAAATTCTTGTAACCCTATCCCCAGATGACAAATGGCTGTCCCCAAGCCATTCTGGATAAGGAACTAGGCAACAGCCCTGTTCACTGACCGCCGGGCACAGTCCAACCATGGAGTCAAAGCCTCCCTTATAATAGTGCTTTGGCACGATGTATGACCATAGCAACATGTAAACAGCCATAAATGGCAAAGAAACACCAGGTCACTGCACTCGGAAGTCTTTAAGTCCGGGCTAGCAATCCGTGGAAGATCACCGCCTCTGAGGTGCAGAATTAAAAGATGTGGTGGCCCAGCATCCCCAATGGACAACAGGAATGTCAACAGTTCCCGCCACCTATACGCCGTGCACACCATACCACTGCATACGCATGGCTACGCGTAGCCCGAGATGTGGTCCCCATTCTGACGAATCAACATACTGTGCCACCCCAGTGCACATAATTGTGGCCCACAAGCCACACCACTACCAGTGTGCGGGAACACACAGGGTCTGTAAAATAAGGAGGGAGAATAGAGGGCAGAACAAGGCACTCCTGCAGTGAGGGGATGAACAGACAGAGAAAAATGCGCAAATCCCCACCTGCCCGTGCAACATATGCCAGGCTCCGGGTACCCAAATGCAGCCGCAGTTGATGCGGCGCCCAACCGGAAGGAATGGGTACCAATTTTGATTCAGTAAGGGGTAGCCCCGTCTGGTAGCAGATGGCAGGCCAGGGCATGAACCACGCACCGCCACAAGCACATGTGGGGAAGCAACCGGACATATGGCAGCGCCAGGCTAGTACCCTTTTCCGGCTGACCGGCCCTTTAGGAGCGAAACCTCCCCAGAGCCCACTCCTGATCGAGCAACACATCTCCCAGTTCCAGTGCCCTGCAGAACATGTCCCCTGTTGAAAATGGTAGCAGCTAACTTAATCTGCGAGCTCCAGATCAAGGCACAGAGGTAGTTGCCCGAAAGTAGACTCTCTGTATGGAGCATAGGCTCTGGACACGTAGGAGTCATATATAATAGCCACAAGTGCTAGCAGGGCTCATCGCTCTCATCTCAGGGTGAAGGGCAGTCCTCATCCTAAGGTCTTGGCCATAGACTAACCATGACGGGCCAGGGAAAGCAACCATGGCCCGGTAAATATTGTCCAAGCACTGGACCATTGGGATGACCAAATCAGGACGGGCCCTTATATATCCTGCCATGGATACCCGATAGGCCAGTAACCAACTGGCCCCATTGCGAGGCAGCTTGCAGAGATGGGGCAACTCCCTGTCCCTGTCGTCCTGCCCCTCCCTGTCCTAATCAGTGTGTTCACGCTGCAGGAGGGGAAAATGGGAATATATTCCCCACGCCACATCGTCTTGCCAATAGCCCGGGACAAATGGTCACCCAGGGGCATGGAGTAACCGGCCGTCGGCAGAACCACCGTTGGCACGGATCGGAGTGGGGATAGACATAATAGGGCCCATCGGACCCCCGAGAAATTAAGGACGAACCAGGGTGTAATTGGCCTGTTGCGGCCAAGGCCACTGTAACCCCCCCCCCCCGCGCTAAAGCTAGTGTCACAGGTGTGCTGATTTGACCAGGATACTCACTCGGTGCACCCCCACGAGCCACCCCCACCGGGGGTTCCAGCCCGTGGTGAGCGTCGGAGTTCACGATGGCCATCGAGCTCCATGTTTCCATGCGTCCAGGCCGGATGGGGAGCTGCGAGGCACCGGCCTGCACTGGCCAGATAGCCTCCAGCAGCTCAACCCTGTTGGTGGCCAGGTGCGCAGCCGTGGCCGGCATGTGGGCCGGAACCACCGAGTTGGCATGGCCACCATCCGAAGGTGGTGGAGCAATGTCCATTGATGCCTCCAGTGCCGAATTGTGGGCAGGAGAGCATCCGCAGCATCTGATCCACCAGGACAAGGTGGGCCAGATGGGCCGGATGGCCCACCGGGTCATTGATGAGGGATAAACCGATGTGGTAATCCCTGGCCAGAATAGGGCGATGCCCATTAATCCGGCCCATGAGGGGCCGGAATGACGGTGGGGTGGAAACCCGCACCGTGCCCAAGTGGGCCGCTATGCCTCACTGAGCAAAGAAGCAGTGGGGCAAAAACCCCAGTGGAGCAGGCCTATGCCACCCCCTGCCCGAGCCCTCAGCCTGGGCTCATTGGTGGCAGTGTGTCCAACAACTCTGCTACCCACCTGTGGGGGTGCCATCTGAGCCCTCCGGCTCGGTGACACTCCTGAAAAATTAGAGGGGTGGGCCGAGCCCCCCCCAGGCATGACCAAGGGGCCGCCTGAGCCTAGGGATCAAGAAAATTCCGCCCTGCAGTACTCAGGAATAGAACCGCAGACCTTCCGCCTCCCAGTCAGCCTCTTAGCCACCTGAGCCACTGCAGTACAGCGGTCGGAGGAAGGGAAAAAACCTCTGATGCAATAAGGAAAGCAAGCCTCTTGAAAGAGGCGAGCAAGGAAGGAAGCGACGGAGCGAACTTCTCCGCTCCGTCACTTCGCAAAATGGCAGCCAGGCTGCCTCGTGGCCACCCCTTTT
This sequence comes from Bradypodion pumilum, assembly GCA_035047305.1. NCBI lineage: Eukaryota > Metazoa > Chordata > Lepidosauria > Squamata > Chamaeleonidae > Bradypodion > Bradypodion pumilum. Next base: position 184,880,849 of record JAWDJD010000005.1, read on the forward strand.
ATGGAGGGGTGGCCACGCCCCCTAACTATCCCGGATGTCTGCGTCTGGGTGGGGGGGCGCAAAGAGCGTGGCAGCCATTTTGGCGCCGCGCTTGCATTCTGCATATGATAAAATGCAATAGGCCTCAGACCAAAGATTATATGTTAGCCATCTTCACAGTGTAATTACATAGGGATCTTGGCTTCTCTTGAGAGAAAGAAGGGATAGAAATCAAATAAATATAGATAAATAAGTGATTGCTCATTCTCTGAAAGCTAAAAGATTCAGGAGACTAGAAAAGAGCCTGGTCTTTTCTTCAAAGAAAATTATATTCAAGATTACTCTTAAACAGTTTTTGGTTTGTTTCCTCTTTTGAGAAGGTCACTGGTAATTGAGACTGTCAATTATTCTACTTCTGAGAAGTAGCCTGATTTTCAACTGAAGGTACTGGGATAACTATTGAGATCAGTCCAATATGGAGAAATCTAGAGTGGTCTATTCTAAGTTAATATTAATCAGAAGGCAATAGTAATTCTCCTCAGGTCTGTGTTCAAATAAAAATATTCAAAATGTACAGACTTCTATGGGAGAAAGTGCAAACTTGAGAATTATATAACCTGATTGCCTAACAATCAGTACCTATTTATCTACTTGTGCTACCCATAGGCTGCTAAAAGTGCAAAAAAATTAAGTACAATAAACATATTTTAAAGTAAAGTGTTTGCCGTACAATCAATATTTTTTTTCATTTTGGTGCATTTCTTGGTGAATTAATGGCTAGTCAGGGTTAACCACCTCCATACTTACCTAGGGCCATTAATCCTCTCCATTAGTCATTAATCTTCAAACATGGCTGTGATCATTACAACCTAATTGATGGAGTGACTAACTCAATTAATATACATTTCTTAAGGCACACAGAAGCCTGCGTGCCATTTTCTTTTTGGCAGTTTACTCATTAATCAGAAGAGTCTGACAGTGAACAGATAGTCAGAAAAGTTACACAATTGCTCCATTAAAGGCTTGAACCAATACAGCCAATCACACTTTACAGTCCACGTATTGTGTTTCAAAATTATTTCAGTAAGTAAGTACAGTACATGTTGAACACTTGTGACTTATACTCATTTCTATTTTCTTTTATTGCGAGCATGCAGACTATACAGCATGTGTCAAACACACTGAAAACAAAACTGGATTTATAACAGTAAAATTGGAGCAAAAAAATGAAAAGAATGTCTATCGTGCCTAGAAATGAGAATTTGTATCAAAATTGTGTTGTGCTGAAAATGTTCCACGTATATCCACTCAAGAAGAAGGGGAAATTAAACAGCCAGAAGGCAATGGAGAAAAACCTTATGGGAACTTAATAAAAACAAAACAAAACAATTTAGAACCATTAAAAGTATAATTTATAATTTTAGTTGTTTCAGCCACCTTTCCCCTACTGAGAGAATGCAAGCGCGGCGCCAAAATGGCTGCCGCGCTCTTTGCACCCCCCCCCACCGGACGAAGGCATCCGGGTAGTTAGGGGGCGTGGCCAGCACCCTTATATAAGGGGCGGCCACGAGGCAGCCGAGCTGCCATTTTGCGAAGCGACGGAGCGGAGAAGTTTTTCCCTCTTACCTCCGTCGCTCTTGCCTTTTACCGGGAAGCCTCTGGCGGCTAATTTTCTTGACTTTTCTGGCTTCCCATCATTTAGCTGCTATGCCCTCTAAGAAGAAGGCGACTGCGAACGCGGCTCGTTCTGCACGGAGGCGCCAGCCGGGTCGGAGGACCGCGGCTGCGCCTCCCCAGCAGCCTCCTTTGCCTGAGCCCACCGGGACCTGGTGGGATGGGGTTAATTGCCCCTTGGCCCGAGGCGAGGTGTCCGCGTACCGGCCCAGCAGGGGCCGCGGCCCCCGGCCCGCAAGCAGTGGCCACTGCCTCTGGCATGGCTCATTCTGCGGGGCCTTCTTCCATTGGTGCGCAGCTTCCTGCGGGGGGTTTCAGCCATGGGGGGTGGCTGGGTTCCCTCCCCTGGCAGGGTACCCCCCGGCCCTGCAGGGGCCGGGCCTGGGGTCGTGGCCGTATATGGGCCCCGGGGTCCAGGGACACGGACCGGCGCCTGCAGCCAGTGGGCCGGCCGGCCCTTTGCCCCCACTTGGCTTAGGGGGCTACGTTAGTGTTGAGGCCCTTCTGGCCTGCGTTGCGGCCCTCGAGAGATCCCTCACGAGGGTTAACCACCCGGGGGTGCCTTTTGGGGTGCAGGTTGATCCTTTGTCTGCCGGTCAGCGGCAGGTGGCAGGACGGGTCGAGCTGCCTGAGGCGCGTGGGCCGGCTTCGGCCACTGCCTCGCAGCTCCCCACTCAACAGGCTGATGCTGGTCAGGCCCCGTCGACGAGCTCAATTGCGGTTGTGAGCTCCGACGCCCCCAGCGGGCCGGAACCCCCAGTGGGGGCGGCCCGTGGGGGTGCAGCATGTGAGTATGCGGTTCAATCTAGTGCACCCACACACCTAACCACGTTTGGGGGGGCATTCCAGTGGCCGTGGCCTCGCACGGGTGGTGCGACGGTTCAGTCGCCGACGTCCCACCCGGTGACTTCACCTCTCACCCAGGGCCCCGTTTTGGGTGGTACCTCTTACTCAGTCGGGAATGTGTTAGGGGTGGCCGGGTTTGTCCAGGCTCCTTTCCAGATCCCCGTGGTTCCCACCGTGCCGGTGTCAGCATTGCCGACAGCGGGGTATTCCTTGCCCCTGGGGGACCATTTGGCCCAGGCCACCAAAGAGAAGATCTGGTGTGGGGAGTTTGTGGACATCTTCTCCCTTCTTAACAGAGAGCCCACCAAAGAGGAGAGGGAGGGGCAGGACGAGAAGGATAAGGAACAGGCACGTCGTCGTAAGCCGCCACGTACGTGGGCCAATTGGTTGCCGGCGTACCTCATATACATGGCGGTCTACCTCAGGGCCCGGCCGGATTTGGCAATTCCGATGGTCCAGTATTTGGACAACATTTACCGGGCGATGGTCGACTTCCCGGGCCCGTCGTGGTTGGCTTACGACGAGGAATTGCGTATGCGGATTCCCCTGCACCCTCAGATGAGCTGTGGCTTCTGTACATGACTCCCACGTGCCCTGCGCCTGGGGAAAGATACCATTGTGGACATGCGGTCCAGCGAGCGGCCCCAGCACAGACACCCCGCCAGGTGGCGGGGCAGGGGGTTCCAGCCCGCCTGCTGTGCTGGACTTTCTCGTCCAATGGTTCCTGCAGTAGAAAGAATTGCCGGTACAGGCATGAGTGTCCCTCTTGCGCTGGCCCCCATGCGGCCTCCGCCTGCCCCAGGCCTGGAGGGATGCGGGGCAAAGGTAGGGGTGGACAAGGGGCGGACAAGGGGCTGCCCGAGGGAGGCAGATGCGGTTTACCTGCTTCAAGGTTTTCGACTGGGGTTCCGTATTCCTTTCCTGGGTGATAGGTCCCCCCAAGATGCCCCCAACCTTTTGTCCCTTAAGGGGAGGGAGGAGGTGGCTGCCACCAGCATTTCTAAGGAGGTTGATGCAGGCAGGGTCGCTGGCCCTTTCCCTGCACCCCCGTTCCCCAACCTTAAAGTGTCACCCTTGGGCTTGGTGCCCAAGAAGTCACCGGGCGAGTTCCGCCTGATCCATCACTTGTCCTACCCAGCCGGCCGATCGGTCAATGATGCTATCCCTGATGACCTTTGCTCGGTCAGGTATACATCTTTTGACCAAGCGCTGCACATGGTGCGTTCATGTGGCCCGGGTGCGCTGTTGGCTAAGTGCGACATTAAGTCTGCCTTTCGCCTCCTGCCGGTTCACCCGGGTGACTTTGAGTTGCTGGATTTTAAGTTCCGGGGTGAATATTATTTCGATAAGGCCATGCCTTTTGGCTGTTCCATATCATGCTCGGCCTTCGAGCGTTTTAGCACCTTCCTACAGTGGGCTTTTGTCCGCAGGTCTGGGTCCCGGTCTGAAGCCCATTACCTGGATGATTTTTTATTTGGGGGTGAATGGGGCTGGGACACGTTTCAGACGCTAATGGAGGAACTTGGTGTCCCTTTAGCGCCCGAAAAGACCGAGGGCCCATCTACACAGCTAGTCTTCCTGGGGGTGGAGATTGACACGGTAGCGCAGGCTTCTAGGTTACCAGGGGATAAGGTGTCAAGGATAGTGGCCCTTATCTCGGACTTGCTTGCTAAACGCAAGGCATCACTGCGGGAACTGCAGGTGCTGCATGGTCACCTCAATTTCACTTGCAGGGTGGTCGCACCGGGCAGGGCATTTGCTCGGCGCTTGTGCGATGCCATGACAGGCTTATCCAGGCCCCACCATAGGGTGAGACTAACCCAGGGCATTAAGGCAGATATGCTTATCTGGCTCCAGTTCCTGAGGGAGTTCAATGGGGTGTCATTTTGGAGGTCTGACCTTCTGGCTTCCCCTCGTTTCCAGATACAGTCCGATGCCTCTGGGTCCCTGGGTTATGGGATGTACTTCAATGGGAAGTGGGCCTATGGTGGGTGGCCACCAGCCTGGTCAGGTACGGGTCGCCTGTGTGATCTTACGTATCTGGAATTTTTTCCCATCCTGGGGGCCTTGATGCTATGGGGTGAGGAGTGGGCCAACTCGGTCATTCATTTCTGGTGTGACAATGTGGCCGTTGTCCACATTGTCAACTCACAGACTTCCAAATCACCCAGGGTCATGGACCTGGTGCGCCAGTTTGTATTGCGCAGCCTGCGCCTTAATGTGCTGCTCCGGGCCAGGCATGTCCCGGGGGTCAATAATGATATCGCTGACGCTTTGTCACGCCTGCAGATCTCCTGGTTCCGCGCCTTGGCCCCGGATGCGGAGGAATTTCCCTCGCCACTCCCGGACGAGATATGGACCCTTGGCAAGGAGAGGTGAACCGGGCGATCGGCATGTCGCTAGCGCCACGCACGCGTAAGGCGTATCAACACGCATTCAATTCTTTCAGAGCATTCTGTGCCCGGTTCCGGCTGCCAGATACCTGGCCAATCCCGGTGGCCCATATACTTCAATTCATGGTTGACCTGCATTCCCAGGGCCTGGCACCTCGCACCATAGCATCCAGGCTGTCAGTGCTGGCTTTTATGGCCAAAGTAGGCGGACATGCGGACAGTACCGCTGACTTCCGTGTGAGACATGTTTTGGAGGGGTGGGCGCGGGAGCGTGGGCGTAGCCTGGACGACCGCCACCCAATTTCCCCAGGGGTTCTTACCCAACTGGCACGGGGCTGGCAGGACCTATGTTTTGATAGGTATGAGGCAGCCCTGTTTCATGCGGCTACAACGGTGGCCTTTTTTGGAGCGCTCCGCATCAGCGAGCTTGTGATGCTGTCTAAGGCGGATGCTAGTCGTAGGGCACTGGAACTTGAAGATGTCTATGTGGCCAAAGACTGGGCTCAGTTGAGGATACGCTCCTCTAAGACGGATCAGCATGGCGTAGGCAGTGGAGTAAGACTGCTACGGTGTTCTTTGGCAGACATCTGTCCGGTTGGTGCCCTACAGGAATTCCTTGCACTGCGTGGCACGCACCATGGCCCGTTTTTCTGTCACCAAGATGGGTCTCCCCTTACTAAATTTCAATTTTGGAAGGTGACCGGCAAAGCGCTGGCCGGTGTTGGCCTCCCAGGGGCCCGTTACGGCACCCATTCATTCAGAATAGGGGCGGCTTCCACGGCGGCTGCTTTTGGGTACTCTGGGGCTGAGATACGCCATATGGGGAGGTGGGGATCGCAATGTTTTCAATTTTATGTCCGCCCTCTTTCACCGTGAGTACCAGTCGAGTCACCGCACCTTTTCTCTTCCCTTTTTCCTTGACAGACCCTGGGTGTCGTATTACGCCGGTGACAGTATGGCTGGTGGGCCATAGCTACGTGCACAGGGCAGCGCGTTACGCTGCGGCAACAGAGTGGGGACCCCGACTGGGACTGGGTGCGTACACAAGTCTCACATGGTATGGTAAGCCCGGGATGTTGTGGCGGGAGCTGTTGCCATTCCTTTTCTCGGGCCGAAATGCTGACCCGCCTGACATCCTGATCATACACCTTGGGGGCAATGATTTAGGTCAGGTCACCGGCCTATCGCTGAAGCATGCGATTTGCGGCGACCTCGCCTACCTGCATTACGTGTGGCCCGCCACAACCCTCGTTTGGTCAGACATGGTGCCGCGGCATGCGTATAGGGGAGGGTTCGACCTCCAGGCCCTTGACCATGCTAGACGCATGGTGAACAGGGCTGTTGCCCGGTTCATTGTCAACAGGGGTTGGGGGCGGGTCAGTCGTCACCCCGCCATTAGTCTGCAAAATTATGGCCTGTACTCAGGGGATGGGGTCCATCTGTCGTGAGGAGGTATGGACCTCCTGTTGGGTGATTGGCGAGCAGGCCTGTTGACCGAGCTGACGGTCTGGGGGGGCGTCGAGCCTTCTTTGAAGCCCCTCCGTGTGGCGGGTAGCACTGGCAAGGTAAACATTTATGACCCACAGGTATCCGGCAGGTTCGCAATTGACTGGACAACACTAGACAGGTATAAGTTGGTTAAACGTTGTCCGGTCAACGACGAACCAGGCGACGGGGTGATGGCTACAGCTAGACAGCATGCATCACCCCGTGATTTTACGGATACACATCAGAGGGTGGGGTCATTAGTTAGATATTGACTACGGTCAACAATTTGTTTGTTGTCAACAAACAAATTGATACAAATAGATACATTGTAACAATTGCCGTTGGCAATTTTGGGTGGTACCTTACCAGTGTTACTTCGGCCTGCTTGCCTTAAGAATTATAATTGGTCAATTACCAATAGAAATTTATAATTCGGACTAGGGCATGAATCAATAAATGTGGCCCAATGCCGTTATCCACTTTCATCGGTGTCTGAGTCCTTTATTGGGGGGTGCGCCTGCAAAGGCAACATATGAATTATAGGTAAAAGACTCCCTTGCTCAAAAGCCAGTTATATCCAACTCTAGGGTGCATTCTTCAGCTCCGTTTATAGCCAAAAACTCAGCACTATCTGCATCTGCAGACATTTCCATGGCCATGTGGCAGGCATGACTAGATGCTGGAGTGCATGGAATGCTGTTACTTTTCCCACCAAAGTTGTACCTATTTATCTACTTGCAATGTCTTGCTTTTGAACTGCTAGGTTGGCAGTTGCTGGAATAGATGACAGGAGCTTGCTCCATCACATAGCACTCAAGTTTTGATTTCTCAAGTCCATTTGCATATCCAGAATGTCATCACAGCATAGCTGTCAAGTATCCTGTTTTGGACCGGAAATTACCGTATTTTATGCCTCTTTCCCGCCGCCACCCATATTTTCCCATAAATCTCCTGTATTATTATTATATTATCTACTAGCATATCTAGCATATTTGTGCCCTGCCAGCCGGGCAGATTTTATTTGTGTTTTTAAGGGTGGTTTGGGTGGGTGTGTTTTGCATTTGTGGTTTGTGACTTTTTTTGATCTATTTTATTTGATTTATTTGTGATTTGGATTTATTTCTTATTTTTCTGACTTGTTTTTACTCTTGTGACCTCTAGGTGGGGCTATTAGTAATAGTGTTGGATTCTCTTTTTGTTTGACTTGTTTTTTCTCTCCCGGCCTCTAGGTGGGGCTTCTTCCAGTAAGTAGTCTTTGTTTCTTCATTTCTGTTCTGGAGTCGTGGAGGGAGGACGTGCTGGTGAGTTCTCTGGTTATTTTTTTTAATCTGGGTTTTGTTTTTTGTTTTGTTTTGTTTTTTGTGTTGGACTGGTAGGTGTTTCTGTTTCTTCTTTTGTGTTTTTTTGGGGGGTTTAGATGTGTTTAATTGTTTTGTTTATTTATGGTTGTTTTTTATGTTTCTGATTTCTTTTGTGATTATTTGTTTAATTTGTGGTATTTTTGTTGTTTGAGTTAGGTATTTTTGTGTTGTAGTTAGGTGTTTTTCTGTGCTTTCATGGTATTTTGGGTGTTTTTGTTTGTGGATTTTGTTGTTTATTGTTTTGTTAGTTAATGTGTTTGTTTGTTTATTTATTTATTTGTGTTTTATTATTTTTGGTGTTTGGCGTTTTGGGCAAATGTTTGTTTTTGTTGTTGGTGTGTATTTTTGCATGAAGAATGGGCTGCCTGTTGGTTCCTCTTTTCCCCATTGCTGCTTCGAATTTTGGTTTTGATGCAGCAATAGAGGAAAGGAGGAGCCAGCAGTCAGCCCATTCTTCCCCTGGCTGGTAACGTTCATTAGGTAGGTCGGGGGAAAAGGAGGCAGATAAGAGCTATCTCTGCCTGATGATGGTTCTCTCCTCTCTGTCTCCTTTCTCTCCTGGCTTTCCTAACAGGAGATCGGCAGGCAGCGATCCATAAGGGGTGGTGCTCTTCCTTGCAGATTGCTGGCTGCTGCTTTTGTATTACCTCCATCGGAAGTACAAAGGCAGCAGTCAGTCATTCACCAGGGAGGGTGCTTCCCCTGATGAACTGTTGCCTGCTGGTGGTTTTTTCCCCACCCCGGCTCAACTGACCTTGAGGCCGACGGTGGTCTTACCGTGTCTTCGGCGGGGTAGCGGGAAGGAGAGGGAGTCCCTCTTCTCCCTGTTGCTCTGGGAAAGAAGGCCAGTGGTGGTCTTAACGTGGGTTTTTGTGTGTGTTTGTTTGTGAGGTCGTGCGGTGGACTTGCGCTCCCGTTGCGGGAGGCTGGCGTGTTTTTATTTTATTTTTCGTGCACCAGCTTTCTCAGTGTTCTACACGTGCACGCTCTTCAGCCTGATTGGCTGAAGTGCTCACGGTGCATAGAACACTGGGACTTGGAGTTTGTTTGTATTCATGCGGCGGTTTTTTTTCTGCTGCTCGATTTCAATTGTGCGCGCCATGGTTCCCAATGTTCTTTTTGCTCGTGCCTCTCAGCCTGATTGGCTGAAGCATGCCACGGCACAGAGGACATTGGGAATTGAAGTTGTTTCCCTTTGTTCCCGTTTGTGGGGCTGCTGCCCCACTGGCGATGACCAAACCCCCACGGTGCTGAGAAGGCAGGGGTTACGGTGAGTGTGGAAGGCTTGGTTGGGGATGGTTGGGCCTGGTGCAGGAGCCTTTGAATGAACCCAACAGTTAACCCCTCTTTTTATAGGTATAGATATATATTTTATATATTTTATATTTTTATTTTATATTAAACCAAGGTGTTATGGGGTATGTTTCTCATAACAGAGCCAGGGAGGAGGGGTGTTGGGCTCCCCCGGGGGGAGGAGGAATCACCACCTAGACACTCCCCTTAGCACCACTGCTGCCTCTCATGGGGAACAATACAGCAAGCCACCCCCATAGGCAAGCCCCAGCTGCAGTGGAAGAGATAAATACTGTAATTTTAAGTCCCTTTCCCCACTCACTCCCACATCATTTCATAATATGGTGATTTTTTATGGAACTGTTTTTACACTTATATCAGTTAATTGTCTACTGTCTTAGCCTTGTGTACCTCAATGTCATTTTTTAAAAATCTGTGTTTAAGACAGGACCACGAAAATATCCTCTTTATGTTGTATGCAAATATACTTGAAGCCAATTGGCTCTTTGTCTCTTCACTTTAACACCCTCTTTCCCAGGAGGCAACTGCACTATTCAAATAAAAAATATAATACAATGCCAACAACAAGGGTTGACCCCAGCAACAACAACATCAGCAGCAGCAGCAACAGCAACAACAAAGGCATACTTAGCAATGCTAACAAATGATGACTGGTGAATATACACATGTATGCTTTTGACTGCAGGTGAAGTCTGCTGGAGTTCTTGAGAAATCTTGGTTTGAGGGGTGCAGCCAATTTCCTTTGTAGAAAAAGCAAAAATCATAGAACCGTATTCATAAATGATCTTTCTTATTTCATAGGAATGTATCCAACAACTTTATTGCTATTCTGAACATGTTATCAATTCCTATAATTATACATTCATTTAGATTTACATCACTGCTTTCCGATTAGCACAGGCTGGCTTTCAGTGGGGTTTTCTTAGCAGAGGTCATAGGGTTGTGATATTCTACATTTGCTGTATAAATTTTTTGGAGTAAAACAATCAAAGTGCATGCACCTTTTCAAACCAATGAAGAAAAATTAGCTGGAAATAAGGGGGGAAATAACAAGGCATGTGATAGTATTGTTTTTCTCTACTTGAAAACAGTCATGTGCTGAAACTCTACAGACTGCATTCTATCTAGCATCTCTCTACTGAACCTCATAGATATATATTCCAGCAGTCAGGGTGGCTCTATTATAACCCAGTTTTGTCTTCATGCAGTGTATAAAGTTAATATGATCCAACCTGTGCAGTTGCTTGACTCCAAAGTTTAAACCAGAAACCTCTGTGACACTTCTTCAAATAACGATGAGAGCAAGACAATAATGGGTGGTTAGAATTATATCTCCCCTGTATTATATATGTTTGTTTATATTAATAATATTACTGGTAGCATAATGATCAGATTTATGCTGTTAAGTGTTAACATCTTTGGTTTCTATACATTGAAAATGCCTAGATTTGAAAAATAAATATAAGCTGGGGCAAAGGCTGGAATTAGTAAAGTAGTTTTGCTTTAATATGTTTAATGGGGCATAAAAATTTAGCAATTTCTCCGTTTCAAGTCATAGAATGTACACATAACACTGATGAAGAGACAGTGTAACAATGTTCAGGATGTTGAGCCGTTCCTGACTGAAAAGAAAAGGCTTTGTGCCAATAAATTGCTCACTAAAACCAGTTCTTTCTAGAACAGTTCATTTGCTTGCAGTCTAAAAGCATTTATAGCACCCTTCTTTTCATTTTTCTTTTTGTCTCTGAGGAATTTCCTCAAAGAAATCCCAAAATTGGCCATATATAATAATTGCATCTAACCTGATCACAGCTGAGCCCTATTGGACAGTTAAAGAGCTTGACTTGAGGACCCATTGGGGGCAGGTTGTACCCAGCTAAATTGGATCGTTTAAGATTGCATAGAAGTCCAATATGCCACAATATGTACAATCCTTGCATTTGCATGGTATGTGCAACTTCAAGCAATGATATTAAGTCTGCTTTTATTAGGAGAAGAAAGAAAAACAAACAAACAAAATAATTTTCCCTCCCTTCCTCCTCCTAATTTCCCAATATCATTAAAGTGACTAAGTTTAAAGATACTTGGAACTTGGTTTACACTGACATTTACCTTATCTACCCACCTGCCAAAATAATGAAAACAGGCCATCTCCATAGCAAACCAAACAGTAGAAGAAACATGCATGTAGCCACCCCCAACTGTCCTCTCTAGGTTTTCATAACTATTGCTCTGTTTTGATTGATCACCTCCTTCTAAAGTTAGAGTTGGCTGAGGATCCTACACATGTCTGTTTGTTGAACTAATTGTCACACTCTTATGACTTGGATCTGAGAGATAGGAAGTAATTCAGGGCCCAGCTAGACAATACCAAAGCATTCTCAGAAACTGAAATCATGCTGTAGTTCCTTATATGTAATTCCAACAGGCTCTTATATTTGAGTAATCATACTTGCAAGTCTAGCTGGGCTCTGCATAGCTCCCAACAACTATTCACAGACACAAAAATCAACTAGTTTGTAAACATATCACATAGTAAACAAAACAAGACAAAAATACAAAAAGAGTTGTGGAACTTTAAAAACTAACTGCTGTATTTTAATGTTAGCTTTCATGGATCAAGTCCACTTCATCTGACGATATGCTTGAATCGCAGACTATCACGGCTACCATTTCAACATTTTCAACTACAGTAATTTGTAAAGAATAGGAAGGCTGAAAGACACCTGGCAGGATTTGCCTCATGCAATTTCCCTTCCTCCACAAATATGCAACCTCAGTGACGTACTTGGCCAATATAAAGCCTTTTAGGATATTCGAGGCCAGTCTTAACTTGTGGAAGTGCAACGTTTTATCCTTACTTATCTAAACAAAACCAGTACAAAAGGAAACATGGACAGATTAGGACATGCTGACATCCCAAACTAAGAGGCACAGCAGCATTCCTTTAAAAAGTGTAACAGTATAACATTCTCTTTTATTAAAAAAATGTTGTTTGTAGTGATACATTATAAACTGAGGACCCTAACTGCTTAGTTTGTTGCTAATTTTATCACCCAGTACATGTACTTCAACTCTTGGTGACAGTCTTCCATAAGCTTGAGTTGAAGAACAAATACTGAGAATGTAGGTATCAATTAGGGTGAGACATATATATTTTCTGATGTATTAATCTAATGGCTTCCACTAGGAAAAGTCTGTTCTGCGAAATACGAGACAGGATGTATGGAAAAGCACTAACCACTGAGAAAAGAAGGTGGTCATGTCCAGAGCCAGGCCTAAATAACTCATGCACATGATTGATCATCTTTTGGTCCAATGATCTTCATGTGAAGTAACTGGCCCTCCTTCTTTCACTTTAACTTCACAACAATTTTGTTAGGTTGCATTGGTCCAAAGGTAAAGTAAAGGTAAAGGTCTCCCTTGCTTGAAACCCAGTTATGTTCAACTCTGGGGTGGGGTGGGGGTGGGGGGAGGTCATCACCATTTACAGCCAAAGAGCCAGCACTATCTGGGTCTGCATAGATTTCTATGGTAGTGTGGCAGGCATGACTAGACATCAGAGCACATGGAACACTGCTACCTTTCCCACCGAAGCTGTACCTATTTATCTACTTGCAATCTCTTGCTTTCAAACTGCTAGGTTGGCAGGAGCTGTGGCAGACAACAGGTGCTCACTCAGACGTGCAGCACTCGAGTCTTTAACTGCTGGGCTTCTGACCTTCTAGTCATCAAGCTCAGCATCTTAACCACTAAACCACCACAGCCACCTCCTGCTAGGTAAGGTAAAGGTCACCCTTGCTCAAAAGCCAGTCATATCTGACTCTAGGGTTCAGTGCTCATCTCTGTTTATAGCCAAAGAGCTAGCCCTGTCTGCATTTGCAGACGTTTCCATGGACATGTAGCAGGCATGCCTAGAGTGCATGGAATGCTGTTTACCTTCCCACCAAAGTGTTCCCTATTCATCTACTTGCAATTTCTTGCTTTCGAACTGCTAGGTTGGCAGGAGCTGGGACAGAGACGGGAGCACACTCCATTGTGCAGTACTCAGGTATCAAACCCCAACCTTCCAGTCTAGGTAGGTTAGGCTAAAAGAGTATAACTGGCCTAATGTTACCCACTTGCCTCTGCTCTCTTCCCAGGGAGAGAAACACATACCAAGCTGCTCAAATGAACACACAGTTCTTAGTGGGGTGAGGTTGTGAAATAAATAAATAGCTATAAAATTAAACAAAAACTGGGGTTTCAGTGTTTGATGACTGACCTCTTGAATTTTATTCCAAATATTTCTGAGAGCAGAAAGGAGCTGTCTTTGATGGGAAGCAAATTTTCAAGCCTGTCCCCCCCCCCCCCGCATTCCCCTTGTCACTGCAAAGCAGGTAGTTTGTGCCAGTTACAAACCATCTACAGAATGGTTGACACATTTCAGTATTTTCTATGGCTTGCCTCTGCTTTGCTCTTATCAAGGTCACTGGCTGATGTTAGGGTAAAAACCTTTTCTTTTCAGTTGTAATAACACTTATTTGAGAACAGGTATGACATGACACATTAGTTACACAAAAAAGCTGTCTGATACTACACAACCCCATTGGCCCCTCCAAATCAGCATTGCTTATTCTGACAAGCAAGAGTTCTCCAAGATTTCACACGGAAGTCTCTTCTAGCTCTCCTTGAAAGTAACAGAGATAGAAGCTATGGCCTTGGCCATGCAAACCATGGGTTCTACATCTTAGCTATAGCCATCCCCATTTTTTTTAAAAAAGGGGCAAATGGGACCTGCCATTCAAAAGTAAGAAAAGAGACGTGTGTGTAAGCTTGTTCATAGTAAAGGTAAAGGTCTCCATTGGTTGAAAGCCAGTTGTTTCCGACTCTAGGATGTGGTACTCATCTCCATTTACAGCCAAAGAGCAAGCACTATCTGCATTTGTGTGGTCATGTGGCAGACATGACTAGACACCCAGCCACATGGAACACTGTTACCTTTCCCACCAAAGCAGTACTTATTTATCTACTTGCAACTTCTTGCTTTTGAACTGCTAGGTTGGCAGGAGCTGGGAGATAAGCATGCCTAAATTAGCTCTTTAGATACAACCAATACATGCATAGTTTTATTCTGAAGTCATAAGGGATAGGTGATCAGCATCACCAGTGGAAAGGACTTTGTCAGTGTCTCCACTGAAGTAGTACAATGGATGCTGGGTGGCCAAGGATATTGTGCAATTCATTCATTATTTCAGTATTTAAATGGTGTTTTATTGCATAATTTGTACTTGTCCTGTAAATTTTGTAAGGTGAAAACCATAGATTTTTGGGTATTTTCTGTGAATTCTTTTTTTTTATTTGTAATTGTACTGCATTATGAATTGCATTGCATTATATTGTGTATTGTACTATATGCCACTGTTGTAAGCCGCCTCGAGTCACAGTTGGTACTGAGTGAGGCGGGATATAAATTTAATAAATAAATAAATCCAAATTTTAATTCCCCCCCTCTCTCCCCCCCACACTGACAAGCCTTTGGGTAACCTCCAGCCTTATTGTGCATTTGTCCAATTCTGTTTGACCAGAAGGTATGCATTGATTGGCTTTATTTTAACCATCCTTTTGCCTTGCTCCTCTTAGGACATTCACACACTTTTCCAGATAAGCCCTTTTGAATGCTTCTCCTTCCTTCCTTCTTTCATTCTCATGACATTAAAAGTCAATTGTCTGTTTTTACCTCAGCCAGGAGTCCAAATGTTATTTTTATGCTAAACGTGAAATCATAGTTTCTGTGGCCAACATGGGTTTTTCTACTTTTTTCTCCCTTTCTTTCTTTGGTTCCTTGCATGGAGGAATCTTCACAGCAAAGTCAAGATTGCAGGCATCCTCAGCAGGAGGAGAGGCATTGGCTTTGTTCACAAGGAAGGAATTAAACAATGTGTTTCTGAAACTCACAACATGATAGATTGCTGCAAAGAAGGCCTCCGTGTGAGGAGCATTGTGTTCAAATGTCTCTCAAATTTCCTTTTCTCTTGCAAGTCACACGTTTTTTTTTAAAAAAACTTTTTTTGAAGGCTAGATGCACGAGGTCGAGCAATCTTTTATGGATCCTTCCCAGGTTATATATTTTTAATGGTATCTTAGGGTTTTCAGCATCAATCCATCATGTTATTTGTTAAACCAGGTCACAAGCCCTTGAAATTCTTTATAAAGATCCACCTTTACTTAAAAGGAGGCATTTGTTTATAGCTAACCTTGGCTAACGGTATTGTAAAGCTAGGTAATTTTTGGCAACTTGCTCCCCATGTAGCGTGTGGTTTGTCTTACCCTGGAGCTAAAAGTGATATGTCAAGGTAGCCTACCACTGTGGTTGCTCTTTTGAAGCCAGGAAACTTCAGAAAGGAAAACAACTATAGGGGCAGCATGATCAAAACTCAGTAGAAGAATGAACTGCCCTAGATGTGGGCCAAATAACAAGGTAACAAGAAAAAGGTTGAGAAAAGAGATAACAACAGAGGCATGGGGACATATAGGGTAAAAATCACTTGGGTGATAAGAAGAAACTCTCGCTTCATCCAGTTTATGTACTCAAAGTACAGAGAAATGTTCTCTGTAAGGGGGGGAGGGAGGGGAAAAACTTTTAAAAAGTATTGCTAAAAAGAGCCAGAAAATTAAAGGAGGAGCAATGAGAACTCCAAGGCAATGATACAAGGTTGATGCTGAAAGCAGAATTATATTACTAAAGAATGGATTAAAATGGGAAAGAAAGCAAGGAGGTGAGGCAAGGAGGTGAGTCAAGCTGTTCAAAGACAGTTCTGTGTAAACAGAATGATGTATAAAATGTGTTGTTTTCCTGGCATTTATCCCAAAATGTTATCTAAAAGGAAAAGAGGGGAATCCCAGAATGTTGTTGCTATGCAGATTTCACATGCTCTTCAAGCCAATGTCATGTGATTCAGGGAAGCATTTAGTTATGGCCTCTTGTATGCTGTCCAATAACAGCAACGCAAAGCTTTGTTGACAATTACAACGTCCTCTGTCTATAAATAGTCAGTGTTGGCATTTACATTTGGCATTCATAGAAGAGAATGAAAATAATTGGAAGAGAAGGAAAGAAGACTGTTTTGGTATTTGGATGCAAAACTTGGAAAAGTTATTTTGTTGAATCGCAAATCCTAGAATTTCCCAGTCAGCAGAGTTAGTAACTTTTTCAAGTTCTGCCCAGGGGACAATTTTATTGCTGCGTGTGATTTCTTTCTTGAAAATGCACCATTTCAGTCATAAGAATCCCCAAGGTCCATCTAGTCCAGATTCTATCTTCCTTACTAAAGCATGTTATAAAAGGAAGTGCTGTATCACTTTTGTCTCCAGCATATTGTATTTATACAGTAGGTATAATGCATCTGAACATGGAAGTTCCTTAAAAAAAGTAGGAAGCTTGTGCAAACACTAGTATATTGATGTCTATTCCAGTTTGGTATTTGAACATACATTTAGAGCAGGGGTGAGAAACGTCTTTGTGTTAAGGGGAAGGAAGATTTGGAGCTCATTTTTACCTTTCTTCAAACTTTGAAAGACTGTCCCCAGACTACTGATCCTCATGCCAGGAAAGTATTGATCAATTCCTTCTTCAAAATCCCCAGAGAGGATTGGGGACCAAAATGGGTGTAGTCACAATAAGCACTGCTTGTGGTTCACACTCTGTCCACCCCAATTTAGAAGTACAAAATTAGTGCATAGTTTGCAAAGATTTCTTTTATGCCAATGGCATCTTTCAATTGCTTCCAACCGAAATCCATATATATGGCAAACAGTTATCTATAAATAGCTGATTTAACACCATATTATCTCACTATGAAAAGACAGTTAAAAAATCAACAGACATTGATAGAGCATGGATTTTAGTGTGTGTTAAGATATAATTGCTTAGCAATTAGCTGCCTCACATATTCCCTCTAGAATTAAAATCACACTACTTCTGTTGTTTCATTTTTTTAAATACATACTGAAAACTGAATATTTCTTGTGCTGTGTCCTTGTGGACCCCATTATGCTGTCCACCAGTTTTTATTTTCACTCTCAAAAACAGTAACATCCATTTTCAAACAATGGAGACAGCTTGAGAAATGTTCCAATATGTACACAGAAAGATATGTGATGCTATTTCACTTTTAAATAAAAAGCGGTTTCTTCTATCATGGTAGTAGGAATGGCTTTGGATTTTTGGATTTTTCATAGAAAAATACCATGTGAGGGATATTTAGTTCTTACACATTGTTGCCCTAAAAAACAAACCCAAGTTTTGGTACAGCAACAGCAGCTTTCAGAGTATGTAGAATCCAGGTTTCTTCCAGTGTTAGATACTGCATGTAGCTGTATCCCTGAAAGAAGTGGATGTGGACCCATTTCAGTCAGGATTCAGGCCCAGTTATGGTACCGAGATGGCATTGGTTGCACTCTTGGATGATCTATGGCGGGAGCGGGATGGAGGCAACCCCTCTGTCCTTGCTCTTCTTGACCTCTCAGCGGCTTTCGATACCATCGACCACAGTATCCTTCTGGGCCGGCTCCGAGGAGTGGGGGCCCAGGGCACTGTGTTGTCCTGGTTTTCCTCATTTCTGATTGGCCGGGCTCAGTCGGTGTCTTTAGAGAGTGGGTTGTCCAGCCCTAGGTTGCTTCCATGTGGGGTGCCTCAGGGCTCAGTACTCTCACCTCTATTGTTTAATATCTACATGAAACCGCTGGGTGAGATCATTCATTCCCACGGGGTGAGGTATCATCAGTATACAGATGATACCCAGCTGTACATCTTGGCTCGTGGGGACCCGAGTGATGCAGTCGAAGTCCTGACCAGGTGTCTGGAGGCTGTTCGGGTTTGGATGGGGGGGACAACGGGCTTCAGCTGAATCCTGGCAAGAATGAGTGGCTTTGGGTGTGGGGTCCCGTGTTATCCCAGGAGTTACCATCTTTGGTCGTGGCTGGGACATCTTTGCCACAGTCAGATCAGGTGCGCAATTTGGGAGTCCTCCTGGACTCGTGGCTACTGCTCGAAGAGCAGGTGGCAGCTGTGGCTAGGAGGGCCTTTCCACAGCTTCGTGTCATTTACCAACTGCACCCACTCCTGGACTGGGACTCCTTGCTCATGGTCACTTATGCTCTGGTCACCTCCAGATTGGATTATTGTAATGCGCTCTACATGGGGCTGCCCTTGGGGACCATTCTGAGGCTTCAGCTGGTCCAGAATGTGGCTGCCCAGGTTGTGATGGGGTGCGGGCATTATGCTCGCGCCTCACCACTTCTCCGGGAGCTGCACTGGTTGCCGGTGTGCCTCCGGGTGCAATTCAAGGTGCTGGTTTTGACCTTTAAAGCCCTTCATGGCATTGGACCAGGCTACTTAAGAGACCGCGTTGCCACAAGGAATTTAGCCCGTCCTACTAAGGTAGACAGGAGGGGCTCACTGGTGGTCCCATCAGTGAAAGAAGTACATCTTATTGGGACCAGGAAAATAGCCTTTTCCGTGTCTGCCCCACCCCTATGGAACCTCTTACCACCTGAGTTGCATCTCCAGACGGAAGTACTCCCTTTTAGAAAGATGCTGAAGACATGGCTCTGTCAGCAGGTTTGGGGCATGCTTGACTCTACCAGTCAAGCCCGGTGGCTGATTTAGCATATGTGAGGGGCTGCCCCCGGCTTGGTTATTCTGTTTTAACAGGGGTAGGGTGGGGGTCGGTTGTTTTTTAATGATGATTTGTTTGTGTTTTTAATGCTGGTTTTAATTGGGGTTGTTAGGTTTGTTTTAGCTATTGTTGCTGAATTGTTTTTATTGTAATTTTTATTATGTTGTTAGCCACCGTGAGTGGCTAACAGGAGGGTGGGATATAAATGTGCAAAAACAAACAAACAAACAAACAAACAAACAAACAAACAAACAAACAAACAAACAAACAAACAAATAAATAAATAAATAAATAAATAAATAAATATTCTTATATATGCTAAAGAATTCTATTAGTCACAAAGCAAAAGCAAAGCAATCAAACTTATATACCACCCCGCAGTGCTTAGTGCATTCTCTGTGCAGTTCACAAGTTAATTATCATTTTGCCCCCAACTTGCTGGGTACTCTTTTTTCTGACTTCAGAAGGATGGAAGGCTGAGTCAACCTTGATCCCTGATCAGGTTTGATCTCACAACCTTTTGGTTGCAATACAGCAGCTTAACCACTGTGCCACCAGGGCTTTTAAAACATAGCTGAATCCCATTTAAGTGATACACTTCTGAACTCTAGATCGAGGGGAGATAATCACTAGCATGCCCTTGTCAATTTCTGAAGTTGTCTGATTTGTCAATGTTGAAAAGAGAATGTCAGATTATACAGGCATTGATCTGATGCAGCTAATTTCTACATACCTTAACACATTAGTCCATTCAGACCGTGACAGGCAGTTCTAGTTCTACTCTTTCTGTAGCTTTTTAGCCTGTCAATCATAGCTTCTGAGATGCTGTAAAGGGGCAGTTCAGCAGTGGAGAAGGGGAAAAGCATGTGGCTTTGATAGTGATCTTGAGTCAAAGCAGGATTGTGCTATCACTTGCACACTGAGAGAATTTGAATGTTGTGGCATGGAGAGAATGATGTCTGAGGACATTTGATTGTGCTTCAACTGTGAAGGGAGTTGTGAGAGAGTTCAGAGAAAGTTCAAAGTACAAATGTAGTAGCCCCTAAAAATTCCAAAATAAGAACAAATATATCAGCTGCTAAAAATAACCTAGAATAGTTTACTATCTCTTTTCATCCTTGCAAATAAAATGTTTGCTTTTCAATTAACTGTTGCCTAGCTCTATTTGAATCCTGTCATACAATACCAAAAACTGGGAAATGGACGCAACTATTTCTTTCACGGTTGTCCCTTATTTCATTGGCAGGTTCCAAGCAGGGAAATATACTGAAATATCGGAGTACAGAGAAATAAAGATTAGCCACCAGAAGCAATTGAGCTGGGACTTTGGCTGTGCCATCATTACTCAGCCATTCTAGAAAATGATTAATGAAACAAGCAAAGTAAGGCATGCCATAGAAGTATTCTGGAAAATTATTAACAAAGCAAGCATCAGGAAGCATTCCAACCCTCCAGTGTTGGCTGATCATGTGAGAAATGACAAGTCTAAATAGAATGACTTCTCTTGCATTTGAAGTTTCTTCATCTATCTTAAACTTATGAAATGTCAGGGAGATTTGCCATCCACACATGAAGCTCTAAGCTTCATACTAATCGCTTTCACAAGACAAAACCAGCAGCAAAAGAAAGAAAGCTAGCCTGCTACCTTTTTTAATATCTTTAGCTAATACAGAAAGCACGAATAAGGCTACGGATTGTCACTGCTCCATCATTAGTAATGGGCAGGACTTATTTGATATTTGATATAGTACTTGCCATGCTCAACATTACCTTCTACATAACTACTCAGAAGTAATCTCAATGAACCTGTAGCCCCATGGTAAATCAGTACAAGATAAGGGTTGCCCTTGCATGAAAGCCAGTCGTATCTGATTCTAGGTTTCATTGTTCATCTCTGTTTCAAAGCCGAAGAGCCAGTGCTGTCTGCTTCTGCAAACGTTTCCGTGGACAAATAATGGGCATGCCTCAACCCCAGAGTGCACAAAATGCTGTTTAGCTTCCCACAGAAGTGGTCCCTATTTATCTACTTGCAATTTCTTGCTTTCAAACTGCTAGGTTGGCAGGAGCTGGGACAGAGATGGAAGCTCACTCCATCATGCAGTACTCGGGAATCGAACTCCAACCTTCGAGTTGTTGAGTTCAGCATCTTAACCACTTTTGCCACCGCAGCCCCCAATCAGTACAATACTGCAACAAAAAATATTCAGACATTCAATACAGTGCAATCCACTTCTGGATTGAGATCAAACTTTAATTCATAATCTGTTTACTGACATTTACATTTGCTAAAAAAGTTCAAAAGCATTTTTTAAAAAAATAATAATTTCAGATTTTATTGGAACCCTACTTTCCCCCCATTTTAAACAGTGCATGAGTACTCAAAGTAGGGAGTACTCAAAGTGGGGATTGGGCAACACATGTTGGCTGCACTGTTTCAAATGCTTGCTTTATGAGCCGGATTCTGTATTTCTCCACATTCTCCACATTGTGTTTATGGTAAGGTCATTTCTTTCCTCATGGCATTACAGAAATTATTGTAAAAGCATCTGTTTGCACTGCACAAAGATATAAAATCAGTCTTTTAGAGAATGTTCTTATTGGTAGTAAGTTGTCTTCTTTTTATGTCACAGGGCATATTTGTTGGTGTTTACCAATGGCAGAATTAGTGTGGATCCCCACCCACCCCATCACACACACAGAGAAAGAGAGAGAACTATGTTTGGGAAAATATTTTACAATTTCCTTTTTTCCATACACTTTTTTCTCCAGATACATTTCTCAAAGACGTTAAATGATCAGGCAGACTTTTTGCATGACTGGAAAAAAAAGTTCTTTTGTATGGCTACTGATCATCTCTAGTTCCTGATTATTTTCATTTTTCCCACAGTAACTGTTTCTTGCCATTCTGAGCTCTTGCATTTATAGGCTGATTGAAAAGCCTCCGAGGACCGGAGCTTCTTTCAGGTTTTGAAATCAAGGAGAAAATCATTCAGCTCCTTAGGTAATTAGCTAGGGAAGGTATGCTGTCCCTTTTCCTGGGTAAGTGATAATTCTGTTATTTTTTTAAAAAAATCCACCTTCCACTTTATGAATGACCATAAGGTCTCTGGATTCCTGGAATCTGAGTTGCAGCCCCAAAAGTAAGATTTTCCAAGATACAGTGATGGAGACAAATATGAATCCACATTATCTAGTTGCTGG
Source organism: Bradypodion pumilum (assembly GCA_035047305.1). Taxonomy (NCBI): domain Eukaryota; kingdom Metazoa; phylum Chordata; class Lepidosauria; order Squamata; family Chamaeleonidae; genus Bradypodion; species Bradypodion pumilum. Next base: position 184,902,764 of record JAWDJD010000005.1, read on the forward strand.
GTACAATATCCTCTACTTAATAGTGCATTCCCTATCAGAAATAAACTCCATTGAATTTAATGGAATTTAGAACCTGTCTGGACAGGCATTAAGTCTGCTCTTTGGGTGATTTTGAGAGTGTGCTGTTTTAATTGTTTTGGCTTTTTTTTTACAGCTCTGAAAGATATTGGATGTCAGAGTGGGTTCCAATCACCCCCAACATGTCTTCCTCTTCTTTGCTTCTTCTTTTACCCCATGGAGTGTCGAGGTAGATGCAACATTCTTGTTCTGGTACTTCTAGCAGCCTCCACTAGTGTTATTTTGTGTTCTTATAATATTTCTTTCATGTTATCTCTCCACTTTCCTCTGGGTCTGCCTCATGGCCTTTGTCCTTCTCCTCTTTCCACATATGCCTTGTAAGGTAGGAAAGTCCAAGACATTCTCTCCAAATGGGCAAACCACTTTATTTGTTGTCTCTGTGTGTAGTGCAAGATTGGTTCTGTTCCAATTCTCTTATAACCTCATTCCTGATTTTATTCCTTCTAGTCACTCCAGCAACATTGGAGGAAAACAACAGAAGGGGCAGGACTAGAGATCTTTTTTTTAAAAAGTGGGGAAATCAAGGGAAAGATTAAAGCAAAAATGACCATGATAAGGGACAAAGACGGCAAGGAGTTAGCTGATGCAGAAGAGATTAAGAAAAGATGGAAAGAGTACACAGAGGAACTCTACAAAAAGGACCTCAACACCCCAATAATTAAAATGATGCGAACATTGAACTTGAGCCAGATATCCTAGAGAGTGAAGTCAGGAAGGCCCTAAAAAGCACTGCAAACAACAAAGCTAGTGGAGTACCCAAGTTGAATTTTTCAAGGCTCTAAAAGATGATGGAATCAAAGTACTGCATTCTATATGCCAGCAGATTTGGAAAACACAGCAATGGCCACAAGATTGAAAAAGGTAAATATACGTTCCAATCCAAAAAAAGGGTAATGCCAAAGAATTTCAAATTACCGAACAATTGCGCTCATCCCACATGCTAGCAAGGTGATGCTCAAGATAATACAGGACAAGCATCAGCAGCATGTGGAGAGAGAACTACCAGAGGTACAGGTGGGGTTCAGAAGAGGCAGGGGGATGAGAGACCACATTGGCAACATACGTTGGATCATGGGAAAACAAAGGAATACCAGAAACAAGTCTAGCTCTGCTTCATTGACTACAGCAAGGCATTTGAGGGTGAGGACCACAACTAAATGTGGCAAATAATTAAAGAGATGGGAATACCAGAACACCTTATATGCCTCATGAGAAATCTGTACATGTAGTCGAGAAACAACAGTTAGGACAGAGCATGGAATGACAGAGTGATTTGGAATAGGAAAAGGAGTAAGACAAGGCTGTATTTTATCACCCTGCTTATTCAACTTATACACAGAGCACATAATGTGCAATGCAGGGATGGAGGAATCACAATATGGGATCAAAATTGCTGGGAGAAACATCAACAATTTGAGATATGCAGATGATACCACCCTAATGGCAAAAAGTGAGGAAGACCTAAAGAATCTCTTGATTGGGCTGAAGGAGGAGAGTGCAAATGCGGGCTTGAGCCTCAATATCAAGAAAACCAAGATAATGGCAACAGGCCCTATCAGTCCCTGGAAAATAGATGGGGAAGAAGTAGAAGCAGTGACAGATTTTACTTTCTTAGTACCTAAGATCACTGCAGGTGGTGACTGCAGCCATGAAATAAAAAGACGACTGATTCTGGGGAGACAAGCTATGAGAAACCTGGGGAACATAGTGAAAAGTAGAGACATCACATTGCAAAAAAAAAAATTTGTATAGTCAAAGCAATGGTATTCCCGGTGGTAATATATGGATGTGAGAGCTGGACCATTAGGAAAGCTGAATGCAGAAGAATAGATGCCTTTGTAATGTGGTGTTGGAGAAGATTTTTGACAATCCCCTGGACAGCGAGGAGAACAAATAGGTCACATCTTAGAGGAAATCAACCCTGACTGCACCTTAAGAGGTCAAATATTAAAAATGAAGCTTAAGTACATTGGACATCAAATGAGAAGGGAGGATTCACTGGAGAAGGCCTTGATACTGGGAAAGGTGGAGGGCACAAGAGGAAGGGGGCCATCAAGGATGAGATGGCTAGATGGTATTGTAGATTCAATGGGCCAGGTTCAAGAAAATTAATGGGTGTAGCTAACGGAATAAAAATAGATTGAGTAGGTCCAATCAATAGGGAGACCACAATTTTTGTTTGTTTGTTTTAAGATGATATAATAATAATTTCATGTCATAGACCCCACAAGGTTCAATCTGGATACTCCCAGGTATAGAATTACATCCTTTTGTTATACAGGTCGTTCCCACCCTTCACCTGCCCCACACACACATCTATCAGTTCAGTATCTACAGTTTCACTTATCTGTGGGTCTAAAAATATTCAATTAAAAAAATCCCAAAAACACTGTGGCACATTACCAAAGCTGGCCACTAGAGACCATTTTTTCCAATGTGAAAAACAGACATTTGGTAGTTCTCACATAGAACAACCAAGGTATTTTTCAACCCTACCTTGCTTCTATGAATCAGTTGTGTTTGTTAAATAGAGGGTTCACTGTTATCCATGGTTTCAGCTATCCAAGGAAGGTCTTGGAGCACACACACACCCATGGATACAGGAGGAGACCTGTACTCTACAAGTAGAACAATGAATCCCAGTGTCTATATGTTCTGTACTCAGTTCTTATGAAAATGGGAACAAGAATAAAGAAATGGAATGTTTTCTTAAAATATGTTACAGTTAGGTTTTGATCAAAGCCTCTTCAGAAGCAAGATCTGATGTGGCGCTAGTAAGAATACACCAGATTTTTTAAAAAAGTCATTTTCTGGATACCTCCTGAGAGAAAATTTGGCTGGATAGACTGGATACCAATTAAAAACAAATCCCATTCTTGTTGAATAAATTATTAGTTTGTTCCTCTGTTTGTTCTTGGGCTGCTTGTCTATTGCCATGGGAAATGAACTATCATCCACCAGGAAGAAATGGGAATACCAGAAGGTTAATACATTAAAAGTTCCCCTATTTATTAAGGCAGCAGATTTTTTTTAAAAAAAATGTATTCTTAATATTAACACACACAAAACTTGTGGGTGGTGAGTGCTGTCTTATAAAAATAATTTCTGCTCCCACCCAAAGGATGGACAGGTTGTGATTTCATTTTAAGAATAGATTACCATAACAGATGCATGTTTTATCTCAGCCAAAAATATTTCCACTTGAAACAGAAATCTGTTTAGATTCCCACCCTTCTGTTTATTAATGGATTAATCAAATGTACAGAATGCAGACCTTCAGTCAGATGACAGCCTTGAAAACCACGACTAGTATTCTGATACCTAAATTCAGAAATTAGATCACATTTGGCAGCTTCCAGGCTATGAAACTCCCTAGTGACAGGAGTCCTGGCTGGCCTCCCTCACTCCTGTCATTTCAGGAAGTCCTCTAATGTGTAATCTGTTGATGAGGAAGGATTTTTAAAGGAAAGGTTGTTATTTTTTAAAAAAAGATGTGCTTTTAACTTGTTATATCAAGATTTAGTAAAAGTAAAGGTAAAGTCTACCTTGCTCATAAGTCAGTCATGTCCGAGGGAGTGGTGTCATCTTCATTTACAGCCAAAGACCCAGTGTTATCTGTGACTGCAGACATTTCCTTGGTCATGTGGCAGGCATGGCTAGATGCCAAAGCATATTGAACACTGTTACCTTTCCCACTGAAGCTCTACCTATTTATTTACTTGCAATTTCTTGCTTTTGAACTGCTACATTGGCTGGAACTGGGACAGATGACAGACGCTCACTCCATCATGCAGCACTCAGGTCTTGAATTGCTGATCTGCTGACCTGCCGGTTGTCAAGTTCAGGTGGTTGTCATGTTTTTAACCACTAAGCTACCATGGCCCTTTTAGCCTATTCTTATTTGTATTTCATATTTCAATCTTTTAAATAATGCTATATATTTAAATTTATATTTGTTTTACTATTTATATCTGAAGTCCTTCTACAGAGAAAAATGTGAAATTCAATCAATCAATCAGAAATAATGTAACTAGTTATACTAGTCATGTAACTTGTTATACAACAGAGAGCCACCCAGAAAAGCAGAGATGCTTGCATGATTTCCTTCTTGCTCCATATTTAGGCAACAAAATATTAGCCAAAATAATAATACTGAGAATGAGGATTTATATAATTAAACATTTAATCTAGGAAATTACTGTATCAGGAATGTAGTCAATAATCAAATGTTAACTTTTGTAAGCTGGGTAACTTTTTATGGAGTCCCTTTTACAAAAAACAACAACATTAACTGCAGACATTTGTAAAGGTCATATATTGTGCACATGTGTCTTAATGCATGCAACCCCTCTCTGAAATATAACACAAAAAATAGAAATAAGTCTATAGAACTTAGACTCCCCAAAGGACACATCAAAGGCTTGCACTTTGAGGCCACAGTTTATCAGCAAACTGCATATTAGCTCCCATAGAAATATTGCCCAGTAAGACCAAAAGTCAATCCCAAGTAGCATGCATGTAGCTCTGATCTATGTGCCTGTGTCTGTCATCATTTGCTTCTTCATACAGTAGATCCTCACATAACGATGTTGCTTGGTTCCCCAAGTAGCGTTGCTATAGGGGAAACATCGTTGTGCAGTTTTCAATGGCAGCTGCGCCATCTAGCACCAAAAAACGGTCATTATCCGCACAACGACGTTAAAAAATGTTGTTAATCCGCACAATGATGGGTTTTCATCATAGTGCGGATAGTCACGTGGTGAGTAACAACGTGTCGTTAAGTGGAAATGATGCTATTCGAATGCGTCATTAATCAAGGGTCCACTGTATGTGATTCTTCAGTACTGAATGAAACAGCTACATTCCTCACCCAGCCCCAGCCAAAACAATCCATCTTGCTAAATTCTCCTAACACTAAATCATATTAAGACTGCAACCCTATACATTCAAGAGAAAAATAGACAACCATCTGTCTGATATACTTGGTTTTGGATTTCTGCATTGAACAGGGGATTGGGCTCAATAACCTAAACGGGCCCTTCCAAATCCATTATTCTGTGACTATGGTTTTTCTATGAGACTATGTACCATTAAACTCATTGGGACTTACTGCCCAGGAAACAAGTACAGGACTGAGCAGTAAAGAAATACAGAGCAATAGAAGATGGAAATATTTTGGCCTCCATCGGGCCACTAATTTAGAAATAAAATACTCACATTTAAAATGCTTTGCCTAAGCATATTGCAATTGTCTGTCATAATCCAAGCAAGTTAAAAGCAATTTGTTCCTGGCAATGTATTCTCAGAATGAAAGTCATAAAAATTCTATTTTTGGCTATACGCCTTTACCATGGATATAAAAACTGAAAATGAAGTCAATGCCAAATACATTTTCAAGATGTCTAGGTCAATATAAACTTTACTACTTTTATCTAATTTGTAATTGAGTACCCTTTTATACAGAGGCTCTGTTATGATAGTTTACAACCTTCTAAATATCATGAAAGCATCATAAACAAGGTATCACACATGCAGGTAAAAACAAAAGTAACAGTGAAAGATCACCTACTTTGTCATTCAGTTCTCAAGGCAGCAGGAAACTGTATAGCCTTGGGGAACAAAAAAAATGGTCTGTGGAAACAAAGTAATCTTGATCTATCTACAGTTGTGTTGTTTTTCATAACATATAGTAAAAACCATCCACTGCGAAATTCAGAAGGAAAGACTGAACCCTACCAAGTATTTGTCACATGAGACTGGTGAAAATATACTATTAGTCTTGATAAAGTGCTTGATGGCTTTTGGGATCAAAACCAATCTGTCATTCCATATAGCTGTGTCAATCCATATAGCAATATCAAGAGGTATGGGATTTGGGCAATAAATCTACTCTGGTTTGCCAACATGAGCACCCTTAATGGAAATTTACCAAGTGTTTGTTGGTCATATGTCTCTGCTTTGTGAGGAAATGCAACATACAGTATTTGCCGTGATCTTAAAATGTTTTACAATACCTATTCTGCTCCTTTAAAAAGACCAAAATTTTATATAGTTTGATCATTGCAAATATTCATCTATACAGGTGAAACTCTGAAAATTAGAATATCATGCAAATGTTCATTCATTTCACATAAAAAGTGAAACAAATATATGAGATAGACTCACTACATGCAAAGCGAGAGATGTCATGTCTTAATTCGTTATAATTGTGATGATCATGGTGTACAGCGTACATGAGATTATGTGATGATTATGGAATACATGAGATTGGAGGTTTGGGGTTTTCATAAACTGTAAGCCAAAAGCATCAATATTTTAACAAAGTAAAGCTTGAACTATCTCGCTTTGCATGCAATGAGTCTATCTCATATATTTGTTTCACCTTTTAAGTTGCATTACTGAACTAAATGAACATTTGCACGATATTCTAATTTTCCGAGTTTCACCTAAATTGTTCTTAAATGTAGCATCAATCCAGAATATATCAGGTCAATAAAGTTTTGCAGGCCATATTTTAAGATGTGAAGGGCAAAGATGACAGGGTCATTTTCAGGAATAGAGATTATCATTATTTTCATTTTAAGGAACTTTTCTGAATTACATAATCTCATGTAAAGAAGATGCATTATTTCAATAGGTTTCCAGTACAAAGCCTTCTAAGAATGGTAACCTTCAATGTTGATCAGAGAGTAAACAAAACAAAACAAAAAGACAAAACATGTTGGGGCACTTTAAAGACTAACTGCTGTATTTTAATATTAGCTTTTGTGTATCAAGTCCACTTCATCAGATGTGTACCCTGTGCCCTGCATGGAGATGAGAGGAAGGTATCTTCTTGTTCTTTCCCACTGTATTTGGCAGTCAAATTGGATTATCTGGAGGAGGACCAATTAAATTTTGGTACTGAATTAAGAGAGGTGGGAAACTGGCTTTTAGGAAAGCTGATTAGATTTCCGAATTTCTCACAAGCATAGTCCAAACTCCCTAAGGAACTCCCTTTGAAAAATGTACACTTTCTTTTTTAAAAAAAACCTTGAGAAGTCCAGGAATGAGCATACCTTTTACAAACTACAATGAGGGACTTCTGTAATCTGTATTTTTAATTTAAAAATAAATTACTGAACAAGAGTCTTCTCTTTCATGAGACTTGCTCGGCCACTTGTCTAGCTCAGTATCTCCATAAGCTCTTCTATGCTGTTCTGGATATGCTCATAGACTTTAATGAAGATTTCCCTCCAATCTTGGGTTTGTTCATCCAACTGAACCACATCAACATCGAGGTCTTCCATCACTTTCTTGTGTTTTACATACATGGGCCAGACATGACCATCAAACAAAACAGATAAATCTGGAACACTGTGATTCGTTGAACTTCTTCTCCTCTTGCGTTCGTCAAAGGGAATAGAAAGAAATACTGAAGATCAAAAACATCAATCAAAGGCCTGTAACTGTAAAGTAAGAATCCTTCAATGATAAGAATGTGGATTATATATTTAATGTAATCTTTTACTTCTTTTGTACAAATGGGTCCTGAAGAAAAATGTGCAGTGTGCTATGCCTCTGTTCTATAGTCAGGATTCTTTCAAGGTTCTGCTCTGACTGGGTGGTTGGCTTCATTTTCGATGTCCACTCAAGGTTGATTTTACTCTTTAAGCAGCCACTTGCACTTTATACTGTAATAGACAACACCACTCTCCTATTGCTTTCATTTAGATCAAAGTTCTCAAATTCAATTGGCAGTGTGGAAATATAACTTAATAAGCTGTTGAAATGCTTACAAGATGGGCTCTTGAAGCAGAAGAGCTTTGAGAAAATAGGCACTTTCAGGCTGGTATTGAGGGCAACCTCTTTCTCCACTTGACACTTTTTTGAGTGGCCCTGAAGCTGGTATTTGTGTGTCTGATCCTGAGCTAATCATGACTGATATTAATGAGCAAATATATTATTCTGAAAATGGGATCGTCTTTAACCTATTCCTCTGTTATCCTATTGGAGACCTACACAATCTCCAGGCCACCAAAACCAGTTTGGCCTTCCAGCTAACAGCTGTTGCTTGCTAGCTACTTCTTTCTCCTCCTCTCACAGCACATTGTGCACTGAAAGGCAGATAGCAGGACAAAAGGATGTTTGTTTAACCCAATACAGACTGCTTTTTATATCTGACAACCTGCCATGTGAATTGTTAGATCAAACCTTATACATTGCATGTGAGTTTCATAGGCTTCCAAATTTCTGTAACTTTCAGGCAACCAATACCTGATATCTGTTCTGCAGCATGGTTTTTCAAAATGTCTGTTAGCCTGGTAAGAACAGTTATTTTTAAAATGATCTTGAGAAATTGAGGAAGTGGCTAAGATGCTGACTGGGAGGCGGAAGGTCAGCAGTTCGATTCCCGAGTACTCCAGGTTGGAATGAGCTCCCGTCTTTGTCTCAGCTCCTGCCAAGCTAGCAGTTCGAAAGCAAGAAATTGCAAGTAGATAAATAGGGACCACTTCGGTGGGAAGGTAACAGCATTTTGTGTGCTCCTGCATCTAGTCTACCACATGGCCATGGAAACATCTGTAGAAGCAGACAACGCTGGCTTTTCGGCTTTGAAACAGAGATGAGCAATAAACCCTAGAGTCGGATACAACTGGCTTTCGAGCAAGGGAAACCTTTACCTTTACCTTTAGACAAGTAGTACTTTAGAGCAGGGGTTCCCAACCATGGGCCAGATCTGGCCTGCAATGTCATTTCATGTGGCCCACACCCCTCCAAGGGGATTGGAGAAACAAAATGACTGCCTCTTTGAAGCTGTTGGGACAAAATGGCCACCCCCATTTTGCAGGCAGGGCAAAATGGTAATCCAGCCATTGAAACTGACTGAGAGAGTGTGACCTGTGCCTCAGCTTGAAAAGGTTGGGAACCCCTGCTTTAGAGGGTTCCATTCAAAAGGTGTGGACCAATATTGCAGGATACTTTCAAGGACAGGAAGTCCAGAGGGTTTGGCTTGGCACTACAGTATTTCATTTTCAATCCTATGAGAGGGAAATGCCATTTGTAATCTGTGTACAGTGCCAAGTTTGTTACTGATTAATGAAACAGACCCTTATATTTTATTAAGGTTATGTAATCAAGCACCAGCTTGGAAAATGAGTGTATGCTTTCTATTTCAAAGATACTTAAAAATGACAAAGCCTTTGAATCCAGCTGATTCTGTTGCAAAGGGCTTGTCCCACAAGGACTCCGTACTCCAGACTTCCAGCTATTTTTTGTAGATCTCTTTATTTGCATGGAGAGTCAAGATTCTTATTCTGAGGAATGATAAATCACATTTGGAGTGTTCATATTCTTCTCATGCAGAAGCATTTAAATGAAATCCAGGCCCCCCAAAATGGGGTGAATTTTTTTAAATGTTTACATCAAACCTCATGAGTTCTTGCATAATGTAAAAAACAATTTAATTCTAGATGGCTCTGAAAACTTTTAATACAAGAAATCCTTGTCAAGTGGTGAGTTATGTCTTCCTAGGCATTTGCTTTATTGTAGGTATAAGAAATAGGAGTGTGAAAAATGGCTGCCCCACTCAAATCAAGCAGTGTATAATGTACCAAAATGTATTTTATTATAGTTAATATCTAATTACACAGAGAATAGCTTAGCATATTTAATTCATGTTCATATATTACCATACACATGAGAAAATGAAGTGAATCTAGTAGTTATGTGGGTCTTTTTAACCTGAGTTATACATACTTGCTATGATTTTCTGCAAAGGATTATATTCATTTACTTTGTAGACTGAAGCAGCATGGTTCCCAATGAGAGTGACTCTGCAAACTCCTTGTGATGGCATTATAATTTCGTTTTTCAATGAATGGATATTCCCAATCATTTTAACCCATGTGTTGTTTCAAGGGGTTAAAGTTTTGAGAGTCCAGCTGGACAGCGAGGAGAACAAATAGGTCAATATGAGAAAAGATTAGCCCTGACTGCTCCTTAGAAGGACAGATAACATAGATGAAGCTGAAGTACTTTGGACATCAAATGAGAAGGGAGGATTCACTTGAGAAAGCCTTGATGCTGGGAAAGGTGGAGGGCAAAAGAAGAAGAGGACTGCCAAGGATGAGATGGCTAGATGGCGTCATGGATGCAGTAGGCACAGGGCTGGGCAAGATGAGGAAGATGGTGGAGGACATGGGTGCCTGGAGGGCAATGGTCCAGGGGGTTACAAAGAGTCGGAATCGACTGTGCGGCTGAACAACAAAACAATCCATCTAATCAGTTGCTGAACATCTAATCTGAACTCAAACTGAGTAGAAGACGTCCACTAGGGAATGTACCATCATTTGGGTGATTGGAGATCTACTTGCTCTTGTCTAGACTACTGCATTTTATGTTATCATCTTTCCTTGAGGTTCCTAGATTTCAATTCAGCAACTTGGACAATCATAAATATCTGGACACAGTCCCATGCATTAGTTATATCATGATTAGGATCTTTACATAGATCTAACTCACATTATTACCAATACACAAGGTCTGTTGAATACAGAGCCATAGCCAGGATTCTAGATTGGGGTGGAGTGGGGGCAAAAAAATTCAGGAGGGGTAACAATGTCACACACTACATTGGCATTCCGGGGTGAGTTTGGGGAAGGTTGTTAGCTCAGGAGGGTTCCCCCCCAGCCTCCCTCTGGCTATGGCCCTGGTTGAATACCTTTCACTGCTAGCCTCTAATGGAACCCCCATATCAGCTTATAGAGAGGTGGCAAATAGTACTATAATCATCTTTCAGTAACCCAAATTATCCTGTGATATATACAATAAAGGAACAACAGATTAGGCCATATAACCATAGTATGAGATTAATTTGTTTAGTTTCATGACATCACAAATCAGTTTGTTGTATTAAATACTGCCAAATTGTTTATGATTCATGGTGACCCTATGAATCAGACTGATTAAATAGTTCTGTTAGTATGAGGTTAGGAGTTCAATACTCTACTGTGCATTTTGTGTGCCCCTGGGCAAGGTACACAGTCTCAGGATGTCCCCAGAAAAAGGTAATGGTAGACCACTTCCGAGTACTCTCTATGTAGAAAACTTTGAAAAGAGTTGCCATAAGCCAGAACCAACTTGATGGCATGCATTTATGGTTATGATTATGAACTACAGTAGTTACATCACAGAGCTCTGGTCATTATTTTTTTTGTCCTCTTCAGGTCTTTCAAACTCAAGGATATGGCTTCCTTTACTGATTTAATCCAATAGATCAACAAAAACTATTTCCACAAGGAGCCACTTGATTAGGACACCTAATATTCTTTTAAAAATTAATTTAAAAAGCACTCCTGTACATATGTAAACCAAACTAAATGCCACCGAGTTAAAGTGTCATGTATTATTCTGAGTTCCATGGCTATGACACTGCTGCCTGTCTTTTATTTGTTATTTTGTTTAGGATTGGATATGTTCCTTTTCTAGTAAGCTTCCTAATAGTCTTCCTTTTAAAGAAAGAATGCATTGTAGTCCTATAGTTGGTATAATTGAATAACCATATCACATGAACTGGCAAAAAAATTGCCAGTTACAGATTGGTAGAATAGGTCTTCTGCTGGTTCCTCATGTGACGCACCTCCAGTTTACAATCAGAAAGCAATAGTGTGTCTCAGTACATTATAAATTTATGTCAAAACCACTTCTCAGAAATCATGTGATGAACACGCTCTCCATTTCTTCTTGTTGTTGCTTTTATGCTGTCTCATAATCCATAATCACCTTAATGGCAAATTTCCAAGACTGTGGAAGCTCTAGAGGGAGAGCAAGCCAAGGAGGATTTCTTTTCCTTTCATGGTTTTTGCAATGTGTGCAAAATCTTCCTGGGGTGTTCTGCATAAAACACAATTGCCAATAGATGCTGAAGGTTAAACTCATTAGCAAATGTTTAATGCCAGGCATTTGGCTTGTATCTTCCTGCTATTTGCAATTCAAACGGGTGAAAATTCCAAACTAATCCCAATAAAAACCAGAGATCATCTGCTATTACTGGTTGTAAAAACCCATGTTGATTTGTATACTTATCTGTTATGCTAACCAATCACTCTGTGCCTGCTGTGTGTAAACTGATGCTATGAAGTCTCTCTCTTATGTCTGACAAAGTGGACTTGATCCACGAGAGCTAACATTGAAATACAACAGTTAGTCTTTAAAGTTCTACAACATTTTTGTTTTGTGTACTTTCTGATATGCAGAAACCAATGCCCTTTCCATTGAAGAAGCAAAGTACTGTACACATATGCAGCAAACACAGAAAGTCTGGCTGATTGTTTTAAAAGCCACAAGGAACCCATCTGATGATTCTAAGTTTTAAAAGTCTATGCAACAAAGCAACAGCTATTGTCTTTGTGTGCAAATTGTATAAGTTTAGTGTTTGGGAATCAAGACAATGGAAGCAGCTGTAGACTAGCCTAACACATCTTTATTGCATGGAGTACAGTACGAACATGTGGTAATGGCGGACAAACAGCTCCTTTTATGCAGTGGCTATACAATTGAATGTGGCTCTTCGATAGTACATTGGCTATTGTCCATGTGATGTCATCCTTAGTCACGCCCTTCTTGTCCAGGTGAGGTGAGCGCGGGAATCTTTCCCGCGCAGCTGAAGGTATTTGAGGAATGTGTACCATGTGAGCTGAACGCTCGCTACTTCCCCCTAGTGGTCACTAGCTCGCGTTCTATTGTGGTGGTTACATTCGCTCATTCATGTGGTTACAGCTTGTTACACTCGCTCATTCGTGTGGTTACAATTACATTCAATACACAACATCCCTCCCCCCTAAGATGGGACAAAGTCCCTCAACCAAGATGGTTTTCCACATGTACATTTTGGGCGTGCGACCGTTATGCATGACTCGGCCTTGCCCCCTCATCTGTGTCCTCCTGGCTCTTGTCCTGCAATTGGAGAGGATGACTCGTTAGCGACTCGCTGCGGACTTGCAGCTATGGGTTGGGCAGGAGAAGGAGGGGGATAGGTTTCTGATGTGGATGTGGGCAAACTGGGGGCACTAGGGGCTAAAGAAAAACCCCGCTCTTCGCTTGGACGGGTGGGGGAGCACTCCGAAAAAAAACCTGGTTTGGTAACTCAAAATCTAACTCAGGGGCAACAGGGGCAAACTCATTCCTCTCTTTCATGGGGCTGGGGAGAACTGGTGTATCTAAAGGATACGGATTCGAGCCTGCTCTTCCCCCCTTGTTTGTGACTGTTGCCCTTCATTTTCTCCCCCTTGGGATAAGCGGGTGGGGGAGGACCCTAATGTTGAGTTCTGCTGCTGGGACGCCTGCGCCAGATCCAATTTGGCGAAACACTTCCCCCCATGTAAAGTAGCCAGCAGATGGCTAACTACTGGCACCGGATAGGCATTAGGGTGGATTGCCTTGTTGATTGTACACTTGTAGTCAGCGCAAATCCACACCTCCCCATTTGCTTTTAGCGCTGTAACAATAGGAGTCTCCCACTCTGCAGAGTCCACAGGCACTAAAATCCCCTGACCCACCAGTTTGTCAATTTCCGCCTCTATTTTGTCCTTCAGGGCGAATGGGACCCGTCGTGGCTTGAGCCTAATTGGGCGGACCGCCGGGTCTAGGTCGAATGAAACTGGGGGCCCCTTGTACTTCCCAAGTCCCTTCTTGAATACCTCGGGGTGTGCGTTGCACGCTGCCTGAATCTCATCCCCCCCCCAATGGCATGGATGCCTCCTATGAAAATGTCCAGGGGTTTAAACCACTGTGTTCCCAGGAGGTTGCACCCCCTCCTTTAGAACTACTAGAGGGAGTTTCTTCTTGAGTATTTCGAAATCCCCAACCCCCAACACTGGGATCCCATTCCCCTACACGTCCCTTAAGTTCGACCTCAGCTCCTTGAGTCTGGGTCGCACCTTGGGGGGAATGCGCAAAAATTCCTTATGGGAAATGATGGAGTAGGCAGACCCCAAGTCTATTTCCATCCTAACGGGGATCCCCTGCAACAGTACCTCAACATAAAAACATGGGTGCCCTAAGGGCACGCTGTGGACGGCCAGGTCGTCTTCCGCATGGGCTCTTCGGTACACGTGGTACCCCTCTGGGTCATTGACGCCATCGTGCACTCTGCCGATGCCATCTCGTCTCCGTGTGGGGCGCTTGCTCTCGTCCCGCCGTTGCTTGCAAACCCTGGTGATGTGGCCCTTCCGTCTGCAGTTGTGGCACTCAGCCTTCCGGAATGGGCATTTGCTTCGCTCATGGGATGCTCCGCAGCCATCGCAACGCCGGCCTCTCTTTCCTTTCTTCCTGCTCTGCCCCTTTCCGACTTTCCGGACTCCTTCATCTTCACTGGAGCCTGGAGTGGCAGAGGCCTCTGAGGATGTGGGCGAGCGTGGGGCAGGGGGCGCCCTCCAAGTCACCTGGACTGCTGATGCAGCTGCCTCAATTTGTGGTGGCTTCGCTTTGAGGAGCTTGAACCCGGCCCTTGTGGACTCAGCCACCTGAGCCTCTTGCAGAACCTCTTTGAAGGTGAGGTCGTGGCCACGGGTCATGAGCTTCCTTTGGGTGTCCCCATCTCGCATCCCGCAAAGCAGCCTATCCCTCAGGGCCATGTCTAGAAACTTCCGCCATTCGCATGGAGTTGCCGCCAAACGGAGGGCCGCTGCATACTCGGACACAGATTCACCCGGCTTTTGGTCCCTCCTCGCGAATGCAGGCCTGGCAGAGAAGAAGGATACCTTGGGCTTGAAGTGGTTTCTCAGGGTAACCAGCAGTTCGGCTACAGCAATCTGTTCCACTTCTCTTGGTGCCACCAGGTCCATCAGCGCTTGTACTGCGTGATAGCCGAGCATCGTGATGAGAAGGCCTCTCTTCTTTCCCACGTCTGTGATGCCGGCAACCGCTACCGTACTCCTGAAGTGCATCTCGAACCAGTCCCATCGCTCAGGCTGGTTTACATTGAAAACCGGTTGCTGTGAATGTGTCTTGTCCCCGTGGGAAGCCATATCCCACCTTCGTCACCAATTTAGTGTTTGGGAATCAAGACAATGGAAGCAGCTGTAGACTAGCCTAACACATCTTTATTGCATGGAGTACAGTACGAACATGTGGTAATGGCGGACAAACAGCTCCTTTTATGCAGTGGCTATACAATTGAATGTGGCTCTTCGATAGTGCATTGGCTACTGTCCATGTGACGTCATCCTTAGTCATGCCCTTCTTGTCCAGGTGGGGTGAGCGCGGGAATCTTTCCCGCGCAGCTGAAGGTATTTGAGGAATGTGTACCATGTGAGCTGAATGCTCGCTACTTCCCCCTAGTGGTCACTAGCTCGTGTTCTATTGTGGTTTGTTACATTCGCTCATTCATGTGGTTACAGCTTGTTACACTCGCTCATTCATGTGGTTACAATTACATTCAATACACAACAATAAAATAGTCAATCTGCATAAAAATAATTGAGTCAATAGGCTCAGAAAACATTCTGCCTCTTTCCCAAGGTAAGGTATTTTGTGTGTGTGTGTGTGTGTGCAATTTCAAGATTACTACCTATGCCACAAGTAAACTGTGGGCTATTTTGTATTGATACCATGATGCAAGCTCAAAAGAAGAGCCTCCTCAAAGATTGTGGTAATTTTGAACTACAGTCGGGTGTACCCTGGTAATGACAACAGTTTGTTGCTTGCTAATCTTTCTCACACTGGGTCAGATGAAAGGAACTGCAGAGTAAACTCACCAAAAGGTGTCTTCATTTTGGCAGTTTCATGTCTGGACCTACACATGGAAGAAGAAACACTGATAGCTATATTCTAGGATTTAAAGAAAAAGACAAGCAAAAGTAGGACTCTTCTCTAGATGTAATGGGAAAATCCTTTATGTTACCTAGTTGTCTCCTACCCGAATACTGTCCAGGTTCAATCCTGCTTCTGTACCAAAATCAAATTTGGTTGGATGTTTTTGGGGTGGTATGCCACTGCAGAAATCTGAATGTGCATCTAACAGGGGAGGAAAGATTATTCATTCCTGCCTAGGACTTTGAATGCTTAATGCCAGCTTTCAAAGTCTTGCCTTGAATTCCTATGTATCTAACCGGGTTAATGTTATAACAATAATTTTGTTTCAGAAATTATTCTGGGTTGAAAGCAGTGGTGGGCATCAGCAGGTTCGCACCAGTTCGCCAGAACCGGTAGCAGAAATTTTGGCTGGCCGTGCCCATCCAAGTTTTGAAATAAAGTAGTCCTAATTCAGGTGCAATGCAGGGCTTTCCCCCTGGCCACACCCACCATACCATGCCCACAGTGTGGTAGTAAAAAAATTGGAGCCCGCCACTGGTAGAAAGGATTTTTGCAGAAGAAATTCCACAGGGAATACCCAAATGAGGCTCCTGTCATGTCCCCAAGAGCTGGGACAGAGACAGGCACTCAAACTGCCATGCAGTACCCGGGTCTTGAATAGCCGACTTGCCACCTTTCCAGCTAACAAGGTGAGCTTCTTTAGTGTATGGGACCAAAGACAACAGAACAGCCGAAGGGTTGGCTTAACACAGGTTTATTGCATGATGATCCGGTGGAGCATGAGGTAATGGCGGTGATACATCTCAATATATACAGCAGCCCTATACATTTGAATCTTGTAGCACGGTAGCTCATTGGCTGCTACCGGCGTGGCCTCGCCCAGGCACGCCTCTCTTCCTGCTGCTGAATGCAGATCTTTCTCCTGCTGCTGAATGCAGATCTTTCTCCTGCTGCTGAATGCGGGGAAGGTTGTCCGTGATTGAGCAATGTGAACCATGTGAGACTGAACGCTCGCAGCTGCCCTCTATGGGCTGCCTGCTCGCGTTCCTTTACAGCTGAGATACCTTGTATTTGGAGTGGTTACATTCTTGCCTTTACAGTACAATGAACATGCAAACCTACATACATAATAGCTTCTTAACCACTGAGCCACCACAACCTCTACCAGATTAATGTTGAATTCGGATTATCACCTCCATTTTCTTAGAGGCACCTCATTTTGAACCCCTTTAGGGCAGACACGGTCCCTCTCCCTGATATATTTCCTGAATGGTGTTGTCTTTGGAATTTGATCAGAGAAAATCTGAAACAAATTTGTTTCCAAATTATTTTTGAAGAACTTATCAGACTTTGTTGTCACATTTAAGACTTGAAAGAGGATGAAAAAATGTTTAATGTGCAAGGAAGTGGACTGGACAAAACCTTCCTTCCCTAGTCACTGGCTAAACTTGATTATTTCTGCCTACTGATTATTTCCATGAACACAAGCTTTCCTCCATTCATAAAGCCATTGCTGTGTCTTTATCCCAGTGTTTATATAGAGAGAGTTCACTCATTCAGCAGTCGATTGCCAGATACCTACAGTATATTCCCCTAGTTGCATGCATTCCCCCTGATTACAAAAGCCAGCGGAACAGTAGTGTGATTTGTGTGCCACTCATGTGGTTTGCGCTCAAATCTCCCCAAAGGCAGGGCAAAATTAACTCTCTTCATCTAAATGACTTTCACAATGCAGGGTGGAGTTGTCCCATTACAGTTGTCGCAGATTAACCATCAATTATTCAGTATCAAAATACACATGTGGCAATTGGCTTCTGTTATGCAAAATACATAATTTATAGGGCATCTGCTGTATGTTTTCCCATTTTAAGGGAGCAGGCAGGAAAGCAGGCCAGGCAAAAGGCAACAGAGCTTCAGGAAGAGACATGGGGACATTTTATTGCACAGCCATGGCTTTCTAAGCCAGTTTTCCTTGGTTGGCCAGCCTTACCAGAAAAATAGTGATGAAAGCTCTGTATCAAAAGCACTGTACAGATTTTTTAAATCCTCTTTAAAGGGAACACTTCTCTCTTCACCTTACAAGCTGGGATGTTTTGGGGACAAACACTGCAATGCACCAGCATCCCCTGCCCCACTAGGGAATGAGAAGAAACTCTGTTGTTTGTTGTTTTTCACCAATCCACCCACACATCCTTCCAGTTAGGAAATAAAAAGAAAGAAACTGGCCTCTGATGAACATATATTCAAATTGGATTTACAGTGCTGGAGAAGCTTTTGAAAAAAATATTCCCACTGTCAAACTAGGAACTCATTTTAAGAAAATACTAAACTGTAGAAAACATTACATTTACCAGTAGTCTAAACACACATGCAAGGTTTGTTATTTTTTGATTGTGCTTATAAAAGGCATTCGGGCATCCCAGATCTATTGATTTACACATTGGTATGAAAATGATTAAGGTAGAGCAACAGCACATCTGACGATCAAATTTGGTACACATGCAAGACAATGTACTTTTCCTGCTAGGAAAACCAGAATCAGGAAACTTACATTTAACAACTGGAAGAGGCTTGCAGCTTGATGGTAGAGCATGTGCCTTGTAGCTAGAACATTTCACATTCAGTCCTAGGTATTTCAATGTCCTGGGAAAATCCTCCATTTGAGGTCTTGAATAATCCCTGATAGAGTGACATAGACAAAGCTATTTTTGATATTTGTTTATACATATTTCAAGGCAGCTATGAGGACAAAGTGCTTACCTTACCCAGAAGTTCACAACATCTCATAAAGCAATAATACAGAAAAATAGCATAAAATAAAATCAACTGAAGCAGCAATAAAAACATCCAGATCCGACAGCACCTAAATCGGAAATGCATGCAATAACCAGGTCAATTGGTGTATCATGAACACCATAAAAACTGATCACCTTGATCAAAATGCAGCTAACTCTCAAATGGCTGCATTCTGTCCCAGATAAAGTTTCTGAACCAACTTCAAGGACCAACCTGTATAGACCAGCATGGATTTAACTGGACTTCACTGGCTGATCGGGTAAGCAAGGCAAGGACTATCCTCTCCAGATGTGATTCAGGTTATGTAATTAAAAATACTTTCATAACAGCACAACCAGCTTACCTTTCTGATGCAACAAATAGTTTCAGAAAAGTCCCAATGTTGTCCTTGATCTTTCAAGTAAAGTGCAACTCCATTTAATAAAAGTTATAAACTTTCATCCACAACAATTTGTTTCTATAACCACACTTCCCCCATTTGTTTGGATTGCTAGGTTAAACAAATCAGACAACAAAAGTTAATAAGAACATAAGAACAGCCTTGCTGGAACAGGCCACAGCCCATCCAGTCCAGCATTCTGTCTCACACAGTGGCTCACCATTTCCTTCAGGGTATTCCCAAGGAGATGCCTTCACCTGCTTAGGATTCCCTGGAAATGCCATTGAGAGATACCCTGCCTATCTCTCCAACCCCGAGGTTGTTCTTAAGTATCCATAATTATAGCCATTGATACCCTTGTCCTCCATGAACTTGTCTAATCCTTTCTTAAAGCTGTCAAGACTGACAGCTGTCACCACTTCGTCTGGCAGGGAGTTCCATAGACCAGTAATCCTCTGGGTGAAAAAGTACTTTCTCTTATTTGTTTGAGAACTAGTACCCAAAAGTTTCATCGAGTGTCCCCTAGTTCTAGTGTTGTGCGATAGGAAAAACAGTTTTTCCTTATCTACTTTGTCCACACCGTGCATGATTTTATAAACTTCAATCAGGTCACCTCTTAGACGCCGTCGTTCAAGAGTGAAAAGGCCCAACCGTTGCAGCCTCAGATGGTAAGGAAGGTGTTCCAGTCCCCTAATCATTCTGGTTGCCCTCCTATGTACTTTCTCCAACTCCATAATATCCTTCTGGAGGTATGGCGACCAGAACTGTACACAGTATTCCAGATGGGGCCTCACCATCTATACCTATAAAATGGTGTGTTAACCGTTGGAATGTGACAAAGGATGTTGCACCAGGCCCCACTAGCCCCGTCCGAGCCTCCGTTCACTCGCCCGAACGGGGTTCGCAGGTAACTGTCGGGTTGAAATTTTCGACCCGGGGACAGGAGCTCCCCAGTCACAAACAAAAAAAGGGAACTTCAATTCCCAAAGTTCCTTTCACCGCGCCGCGCCAGAGCCAATCAGGCTGAGCGGTGCAGGAAAAGGAACGTTCGGAAATGCACCGCAGCCAATCAAAAAAAAAGCCGCAAAAGAAAAACCACCACAGAAAGAAAGCACGCGCAGCCAAAACTACAAACCCCAGCCTCCTGCGCGCCATGAGCACGCAGAACGCTGAGGCGGCCGGCGCGTGAAAAATAAAAGTTAAAAAAAGCCCACCACTGCTGCCATTCTTCCCCACGGGTGAGCCAGCATGGCCCGTGGGGGAACACCCCCCCCCCGCCGCGGCGGCCCTTCCATTCGAAGGGCCAGCCGGCGTGCAAAAAACACGAGTAAAAAATAATAATAAACCCCCGGCCGCCGCTGCCCTTCGGTTCGAAGGGCCAGCCGGTGCACCAAAAATAAAAGCAACCCCCCACCCCCACCCCCCACAACTGCCCTTCTTCCCAACGGGCCAGCCAGTATGGCCCGCAGGGAAAAAAAAGAAACACCCCACCGCCGCTGCCCTTCCTTCCCATGGGCCAGCAAGTATGGCCTGTGGGAAAGAAAGCACCACCACCCCTCAAATGCCCTTCCTTCCAACTGGCCATAAAACATGGCCCGTGGGAAAGAAAGCCTCCCCACAAATGCCCTTCCTTCCCACGGGCCATCCAGCATGGCCCGTGAGAAAGAAAGCCTCCCAGCAATTGGCCTTCCTTCCCACAGGCCAGCCAGCATGGCCTGTGAGAAAGAAAGCCACCCCCCCCCCACTGAAAAATACACACAAAAACACAAACGAAAAACATTCAAAAACACACCAAAAACCAAAAATTACACATACACACAGCCAAAAATAAACAAGAAAAAAACACACATACACCCCCCCAAAAAAATCTCACCCCTACACCCCCACCCCAAAAAAACCCCATAGAACTTACCAAAGGACGTCTTCCTTCTATGAGAACCGGAACTCAAATGAGAAAGAGGAAACTTACCGGAAGCGACAACCAGAGGACAGAAGAGAACAAATGTAACGAGAGGCACAAAAGCTCACCACCCACACCCAGTGGCCAAAAGAGAAAAACATTCAAAAATATTTAAAAAATAAGAATAATTCCAAATTTGATCAAATAAGTTATACAAACATTCAAAAATAAACACACTAATCTCAAAAATTACCAAAAAAAAACACTTTTCAATCCAAAAAACCAAAACAAAAAAATGAATTAAAAAAAACATTTTAAAAAGCAAAATTAAATTTTAAACTGCATAATATTAAATTAAATTATATTAAATAATTTTTTTTAAATTGCATAAACATAAAAAACAAGTTCAAAAACCAAATTAAGGAGCCCGGCACTGAGGAAGCCAGCACACAAAAAAACCCAACAAAACAAACAAACCAAAAAGAACAAAAAAAACACTGGGAGCACAAGTCCGCCGCAGGTGGACGAAGCGCCTCGAAGCCACAAAATCAAAAAACCTTACACCACCATTTAAAACAGCCCATCACCATTAGTTCAAGAAAAAAACGAAACCCTTTAGTATCCAACACAATTTTAAAAAGCCCGGCACTGCCGGGCAAACTATGCTAGTAGATTTATAAAGAGGCAAAATGACACTTGCTGACTTATTTTCTATACCCTTCCTAATGATCCCTAACATTGAGTTTGCTTTTTTCACTGCTGAGGCACACTGGGTTGACATCTTCATTGAGCTGTCCACCAGGACACCAAGGTCCCTTTACTGGTTTGTCGCAGAGAGTTCAGACCCCATCAGTTTATAAATGTAATTGGTTTTTTTTGCCCCAACATGCATCACTCTGCACTTACTAATGTTGAAGCTCATTTGCCACTGTTTTGCCCACTCCCCCAGTGTCAAGAGATCCCTCTGGAGCTCCTCACAATCTCTCACAGTTTTCACTACCCTGTATAATTTAGTGTCATCAGCAAATTTGGCTACCTTGCTTTTTACTCCTACCTCTAGATCATTTATGAAGAGGTTGAAAAGCAGGGGTCCCAGTACTGAACCTTGGGGGACCCCACTCTTTACTTCCCTCCACTTGGAGAAGTGTCCATTTAGTGCTACCCTCTGTTTCCTGTCCCTTAGCCAGTTGCTGATCCAGGACAAGACCTCTCCCTTTATTCCATGACTGGTAAGTTTATTCAAGAGCCTTTGGTGTAGGACCTTGTCAAAAGCCTTCTGAAAGTCCAGATAAACAATGTCAACTGGATCCCCCTTATCTACATGCTTGTTGACACTCTCAAAAAATTCCAACAGATTAGTGAGGCATGATTTGCCCTTGCAAAAGCCATGTTGGCTCTCCTTTAGCAGCGCCTTCTCTTCTATGTGCCTATTAATTCTATCTTTTAGGATGGTTTCCATCACTTTACCTGGGACACATGTCAAACTGACAGGTCGGTAATTTCCTGGATCAGCCATGGATCGTTTTTTGAAAATTGGTGTAACATTCGCTACCTTCCAGTCATCAGGCACAAAGCCTGATTTGAGGGAAAGATTATATAGTTTTGCTAGGAGATCAGCAATTTCATCTTTAAGTTCCCTGAGAACTCGTGGATGGATGCCATCTGGTCCTGGTGATTTGTTAGTGTTTAACTTAACAAGACATGCAAGGACCTCCTCCCTGGTTATTTCTATCTTGCTTAATTCTTCGGTTTCCCTCCCTACGAAGATAGGCTCTGTTTTGGGCATGTGGTCTCTGTCTTCTTCAGTGAATACTGAAGCAAAGAATTCATTGAGTCTCTCTGCAATCTCTGTTTCCTCTTTAATAACCCCTTGCCTTCCATTGTCATCTAATGGTCCAATGGCCTTCCTAGTTGGGTTCTTACTTCTAATGTACTTTAAAAAATATTTGTTATTTCTCTGAGTATTTTTAGCTATACGCTCCTCAAAGTCTTGCTTTGCTTTCCTGATTGTTGCCTTGCATTTGTTCTGCCAGAATTTATGTTTCTGCCTGCTGTCCTCATTTGGACAAGCCTTCCATCTTCTAAATGAGCTTTTCTTGCTCTTGATCACTTCCCGAACAGCTACTGTAAGCCACATCGGAGTCCTCTTGGACCTGGCAGTGCCCTTTTTCCTTTTGGGTATGCATTCCAATTGGGCCTCTGTTATTGTTTTTGTAAACAACCTCCATGCCTCTTGGAGTGTTTGGACTCTCTCAATTTTCCCTTTCAGTTTCTTTTTTACTAGTTTCCTCATCTTTGGGAAATTTCCTTTTTGAAAATTTAAGGTCTCTGTGTTAGATTTTATCAGTGACTTGCAGTCTATGATCAAGTTAAACATAATTGAGTTGTGGTCACTGTTCCCTATTGGATCAGTCACATTAACATCTTGCACCAGTATTACTCAGGATCAAGTCAAGGATTCTTGTACCTCTAGTTGGGTCTTCAACCATCTGTCCCAGGGAACAATCATTTAGCATATCTAGGAACTTTATCTCTTTATCATGTGCTGAACAACAGTTCACCCAGTCTATGTGAGGGTAATTGAAGTCCCCCATTATAACCAGGCTTCCCTTCTTGGATGCCTCCTTTACAACATTCTCCAACTGCCAGTCTCCCTCAAGAGTTTGGGTCGGAGGCCGATAGTATATGCCTACTGTTAGACCATCCTTGTGGCCTGGTACTCTTACCCACAGAGCTTCTAATGGTGACTCTAAATCACCTAGATATTCCAATTCATACGATTTTATCACTTCTTTGACATACAAGACTACACCACCTCCTGTTTGCCCCTTCCTATCCTTCCTGTACAGTTTGTAGCCTGGGATAACTGTATCCCATTGGTTATCATCCATCCACCAGGTTTCAGTGATACCAATAATATCAATATTCTTATCTATTGCTAAGTATTCCAGCTCCCCTATTTTGTTCCGGAGGCTTGTGGCATTTGTATACAAGCATTTATATATGCTTTCCTGATACAGTCTTTTGAGTCCAGTTGCATTGTTAGACTGCCTCTTGCATCCTTCTGCTAGAGTGCTGGTGACTAGCTCCTTGCTCTGCTCAGTAATTTTTGCATCCTCCTCACTACTCAAGTACACACTTTCCCGAACCGGATGCTGCCCAGCTCCTGTCGGCTTTCCCCCAGTTATCAGTTTAAAAGCTGCTCTGCAGCCTTTTTGATGTTGAGTGCCAGCAATCTGGTCCCATCATGGTTCAAATGCAATCCATCCCTCCTGAACAGATTTGGCTTGTCCCAAAATGTTCTCCAGTTCCTGACAAATCTGAAGCCCTCCTCTCGACACCTCCGCCTCATCCACACATTGAGGCTTCTGAGCTCTGCCTGCCTGGTAGGTCCTGCGCGAGGGACAGGCAGCACTTCTGAAAATGCTACCTTGGAAGTCCAGGACTTCAATCTTCTTCCTAACAACTTAAATTTGGCTTCCATGACAGACCGCTTGGCCTTCCCAACATCATTGGTACCAACGTGTACCATGACAACTGGCTCGTTCCCAGTTCTCTCTAACAATCTATCTAGATTTCTTGTGATGTCTGCAACTTTTGCACCTGGCAGGCAAGTCACCATACAGTTATCATGTGCATCACAAATCCATTTCTCTGTATTTCTAATTATTGAATCGCCTAGTACAAGGAGCCTCTCTCCTGCAATCTGTTCATCTACATACACCTCATCAACCATATTAAGGGAGAGAACCTCAGTTTGTTCCTGTTGTTTATCTTCCTGGATCACATCAAGTGTGATGAAGGAGAGATCATCAGGTGGAACCAGTTGTTCCTCTGTGTGTTCCTCATCAGGTGTAATAGGGTCTCATTAATGTGTCCAATGATATCATACTGCATGGGAAAGCATGATTCAATCAGTGAAGTGACTCGCTGTAATACACATTAACACACTCAGATTCACATATGTTGACCACATTTACTTGCAACCGAATCAGAACTGGTTGGAGTGTTTTGATCATGACAAAATATTTGGTGGACAAGATGCAGTGTAAAAGGCCAGATTAACATTCGATTAATCTGTTTGTTTCTTTTTCACGCACATGGATAGTATGTTATTTTCACTGAAATTATTAAGAAATTTGGGGATTTGGGAAGTCTTTTGCAAAAATGAACTGTGCAAAATTTTAAACTATCTGTGCTGACCATATTCAATAGTTACAGTTATTCACATTACATAATTGTTATGTAAGATAACTATGCTTGTAAGTGTCAAGGCGATTCAAACCACCATGTTCCCACACTTTCCTAGCTGTCAAACAGCGTCCCTGTTTGACAACTATTAAATCTTGCCAGACAGCGTAGTCTCGCGAGATTTCAAGTAGTGCGCAAATTAGAATCTGCCAGGAGCGGAATGTATCTTTCTTATGCAAATAAGTGGATCAAAATGTGTGCACACTTTGTTAGCCAATGGGCTTTGTTTATTGTTGTTACTGTTACTGTTTGTACTGTATAAAAGTCCGAGTTTTGCCCCATCCAAAATGTGTTCAAACCCCACTAATAAAGAGCTGAATTTCACTACTTCATACGACTCGTCTTCATTTCTTGAACACCACGACTGGCAACGAGGATGGGATGGCGTCCCTACAAGGCAGTAACATTGACTCATTCAACCCAGCTCATCCAGAGAAATGAGCAACATATGAATGCCGGTTCCGCCACACAATGGCATCACAGAAGATCACCGACGAAGACCAGAAGCGCTCTTGCTTCCTCGCACAGTGTGGATCTGAGACGCTTGAGCTGGCAACCCACCTCGTTCTTCCATGGGACGTGGATGTGGTGCTGCTCACAGAGATCCTGTCAGCACTGAGGAGGCACCTGCAGCCAGAGGTCTCAATCTTCCCAGCCAGGGTGGCCTTTCACAGATGGGAGCAATGCCCTGGTGAATCCATTGCAGATTACGCCGCCACTCTATGCATTGCTGCCACCCTGTGCAAGTGGGACAACATTGAAGAAGTGCTCCGAGACCATCTGCTAGCCGGCATGAGGGACAAAGATGCTCAATGTCGCCTCATGATCAGGAAGACGCTAACCTTCAAAGCCGTCCTAGAAGAGGCATTAGCTTCTGAGGCTGCACGGTCTCGCCATTCCACCAGCAGTGCCTCCGACTCAGTTGTGCAAGCTCAGCGATGTTCATCTTCATCCTCCTCAGCATCACCTGGTTCCACCTCTTCATCGGAGTCCAGCGATGTAGAGGCTGAAGTCCGAGCGGTCCAACAAAAGCACCAAGAGCACCACGACGATTGGGAGAAGAAATTCCTTTGCAAGTGCGATGGCTGCGGGGCTTGGCATGACTGCAAGAAGTCCCCATTCTGCACCGCAGAATGCCATAACTGTGGGCGAAGAGGGCACATTGCTAAAGTATGCCGGCAGTGGAAGCAGAGACCGCCAATGCCTGAGTCCAAGCATGGTCATCACCGCAACATGTCCATCGCCAAGGTGTCGCCAGAGCCGTGCCAAGTGGCCATTGTCAGCAAGCATTTCTACACAGACCTGAGCTTTCAGGATGTCCCCTTCAAGATGGAGGTGGATTCAGGTACTACCTTTTCCATAACTCCACAGCGGAGGTTTTTGAGGATTCCCCCAGTCTCTCGGCCCAAGCTTAAATCCCCCAGGGCTTCTCTCAGGGATGTGCAGGGTTGCCAGATTCCAGTCTTAGGGGTGGGTAATTTCTTGGTTAGCTTCAAAAACATTCACACCTCTTTGTCATTGGTTGTGGTTAAACAGGACACTAACAATCTTATTGGGACCCAATGGTTTAAGCCCCTGGGTATCCGGCAATCTGGCATTCACACAATAGACTCTGACCCAATCCGGGACGTTTGTGCTGCACATCCTGAGGTGTTCAAAAAAGGTTAAGGTTTGTACAAAGGGCCCCCTGTTGACTTTGAGCTTGCTCCTGCCATCCGGCCCATCCAGATGAAATCACACCGGGTACCCTTTGCCCTCAAGGAGAAGATAGAAGCTGAGCTGGACAAACTGGTGGGGCAGGACATCCTAGTGCTGGTGGACTCCGCAGAGTGGGAGACACCCATTGTGACTGCTTTGAAAAGTTACAGGGAGGTCAGGATATGTGCGGACTATAAATATACAATCAATAAAGCTATTCACCCGAACGCATATCCTGTGCCCGTGGTAAACCACCTTCTTGCTTCCTTGCATGGAGGAAATTGCTTTTGCAAAACTTGACCTTGCCCAGGCTTACCAACAGTTAATTTTGTCTCCTGCCACTGCCATAGCTCAGACCATAGTAACACATCGGGGCATTTAAGGTGACCAGACTACAATTCAGGGTGAATGCAACCCCTGGAATATTTCAATCTCTTGTAGAACGTATTTTAAAAGGTTTGCCCAGTGTCCTGCCATACATCGATGATGTCCTGCTCACTGCTAAGGACACCGTCAAACTAGCAGCCAGGCTCGATCGAGTGCTGTCATGTTTTGAGCGGGCTGGTCTATGTCTCAGAAGGGACAAATGTGTGTTTTTGGCACAAGAGGGGGAGTTCCTGGGGTACAGGATTACACCTCAAGGTATTATGCCCCCTGACTCCAAGGTGACGGCCATGCGGAATGCACCCAGGCCAAAATGTAAAGCCGACTTGCAATCATTTCTAGGACTGTTAAACTTCTATCATGCTTTCCTCCATCGCAAAGCCTCAGTTGCCGAACCATTGCATCGGCTCCTTAAAAAAGATACTGTTTGGCACTGGGGTAATTGCCAGGAGAAAGCGTTCCAAGAACTTAAAAGACTACTGTCTTCGGATGCTGTGTTAACTCATTTTGATCCCAACAAAAGAGTTCTCCTTGTGTGTGATGCACCCCCTGTGGGGGTGGGAGCTGTGTTATGCCATGTGCTAAATGATGGGAGGAAAGCCCTCATAGCATTCTATTCCTGTTCTCTCTCAAAGCCTGAGAAAAATTATGCTCAGACAGACAGGGAGGCATTGGCAATCGTGGCAGGCACTAAGAAATTCCACAATTACCTTTATGGAAGGCCCTTTACCATTGTAACTGACCACAAGCCCCTCCTTGGAATTTTTGTAAACGGGAAGCCCATGCCTCAAATCCTGTCCCCAAGGATGTTGCGCTGGGCAATTTTTTAAAATACATATGATTTCACTTTGGTGCATAGGCCCGGCAAGGACATCAGCCACGCTGATGCCCTGTCACATTCCCCACTGCCAGGGATCGGGGAAGCAGATTGTGAGATCGAAAGCAATCACCAAGTCCTCATGATTGAGGCATTCGACTCGCCCCCGGTCATCCCTTCCGATGTAGCTAAAGCCATGGCCAAGGATGTGGTTTTATCTAAAGTCATATCTTGGGAACAAAAAGGCTGGCCCGTCTCTCCTCTAGCCAAGGAATTCAAAACATTCCACCGCAAGCATTTGGAACTGTCTGTGGAATGAGGTTGCCTTCTATGGGGCCAGCAGGTGGTCATTCCTGTCACCTTCCGGGAAAAGGTTTTAAATTTACTTCACACAAGTCACCCAGGAATTGTACATTCCAAAGCCCTTTCCCATAGGTACTTTTGGTGGCCTCAACTGGACTGAGACATAGAACAGATGGTTGGCACTTGTTCCAGCTGTCAATCCTCTCACCCAGAGCAGTCTCACCTTCCCTCTTGGGAATGGGACTCTGCCAGGGGCCCATGGACGAGGTTACACATAGATTTTTCAGGTCTGTTTAGGGGTGCCCTGTTTTTGTTAGTTGTAGATTCATTCTCTAAGTGGCTGGAAGTGATTAGGGTGGCCAATACCACTTCAGCCACAACGATAATGCACCTGAGAAGGCTGTTCGCAGCATTTGGACTTCCAGATGTGCTGGTGTCTGACAACGCGTCCATGCAGGTGCACACAACCAAAGACGTGCTACAGTGCATGGGTGAAGGGGATTTAGAGCTCCAGTTATGTCAGTTTCTCTTCACGTATAGGCTCAGCCCCCTTGCCTCAGGGCTGTCCCCTGCTGAATTGCTTCAGCGAAGGAAACTGTCATCCTTGCTGGACAGATTGGATCCCTCTAGGGTGGAGGACAAAAGCACAAATATAGTGATCCAACACCAGAAGGGTTTCTCATCCAGAGACCCTGTACATTGCCACAATTATGCAGCTGGTGGTCCTACGTGGGTGCCTGGTTTTGTGATCGATCAAACTGGTCCTGTTTCTTACAGAATCAAAACAGCCACTGGTCTGATCTGGAGGAGGCACGCGGATCAGTTGAGACCCAGAATACTGGACCCACAGGACAAATACAGACACTCAACGTTAGGGTTTGCCCCAACCAGTTTAAACCCAGGGGGCAGAGGTAATAGTCACCAGCCAGCTAACATTGACCCAGAAGTGTGTTTTAGGAACCAATTTCATGGGGAAATTGTGGAATGCTCCCTTACTCCAGTCATGTATACCCCTACACTGTCCCAGCTTAGCACTCTAGACTCCTGTATTGATAATGACCAATATTGTTTAGAGTTGCCCTCCACTCTTAGTACACATAGGAAGGACCTTCAGTTGTCCTTATCATCCCCAGCATTAGATTTTGGTTTTGAGCGATCCCCTGCTCCTCCAACAAACGGGGCTTTGATTTGGGGTTACAATCCTCTCCCTCTAGTCAATCCCTCACTTCAGTCAGATTACCCATCCTACGAGCCCCTGAGCCGGCTCAACCAAGCGTACGACCCAGAAGGGAAACTAGACCGCCATCCTGGTTAAAGGATTTTGTTTTTACCTAGGGGAAGAATGTTATGTATGATAACTATGCTCGTAACTGTCAAGGTGATTCAAACTGCCATGTTCCCGCGCTTTCCTAGCTGTCAAACCATCCCTGTTTGACAGCTATGAAATCTCGCCAGACAGCGTAGTCTCACGAGATTGAGTGGTGCGCAAATTAGAATCTGATAGGAGTGGAATGTATCGTTCTTATGCAAATAAGTGGATCGAAATGTGTGCACACTTTGTTAGCCAATGTTACTGTTACTGTTTGTATTGTATAAAAGTCCGAGTTTTGCTCCATCCAAACTGTGTTCAAACGCCACTAATAAAGAGCTGAATTTCACTACTTCATATGACTCGTCTTCATTCCTTGAACACCAAAATAATAGATCATGTCCACTTGGGCATCATTCTGCCATTGAGGCTGAATGGCCAAAAAGAGAGAGATGGAAACCCTAACTGAGCATCACAAATACTGATGAGTGCAAAGATTCAAAGTTGGACTTATACAACTGTGGTAAAAAAAATCTGTATGAGTGAATCTGGAATTTGGTTTTTCCTTGTCTTTAAACTCTATTTAAATTTAGGTGAAAGCCAAATTCCAGGTTCACTCATGTGAATAACTGCAGTGACTAGTTAACCAGTTAGCTGTGTGATCCATATTTAAATTATAAAAATTGCAAAAAAATTGCAGGAGGAAGGCAATACCTTTATTGGATCACTCAAAATTAATAATTAATAATTTCATATCAGAAATTATTCTGGGTTGAAGTTACTCATCATCAGTTATTACCTGAAGAGCAGGGTTAACAGGCTCCCAGGTCCCTTGGTAGAATGTGTCCTCCCTCATGAGATGAAAATGTAACTCTGCTCAAACAGTAAAAATTGTTTCTAATTTGTCATGTCTCCATATCTATTGGCATATGCATCTTTATGCAAATCAGCGTCTTCCTTTTTTTTGTAGATGTGCCAACTTACCTACAAATCTATGACTATTGTTAGACGTTACTGAAGAACTGAATGATAACAAACAAGCCAGTGTGACCCAATCCCTTGTTTCTTTGGTCAGCTTGCAGAATAAAAAGTCCTGTGGAACTGAGAGAAAGTTATTGAGCAGTAGCATCTTTGAAGTGCCTTACTACTTTTTCATTCATAGTGGATTACACAGTGGTTTCCTACTTGGAAGTCCACATCAGGCCTTTTTCATGTGAGAACTCCTTTGTAGAAGGAAGAAATTAGTAGCTTGTTTTGCAGCACTATGAGCAATCTGTTATGTTATTCAGAGTTTGTGAGCTTAAGAGAAAAATAATTTTCACATTTACAAAGTGTCTGAAGAAATCTCATCTAGGTTTTTGCTTTATTGAAACAAGCAGTAAATTCCACTCTGTCCCAATGATTGTGAACTGAACAGTGCTAACTGCTGATGCTCAGGGCTGAGAACATAGGGTGAGAGCTGTTGCTTCTTTATTATCTTGGGAAAGTTATCATGAAATAAAGGAGAGACAAAAGGCAAGATTGGTGTGATTTTGGGCAACATTCATTACAATTGTAAGGCTAAGAGATAAGTCATCATGACGTGGCTGTAACCACACAGAGAACTGTAATAGAAATCAAACAACAGCCTCCTCCATGTTCAAACAGAATAATAGAAACATCTACCGGTACCTGTTCTAACCAGCCCCACAAAGTAAGAAAAACATGACAAATGAGAATACTCCATACCTGTACAGTAATTTGATCACTGCCTGTTAAGTGGGCTCCTAGATCAACTTTAACAGCAGCTCATGAATCAAACTAAATACTGATCAGGGACAAAATAATGAAGTTTATAAGATATATCTATACCTATAAATCTGTGCGTTAACCATTGGAATGTGACAAAGGATGTTTAGCCAGGCCCCATTAGCCCCGTCCGAGCCTCCGTGCACTCGCCCGACCGGGGTTAGCAGGTAACTGTCGGGTTGAATTTTGTGCCAGTGGGGCAGGAGCCCCCTGATTGCAAACAAAAAGAAAGGACTCCATTTCCCAATGTTCCTTGGGCTGCACCGCACCACAGCCAATCAGGCTGAGAGGCGCAAGCAAAAGGAATGTTCAGAAATGTGCCGTGGCCAATCAAAATGAAGCCGCAGAAAAAAACCGCTGCAGAAACCAAAAACGCAAATGCCAAACTACAAGCCCCAGCGTCCTGCGCGCCATGAGCATGTAGAATGCTGAGGAAGCTGGCGTGTGAAAAATCAAAATCAAAAACCCAATGTGAGGGCAAGTCCGCCGCAGGTGGATGCAGCGCCTCACAGACATGCCGCATGGCTTCCTGCAGCCCAGCCAGCAAGGCAATGCTACGGGAAGGAAAAAAACCCACCACATGGCTTCCCGTGGCCCAGCCAGCAAAGCCAGGCCATGGGAAGGAACCCCCCCCCCCGCGCCGCATGGCTTCCCGCAGCCGAGCCAGCAAGGCAAGGTCGCAGGAAGGAAATACCCCCTGCTGCATGGCTTACCTCAGCCCAGCCAGCAAGGCAAGGCCACGGGAAGGAACACCCCTGGTCCATGGCTTCCCATGGCCCAGCCAGCAAAGCCAGGCCGCGGAAAGGAAACCCTCCCCCGCACCGCATGGCTTCCCACGGCCCAGCCACCAAGGCAAGGCTGTGGGAAGGAAACACCCCAACCCCATGGCTTCCCGCTGCCCAGCCACCAAAGCCAGGCCGCAGGAAGGAAACCCCCCATGCCGCATGGATTGCTGCGGCCCAGCCAGCAAGGCAAGGCCACGGGAAGGAACACACACACCCCACAATGCCCCCTGGCACTGGCCTTGCCCCGGCCCAGTCAGCAAGCCTAGGCCGGGGGAAGGAAAAAAATCCCAGCGGTCAGGTCCTCGTGGCCTGGCCAGCAAGCCCAGGCCGCGGAAAGGAAAGTGTTTCACTTTCAAGCGGGGACCAAGGCACTGGTGCCTTGGCCCCCCTTGAAAGAGAAAAAACCAAAAAAAACCACACCAAAATAATTAAAATAAATAAACCATTAATTTTAAAAAATCACACACACAAAAAAAAAACATTCAAAAACAAACCAAAACCCCAAAAGAAATTAAACCAGCCAACTTACCAGCAGACATCCTTCCTCCACAACGGCCAGAACTGAAATGAGGAAAGAAAGAGACTACTTACCGGAAGAAGCGCCACCCAGAGGCTAGTAGAGAAAAAACAGCCAAAGTAAAAGAAATACTCAACAGCCCCACCCAGAGGCCACAAGAGAAAAAACAGTCAAAAACATAACTTTGCATCACAATTCACACAAATCGCAAACAAATCACACAATAATAAATTAAAAACATTTCTAAAATACTGTGTAGAGTTTTCACTCAAAAAACCCCAAAACATCTAAACACAGTTTAAAAACATTGAATGTAAAAAAAAGTACTTTCACATTTTTAAAATTATTATCCAATATACAACTATTTTTTAAAAAATCACATACTAAAACATTATTTGGTTAAATAAAATAATTGTAAAAAATTATATCATCCTTTCCTCTTTTTTTAATCCACAAAAACAAACCCAAAAAATCTGATCACAGTTTATAACAGCCTGTGTGCATAAATAAACATTTTAAAAATCACAATTACAGACTAACCTCATTTGTACAAACATTAACAAAAGAAAAACCTTCCAACACAATTTAAAACAGCCCGGCACTGCCGGGCAAACTATGCTAGTATTTTATAAAATTGGGAGATATTTGATCAGAATCTTGGCCTAAATGGGAATTCAATCGGAGAATCAAAGTATCACTGAACTGGAGTGGGTATTGTTGGCATCTAGGATAGTTTAGCTGTCAATCCATCTTTCTTGCTTCTTAGAAAATGGGGGTGGTGATGGTCAGGGTCAGGAATTTTAGAGGTTAGTATCTTCCTATATTTTTGTTATAACAGAAATCTTTTTCTACAGCATCACAGAACACAGACTTGAGGCTCCTTGTCAAATAAAATGTTTGATCATATCAATTGCCTGATTCCAAAATAAAGCTGTCAGGTTGTATGAAAAACATATGTAACACTTTCCCCTTACACAAATTTGTCCCCCTCACTGAGTTTTGGAGCTACATTAGCCATGATTAACATTATATGTGCACCAGCTGTTATGCTGGCTAATTTAACCCAAACCACAGAATGCAAACCTACTTTACAATGTTTGGAAATGGTGGTTTGTAAGGTTAAGATACTTTAAAGTGGAAGGAAAGGAGGGTGATTATCCATATGAGAAGGCTAGAACAGATGTCAATGGAATGTTGTTGATATCATAAATGCTGTTAGGTGACACTACTGCATTCCATCTGTCTCTAGGCCATAGGATTTATCAGTAGTTTACAGGAAGGAAAGAAAACAAAGAAAGTTTTGAAAATCACAGCAAATCTGAAGAAATCAAAGGGAATGGTTAATGGAATTTCTATGGAGTTTAACTCTTGTCACCTTTCATGAGTGTGCTTTGTAATGTTTTGAGTTAGGCTTTGAGTAAAACAAGAGCTGAAACAATCATTTGGCTCAAAGTTACTTCAAAACCATTCAGTTTTTTCATTGTTTATTTTTGGAAGGGCCTTAATGAGGGAATTTGGCTAAGTGGTGCAGAGATTCCATTAACATCTATCCTCTGGGTCTCCGAGACTGACAAAGGGAAGCATTTCTCCACACACTGCACTAATTACCTTATGGCATCTTTTCTATTGCCATCACATGGAAGGCTTCAGAAGGCTCAGACAAATTCATGGAAGGCAGATCTACTAGTAGATTTCCATGTGACCAAATAGCAGTGGTTAGACAAATAATAGAGGCAGTCTTCAGATTCTTTCCCTGTTGGTGCTAAGACCAACCAAGATAAGACATACATATCTGGAGCATATAAACTGACCCAACAAGGTAGTTCTGCTTTCATTAGATATGAATGGGAAATAGTGATATTTTTTTAATACTGAATGTTCTTCTGCCCATATTTTCAGAAACTATTTCATTGTTCCCGCAAGGGGACAATGACAATAAAGATTTATCTATCTATCTATCTATCTATCTATCTATCTATCTATTTTTTTATTCAAGAAGCACCACTATAATAGGCTTACACTGATGCCATTTATATAATTACATTCATTATTTCATCCCTGAGGTACTAGTTTTACCCTTGTGACAAGTTCAGAAAATGTTGGTAAAATTCAGCCTTACTTGTCATGAAGTAAATGATTTCATTTGGGTATTGATCTTTAGACAAAGAATTAAAGCAGAGTATACACCATTCTCCCTGCATCATGTTTTCTTCACAAGTTAGGCTAAGAAAATTTCAAAATCATAACAAGCTTTAATGGCCTTGGTTCTGGAATAGACAAGAACAAGGTGGGGCACCTGCCCTAAGGGGACACCTGGCTCTGTCATTGGGCGGATTTGTCCTCTCTATGAATGACCAGGTATGCACCTTGGGGGTCACCTATGTCTGGTGCTTCAATTGGGAAGTCAGATTGTATAATTCTTCTGTAGACATGATTTTTGCAGTTCCACCTTTGCTAGGCTAGCCCATATCATTTTGCCTGCTGAGGCAAAGGACCACCTGATACCCCCTCATGAACAATGGAAACCAAAGGGACTGGAAACAACATAATTCTATATAACTGGCAATTGGACAGCAACACCCAAAAAAGCAGCAGGCTAATTTAGGAGGTATAGGACAAACTGTGTAATGTATACAACCACAAGATAAGAGAATGGCTGAACAATCATCTCAGGTGACTCCATCATCTGATACCTGAAGCTTTGCCACAATGCTCTGGTAACATGAAAAACAAATGAAATACTGTATAGGTAGAAGGGTCTGTATCGTTTATTAGCTTTTGTCTAATAGGCAAATTCCACTGGACCCCATTTGGCTGTGTGTAGTCTTTCCTGAGATTTTCTGAGTGACTAGTAAGTTGACCTATTACAAATATCAAAAGATGACTTGATTGAAACAATGGGTGTATGTGTAGAATAAAATTTTACATTTGTTTTAAAAGATTTCAAGATTCTTCTCCCCCCCCCCAACACACACACACAAAGTGTGGGGTCATTTTAGGGTGTGGCCTCACAAACATTTATCTCAGGTTGAGGTGAATCTTTCTGTAGTGCACCTTGGCATTTAAATTGCTGCTACAGTTCACAGAAAAATGTTTAATTATTCTAGAAGGTGCCTGTCAGATGTCCAAATATTACACAGCCTCAATTTTCTCCCTCATCCTTCCCTGCCCTTTTACTCACTTTGCTCACATTCAAATCCTTTTTATTTTTTTCAATATTTAACAGGTAAAATAGTGCTGAGCTGAGAAGACATGGCAAGCATTTGAATTAGTATGGTTCAGTTTAATGCTAGCATGAAACAAGGAAAAAATATTTTGTTAAAATACAATTTAGGAATTGTCATACTGCAGTTATAGTCCTTAGCCATGTGAGCCAAAGGCAGGCAAAAGGCCACACCACAC
This sequence comes from Bradypodion pumilum, assembly GCA_035047305.1. Lineage (NCBI taxonomy): Eukaryota > Metazoa > Chordata > Lepidosauria > Squamata > Chamaeleonidae > Bradypodion > Bradypodion pumilum. The sequence goes on from JAWDJD010000005.1 coordinate 184,938,963, forward strand.
CACACCACACTCTGTGCCTCATTATTGAGGTCATTGGGACATGCCTGACAGTGCCCCTGAAGGGGCCAATATAGGCAATTGCACAAGCCAAAAGCAGAACAGAAATGCTGTAATAAAAACAAGAAATACAAGCCTTGCCAGAAAAATGAAATATACTGCATACTCATGCCAAAGGATTGGATCTACTCATAATTATCACTAACGTCATGTAGTCGAATAAATATTGAAAAGAATAGTGACAAGCATAGCGCAAAAACAGGACAAATACCCATCTAGTTATTCTTTTCCCTCCCAAAGCCAGGAATAAATACATGGAGACAAGGTTATTGGAGTTAACTAGGGCCACAGCTTCATTAACTTTCAACTGAGAAAAACAGCTCCTCCCTGCAGCAGGGCTTAAAGTAGTGCAGATTCCTAAGGTTGGGGCCCAAAGAACATTCTCATCTTGTCCCAGTCCTCATGGCTGAGTCCAAAATCCCCATTGCTGAGCTGTCTGATAGCTCATTCCAGCTAGCAAATCAATATAGTAATAATAATAATAATAATAATAATAATAATAATAATAATAATAATAATAATAATAATAATAATAATAATAATAATAATAATAATAATAATAATAATAATACATTTTAATTTATATCCCGCACTTTCTCACAGTCCAGGCATTTAAACGGTTTTGTCCCTGTGTGAGTTGCTTGATGCTTGGCAAGGTGTGTCTGTTGTATGAAGCTCTTTCCACACTCCAAGCACTGAAAGGGTTTCTCTCCTGTGTGGGTTCTTCGATGCAGCTTTAAGGTTGAGCTGTGGCAGAAAGTCTTCCCACACTCAGAGCATTTGAATGGTTTCTCTCCCATGTGAGTTTGTTGATGTGAAATAAGATGCGATTTCTGGCTGAAACTCTTCCCGCACTCAAATTAAGGTGACACAGTGTGGCCTTCAAAGGCTATGCCTCCTGCATGCTCTAGCATCCCATCAGCTGGATCTCATGATCCACTTGACCAATGTGCTCTGCACATTGAACCCATCCAATTTTGTTAGGAACTCACCAATACAAGTCATTCTCTCCCACACTACCTGCCACAGAAATGCGCTAAACTACTTTAAGTCCTTTGCCCACCACCATGCCATCCCACTACATTTAAAGAGGATTTCTGTACTAGATGCCTGTTGTCAGACTGGTCCCCCAATATTGGCCTGGTTGGTGTCATGAACTAGAGCCAGAGCTGCAATTCCTGTTCATTCTAGCACACACTCAGGCATATCACTGCAAGCATGCAAAATGATTCATCATAAAGGAGCCAGGCATGCCCTAGAACAGTGATGGCAAACCTTTTAGAGATGAAGTGCCCAAACTGCGACCCAAAACCCACTTATTTATCTCAAAGTGCCAACACAGCAATAGGGGAGGAAGGAAATGCTCCCATTGGGCTGCTGGGCAGAGGGGCAGGGTGAACTCTGTGCTGGGGAGAGGGAGGAAGTGCTCCCATTGGGTTGCTGGGCAGAGGGACAGGGTGAACTCTATGCTGAGTGAGAAAGGAAGTGTTCCCATTGGGCTACTGGGCAGAGGGGTGGGACAAACTCTGTGCTAGGGTGACTTCACAGGTGCCCAAAAAGAGGGCTTTGAGTGCCACCTTTGGCACATGTGTCATAGGTTCGCCACCACTGCCCTAGAAAATCAATGAAGGCCTATAAATAATGCATCCACAGATGCAGATGAGGAACAACATTAAATAAAGAATACTTGAACTCACAATGCAAGGGTTTTAGCCATTCATTTGATATGTCCAAAACAGTGTAGCTGATCCTTCTCGATTGTACTCCTCAGTGTACTCAATTGTACTCAGGCAGGCCCTGCATCAAGTGGATTGATAACATCAAGGAGGGCCTTCATGTTCATGGTAGTGACCTGAGGTGAGCCACGAAGCTGTCCAAGTAGAAATCCCAATGGAGATCCTCTGCGGAATCCTCTACACTGCAAGGTAAAAGAGGAGGTGATTAAGTAAGTAAGTAAGCAAGTTATGCAAGGGAAGATCCCTGAGAAGAGAAGCCCTGGATGTAGATGAACTTTGTAGCTAAAGAACCTTATAGATTGTTGTGGAATGTCCACAGAAGAACTGTTCCAAGGAGTTAAGAACAGGAAGACTATTGCCCTGATGATAGCCAATATCTGGAACAGATACAGAACTTAAAGAAGAAGAAGAAGCAAATCTCTTTGTGGATGGGCCTTAGTAATCACACTGGTTTAAATGATGAAGGCAGGGAGCCAGTTGGCCCAGGTTCTGGCCAGATGTTTATGGTGTAGTGCTTCCTTCTCCTTTTCATCCTCCTTGTCCTTGCACTCAGAATCCTGATGAGGAATCTGAATATATCAATATGTTCTCCCTTCCAATTTTTCTCATTGGTGGCTGGGAGCAAATCATCTCCTAAAGGCATAGCCTGATCTACAAAAGGGAGGACTGACCTCATCATGACCCCTGGGTAAAAGCTGTTTGCTCTAAGTCTCCACTCCTGACCACCTGTGCAGGTAAGGAAGGTGCAGCTGTTGCCTAAGACTGGCCAGCAACCAGCAATCCCATTGTGTTCCTAACTGAATTCCCTGCATCCAGAGCCTTCTTCAAAGCTCAAATCACAGGATCACCCAGCTGAACTCTCCTATTTGAGTCACGAGGAGAAATATGTGCCATCAGAGTTCTGCAAACTGGTATGACTGGCCTGCCCTACACCACTTTGTCTCCCTACTAGAATGCTAAGGATGAGGGACAGGTATAGGGGTCATTGACCTGCCTCCCACTATCAATCTCTAGGGCTTGAAGGCAAGCCACAATGGCATTAAAATCAGGTGCCTCATCTTCAGCAAAGGAGGAAAGACCTGGTGGGGATGATCTAGGGGCCCTACACTTAGCAGGTTGCTTGCCCTTCAATGTACCCAAACATTTCTTAAGTGCCAACACAATTAAGTACTGAGCGTCTATCTATAGCCAATGCCTAACTGAAGCAATCTAGAGACAGCCTGCCATGCTTAAAACCCCTTTTCCCAAAGATGAGGAAACTAGTAAAAAAGAAACTGAAAGGGAAAATTGAGAGAGTCCAAACACTCCAAGTGGCATGGAGGCTGTTTACAAAAACAATAACAGAGGCCCAATTGGAATGCATACCCAAAAGGAAAAAGGGCACTGCCAGGTCCAAGAGGACTCCAATGTGGCTTACAGGAGCTGTTCGGGAAGTGATCAAGAGCAAGAAAAGCTCATTTAGAAGATGGAAGGCTTGTCCAAATGAGGACAGCAGGCAGAAACATAAATTCTGGCAGAACAAATGCAAGACAACAATCAGGAAAGCAAAGCAAGACTTTGAGGAGCGTATAGCTAAAAATACTCAGAGGAATAACAAAGACTTCTTTAAGTACATTAGAAGTAAGAACCCAACTAGGAAGGCCATTGGACCATTAGATGACAATGGAAGGCAAGGGGTTATTAAAGAGGAAACAGAGATTGCAGAGAGACTCAATGAATTCTTTGCTTCAGTATTCACTGAAGAAGATAGAGACCACATGCCCAAAACAGAACCTATCTTCGTAGGGAGGGAAACCGAAGAATTAAGCAAGATAGAAATAACCAGGGAGGAGGTCCTTGCATGTCTTGTTAAGCTAAACACTAACAAATCCCCAGGACCAGATGGCATCCATCCACGAGTTCTCAGGGAACTTAAAGATGAAATTGCTGATATCCTAGCCAAAATATATAATCTTTCCCTCAAATCAGGCTTTGTGCCTGATGACTGGAAGGTAGCGAATGTAACACCAATTTTCAAAAAAGGATCCAGGGGTGATCCAGGAAATTACCGGCCTGTCAGTTTGACATGTGTCCCAGGTAAAGTGATGGAAACCATCCTAAAAGATAGAATTAATAGGTACATAGAAGAGGAGGCGCTGCTAAAGGAGAGCCAACATGGCTTTTGCAAGGGCAAATCATGCCTCACTAATCTGTTGGAATTTTTTGAGAGTGTCAACAAGCATGTGGATAAGGGGGATCCAGTTGACATTGTTTATCTGGACTTTCAGAAGGCTTTTGACAAGGTCCCACACCAAAGGCTCTTGAATAAACTTACCAGTCATGGAATAAAGGGACAGGTCTTGTCCTGGATCAGCAACTGGCTAAGGGACAGGAAACAGAGGGTAGCACTAAATGGACACTTCTCCAAGTGGAGGGAAGTAAAGAGTGGGGTCCCCCAAGGTTCAGTACTGGGACCCCTGCTTTTCAACCTCTTCATAAATGATCTAGAGGTAGGAGTAAAAAGCAAGGTAGCCAAATTTGCTGACGACACTAAATTATACAGGGTAGTGAAAACTGTGAGAGATTGTGAAGAGCTCCAGAGGGATCTCTTGACACTGGGGGAGTGGGCAAAACAGTGGCAAATGAGCTTCAACATCAGTAAGTGCAGAGTGATGCATGTTGGGGCAAAAAACCCCAATTACATTTATAAACTGATGGGGTCTGAACTCTCTGCGACAAACCAGGAAAGGGACCTTGGTGTCCTGGTGGACAGCTCAATGAAGGTGTCAACCCAGTGTGCCTCAGCAGTGAAAAAAGCAAACTCAATGTTAGGGATCATTAGGAAGGGTATAGAAAATAAGTCAGCAAGTGTCATTTTGCCTCTTTATAAATCTATGGTGAGGCCCCATCTGGAATACTGTGTACAGTTCTGGTCGCCATACCTCCAGAAGGATATTATGGAGTTGGAGAAAGTACAGAGGAGGGCAACCAGAATGATTAGGGGACTGGAACACCTTCCTTACCATCTGAGGCTGCAACGGTTGGGCCTTTTCACTCTTGAACGACGGCGTCTAAGAGGTGACCTGATTGAAGTTTATAAAATCATGCACGGTGTGGACAAAGTGGATAAGGAAAAACTGTTTTCCCTATCGCACAACACTAGAACTAGGGGACACTCCATGAAACGTTTGGGTACTAGTTCTCAAACAAATAAGAGAAAGTACTTTTTCACCCAGAGGATTACTGGTCTATGGAACTCCCTGCCAGAAGAAGTGGTGACAGCTGTCAGTCTTGACAGCTTTAAGAAAGGATTAGACAAGTTCATGGAGGACAAGGCTATCAATGGCTATAATTATGGCTACCTAAGGACAACCTCCGGGTTGGAGAGATAGGCAGGATATCTCTCAATGCCATTTCCAGGGAATCCTAAGCAGGTGAAGTCATCTCCTTGGGAATACCCTGAAGGAAATGGTGAGCCACTGTGTGAGACAGAATGCTGGACTGGATGGGCTGTGGCCTGTTCCAGCAAGGCTGTTCTTATGTTCTTATGTTCTTATGTTTATTTATGCTTATTTTAATATTTTTTTAAACTTCTTTTATCATATAAATTATTATTATTCTTTCCTTTAGGAGCCCTGGTGGTGCAGTGTTTAAACTGCTGTACTGCAACCAAAAGGTTGTGAGTTCAATCATGTCCAGGAATCAAGGTTGACTCAACCTTCCATCCTTCCAAGCTCAGTAAAATGAGTACCCAGCATGTTGGGGGCAAAATGCTAATTAATTTGTGAACCGCCTAGAGAGAGCAATAAGTACTATTGGGTGGTATAGAAGTGTGATTGCTTTGCTGTATTTGTTTTTTTATATATATTTTTAATAAAATAGCCAAAGTGGGGAGGGAGGCAGGGCACTCAAACTCACAGCCACAATAGCCTGGCTAAGCAGAAGGTGGGGAGTAGGGAAACTCTGAAGCCACATTAAGGGAGGATGATGCTTGTTCCTGTCACCCATACCTGGAGGGCAACGATCCCCCAGCCTTTTGGTTGCATGAGAGACTGCCACTATCTGAGAGAAAATCGTCACAACCAAACCAAAGCTGGCATTGGTACAAATTTCTCCAAAATGCCGTTCCAGCCCTGTAGGCAGAAGCACTCAAATCTAGACTAAACCACAGTTCTGCAAGGTGACTGTCTTACTTGCATAACTATTTTTAAAGAATCCCTGAGGTTTCTACTACAACCTTTTACAACCATCTGCAAATCCCTTGCTCCGCTAGGCAATTGATTTTTTTTCCCCTGCTATGCTATTGCCCCCTTCCCTCTACCCTCTTTTGTTTTGTAGGTACCTTCCCTTGGGTGGTCATTTTAACACACGTTTGAATGCATTTCCCAACAAACTGGACTAATAGGCAAAAATGAATGGAAGCTAGAGGCCAAAGGGTATTGAATTTATTGCACAGACATGCAGGTAAATAATTTGAAAAGTAGCAGAGGTTATTTTACTTGCTGATTAAATATACTTTCCCCTAGCAGGCAATTCATTCGTTGCCAGTGTCGTGGTCACTATGTTGCCATGGTTTATCATTGTATAAACTTGAGTTAACGTTGACTTGATATATCTTTTATTCTCTGGTAAATTGGCCTTGTGTTTCTGTCTGCTTTTGATCATAGCATTCTCAGCCCAATTAGATGACCTTAGCTATCCTTCCTGGAGATCCCAGTGCTTCTGAACAGGAGGAAATAATGGTTGAGATAGATTATGAGTCCTTTTTTAACCTGGGCTCAAACCTCAATATTGCATAAAATACTCTGGATGCTCTCCGAGAATTATATCATTTGAAAGAAACTTTATGATCATATAATCCATTCAGACTCTACTATATTCAATATCTACAATACAAAATGCAATTACAGCATTCCTAGCTCCTGGCCATGTGGTCTCTGCCTAATATATCCAGTAAATGATAACTTACCATCTCCTGAGGTAGCCTGGTCCACTGTTAAACAGTTATATATAAGGAAGCTTCTTTTGAGTTTAGATTACTTATAATATATATTACTTTTGCTCCATACTCCATCACACACATTTCAGAAAAGATAATAATGCTGAGTTAATATAGAAAATGAGCTCCCGTCTTCATCCTAGCTCCTGCCAACCTAGCAGTTCGAAAGCAAGAAATTGCAAGTAGATAAATAGGGACCACTTCGGTGGGAAGGTAACAGCATTCCGTGCGCTCCGGTGTCTAGTCATGCCTGCCACATGACCACGGAAACGTCTGCAGAAGCAGACAGCGCTGGCTCTTCGGCTTAGAAACAGAGATGAGCACTGCACCCTAGAGTCGGATACGACTGGCTTTCGAGCAAGGGAAACCTTTACCTTTACTAATATAGAATGATCAATACAATTTTGGTCAATTCTCAGGGTTTGGCCCAAAGACTCAAGTTGTGGATTCCATCCTTCAGGTCCTTTGCTCTGGACCTAAACCTCCAGAGAATGAGATGCTGACAAACTGGCAGCTATAGATTTTGGGGTTTATTCTTCCATTTCCAAGACATGTCATCAGGATAAACCCTGGAGAGCCCTTGTCTTTTTTTTTTAAAATCTAATATGCTCGACAGCTACTGTTGAAATTAATAGCTTGATCTTTAAATTAATCAAAATTACCTTCAGCTTTTTTCTTTTTTATATTGTTTCATCTCTGACTTTCACAATAATTGTACTGCTAAAAATGGTAGCTGTCTGTATTTTTCATATACTGTATTACATAAGAGAAACATTTCTGGCAAATATGAATATCCCCTAATCTTCCACCTCCTTTTGTCTAACTTTCATGCCTTCTTGTATTTTTCACCCTATTATAATAACTTTGTACTTATTTTACCAATTACAGTACTCCCATATATCTGTGGGCTCAGCAGCCACAATTTCAGTTATGCCTATGTCCAAAATATTCAGTTAAAAAATCCTGATTCTTATTCTTGTTCTCTTCCTCCTCCTTCCCAATTGGGTGTCATTAGAGATGCAAAGTTCTTATTCTGACACTTCTTGTGGCCTCCACCAGTGTTATTTAGTGTTGTTATAATTTTTTTAATATTATCTCTCCATTTGCCTCTCAAAATCCAACCCTGTGTCCATGTCATGAGAGGTGGTAACAGGTCTGATTAAGGGATTATTAAAACTGGGTGAAGTATGGTGTGGCTTTGCTACAGGAACACTACAGTAGCCATGAAGGCCATCATGGATTACCCTGAAAAGACCTGGCCAATGGGGCTCTGATAAAGTTGTGACAGGACCAGCAAGCTGGCAACAGATAACCCTTGATTCCTTAATTGATCAGACTATCAGGGGATGAGTTCCTGCTAGTCACAATTTACTTTCTAATCCTTTCACTGCCATACTCTTCTTCTCCAGGTTCAACCAAAACTTCTCATGATTGAGTCTTCCCATCTGGTGGGAGGGCTGCCAAGGGGTATTTTTACTCCTCTGGGATACCACTCAATGACTGCTGCTATCCAACATCCATCTGTCATTTGAGAAATGTATCCAGCCGAGAGCAATTTCTGTTTATGAAAGTCAACAAGAGATAACCCATCTATCTATATAAAAGAGAGGTGTACATTTGTATGTCCGGCATGCATTTCCACAAACCACGCCCACCGACCCCTACACACAAATCAGCACACATGTACCTTCAGTGTCAAGTTTCTGAAATTCTGAATCCCAGGGAAAACGGGGGTGTGCCCCCCCCCAATATGACAGAAAGAAAAAGACTACACCTCCCAGCAGCCACTGTGGCCCGTCGCAGCCAATCAGGGAGGCTGGGTCAAGAGTGGGAGGGGAGGGGTGCTGGTCATGCACCACACGCAACAATGGCCACTTGCCCAGAGTGCGCAATACCACTGCGACAAGGCCGCAGTGCACAACAATGCACCGGCAGACATGCAAATGTCCCTGGATGAGCAGACGACTATGCAGACGCCCCAGCACCAGCAAACAGGTGGGTGCCCTGGATGGGCAGACCACCGGTGGGAACCCCCAGTGTGCCTGGCCCATACCTGTCAAGTTTTGGGAAAATTCCCCATATTTTACACTCTTTCCCGCCATCATCCCATATTAGTTAGATTGCAATTAGACTGGAGTTAGACTGGAGGCCAGCACAGGATAAGCATAGCTGTCCAGTTTCCCATTTTGGCTGGGAAATTTCCCGAAACTTGACAGGTATGGCCTGGCCAGGGGTGCAGGACCGACACAGCAAGGACTCCACAGATGGCCGCCGTGCCAAGCTCAGCTCAGGTGACCAAGCAGGCACCCACGGAAGGACAGGCTGTCAGCATGGACAGTGCAAGCAGCATGACGCAGCCACCCAAACAGGCCACCTGAGGCCAAAATGAATGGCCACTGCAAATGGCCTAACCACCCCTGGAGGGACCACGATGGAGTCCAGGATCACACCCGCCACCCCTGCCCCGGAAGGTAGGAAAGGGCACCCCCACACATGACCATGGCAAAGCCAGGCACCCCTGCTAGTTGCTAAAAAAAACTACATATCCTTGAAATGCATATTATAATTCCAAGGTGCATTGCCAGAGTTGGCCACTAGAGTCCATTATCTACAACAGGGGTTCTCAATCTATGGCCCACAGGCTGGATCCAGCCCCCATGGTCCCAAATAATCCAGCCCCTGCCCTCACGCCAGCCATCACCGCTGGAATTGGCCATGGACTCATTTACACCCATTGTAAACATGTTTACGGCAGCATTGTAAATGCATTTACGACAGCCATCAATGGTGTAGGGACAACCAGTCTGGCCCCCTCAACTGTTTGAGTGAGTGTGACCTGGCCCCCAACCTGAAAAGGTTGAGCAGCCAATTCTACAATAATGTAATGATGAGAAGGAACAGCTTGTGTTCCTAAGAGAATAATTTCTGAGCAGACCTGAAAGATCGATGGAGACAGTTGCAGCACCAAACCACACCCTGCTTGTATGACTCAGTATGAAGGCTATAATATGGGGTTTTGCTTCTTTATTCCTACAGTTTCAGGTATCCATGAAAGATCTTGGAACATATTCCCTGTGGATATCCATATGGAGGGGGGGGGGTGCATCTATGTTGAGTCAATACCAACTTGTGGTGGCCCTTGCCAGTGTTTTGCTGATATGAATCTCTCACACATGGTTACTATTGCCTTTTTCTGATGGTGGGACTGTGCAGCTTGCCCAAGGCTAATTGACTGGATCTTCTCTTGAGATGCATGGTAAGGAAATAATCTGCACACCCCTAGCTCGGAAGCTGGATACTTGACCTCTGTGACTTCATTACTCTAAATATAACACATAGCCCAAATATTAAGACTCCAAACCCAACACTGGCAGTGATCTGTTCATTCCAATGATTCATTTGTTTCTTTTTCTAAACATTCATTTTTAATTCAGTTGAGACAAACCAATCATGCCCCAACAGGCTTTTGGGGATTCAGCAACCATTTTTAGCTTGAAAATGTTGCTTAGCTTGGGGATGTCATAGGTTTCTAGGGTAGGCTAGGATTACACGCGGAATCCTAGCAAGCTATATGCTTCATGTGAGCTGTTCTTTGACCATATTCTAAAGCTAGTTGAAACAGGGAGATTAGGTAAGGCTTGTTCAGCTTCCTGATTAGCCTCTATATATTCTACTGTAGAATAAAGTCTTGATTCGAGGCAGTATTGTCCCATTGCTTGTCTATTAGAGAAGAAAATAGGTGGGGGAGGTAAACTCTCCCAGAAGTGGCTATTCATTCCCCAGTGACTTCAGTCTGCTTATAATTCAAATAGCTGACAGCACTGTATAAGAGTACACAATTTCTTTAAAACATATGCCAATAACAGAGCCAAATTGAAAGCTGTGTCCCTGTTTATCCACTGCAACTGATCTCCACACTGGGAATCCCCTTATACGCTTCCAAGAAAAACCTACTGTTCCTCTGAAAACTGTTTGAAAACAACTGGTTTAGAGATTTCTTAGTGCCTGGTGGCAGTCCAATGGAATTTAAATGATGTGACAACTCACTCAGAATGTGAGGGAATAACAATAACAAAGAAGGAAGTAGCAGCATCTCATTTTTGTCTAGGAGTTATTTTTATGCTACTCATGGTGTTTGGTATGACATAGACCCGTTGTCCATAGGGGAAAGCAGTACAACTTGTGCAGACTGGCATTTTTATTGACATATGTTGTGAGGAAATTACATACTACCATACTCTTCCACTACCTTCCTTAATTCTGAGCAACCCCATTGAGTAGTTAATCAGAGTCAGTTTCTTTCTCCTGCCAATTAAATTTGGCACCAAGACCAAAGTGAGTCTAACCACTTCCTGCAAGATGCCACGTTGACGAGAAGTTTGGAATGCCTGGTAAAAGATATTAGATTCAGAGCAAATCTTGTGTAAAATCATTATACATGTTCTAACAAATTAACTGCAAGTGAATCACAATTTTAATTGTTTTGGGAAGGATTTTTGTAAGTGCTTGGGGGGGGGGGGTTATAAATGCCAAGGTGGCTTTTTATTGTTTCTTTAGCAAGGAGCAGGGTATTTAAGGGGCAAATCTTTGTGTTCTTAATAAGCATGTACCTCTAGAAACCTGTAGTTAGTACAAAAATGGGAAGTTCAAGAATGTATAAGAGTTACTAAATTCGCTTAAACAAAGAAAGACTGCCATGTGATCCTTACACCATACAAATGCAATAGGAAGGCAATACCTTTATTGCCTGATAAGCAATAGACATTTTAAAAAGTTTAATACATCACAATGGTGTGTTTGTTACATGAAATGCATTTAATAAATAAATAATAAAATAAATAGACTTCTCCATGAAGCCTCCCAGGAGTCACAGAGCAGCCTTGGGGAAAGACTAATGTATTCTGTACCCGTAAAAACCCAGAAAGGGTTGTCATAAGCTTGAATCAACTTGATAGCACATTGTTGTTGTTGTTGTTGTTGTTGTTGTTGTTGTTGTTGTTGTTGTTGTTGTTGTTGTTGTTGTTGTTGTTGTTGTTGTTGTTGTTGTTGTTGTTGTTGTTGTTGCTGCTGCTGCTGCTGCTGCTGCTGCCCCCACCACCACCACCACCACCACCACCACCACTACTACTACTACTACTACTACTACTACTACTACTACTACTACTACTACTACTTGGACAACCATCTGTCAGATCTGCTTTGATTTGGATTCCTGCACTGAGTAGGGAGTTGGACTTGATGGCCTAAAAGGCCCTTTCCAACTCAGTTATTCTGTGATTCTATACTACTACTGCCGCTACTGCCGCTGCTGCTGCTGCTGCTGCCCCCGCCACCGCTGCTACTGCCACCACCACCACCACCGCCACCACCTTTCTCCCAGTTGTTGTCATTGTTGTCGTCATTGTTGTTGTTGTTGGCGGCAGCGGCTACACGTATCCAAGTACACATTTTTCCTGGAAGTCATTTTCTCAGTGGATGGATGTGTCTTTGGTGACTCCATAAACCGATCCTAGCATGAAACATACGACCACACACATTACACTGAATAGATGAGGGAGGGCATAGTTGAGTTTGACAAAGCTTCCGTGCTTGTCACTTCATGTCTGCAGCATTCTCCTTCAAAGTGATCGGTAGCAACAGAGATGGTTTGGTGCCAAAGTGGGCTATCTATGGCCCCTGCCTCCCAGGTTTGTGGGTTTATACCTGACACCATGGTTTGTTGCAGATGGTCCTTATAACACTTCAAAGGAGCTCCACAAGGTCTTGTACCGGAGCTACGTTCCTCATAAATAATTTTATGAGGAAGCCTGGAACCATTCATACAGTGGACATTCCCTATCCATCTAAGATGATGACCTATGATGGGAGCATCTATGCTATTTACATGTGCCTTCTCAAGAACTGTGATGTTGGTGACATAGTCATCCCGATTGATGTTCAAGATGGACCTTAGCTTCTGTTGGTGAAAGAGCTCAAGCTTTTTGATGTCTTGGTGATAGAGGGTCCATGTTTCACAGCCATACAATTATCAAGGAGAAAACTCCATCTTTTAGCTTTCACTTTTCCCCTTTACTATCATAGACATAACAGTTCCAGAATCGAATGCCTATCTTAGAGTAAGCTATTTGTAATTGGCTGAATTTCCACACGTGAGGAATCTTATGGGGGAGAATTGGATGGGAATAAAAGAGAGTGTGAAGGGGGGTATTTTCTCTTTGGCTGCATGGACGCTGGGGGAGAGCCTCACTCCATAATAATTGTGAGTAACTTCTACAGGCCTCAGGCCTAAAGAGAGCCAGAAAGTTATTATTTTTAGTTCAAAATGATTTGTTTGCAAAGTTGGATTACCTATCCTATAACCATCTTCTTAAAGAAGCTTTAATAAAACCTATAAAATATAGATCCTTTGTGTCTATTGATTTGGGAGCAAGGAGCTGAACTGAACTACATGCTAGAGGCCAAATGCTACCAAAGGTAAACCCTGCATACCTACTCTAACCTGTGAGCCAAGTGGAGTACAGGGGAATTCAATGGGGAGTTGCCCCACATGGAAGTACAGGCCACCACTGGTCACAGTGGCTAAGGAGTGTGGTGTGGTCAGGAAAGTGATGGGAGATCAGGCTGCCAGAAGGAAGGTAAAGAGATTTCTATCCATCACAATAATAACATTGAGTTAACAACAGCTTGGTACCATGACCTTTGTATGAATTGTTAAATCTTTGTTCATGAAGACCCGGTGTGATAGACAACCAAAGGCAGAATGGGCAGCACCAATTCTCTTCACCACATCCTGTTCACAAGTGCAGTTTTTAGACAGGATGCTACCAAGGTAAGAAAACTAGTCTACCTGTTCCAGTGTCGAATCTGGGATGGCAATACAGTACTGAACTTTGGAAGGACTGTCCTTGGGGCAGGTTGTGCAAGTACAGTGGACCCTCAATTAACGACTCATTTGAATAGCGTCATTCTCGATTAACGACGCTACGATGCATCCAATATGATTGTTCGAATAACGACGTTATTCGAATAATGATGGTACTTTTCCCCCATCGTTATTCGAATAATGACGTTTTTTTGTCATTATTCGAATAGCAATGTTATTTGAATAGCGACACTACTTGGGGAGCCAAGTAATGTCATTATTCGAGGGTCTACTGTACCTTGGTTTTCTGAGCATTTATGGTGAGGCCAGAATGATCACATGCATTATTGAAACAGTTGACTGACTGTTGCAGCTCCTCAGGTTTGAGAGCAGGCGATGCAGTATTGAAATATTGCATTTCCATTATCCTGTTAAATTTTATTTCCAGCGGTACAGAACAATTAAAATGCCAAATTTTTCTAGAATCGTATAAGACTTGTACATAGCAACCAAGTCACTACAAAACTTACCTCTCCGCAGAGTTGTAGACCTCCCTACTCTTCTCTCTCATTTTATAGAATCCTCATCTTCCTTCTCAAAGCAAATTCTTCTCTGTGCATATGCCGTTCTTTATGTTTTGGGCTGGTGACAACTTATACAATTCTCATGCCTGGTTATATCAACTGATTGACAAGGATGTTGAGAAGTCCTGCTTAAGTCCACACATGAGAGACAGCTTCGTTCCTCATGTTGAAATCACCCAGGATCACACTTAACAACCATGTTAGGAAACCTAAGAACCAAGTGCAAAGTCACAAATCAGAAGTTGTGCCAATATTACTGGCTAATGGAAATTAGATCATATATTCCGCAGTTAATACTTTGAAGTGCTCGCTCTTTTACGCTATAATTCTAACAGTAGGCATCTTAAAGGCATTTTCCTCTGACAAGTCAGCAACCCAATTACACTTAAAATTGAGCAATTGCCACCCTGTTTGTTTAATATGAGACAGTGTTAATGGCCATCTCTTTATTACTATTATTATTTATCCATTTTGAGTTTGATGTTTTATAATAATCAACAGTGTTAGAATGTTATTCAAAAACATAAGAAATCAATTGAGCAAAGCATTTGCATAAAACATGACACAATGGGGAGAGGAAAACTATCAGTCTCAGTTAAGACATGCCTTTGGCTGCCATGTTTGATCTGTATGACCTGAGATAAATTAATACATGCACATATATTTCAAAAATGGAAAAAATGTACCTTCTGAATTCAGGAAGAATTCTTCCTGTAAGCACAAATGTTTGGAAAAAACTGAAATCCAAGATAAGAGGCAGATTCCAATACTAAAGCTATTAAATAAGGTTCATGAAAAGGTACATTTTGTCTCAAATTTATTGTCTTGAAGCTTTTATTCCTATCACAAATTGTTCCACCTGATCTGTAAAAACTGCAAGGCCTGCTAAATAACAACACAAATATTTACTGCCTTGGAAAACACATTTAATTATCAGGAGACTCCAACACATTTACAAAAAATGCCTAATGATAACACAGAAAGCATATATTGGAGCTTGAAATCTGTTATATAAATGTTTTGCCTATTTTAACATATGATTAATGTATAGGGAGCATGATGCATCATAACCCTGATGAACGTATTTTATTTATATAATGGCTTCCTTCCAAAAACAACAAATCCTCTTGTGTGCTGTCATTTCTAGATTTACTCTTAATCCCACCCCACCATTTTACTATTTCCACACTCCAAAGCAGAGGTTCCTAACCTTTTCAAGCCAGGGGCCAGGTCACGTTCTCTCAGTCAGCTTCGAGGGCTGGATGACCATTTTGCCCTGCCTGCACGATGGGGATGGCCATTTCATCTCAACAGCTTTAAAGGGGGGATTTTGTTTCTTGAATGTCCTTGGAGGGGGGATATGAAATGGTGCCATGGGCCAGATTCGGCCCACACGCAGAGCCACCATCAGGGCAGTACTACCAGTACTGCCGTATAGGGTTTGAAGCTGACAGGGGCCCTGCCACCGCTGACCATAACAGAGAAAAGTATGTGTGTGTTGGGGACAATAGGATTGGTCAGTATGAGGCACTGAAATTTCTGATGGTGGCCCTGCCCACACGCCTTAGGCTGGGAACCCCTGCTCCAAAGCAAAGGCTTCAAAACACATCCCAGACTATTTCTTTGCAAATTTTGAACTACAAGAATTGGAATTGTTAACTCAGTGTTGACCTTTGCTTTCTCTTATCCCTCTCCTTCTCCCACCCCCATAACAGAAGTACAGTGCATAAGACATAGCTGATTGAGAACAATCAGAATTGTGGGCAAGTCCATTTCCAGCATAGTCAATCATTGCTTCCCACCCTTCTGTCAAACATGACCCCTTCCTATTTCCAGACCATCCCCTTTCCAGCATGAATATAATGAATATCCAGCAGAACTTTGAAGAATTTACATTTCCAAAGGTTACTGGAACAATCAGGCTCCATGAACCTGCCACTCCTATACAAGTAGGTTTCCTAGGAAGAAAAGGGAAGATGATAATCCAGGAATCTTTTTTCTTTGTCAGATTTTAACATGTCATGGACGAATTTGAGCACTCACAATTATTTGCAAACACTGAAAATGCAAAAGTCTAATTTCTGGCCCTAAGCACAGGAACTTCATCAGTATCTTTAGTTGAAGAAAGAGCATATAATTCATCGAATAAAATTTCTGTTTTTATTTTAATTAACTACAGGGACAGAGGATCACTTGTTACCAGCACTAATGGGATCATGGCAAAGTACCTCATGTGCCTTTTCTAACTAAAGTATTTGTGGACAAGTATTTTCAGATAAAACAGATTAGCTGGCCTCATCTCAGTTTGACATGTGGCTGAAATTAGAGGGACACTCTGAAACCCTGAAAGAGGTTACAAATTTGACTTGTTGTCTCCAATGAGTCTGTCAGAGAGATTTTTTTCCTGGTACCACCTCATGTTTTTCTGAGTTGTCTTTGCAGGGCAAGTGAACTTTGTGGTGGTTCAATAGGCACTTGACACATTCCATCTGTCATTTGAGCCTTTGAATCTAATACATTGTTGTTTGAGATTTTTCCTGTAGTATTCCACAGTGATTTCCCATGATGTTGGAACAATTTTAATGTAATATTATTGCTCCATCAGGCATTCTACTTCATTGAAAAATTATATTTTAAAGTGGGTATCCTAAGAGTGAAATCCAAATCAGTTGGTAAAAGTAGCAGTTCTGAGTACTACTACTTGACTGCAACTCGTATCTGAGAATGCATTTTTCCCCTGAAGCAGGAAAAATGTCACTGGTGTGAATTTGTTTAAGGTGGATCCCATCTTGCCATGAAGTGAACCACACACTATGATCTCAGAGCCATCTCCCATGGCATACATGAAGCAGTTCTGAGTATTCATTTAAGAAAGAGAATTACATTTAATTCATGAGCTTCAGGTTTTCTAATCATTACATTTTTAAAAAATCAAATGAGCTACCCACTTATGGACAATTGGCCATGACTGTCTATATCAGGAGTTCTCAACCTTTTAAAGGTGGTGGTCGGGCCACACTCCCTCAGACAGCTTCGGGGGCTGGACACCATTTTGCCCTTCCTCCACCACATGACACTTCCTGGTGTGGTGGAAGTGGTGGTGGGCCACATGAAATGGTGCCATGGGCCGCATTTAGCCTACTGATGGCAGGTTGAGAATCCCTGGTCTATATGATCATGTCAATGGCAGGGCTCAGTGTAACAAATTCTTTCATTTTGTCATTAGAGAGTGCAGGAATAGCTAACATTATACATTGTCCTTCCAGGTTACACATCTCAAAAAAAAAAGTGAAGGATGGAGTAAGCCCCCTTAACAAATCTCTGGTTGTGCAGTGTTGATTGATAATGCTGTATCACAAAAAAATAAATATTGTCTGCTACTTGGTCTAATCCATCTGTCCTATACTAAATAAAGTCCTCTGAACCCAAATCTGAAGTCTGATTCTGCCTAGGACATCAGGATCTTAAGTTAACAAATCTCACCTTCTTGGTTAGGTTCTTGTGTTGATCATGTGGAGTATATTTGCCACAAATGTAGCAAAAAAAAATGTCTGGTTTATTAACACAGCTGCGCCTACTCATCTTTAGCTAAAAACAGACTCACTATGGCCTAGCTGTACTATCCAATAAAATGGTTTCACACTAGAGACAAGCCCTTGGTCCATCTCACCTTATACAATATACAGTACCTATTTCTGATGTCAGCTCACTTACTTGCCCAGACATGCTGAGCCGCTGCTGGAACATGCAGGCCACCAGGGGATGTGATTCAGCTGAGGTAGCAGCAGGCAAAGTGGTAGCTGCAACTGTTTTAATGTTCCCATGTGCAAGTACATTACCCAATTACCAACCATTTCAATAGTTATGCCTTAAAATCTGTACATGATAGGCAAATTCTGAGTTCAGATTTGAACAACAACTCAATATCATGTAAATCACATGTGTTATTCCCAGGAGCAAAATCATTGTTGTGCAGTGTAATCATTCTTAGTGGTCTCCTACATCCTTCTCAGTTAACACCAATTACACCAACTAATTTGAAAAATCTCAGAGACTTTTCAGTTCAAGTGAACTTTTTGGTTACTGAGTAGACATCAGAGAATGGAGTTTTTAACAAGGGATGATGCATATTATTTTCTCTTTAAAGCTCTTTTTTGATGTCATTGTTGTTACTTTAAATCAGGGATTCTCAGCCTACAGGCCGGATGCAGCCCATGGCACCATTTCATGTGGCTCCCCACTGCCTTCACCACACCGGAAAGTGCCATATGGTGGAGGAAGCAAATGAGAGAAAGAAACCATTTGAGGCAGAAGTATCTTTCAAGTATCTTTTACTACAAGAATATGAAGGATTGAAGAAATAACATACGTATCAACAAAACTGTTCCAGTATTGCCAGTTTTTCAAAAGAAATTTTCTTCATCGGGATATAATCTTAAGTATTTTTCTGTGGACAATAGAATAAAAACAAAATCATACATTCTGACAACACATTATAGTTTGGCTGTAAGCATTAAACCAAGATATCTAAACATAATACATACCAAGAGGTTTTTTACATGTCTACTAGTTTCAGGGAGGAATACATCCTATCATAATGAGCTTCAAGACGTTAGAACATATGGTACAATGTTTGCAATATATATTGTGTGTCAAGGGATGTATTCATGAGAGATAATTTTCTTTATCTTTTAAAGATACAGTAAGAAGGCAGAAATGGCTTGATTTTTAAAGTGACAACATGCTCGGAATTATAAAACCATGCAAATGATTATTAAAAACAAAGGAAACAAAGGCTGTATCCTTTCCAGAAGTTGATTTCCATCTTAAACTCAAAAACTTTTCAAACTATTATAGCATTAATTGCATTTATTTATGGATTTGTCCTTGTGGTAAGAAATATGTTGGAAAATCTTCAAGACCCATTAAGATGCGAATTGGAGAACATAGGCCTAGAATTAGAAACCAGGTATTACAAGCAACTTTAGTAATGCACTATATCAAGGAGGGTCACACAGACGAACATGTCAAGTTTGTAGTTCTTGAAGTTGTGCAACCTAAACCTTTTGAAAAAAACAATATTGATAAATTGTTGTTGCAGAGAGAAGCATTTTATATTCACCGTCTAAAGATTTTGGTTCCATCAGGTTTGAATAATGAGTTGGGCCTTTCTTGTTTTTTTATAATCATTTGCATAGTTTTATAATTCTGAGCATGTTGTCATTTTAAAAATCAAGCCATTTCTGCCTCCTTACTGTATCTTTAAAAGAAAAAGAAAATTATCTCTCATTAATACATCACCTTCCCACTGAAGTGGTCTCTATTTATCTACTTGCAATTTCTTGCTTTCGAACTGCTAGGTTGGCAGGAGATTCTTGGTTAGGTGTCCCCTAATGGTCATATTATGTATGCTGCTACCTATTACTGTTAATGTTACTATCTGTTATTATTTTATTATCATCACTACTGTTTAACTAAGATATGTAATATGATGTTTATGTCCTGTTTTGATTATGTTGTTGATTATTCTGCCCTTTTATTATATAATTTATCATTTTTTAATTTTGTTTTGTATGTTATTATGTTTTAAACTGCCCAGAGTAGTTTTATACCAGAGAACCAATATATAAATCAAATCAACGCAATGTAATGAAACAGTGCAGGATTTTTTTCCCACTTAAGATCCCAACCCAACACTTTTCCATCTTATTTTACTCATTAAGATTGGAAATAGCCCTGGATTATGAAAATCTCTATTTAATTTTTGAACATTGTAGATGCTTACATATGCCTAATCCAGGTCCTCTACTCAGAGTTCTATCCAGAATGCATAAATCTTTCACAAACATACTTGAATAAAATATTTTTTGCAGTACTAGGTATGAATGGGAAGCCAACTGAGTGAAGCTTCTCCCCATCTGGTTTTCTGATTTTTCAAGATGCCATAACATTAACTATTCAGATGCAGTTATACTGCCACAAAACATTCCCTCCACTTCTCTCTTCTCTTTTCCAAGAAAGGAATCCTTCAGGTCTGGCAAAACCACAGCAGTTTACCTTGTTGTTGTTTTACAAAATTGGGGAGAAATGAACCTTTCCTACAGGATGAAGTGGGAGAATGCTACTATGGTTTCCTAAGCAGGAAAATATCTGCCTTAAAGATCCAATTTTTCATTAGGAATGTAAAAGAGAATATATGGATTATAGTGCCCTTCCTCACATTCACAATCCTAATAACTATCAATTCTTAGTAGCTGCTATTTGCATTGTTTAAGTACAAATGTGCATCTAATGCTTAATGCAGTTTGAGTGTACAGTAAAACCCCGACTTACAAATGCCTCAAGTTACATAAAATTCAACTTACATAATGATTTTATGCTAAAACCACGTCCCGATTTACACGATTTCCTGTGAGTTTGTTTTGAGTTACATATAGATTATTTTTCCTAGGGGTTTGCTTCAAGTTACATAAAAATTCATTTCCCTATGGGTTTGCTTCAGTTTACATAACAATTTTTCCCTATGGGTTTGTTTTGAGTTACAAAAAAAATTAATTTAAGCAAAAGCCTATGGAACGGACATTTGTAAGTAGGGGTTTTACTGTACAACAGCAGTGGTGCTGAGATGGTCAGGAAGGGAAATAGTTGAGCACTCACCCAGTAAAGAAATCATTGAGGTGAACTCCCTAGCTTAGTGCTTGCTGAATTTAGCATCTGCAATCAGAGTAAGGTACTTTCTTGGGTGGGCCAAAGGGCGGCTAGATAGCATTCAGTGGTGTATCCTGTGAGGTAAGCAGGGATTGGATCAGACCAGGTTCTCTCTCTTGCACATATACACACAGTATTGCAACCTCTTCACTCAAGCACCCAAATGATATAAAGAATTTGGCAGGAGAAAAACCTTATGTAATGGCAGTGGGATGAAAATCTTTGCTAGTACTTGCATTGTATTACACCCTTTCCCACATGACTGTGCAACCACTTGCCCAAATGGATAGCTGGCCATCCAGTTGCACAGCCATTTATGCATCTGCAAATGAAACTGCCTGCACTACTTGGAAGTGGTGGCTGACAACTCCAGTTTGAAGGTGCTGTAAATCTGCCCCAAGCTTTAATCTGTACTTTACAAGCATTTCCAAACATTTGCAGGCTAAAACTTGGAATAGCTTCCCGACATCCCTGAAGCTGGTGTCACCAGTCTTTACTGCTTTTAAGCTCCATGAGAGGAGGGCCCCTCATGGCATCCTCCCTTGGATTTGAACTAAAATGCTGGAACCCAGAATGGTATAGAGAGAAATAATCATGCAGTAAAGGAAGGGACACCAATTGATGTGATGCCCCTTGGCTTCTTTATAACTAAGTTTGTCCTCAAGGACCCTGCATCCCAACATTGAGAATTTCATAAAAATCATCAAATAAAAGGATATATTGAACATGAGGAGGGGGTTGAATTTAGCCCTTCATTTTCAAGATCCTGCTTGTTCCTTAATGGGTGTACTGTATATTCCTGTATAACTGTTGATGGCTAAGGAGTGCTGGTTTGTCATTCTAACTGGAATTAGTAGTTTTTTTTCCTCTAGGTTCTTCTGTTTCTTTTCTTTTTTTTCATGAAAGTTTGGCGTAAGACCAGAATTCAATTGTTCTTACTTGCAAAGACAGGACATTTAACAGCACTAAGTGCTGAAGAAGATGCTTGAACTTGAGCCAGGTGAAATAATGTATCCAGAGAACAAAAGAAGACCTATGCTGTCACACACAAGAAAAGGGAAAGATAAAGTAAAACTATTTGCCAAAGAATGTTCATTTTTTTTTTAAAAATGTTATATTTTTAGCAAAGTTTGCACCAGAAAAGCTAAACTGGAAAGCCTCACTTGATCGATCTTAGAGGGAGGGGGGGGCGGGAATCTTCTGACTCACATGTATTGTTACTGTAGAAGAATATTCAAGGTATAATTTGGCAGGCAAGCCATTAGCTAAAGGATGGTAATTCAGAGTCCTGGTAGATGGAGTATAGACTCTGTTATTTCTTAAACTAGATGTTGATATTCTTTCTTTTCTTGTGAAGTGATGATTTGTAATAACTGTTTTCAAGCTGTATTTTAGGGAATACCCTAAAGAATTCTGCTCTGGCCATGAAGATATATATGTACTTCAGTTACAACCTATATGACTTACTGTAATGCACTCTATGTGGATTTGCCTTCTAAAGAGATTCTGAATCCAAAGAGCTGCAGGTCAAGTGTTAGGAGACTAAAGCAAGATCCTTGTTAGAATAGCAATTTCTAGCAATTTTCTTGTTAGAATAGTGTCACTGGATATCATTATGTTTCTGGCAATTGCCCTGGCTTAAAAGGCTATAGATCACTGATGGCGAACCTTTTAGAGACCAAGTGCCCAAATTCAACAGGCTGCTGCGGGAATGTTATGTATAAAGGTTTATTCTGTTTAAAAGTCAAACCATGCCAAATCCGGGAACCTGGAAGCGCGCCTTTCAAAATGGCGCAAAATTCAAAGGAACGTCAGCGTGGGTAAAATGTTAAAGTTGAACTTAGTTTGTACCTGCGTAAGCCCACCTAAATGTATCTTGTTTTCTAACTGTCAAATCACTGTATATATAGAGACCAGCCCTGTACATATTCCCCAGTCCGGTTCCTGGGCTGAATAAAGAATCACTGTTGTTAACCCGATCCTGCTGGTTAGATTGCTTCTTGTACCAGACTCAACAGGGAGGGAGGAAGTGCTCCCATTGTGCTGCTGGGAGGAGGGGCAGGGTGAACTCAGTGCTGGGGGGAGGGAGGAAGCACTCCCATTGGGCTGCTTGGCAGAGGGTGGTGAACTCTGTGCTGAGAGAGGAAAGAACTCATCCCATTGGGCTGCTGGGCAGAGGGGTGGGGCTGACTCTGTGCTAGGACAATGGCACACATGCCCACAGAGAGTATTCTCATATTATAATTTAACATTGCAACTTTTTGCTTGTTTTTATCCATTCGTATTTCTTCTTCCTATGATCCATGTTTGTTCCTAGTTTTGAGAGAAAGGTGGGATATAGGTCAACAAAACAAATAACCTTGGGATTCACTTGAAGTTTACAAGTGATTCCTCTGTAACAAGAAAATTAATAGAAAAGAGTTCCTCCTGAAAGCCATCTTGTGAACAACCAAAGCTAATAGACTGCACCACATGGCCAGCAAGCAATTCTGGGCAAACTGAAGATACATTCTCACTACACACTACAAGTGAGCTGAGTGTGAACTTTCAAACATGTCTTAGAATCTTTTGCAATGTCCTAAATTTGGATGGAAGACAGATGGCCAATTCCTTGACAGTTGAACTTAGAAAAGTTACTTTTTTCAATAGAATACCTAATATATGTTGGCCATGCTGGCTATGGTATTCTGGCATCTATAGAGCAA
Source organism: Bradypodion pumilum (assembly GCA_035047305.1). Taxonomy (NCBI): domain Eukaryota; kingdom Metazoa; phylum Chordata; class Lepidosauria; order Squamata; family Chamaeleonidae; genus Bradypodion; species Bradypodion pumilum. Next base: position 184,962,593 of record JAWDJD010000005.1, read on the forward strand.
AAGGAAACCTTTTCTCAAATAAATTGTTTGAAGACAGAAAATTTGGAGACCCACTAACACAGGATGTCTATGTGACAGTTCTTGTTATCTGTCAATTTAAATATTTAGAATATGTTGTGTTCTAACAGTGTACCCTTCTACATGTGATAACAATGTATCTGAACCAATGTAACCTTGCCTACGAGTAACAATTTAACCTTCAGCTGATCACTACAAACCCTGTAAATGGACGCGAGCTAATGACCACCAGCTGGCAGCAGCGAGCGTCCAAGCTCTCTTGGTTCAAACCCATCAAAGGCCACAGCGCGGGAAGTTTCCCGCCGCTACCTACACCTGGACAAGAAGGGCATGACCAGCCATGACGTCACGCGGGCAGTAGCCAATGGGCTATCGTGGAGCCACATTCAAATACGTTACTACCATATATAGAGAGCTGTTCGTCCGCCATTACCTCATGTTCCCTCTGTCCACCATGCAATAAACCTGAGTTAACCCAGCCCTTGGCTGTTTCCTGTGTCTTGACTCTCATACACTAAACTGGCGACGAGGATGGGATAATGGATCCCCAAGGAGCCAGGGCACAGAGCGGGTTCAACATTACCAAACCGCAAGACTGGGAGCTTTTTGAGATGGACTTCCAGGCGGCACTGGTGGAACTCAAAGTCAAAGAAGACGACGAGGAAAGGAAGAGGGCCATCCTCACCCGCATGCTTGGGATGGAGACCAAGCGAACGCTGGTGGGCATTATTGCGCCGAAGAAGATGGGTGAGTTCAAAGCCGATGACATCATGAAACTGCTGCGTGAGCGTTTCCGACCCTCGAGGGCAATGTTTCCCGCTCGGAGCGCGTTTTGGAGGCGAGTTCAAGCGCCGGACGAGTCGGTGGAAGCCTTCGTAACAGCTATGAGAGTAGCCGCCACCCCCTGCAGGTGGGACCACTTTCTGGAGATGGCCCTCAGGGACGGAGTTCTGTGTGGCCTGAAGGACAAGGAAGTGCAGCGCAGCCTGATGAACAAGGAGCCACCACCCACACTGACAGAGGTTGTAGAGGCCGCGGAAGCCGCGGAATCCACGAATGCTGGAGTAGATGAGATGCACAAGTGGCGTGAGTGGCGTCCGAGGGCCGGCAAAGCGGAAAACTCGTTGCACGGAAAGTCCGGACAGTCGGTGCACGCAACCCGACGGACCTCGAAGTCGTCTTCGGAAAGCAGCGACGGCGAGGAGGTCCAGAAGGTCCGAAGGGGAGGGCGCCGTTGCGATGGGTGCGGAGCGGCCCATGAGCGAGTGAGGTGCCCATTCAGAAAAACCGAGTGCTACAACTGCGGCCGTCGGGGGCACATCACCAAGGCGTGCAGGAAAGGGAAAGAGGGCCGGAGACAGTCACAAGACCGTTCGGCCAGACCGGACCGTCCAGCGAGGTCCAAAGATGGCGCCCGGACCACGAGGAAGCAGGACGGCGTGGGCCGCATCTCGGACGACAGCGAGGGCGACGCTCCTGTGTTCAGCGTGTCTGCGGGACAGCCCCATTACTTCGTTGAGGTACTAGTACAAGGGACCCCTATTAGGATGGAAATTGACTCGGGGTCCTCCTATTCTATAATTCCCCAGAGAGAGTTCTTGAAAATCGACCCCCACGTGCGGCCCAAACTTAAAGCGTTGAGGGCCACACTACGGGACGTACAGGGGAACAACATTCCAGTGTTGGGGGTCGGGACATTCCGGGTTCGTTTTAAGAGACATTCTGCGGAACTTCCCCTAGTGGTGCTAAAAGGGGGGAGTTGTAGCCTCCTCGGGACGCAATGGTTTCAGCCTTTAGGTTTGTTCATAGGGGGGGGTGCATGCCGTGGGCGTGGACCCAATACAAGCGGTGTGCGACGCACACCCCGCCGTTTTTAAAAGTGGACTGGGAAAGTTCAAGGGACCCCCTGTAGCCTTCGACCTAGACCCGGAGGTCCGCCCGATAAGACTCAAACCGCGCAGGGTGCCGTTCGCACTAAAGGACAAAATAGAGGCGGAACTGGACAAACTGGTGGGTCAGGGGATTCTTGTTCCTGTGGATTCCGCGGAGTGGGAGACTCCAATTGTAACAGCACTGAAGGCTAACGGGGAGGTGCGCATTTGCGCTGATTATAAGTGTACAATTAACAAGGCGATCCGCCCTAATGCATACCCGGTGCCGGTGGTCAGCCACCTCCTGGCCAGGCTGAATGGGGGAAAGTGTTTCGCTAAGCTCGATTTAGCACAGGCCTACCAGCAACTCCCTGTAACCCCCGCCACAGCGGCGGCACAAACAATAGTTACACATAAGGGGGCATTCCAGGTGTCGCGGTTACAGTTCGGCGTGAACTCGGCACCTGGCCTTTTTCAGTCGCTCGTGGAACGCCTCCTGAAGGGGCTGGAGGGGGTGTTGCCATATTTTGATGACGTGTTGATAACGGGGGGGAGTAAGGCCGAGCTGGCACATAGATTGGATAAAGTTCTGACCGTGTTCGAGAAAGCGGGGCTGCGACTGAGAAAAGACAAATGTGTATTTTTCGAAACAGAGGTTGAGTTTTTAGGGTTCCGTGTCACGCCCGAGGGAATTAGGCCGTCCAAATCTAAGGTTGCCGCTATCAAGAAAGCTCCTCGCCCCACATCCAAAACGGAACTGCAGTCATTTCTGGGGCTTCTCAATTTCTACCATACCTTCCTTCCACGGAAGGCGTCTGTTGCCGAGCCGCTCCATCAGTTACTTAAAAAAGAGGAAAAATGGCTGTGGGGTGACAAGCAAGAGAGGGCGTTCACAGAGTTAAAGCAACTCCTAACATCCGAGGCAATCCTGACTCATTTCGATCCCAAACGGCCAGTAGTTTTAGTCTGCGACGCATCCCCGGTGGGGGTGGGGGCGGTGCTTTGCCACGTGTTGAACGACGGGAGGGAGGCCCCGATAGCGTTTTATTCAAGGTCCCTGTCCCAAGCAGAGCGGAATTACGCACAGACCGACAGGGAGGCATTAGCGATAGTAGCGGGAACCAAAAAATTTCACGATTTTCTGTATGGTCGCCCGTTCAAGATCGTGACTGATCACAAGCCCCTGTTAGGAATCTTCACTGCAAATAAGCCCACGCCACAGATCCTGTCCCCAAGGATGCTGCGGTGGGCTATTTTTCTTAACGCATACCAACATGAGTTGGAATACCGGCCCGGGAAGGAGATCAGCCATGCAGACGCGCTCTCACGGTCTCCGTTGCCCTTGTCGGACGATCAGAAGGCAGGGGTAGGAAGAGACCGCCAGGTATTGCTAATAGAGGTCTTAGATTCACCCCCAATAGTACCGGCCGACATCGCCAAGGCGACGGGAAAGGATAGAACACTGGAGAAAGTATGCTCGTGGGTACATCCCCAAGCATGGAATTCGACCCATTTTTTCGAAAACGAATAGAATTGTCATTAGAGAGGGGGTGCCTCTTGTGGGGCCAACGGGTGGTGGTTCCTACGTCCCTGCGACCGAAGGTGCTAAAGCTGCTGCACGTCAGCCACCCGGGAATCGTCCGTTCCAAGGCACTGGCCCGGAGTTATTTCTGGTGGCCCCAGCTAGACGCCGACATAGAGCATATGATTGGCACTTGTGAGGCATGTCAGGGCTCCCGACCGGAGGTAGCCCGTCTCCCGCATAGGGAATGGGACGCAGCAAGGGGACCGTGGTCCAGGGTGCACGTAGATTTTGCTGGCCTGTTCCGAGGAACCATTTTTCTCCTGGTAGTGGATGCGTACTCGAAGTGGCTGGAGGTCATTCCGGTAAAGAGCACATCCTCCGCCACTACCATTGGCCAGCTAAGGAGGGTCTTTTCCACGTTCGGTTTACCCGACACTCTGGTCAGCGATAACGCTAGCTGTTTCACGTCCGCTGAGTTCGCGGCATTCATGGAGGCAAATGCAATTCGGCACGTCACATCCGCGCCGTTCCACCCGGCCACGAATGGCCAAGTGGAACGGTTGGTGCGCACAACAAAAGATGCGCTGCGGCGCATGGGCTCGGGGGATCTAAATCACCAAGTATGTCAATTTCTATTAGCGTACAGAGTGACCCCCTTAGCGTCCGGATACTCGCCGGCTGAGCTGCTGATGCGGAGGAAACTGACCACGATCTTGTCCAGGTTAGACCCGACGAGGGTCGAGGACAAAGGGAAGAACATAGGTTTAGCGGTCTCGAAAGGGTTCGGCGTAGGCGATCCTGTACACTGTAGGAACTATGCCAACGCAGGCCCAGTCTGGGTGCCAGGGACGATAGTAGAACAGACGGGACCAGTGTCGTACCGGGTGGAAACGAACACCGGTCTCCTCTGGAGGAGGCACGCGGACCAACTGCGGCGCCGAGTGAGTGAGGGTCCGATCAGTGGGGCTCAGCAACCGGATTCAGCGATAGGGTTCTCCCCCACCCGTTTAGCCCAAGGGGGAGACAGAGAAGGACACCAGTCCGAAGCCAGGGGGGAAAGCAGTGATCCCGACTCATATCCTTTTGACACGCCAGCTCTATCAGAGCCCGGGGAGGGGGGAAAGGAGCTTTCGGCCGCCGCTGCCGCTTCCCCCGAATTCGATTACGATTTTAATTTTGCTAGCCGGGGGGGTTTTTTGGAGTGTTCCCCCACCCATCCAAGCGAGAAGAGGGGTTTTTCGTTAGCCCCCAGTGCCCCTGGTTTTTCCCAAACAAAGCACACACCGCCCAACAAAGCCGCAGAGCCGCGGCAAGCTACTAACAAGTCATCCTCTCCGATTACAGGGCAGGAAGCCAGGGAGCAAGGAGGAGGGAGCGAAGCCGGGGCAGGGCAGCCCGCGCCGAGACCCCAGCGTGTTCGAAATAAGCCATCTTGGCTGAGAGACTTCGTCTCATCCTAGGGGGGAGGAGTGTTGTGTTCTAACAGTGTACCCTTCTACATGTGATAACAATGTATCTGAACCAATGTAACCTTACCTACGAGTAACAATGTAACCTTCAGCTGATCACTATAAACCCTGTAAATCGACGCGAGCTAATGACCACCAGCTGGCAGCAGCGAGCGTCCAAGCTCTCTTGGTTCAAACCCATCAAAGGCCACAGCGCGGGAAGTTTCCCGCCGCTACCTACACCTGGACAAGAAGGGTGTGACCAGCCATGACGTCACGCGGGCAGTAGCCAATGGGCTATCGTGGAGCCACATTCAAATACGTTACTACCATATATATAGAGCTGTTCGTCCGCCATTACCCCATGTTCCCTCTGTCCACCATGCAATAAACCTGAGTTAACCCAGCCCTTGGCTGTTTCCTGTGTCTTGACTCTCATACACTAAAGAATATAAGAGCTACACCTGTTTGGTAAGTGTTCATGCATACATTCTATTAAATTAGATTTCTCAATCAAATTTTCTTCAAACTTGCTGATATCCAGTTCTAGCATCCTTAAGAATTCAAAATGTTTTTTCAAACATCCAAACACCTGGTGATATGTGTACATCTTGAATGAGAATAAGAATAAGAAAGGTGTTATATATTGTGTTCCACATCTATTTTGGTCCCAAATTTATAAAATAATCTGAGCTCCCCCCCTTTTTTATTTTTTATTTAATGGATGGATCCACTCAGAGTCAGCCCTATTTTGTGTTGTGTTTTTCAGAGGCTATCTTTGAAATAAAAATTAAATCTAATTAAATTACTGCACATTGGAATAACTCTCTTGCTGGACTGAGTAAATATAAAATCCCTTTTATGAATTAATCAGTCATTACTAAAACTTTCATTCTTCTCTCTCTCTCTCTCTCAAGATGGCAGCATTGTAGAGGTCTTTGTTTGGAGCTCTGTGGTTCAGGACTCATTTATTTTAAATTTTGTTTCATTTTGTTTTCTTTACCTACCTAGAATCAAAGGTGTTGGGCTTCTCACTGTGGTATTCTGTGGTTGTGGGACTTGGTGGGGTACTGTGTGAAGCCCCCCCAATTTTGGATGGAGTGTGGATCCCAGGTCCTTCCAATGGAGTGTGCATTTGCAGGAAGGCATATCCATTTGATCCACCATTTATGGTGGTTCTACTAAGACCCTTGGCTGGCAATTTTATACTGTGTGCTGATAGAGTGAAGACTTGAATTTGATCTGTAATCCATCCTCTGTGATGGAATCTGGAGTTGAAGGGACATTAGTACTGATTAGTGTTTTCTGGTGTGTGATGGGGTTAGGGTGTGTCAGAGGAATGTGGATTGATGGATAGGGGAGATGGTGAGGGAGTGTTTTGTGTCTAAAACAATATGGAAAATTGGGGGAGGAGTTGTGGAGAAGTTGTTGATCTTTAGAGAAAGGGAGGCCTCTGAACAGAAAAATGGTGAGTGGGACATGTTTGAATGGAGCTGGCAGATGGTGGAGCTATTTTTTGCAATAGGAAAAGGAGTAAAAATATTGGAGGATCAACATGCCCTGTGGGGTGGATATTATGTCTAATGAGGGGCGATCAGAAAATGAGAGACATATTAAGAATGTTGGGGGGGTGTTTTAAGGGGTTAAAGAAGTTGTAATGAGTGTGAGATTATTCTTTAATTTACCTCAGGCAGACTGTTACTTTGCCCTTGGCCTTGGCACCATTGGTGAGTCTCGTTCAGCTGCCTTTGATTTCCTGCCATGTGGTTTGATACCACAGTCATTTTCTATCTATGGCCCAAATGTCCATTTACTTTGTATGGTCCCCAAGGTGTGGGTTTCTATTTTATAATTTCTAATTCAGTCTATCTATTTAAATTATTTATCTGTTTTTAATTATTAATTTAATGTAGTTCTTATTACTTCTAGGTATAGATTTTCCCCCTCTCCCAGTATTCAAGGTTCCTTATGTGCTTATGTTCAAGGAAGGAAACAAGGCTGTGTAATCTTGTACACAGTTAGGCTTCTTATTAAAAAAAGCTAAACCAATCCAACATAGAGAGACTATAATATACTCTCAGTGGGATGTGAGCAACTTGCCATTGCTTGTAGTGCACATCTGTACCTACCTGTCCCTAAGAAGATTTGTTAGCATTATTATTTAAATACTTAGAGGTGCCAAATTAGTACTGCCAAATCAACACATTAAGACTAAAGAAGGAACTGTATTGTTCAGTGTGTCTTTTCTTATAAAAATGGGACCAATGATAAAGACAAATACAGCCCAGTGCTATAAGTTATTTTTTAATATAAAATATTCATGAGCCTGAAAACAGAGTGAAATATTTTGAAGAAGCTAGATTGCACATCTTATCTGAGTCATTCATTCCATATTTGCATCTTATACTTTATTACCTTTCATTAATATAATTATCTGAGTCTCTCAGAATTCAGCAGAAGGGTATATGGCTATATTATCAGAACAGCACATTTATAAAATCTACCTTATGAATAAAACATAGAATGAATGTTTTCCAATAGCATCTGAGTTGGCTAAATTGGATGTGATAAACAGCAGAAAGCCAAGCTTTTTCACCTTCTCCCTTACACCTTTCTGATTTTCCATAAAGGACACCATGCCTTCTCACAGGGAAGTTAACAGCGTGATTAATCTTTTGCCTCTAAACACGGCAAAATACTGGAAAGTTGGGCATTTCTACAAGCAATTCTATTTGTCTTGACTATGCACAACACTCTGGCCTATTCAAAGGGATAAATATTAATGTCATCATTAATCTCACTCACTTTCTCTGCGTTCATGTGTGTGTGTGTGTATACATGCACGTGCATGTGTGTGTGTGTGTGTGTGTGTGTGTGTGTGTGTGTGTGTGTATGTGTGTGTGTGTGTGTGTGTGTGTGTGTGTGTGTGTGTGTGTGTGTGTGTGTGTGTGTGTGTGTGTGTGTGTGTGTGTGTGTGTGTGTGTGTAAAATTTAGCTATTCTTACCAGACTCTTAGGATAACTTATGAAATTGCTGATTATCACTACCAGTAATGTTAGTTACTGGTAAATGTTTTCTAGGTAGAGAATACTCAGAAGTGGTTTAACATAACCTTTTTCGGGGGGGGGGGATCCTGTGACTGGGTAGCTTGTCCAAGATCAAACAAGCTGACTCTTCTCTCTGAAGGCACAGTGGGGAATTGAACTCCCCACTTCTGTCTCCACAGCCAGGTACCTAACTTGCTGAACTATCAATTCTTCTTCTTACATGTCTAAAACATACATGAAACTGCCAAAATGAAGCCACCTTTTGGTGAATTCATTCTGTAGTTCCTTTCAACTGACCTAATGTGAGCAAGATTAGTTGGCATGAGGTTGCCGTTGCCTGAGGTATGCCCGATTGTGGTTCAAAAATACTACAATCTTCGAAGAGGCTTTTTCTGTGTATGCCAGCTATCCATTAAAGAATATTAATTAATAAGAATTATATATAAAAAAAATATAAAGCAGTCCAACCCATAACAATGGAAACATCAATTTAGACTGTCATTTATTTCACTCATTCAACAGAATAACTATGGAAATAAAAAAAGATGTTGACTAATATCTGTGAACATTGAAGGGAAAATTACACTGACAGAGTTCTTCAAACCCGGATTTCTAATAAAAAATTCTCTATTTCACAATGAGTCTCATTCAAAGACAGCATTCAAACCAAGTAAAATGTTTTGAGGAACTTAGTGTATGGCAAGAACAATAAGGGAGAACTCATTCACTGAGGTAACTTTGCCAAAGGCTACTTAGGCTGCAACATTCGTGGAAGTCAATTTCATTAAACCAGCAGCAGGACTTATTTCAGTGTGAAGGAGCCAGAGACACCTTCTCCATTGACACCTAGAAACTTTAGGTCCTATCCACTAAGAAGTCACACAAATGTCGTGACTAAGAACTGTCTATTGACTCTCTTTACAAAGCAAAGCCCACACATTTCTGTCTTAGTTCCTTTCCTTTGGAAATTTTATGTTTTACCCCTGACTTAAACATTCTCTTTCACCCTCAGGTGGTGCTCTTCAGCAAACACACACACACACCCAGAGTCTAAAATGAGAGATGGATACCAAGCCATAGCTGAAGTGTCCCATATTGGCTGGGAACCTCCCGTATTTTACCCTCTTTCTAGGCGTCCTCCCGTATCAGGAAGACTGCAATGCCCTAATGCCACAATTGGAGGGCTGCACAGGATAAGCATAGCTGTTAAGCTTCCCATTTTGTCCGGGAAATTTCCCTTATTTTCAAATCCAAAACTTGACTGGTATGTACCAAGCCTCTACCTAAATTTAGGTGACTTGGCTCCAGCTGCTTGCATGTGCTCCCATGTCAGTATGTTGATGCCACTACATTCTTGAGAAATCAAATCAGTGGCAGTACTCCTGTCTGTGCAAACTCGATCTTCAAGACTGTGTCAGGAACAGGGAGTCTTGCTGGGTCCCTGTAGCCTCAGTGTTGGCTTCTTTAATGGGATGTACTGTACATCTGGGACAAAGAAAAGGACTGGGCAGTTAACACATCTGAAGATTAAACTAGCAGATTGAACTACAATGTAAAGCCGATGAGGAGCCAGTGCTGATGTTTTCCCGCTAACCGTACAGTACATGTTTAATTTGTTCAGCCCACCCATAAAATGCAATGGACAGTCCTTTTTGGAGCCAACCAAAGTACTAATTGCACCAATAGGGTTGGGAAAGAGACCTAGGACAAATTTTCTCCAAGGCAATGAAACAAGATACAGTACTGTATGTTTCTTTTAAGTCAGTTTCTGTTAAATTCTTAGGAATAACACTGTAAGTATCACATAGCTGGTATCTAAGTGCAGTAAAAATGCCAGTACCCTATGACTACCATGTTTCAGAGGCTGCAAATACAGGGGGTTACTTTGTCATATGTAGCTAGAATGCCCTGAGATGAATAAATACAGGGGGAGTAGACTTAATCTGATGCAATGTATGATAGGCTGTGAAACTGAATATGTGGCAGACCTCATATTGCTCTGTTTATTCATTGGCACAAATGAAAATCTGTTACAAAAACATTTGATCTCATTACCACTAGCAGTAGCTGGAATGGATATAGCAGAAGATTGTAAAACACTGAACAATGCACACATAGATAAAGAGGCTATGGGAAATGGCAACTTTAGAAAAATTAAAGAAAATGAGAATGAGTTCATATAGTGATGAATTCTATGAAAAATGATACCTCTTTATAGGTGTTATGTCTCCCTCTTAACAAACACATGAAATACAAAGAGAATATGAAGCTTTGGAAAAGACATTGTGAAAAGTCAAAACCACCACCAATACCAAAAAAAATTACCCCAGAACTTTATTAAGGACATAAGGATATCCTAAAATTGAACCCAAAATAATAATGTATGTTGATTATTATTATCTACTTTAATATACTCCCTGTCCTGTGGGAATCTATCCCTCTATCTAGTGTTAAACCTAAAGTCATACAGTACAATTGATAGCTCGATAGGTCAATTGATAGCTCGATAGCTTGACAGGTCAATAGCTAGCTCGGTAGCTCAATAGATAGATACATAGACAGAGAGAGAGAGAGAGGTGTTCAGGACCTGGATGATAGAAATACCTTAGTGACAACTTTATGAACTATCCCTCCTCTCAGCCATTGGCAAAAGTTATATTGAGTATAAATCAGTAAATAAATGAGCATGATAGGAAGAAATGAAAGAAGTACATACATTTTTATGCAAGAAGAAAAATACAAGTCTTGCAAAGTCCCTGAACAGTCCATTCCAGTTGGTCATTATGAGCCCTACAATGGAGCATTTAAGAATTAGTACCTTTGTTTCTTTTTCTTATCCCTTTTGATCCATTATACGTGTGTATATTTGTGTGGAGGAGAGACAGAGAGAGATACTATGTAAGGTGCTCTGGAATAATGTTGTGCTTTTGAAGCTTTAGATATATAAATAAAATACATGGTAGTTTTTGTTTTTTACACAAGAACAACCACAACAAATGTAACCACTGGTTTTATTTATTTATTTAATTAATTATATCCCACCCATCTGGGATATTTTCCCACTCTGGGTGGCTTACAAGATATTAACAAATCTTTACAATAGAAAATTAGACATAAATAATAAATGAACTAGATAAATTATAAACAGCAACAAAAAACAAAATCGATGCTTTTAGTTTGGTATCCATTCCCATGGGGCACAGTACCATCAGTACGCAGATGACACCAAGGTGTACATCTCAGCCTGTGGGGACCCCAGTGATGCGGTCAAAGTCCTGTCTGAATGCCTGGAAGCCGTCGGGGTCTGGATGGGGGGCAATGGGCTTCAGCTGAACCCTAGCAAGACTGGATGGAACAGTTCTGCCCCAGACAGACCTGGTGCGCAACTTGGGGGTCCTCTTGGACTCACGGCTGCTGCTGGAAGAGCAGGTGGCGGCCATGGCCAGGAGGGCTTTTGCTCAACTTAGAGTAATTCACCAGTTGCACCCGCTTCTGGACTGGGACTCCATACTCATGGTAACTCATGCTCTGGTCACCTCCAGATTAGATTACTGCAATGCACTCTACATGGGGCTGCCCTTGACGACCATTCAGAGGCTACAGCTGGTACAGAATGCAGCTGCCTGGGTGGTGATGGTGTGTGGGCGTTATGCTCCGTGAGCTGCACTGGTTGCCAGTTTGCCTCTGGGTGCAATTCAAGGTGCTGGTTTTGACCTTTAAAGCCCTATATGGCAGTGGGCCAGGTTACCTGAGAGACCACATTGTCCCAAGAGTGTCGGCCCATCCAACCAGAGTGGACTGGAGCGGCTCCCTAGTTGTGCCTTCAGCTAGAGGGGCTTGCCTCTCAGGCACACGGAGGAGGGCCTTCTCCGTGTCCGCTCCAGCCCTATGGAACCTCCTGCCAACAGAATTGAGGCTGCAGACGAAATTGCCGCCTTTCAGGAAAGGTTTGAAGACCTGGCTGGCGGAGCAGGTGTTGGGCCCTAATGGGAATGTGGCCCCGGCCTGCTGGCTCATCCCCAACAAGTCCAGTTGTGCTCGCCTTCTGTGTCTTTGCATTTCCCCCCCCCCAGCTTTTAGTTCTAGTTTTAAATGGGGTGGGAATAATGAGGGTGGGTGGGTGGGTGGGTTTTAACATGTTTTTATATGTTTTAATGGTTGTACGCCGCCCTGAGTCGGGTTTTTACCTGAGTGGGCGGCATAAAAATTGAAATAAAAATAAGTAAATAAATAAATATAATCAATGAGAAAACCTCTATAGACCTTGTTGAATCTTTCACCTTCTCCACAGTGAAGTTGATTGACACAGTGAAGTTGATTGGCACTCATACATGTTTATGCTCTTGCTGACATGTTTCAATTTTATCTCAGTTGCTGTGTTGCTCAGTTTTTATTTCATTTTATTTGATTATTATTTGGGTATTTTAGTATTCTGGTAAACCGCTTAATGGAACTGCAGTGGCTCAAGTGGTTAAGATGCTGAACTTGCTGACTGGAAGGTCGGAGTTCAATTCTTGGGAACTGTAGGATGAACTGAGCTTCTGTCTCTGTCCCAGCTCCTGCCAACCCAGCAGTTAGAAAGCAAGAAATTGCAAGTAGATAAATAGGGAACACTTTGGTGGGAAGGTAAACAGCATTCTGTGCACTCCAGTGTTGAGGTATGCCTGACACATGTTCACAGAAATGTCTGCAGGTGCAGACAGTGCTGGCTCTTTGGCAATAAAAAGAGATGAGTATTGAACCCTAGAGTTGGATATGACTGGCTTTCGAGCAAGAGTGACCTTTTGATGTTTTTGTTGCAAGCAGAACACTCAGTAGAAATGCTTTTAAATAAACATACAGTAAAACCCTGACTTACAAATGCCTCGAGTTACATAAAATTTGACTTACATAATGATTTTATGCTAAAACCATGTCCTGATTTACATGATTTCCTGTGGGTTTGCTTTGAGTTACATAAAGATTCTTTTTCTCATGGGTTTGCTTCAATTTACATAAAAATTCTATTTTTTCCTATGGGTTTTCTTCTAGTTACATAAAAAGCAATTTTCCTATGGGTTTGCTTTGAGTTACATAAAAAAACGATTTAAGCAATAACCTACAGAACGGACTTTTTTTTCATTAGTAGGGGTTTTACTGTATATAGAGAATTATCACTTTTTTTCCTCCACATGCCATATGCACATTTCCTTGGAATTTACCTCCTCAAAAGCATGGCTATGATTTTCATTCTGTTTCTGTACATGGTGCTTGTTTCAATAATGCAAACATTTATATAATAGTGATGTCTTTGTGTGACAGATGAGTTTATCTCTCATGTGAAGGCCAGTGACTCCTTCCTTACTCAATGAAAAGGTTACAACATTTCCATCACATGGATTAACATTTACTTTATGGCTCAACCCTGTCACAATTATGATATGGCAACAATGATAACACTTACATGAATTTACAAAATGGGTGGATGTAAAACCAATGTTTGTAAGACCACTGCTAGGAATATTTGCTTCATGCGTGCCCAAATCTAACAGAGCATTCACAGAGCACCTGGAAACCTCATTAGTGGATTAGTTCAACTTCAAGACAGTCCTCTACTACTGTCCCAAGTTGCTGCTTAGTAGGCTCCTGAATGTAGAACTGATCTGGCAAACCATCATACACATACTCTTTCACATGTTGTTTTATATCATTTACTAGCATATTTTGCCCAGCAGTGCCAGGCTTTGTAAAATTGTGTTGAATAGTAAAGGGTTTCGTTTTTTTTTCTTGAACCAATGATGCTGGGCTGTTTTAAATGTTGTTGAAAGGTTTTGTGATTTTGTGGCTTCGAGGCGCTGCGTCCGCCTGCAGCGGACTTACGCTCCCAGTGTGTGTTTTATTTTTATTTTTTGTGTGCCGGCTTCCTCAGTGCTGGGCTCTTTAAATTGGTTTTGGAAGATTTTTGTTTAATGTTTATACAAATTTTAATTTAATTTAATTTATTTAATGTAAATTAAAAAAATTTAATTTAAAATGTTATTTTGGTTTTTTAAATCTTTATTTTTACGCATTTTTTATTTTTTGTTTTGGTTTTTTGGTTTTTTTGCATGAAAAGTGATTTCTGTATTTTTTGGTATTTTTTGAGATTAGTGTGAATGTTTTTGAATGTTTTTATAACTTATTTGATTAATTTGGGAATTAATCTTATTAGTTTCAATATTTTTGAATGTTTTTTCTCTTGTGGCCTCTGGGTGGGGTGGTGAGCTTTTCTTCCTCTCTATAATTTTTCTCTTCTGTCCTCTGGGTGTCGCTTCCGGTAAGTATTTTCATTATTTTCTCAGTTGAGTTCCGGTCATCATGGAGTGAAGACATCTCCTGGTAAGCTCTCTGGTGTTGTTGTTCTTGGGGGGGGGGTTGGGGGGGGGTTGTGTTGGGTTTTTTGGGCGGGTCTTTGTGATGTTTTTGTGGTTACTTTTTGGATGTTTTTGTGTTTCTTTTTGACTGTTTTTGTGACTGTTTTTGAATGTTTTTGTATGTACTTTTTTGGGGGGGTCTTTTTTTCGCGGGCCAGGCTCGAACCCTGGCCCGTGGAAAGAAAAAGGTGGGGTGGTCTTTTTTGGGGGGTGGTTTCATGGGCCAGGCTTGATCCCTGGCCCTTGGAAAGAAAAGGGCGGAGTTTTTTCATTTTCACGGGCCAGGCTCGATGGCTGGCCTGTCGAAAGTAAGGGTAGCAGTGGCGGGGTTTTCTTTGTCGTTTATTTTTCACGCGCCAGCTGGCCCATCGAAAGTAAGGGCAGCGGCGGCAGGTTTTTTTTCTTTTTTTGCACACCGGCTTGCCCGTCGAAAGGAAGAGCAGCGGCAGCGGCGGGGGTTCTTTTTTTTTCCACATGCCAGCTGGCCCGTTGAAAGGAAGGACAGCGGTGGCGGGGGGGTTCATTTATTTTTCGTGTGCCGGCTGCCTCAGCATTCTGCACGCTAATGGCGTGCAGGATGCTGGGGCTTGTAGTTTTGCGTGCACGTGTTTGGTTACTGCAGCAGTTTTTTCCAGCGGTTTTTTTTTTTGATTGGCCACAGCGCGTTTCCGAACGTTCTTTTTGCTGCGCCGCTCAGCCTGATTGGCTCTGGTGCGGCGCGGCACAAGGAAGGTTAGGAATTGAAGTTTCCTTTCTTCGTTTGTGTCCGGGGGGCTCCTGCCCCCCAGCCGAAAATTTCAACCCGACAGTTACCTGCGAACCCCGTTCGGGCGAGTGCATGGAGGCTCCGGCGGGGCTAGTGGGGCCTGGTGCAACATCATTTGTCACATTCCAACGGTTAACGCACCATTTTATAGGTATAGATTTACTTACTGTATTTCCATTGCCGCCTCCCTCAACAAAGCAAAACTTTGGGGTGGGCAGGTGTTTTTGAACTTCAGATCTCACAATCTCTCAGCATTGGCTATCCTGATTGGGGCTGGTGGCCAAAGATATATGGAGTGGCCAAGTTTTCCATCACTGCTTTATAGCAGGTTGGCTCCAAACTATATCTCACATGCCCACTGAATTCCTTGAGTTCTGTAAATATCTTGATTGTCATAGCAAGGTTTTGTTTTTGTTTTTCATTTCTCCTGAAATCTGATCTTTTCAAACTGTTCTTTTCATGAAGATCTGCCTGAATCACATCCCTTCTAACGATAGATTTATCCATAACTAATTGTTTGGTTGTCAGAACATTGACCTGTCTAACTGCATGGAAAGCTACTGTGGTTCTCCAGGTTTTGAGAAGAGCAATTCCTAGTTCTACCTAGAGATTTCAACTAATGAACCTGGGACCTTCTACATGTGAAGCATATGATCTACCACTGAACTACATTATTTCACCATATTCTCCAAGAGTTTTCATTCCTCTACTTAGAGATGCCCTCATAGCCCCCACTATATAGAGCTTAACATGTATCCAACTATATAAGCTTGAGGACCATAACAATAAGATTTATTGATATAGATCTTAAAACTTTCATCACAGCTGTTAAGCCAGGAATACGGCACATTATGTTGTCTACATCATAATCATTTTTATGTGTTTAAATACTATGGTGCATCTTTGAGCACCTTTGGACTTTATAGCCCTGTGAACATCTGCACCTTTTATTTTGCATCTGTGGGTGCAGCATTGCCTTCATTTGTTAAAGGAAAAAGGAGCAGTTGGCTCATTAAGAATAATGATACACAGATTAACAGTGCAACATAAGGCTGACAATCCATACTCTGACCTATTGTGATCTTTACTTGCAAAGCATAGCACATGTTCTCACTTGCTGGCAATAGCAAGCATGTTCAACTGTTTCACAATTATTTTCAAAATGCTTCATTTCTGACACACTATTCCCAGGAGCAAACTTTGTTGAGAATGTCTGTTTAGACTAGTAAATTACAAATTGTATGCCACAACCCTATCAATGTAAGCCCCTCTAAGTTCAAAGAGATTTGTTTCTAGGTAAATATTTATGAAATGGCAGTCCATGAAAAGAGAGGTAAACCACAGATAAAACCCAGGGACTGGCACCTTGCAACAAGATATCTTCCTCAAATGCACATTCTCTTGCATGTAATTCATGCGGAATATTCCTCAATGCATTTTCTTGGAAGTGACTCCCATTGGATGAAAGCCAGGAGTAAGTCACAACTAGACTAGATCCATTGAATCAGTTGGGTTTTGGTGAGCCAATTTCTTTATAAGCTCTACTGATTCAATGGGCCTACTCTTTTTCTGACTTACTACTGAATTTTAGCCATTGAGTCCAAGAGGACTTACTGTACTTCTTGTATGTGCTCATAAAATGGCAAGCTCATAGTGCCAACACAACCTCCCATCAAAATATCTTCATGTAAAAATCTGTGTAATTCCAAACAAACAAAAACTGTGGACTTCACTTCTTCATTTCTGTTTTATTAACTAATGTTTTCAAATGATAAATGGTGTGTTCAATGATTGTATCATCTGTTATCTTTAGCCACTCAGTTTGCACAATTTTGCATGTTCCTCTGAATTCAGTCTTAAATAATGGCTAATTAGCTATTTTTAGTGACTAGAAATATCACTTTCGTGTTTAAATGAAAGCCCCAGAACATGAATGAGACTCTTTTTTCATTTCGTTGTTCTTTTAATTGCCCGAAGCGAGCCTCAAGGGCACAAATGGTTAGTGTTAACAGAAAAGGAGTAGTTGTAAGTGTTGTGAACTTTTTGTGGTTCCCTCATTCATGTTACCTTTCTTTTACTCTTCATATGTCAAATTACCTGACAAATTTTTCATCCAATAGAATCATAAGAGAGAGGGGGAGCAGGAATTTTGAACTTGTTAAAGGGCAGGATTGCTTTTGGAATTCAGTAAGAAGCACTCTATGCTTCAATTGTTCCTTGGAGGAAGGAATACCATGTGCTGATAATTTCTTGGTAGTTTAAACGGAAGCATGGACTATATATGTCCCCATGTTTCCTGAGGGGCCAAAAAGTAGCAGGACTTTGTGATATCATGAGGTGGGCCTTGTGATGTCACAGAATTGGGTCATCCAGGGCCTTTGCCAGGATTATAGATTGGGGGGGTTCAGGAGGGGCAACAATGCCACACACACATACAGTATATAACATTGGCATCCTGGGGTGGGGTGGGAGGGCTGTTAGCTCAGGAGGGTTTTTGCCCCCCCCCCCCCGGCCCACCTCTGGCTATGGCCCTGGGGTCAGCAAGAACTAGGATGGAAGCAAGCAAACACCTTTGCCACTCCACTACCAAAGAAGACACAGTCACCAATGTTGGTTGAAAACTAGGGCCACCTTTATTTAAATATAACTCTGTAACCAAACAATTTGTTCCTATCATAAGATCTTTGGAAGGAATCATCGCAGTGCAGCCTGGGTTGTTTTCCTGCCCATTGTGCCCCTCCTCTGGGTCCAGAGGGCCAAGTTCTTCACTGGACTCCCCTCCCTTCTGCTACTGACCATTCAGCCAATGCATGGCCTGGAAGAGGTAGCCCACATCTATACTCCACCCAGGTATAGTTTGTTCAGAAGACCGGTGACTAACCCTGGGC
Source organism: Bradypodion pumilum (assembly GCA_035047305.1). NCBI lineage: Eukaryota > Metazoa > Chordata > Lepidosauria > Squamata > Chamaeleonidae > Bradypodion > Bradypodion pumilum. The sequence goes on from JAWDJD010000005.1 coordinate 184,980,548, forward strand.
CCTTAGGGGACCGTATTGACCGCACTACCTGCCAAAGTGACCTAAAGCAAACCAATCCCAGTCAAAACCCAAATCCCCTTCTGTGCATAATGGGACAGGTGAAAAAACCCACACCAATTGGCTAATCTAGGTGGGAGCCAAAAAAATCCTCTTCGCCCCCAAAGCAACCAGCTAAATCTCTCATTCATTTCAGGGTTGGAGGGAGGGTTGTTGTGTAGCCTGCAAATGACTCATGATGCCATGGAGAAAACAACGGTTGTTTTTAGTAACTTTGGGCCACAACCAAACACTCCATAATTACATGATTGGCCCTGGCTAATGGTCTGATATTCTCCTGTAGCTTGTGATTGGCAAATGGCATTCCGCTGGCACAATTGCATGGGCAAATGTTTGCCTTGAGTTGAGCCACCACCAGAATCAGGTGGAGCTGGGGGGTCCAAGCATTAAAGATATGACAAATGCACACAAAAACTTTCTCCACCTCCAAAGCCACTCACTCTAGAGGAGCTGAGAAAAATATCTAAATTTTCAGTCACTGTCATAAGTCCTGGCAATGTTAGTACATTTCCATAAAATGGAGTGATCAATAAATTATCATTTCATATTATACCATTATTGACCTTATCTCCTCTCACCAAAAATAATATTTTGACAAATTCCTGTACCAAAATTCCTGAAGCACCCTTTTCTCCTCATTATAAATGTAGAAAATATAGAGTGTGGAGGTAAGGGAAGCTCTGCATTATTTTGCTTTCTAGGCAAGACTGGTGAATGTTTGTGAAGATAAATCTTACTGCAAGACTGAGGGCTTTTAAATGCACATTCTTTGTAGAGCTGTGTTTGTTTATTTATTTGTTTATTTGTCTAGGTAGCTACCCATTTTCTCCCCCAATGCCTCAGTGATTAATGAGAGGTTCTAAACCACTTGCATATTTCATCTGTTCACCACTGTGAGAGCAACAAGAAGCAGAATTATAAAATACATGCAGCCATTTTAAAATAACATCAGCTGAAAACTTTCATGCATTTCTGGTACCTTGAAAAATGTCTCCCCTGCCCAGATTATTTATGTCTTTGAAACAGGCTAAACCCATTTTTTTCTGCCCCTTGTTTCTTTTTTATCCCTTTCTTTCCTGTCCCCCATTTCTTCTCTCCCTGAGATTAGAATCAAGGCACAAATTGGGGAATTAATTGGCTGAGAGTGGCTTGGTTTTGGATCAGTGCTCTAGTTTTTGAAAGGCAAGTTTTGCTGCAAATGTTGCTAGGTGTAGTGTGTATATCAAACAGAAAGAATAAATATAGCTTTATTTTTTAAAACCAAACCAAACTTACCAGCCACAGTTTTTTGCCAAACTTTTCAAACATATTCATAAGCTGTTATAAATTAATTGTAATTAGAAAATGGAAGTGACAAATCCCTTTTATTTGCAGAAAGCTACTTCCAAAAGTGGAATGACAATGCTGGATATATTCCACGGTCTTGGAGAAAAGCTCCTATTCGATGCCTGACTTATCATTCTCCCGACAGCTTGAACCAGCAACCCTAAAAAAACTCAGGCCAGAGGCATATCTTAGATCCATATAATGAGATACAACAGACTGAACTCAGAATATTCCTCATGTATCATTTTAAAATATTACTTACTTATGCCCATTTTCTCCCACATTTCCTTGGGGAATGTGGGATGAAAGCATGGCTGAAATGGTCACTGCAACCTCCAGTGTATGAGAGTGGATTTTAGAATCTATACCTATATGAAGGGAGTTGGGCCTTGCGTGTCCAGGATGCATGGCCACACCCATCCTGTACTGAGCCAGCCACATTTACCTTTTGACCCTGTGAGCATCGCCACAAGGGTCTGAAAGCCGAGAGTGAGGCAAATGTCCCACTAACACAAACAAAAGAACCTATGCTTCTCAGCGTCCTCCGTGCCATGCCACCCCTCAGCCAATCAGGATGAATGATGCAAGCATGGAGGAGGTGGGGCAGCCTGTGCGTGCATTTAAAAAATGGCTGACATGTGATCCACTTCCCTCTGGGAGATTAAGGCAGAACATATCCTCATCACAGCTTCACCCACAGCTTCGCCCCTGCCTGTCGGAGAAATTCACCCCATTCTCTGACAGGCAAGGGCTGCATGCAAAGCTCCATCCTCTCTCTCTCTCTCTCTCTCTCTCTCTCTCTCTCTCTCTCTCTCTCTCTCTTTGTGCCCCCCAAAAACAACCCCAATCACCAACACCCAAAATATACCTGCCCAGCAAGGCCGGGCAAAAAATGCTAGTATTGAATATTCATAAAGGAGATTTTTGTAACATGTGTGAGGATATGGATCTATAGTCAAGATAATTCTTCTTTTTTCATGTACAGATCAAACCCTGGAGTGCCAAAATGAAACCACTGTCTTGGCTTTGTCACTGGCCAAACTTAAGTCCTCATCGGTTCACATTTCTGGCAGTAATTAGCAAACCAATAAATAAGCAGCATTCCGTATCTGTCCACATTCACACAGCGTATTGTTGTCTGCCAGCAGCCCCCACTTGAGCATGTTGGTCTTACATTTAAGCACTCCAACCATCAGTCTATTCAGAGTCTACAAGAGACGGAGGCAGTGGTGGGATTCAGCAGGTTCACCCCAGTTCGCCAGAACTGGTAGCAGAAATTCTGGCTGACCACGCCCATCCAAGTTTTGAAATAAAGTAGTCCTAATCTGGGTGCAATACAGGGCTTTTCCCCTGGCCACGCCCACCATACCATGCCCACAGAATAGGTAGTAAAAATAAATAAATCCCACCACTGGATATAGGGGAGTTTGAGTTCCTCAGCTACTGAATATCCTTCTTTAATATTGTTCCTTATCCAGTGAGCTCCTTCCTCCAACTTCTCATTTGGTTTTATTCTTCTGTACCCTCAATAATGTTTGTTCTTGCCATAAAGCTCTTCCTGGATCTGAGACAGAGAACTTGAGGAACATATCCATCAGAGGATGTTGACGGCCATTCTCTTGCTTAGTTCTCTTGGCATCCGCTGCTACTTCTCTCCTTATCTTAGGTGGAGCGATACCAACAAGAGGGTATATTTTCTCAACTAGTGTAGATTTGAGGCATCCTGTCACTATACTCATGGCTTCATTAACAGCAATGTCAACTTGTTTTGCATGTGTGGATATGTGCCATACTCTGCTGTGGAGATGCTCAGGGCCAAAGGTGGTGTATGAAGTATGGATGGTTAACTTTGGCTTTGGTATTCAGGCAGGTATTCAAGCCAAGATATTTTGTTGTGGAACAATTCCTCATGTACACACACACACACACACACACACACACACACACACACACACACACACATTGTCAATCTTATATATTGACAATGAAAGCCACCCCTGTAATTAGCTTTGTTTCAAAGCCATCCTCAATGTGTTACATAAGGTTAAGAATTTGACCACAACATGACCTGCCTGGCCTGAAGTCTGCTTGCTCCTTCATGATCTTTCCATCAATAAATTCAGAAATATGATTGTAAATCATCTGTTTCAGTGCCTTACAAAGGTGGCAAAGGGGTGACACTGGTCAGTAACTTTTCAGGTCATCTGGGTCTTTGTCAGGTTTCAATAAAGCAACAACTCTAGCCTGTCTCCACAGTTTAGGAACCTTACGTTCATCTATGCACTTGTTCATTAATTGTAGGGTCCATTCCAAAGTGCAAGGACCAAACTGCTTTATCTGCTCTATTCATTTCTTATGTCATCGACACCTGCTGCATTATTTAGTTTCATGTTGTTTATAACTTCCTCCAATTCAGATGCAACAAAGGGGCTATTAAATACCCTCCTTTCTTTTTCTTTTCTTTCTTTCTTCCTTCCCCCCTTTTTTTTGTTCTTATGGTCAGTTGGCTTTTTCCTGCACCTTTTTGTCTTGCATTTTTCCATTCTTTAGCAACTAACTAGCTAGTTGATCTTCTGTTAATCCAGTATAGTTTTGCTGTGGCTAGGTTAAATCTCCACCTAAATTTCTGAAGTGTTTCCAAGCTTATCTGCTATTCTGCTTCATATCCATATTCTCAACTGATGTGCACCACCATGATTTCTGATTTTCAGCTAGAGCCTGCACCAGTTCTTCCCCAGCTTCAACAATTTCTTCCTAGAAAGGATCCTGACTGTAAAGTGCCTGATACCTATCCTGCAGAGGTTTGATGCCATCAGTCAGGCCCTGAATTTACTGGATGCAGAATCCTCTTGGAATATTTTTCCTTGACATTACTCCCACAAGATTGACAAATTCCCCGGGCATAGGGGAAGAAGCAGCAGTTGCAGAGGGCAGGGCAGCTGAAAGGGACCACGCCGCTGCAGCTATGAGACCCCCAGCCATCTTCTACCTGGTCGGAGGGGAAGAAGCAGCATCTGTGGAGGATGGGCAGCTGAAAAGGACCACAGCAATGATGATGTGAGACCCCCGGCCAACTTCCAACTGGCCAGAGGGGCCCCACCAAGGGGCCAGGAGGCATAAAAAGCACCCGTGCCCTCGCGGGCAGCAGACAACGATGACAATGACCCAGGGACCAACCTGCGGCCAGGGATGATAGGGGAGCCACTACCGACCTCCGGGCCCCACCAAGGTTTTTTTTTGGGGGGGTGCCATGGTTGCAGTTTGTGTTAGGATTTTGCTGCTATGGGACTTTTAAATGAATATTCTTTTTTTGTAATGTTTTATGTTGTTGTGATTTATTTTGTGATTTATTTGCTGTTATGCTTTGGTGTTTCTGTGAGCCACCCAGAGTTGCGTCATTGAGTGGGTGGCATATAAATGTGAACAACAACAACAACAACAACAACAACAACAACAACAACAACAACAACAACAACAACAACAACTTCATGATATTTATCTAAGTGCCGGGCGGGGGGGAATCTTCTCCATACTTTTCTCCAGCTTCTCTCGGAAATTCACCCATTTTAGCCTTCTAAAAGTTAAAATGTCTGTGAAAAGTCACCTCCTGGTGTTTCACTGCAGCATTTACTATGCACACATTGGGCTTGTGTTGAGTGTGTGGGATCAGATCATCAACAACTTTCATGCACTGTGCTGTTATCTTCTTGCTAACGAAGATGTTACCCTCTTTTCCATCTACCACTGTTAAAGGATGCAGGCAGTTTCAGATCTGGGCAAGTTGAAGGCATACCTGTGAAGCGCGGCTCCAGATAATACGGAACCAGTGCAGAATGGTTCTGTGCAGGTCTGTTCTACAGTGCGCATGTGTAGAACGGACCTGCACAGAACGGTTCTGCACAGGACACTTCTACACATGCGTAGAAGCCTTCTACGCATCCCCTTTTGCACAGAACCCTTCTACACATGCATAGAAAGGATCTGCGCAGAAGGTATGCGCAGTAACTACTTTTCCCTCGCAGCCAAATTATGGGGTAGCGGCAGCTCCGGGTGGGAAATGAAGAAAAATGGTACAAAAATACAGGGTAATCCCGACCATTTCAGGGTACTTGACAGGTATGGTTGAAGGTCATTAGTGTCTGCACAAAATATAAGTTGTGTATCATCCTTATTGGTCTGGTTATATCACCAAGCATCACTGTGACAATTAAAATCTCCAATAACAAAATGTATTTGGTCATAAATAAAATTGTCCAGTTCATGAAAACTAAAATTTGCTTCTGGTAGCTTATAGACAGAGGTAACAGAATTGTGGGTTTCAGATGGTGAGAATTTCAATGTTGTTTGTTTCTGTCAGTGCACCTGATATTATACTGAGTCTAGGTCTAACAAAAATTGCACTCCTGTACTGGTCATACAGTTGCTTGATTACTAGTTCCATGACAGCCACTTTGGGTCATTACCTTGCTGTCCCCCAAAATGTTTCCTGGAGAAGAAATATATCACATTTGTATATACTGCACAATTCATAGTCAAAGTTGTAACTGTACAAGTGGTCTATTCACTAAGGGTAGACACATTAGGATACTCCCTGGTCTTGTGCACCAGTGTCCTATGCACATATTACAGATGTTGGATCAGTTTACCTGAATTTGCTTATATGAAAAACCATTCAAGAATGGCAGTACCATTCACTCTCCAAAAGTGTTCCAGCTCCTGATGTAAAACTGCCTTGCACAGTAAGAAAGAGTTGTGACATTTAGAATCAAGACTAGCTTTTTGCAGCTTCCTGGAGCTGTGCTCAGACATGAGACTTCCTGCTTTATGAATAATGCATCGTACAGTTGTGTTCTGAGCTCTTTTTTTTCCAGAAACGGGCTTGGGTGGAGCATATAGTGAATACATGAAATAATCATTCTTTCCTAAGGAACATTTTGTTTACTGCAGAGCAAAACTCCAAAATGCAATCCAGCTATTTATTTTTTCATTTCTTCCAAATCTGATGCATTTTTTAAAAAGAATATTTGTGGGGGGATGGAATTGGATGTGCCTTCTAGCTTGGAGAAGAGATCAACTTCAGCATTTTTGTTGTTGTTCAGTCGCACAGTCGATTCCGACTCTTTGCGACCCTATGGACCATCGCTCTCCAGGCACCTCTGTCTCCACCATCCTCCTTAGTCCACACAGCCCCGTGCCCATTGTGTCTACAATACCATCTAGCCATCTCATCTTTGGCCATCCCCTTCTTCTTCTGCCCTCCACCTTCCCCAGCATCAAGGCCTTCTCAAGTGAATCCTCTCTTCTCATTTGATGTCCAAAATACTTCAACTTCATCTTTGTTATTTGTCCTTCTAAGGAGCACTCAGGGCTAATCTCTTCTAATACTGACCTATTTGTTCTCCTCGCTGTCCAGGGGACTCTCAAAACTCTCCTCCAGCACCACATCTCAAAGGCATCTATTTTTCTTCGCTCAGCCTTTCTAATGGTCCAGCTCTCACAGCCATACATTACCACCGGGAATACCATTGCTTTGACTATGCGGACCTTTGTTTGCAGTGAGATATCTCTGCTTTTCACTATGTTCCCCAGGTTTTTCATAGCTTGTCTCCCAAGAATCAGTCGCCTTTTTATTTCATTTTATTTCAGCATTTTACTGTCCTCTTTTTAGCCACAGCTGTGGTGGACACTGGACCTAGTGTAGTTTAATGTAGTTTGCTTACCAGTCTCTGTTGCTATGGTTGTACCATTAATACTAGCCAGACAGCTACCACAGAAATCCAAAGTTAAGAAATTAGCATATCCATTCTTGTAATATATAATCATGTGTGTAAAAAAGAAGGTTTTTTTTTTTTGCTAGAATGTGGAATGACTCAGAATGTAAAATTATAGGATCTTTCAAGCAGTTTGGGATTGTTCAGAATGAGAGACCCAACAAAAAGAGGAAAAGAGAACCATAATGTAGAGGAAATTATGTTAGCCAGAATGCAGCTAGACATATGAAGAATTAGAAAAAAATTATGGGAAGTGCAATTGATTACAACCTTTGGTTTTTTAACTTCAATTCCCAGAAGCCTATGTCAATTCCTCAAAGCACTGATCAGCCAATGTACTGATTTGTTGTTGTTCAGTCACACAGTCGATTCCGACCCTTTGCGACCCCATGAACCACACAATCACACAAGGATTGGAAAAAGAGATATTCCAAACATTAAAGATGACAGAATATTAAAACTAGAAATAAAGAAGCCCCATTTACTCCCCTTCCCTTAAGAATAGATAAAAATAAAACAAAAGATAGGAATAAAGAAATGGAAAATATGAAGGGAAAGTGCCATTGAGGTGGCCATGATGTGTTTTTCCCCCTTGGTAACTCAGCAATTATTCTAAAAGTTTCAGTGTAGGGAAGCTCTTTGGATGGAATTCTGACCTGTCCTTTCCATATTTATAAACACTTGAGAAACTTGAAATAGATCTGAGTTGAATATGTGCTGATGGTGACTTATAAAATCTTTAGTGACTAGAGTGCTGTCCCTATGATATGAATTATGCAATAATTTAAAACAACACTTAGAGATGACAGCAATCATCCAGCCTAAAAAAAAAAGAATCTATAAAGGGAACCACAGGCCTAATTCTTAAAAACCACAAAGAAGAAAGGATGAATCACACACACACACACACACACACACACACACACACACACACACACACACACACACTTAATACCTTTATAGTAAGAGATAAAAGTTGTCCACATTGTACAGCTTCTTCAGTAATTTCCACTGTAACATTGCACATACCTACTTAAAATAAAGCCCCAATGAATTCATTCTGAGATAGTTGTTGTTCAGTCGCACAGTCGATTCCAACCCTTTGCGACCCTATGGACCATCATCCTCCAGGCACCTCTGTCCTCCACCATCCTCCTCAGCCTGCCCAGCTCTGTACCCATTGCATCTGTAATACCATCTAGCCATCTCATCTTTGGCCACCCCTTCTTCTTTTGCCCTCCACCTTTCCCAGCATCAAGGCCTTCTCAAGTGAATCCTCCATTCTCATTTGATGTCCAAAGTACTTCAGCTTCATCTTTACTATTTGCCCTTCCAATGAGCAGTCAGGGTTGATTTCTTCTGAGATTGACCTATTTGTTCTCCTTGCTGTCCAGGGGACTCTCAAAAATCTTCTCCAACTACACATCTCAAAGGACTCTATTCTTTGGCACTCAGCTTTCCTAATGGTCCAGCTCTCACACCCATACATTACCACCAGGAATACCATTGCTTTGACTATACGAATTTTTGTTTTCAAGGTGATGTATCTACTTTTCACTATGTTCCCCAGGTTTCTCATAGCTTCTCTCCCCAGAATCAGTCATCTTTTTTATTTCATGGCTGCAGTCACCATCTGGAATGATCTTAGATCCTAAGAAAGTAAAATATTTCACTGCTTCTACTTCTTCCCCATCTATTTTCCAGGGACTGATAGGGCCTGTGGCCATTATCTTGGGTTTCTTGATATTGAGGCTCAAGCCAGCTTTTGCACTCTCCTCCTTCAACCCAATCAAGAGATTTAGGTCTTCCTCACTTTCTGCCATTAGGGTGGTATCGTCTGCATATCTCAAATTGTTGAAGTTTCTCCCAGCAATTTTGTGATTCCTCCATCCCTGCATTTTGCATTATGTGCTCTGTGTCTAAGTTGAATAAGCAGGGTGATAAAATGCAGCCTTGTCTTACTCCTTTTCCTATTCCAAACCACTCTGTCATTCCATGTTCTGTCCTTAATGTTGCTTCTTGATTCGTGTACAGATTTCTCATGAGGCATGTGAGGTGTTCTGGTATTCCCAGCTCCCAGATAAATATGTATAGTGTTACATTCAACAGCAGGCACTCTTACCTTTGAACCATGGTAGAAATCCTGTTCCTTTCTTACCATAAAAAAAGCATACTAGAGGCAAAAAAGACGCAGGTCCTTCTCCCTATCTTCTGTGAGTCAGCCAAAGAGTGGTAAAAATCTATGAGTTATTCTAAAGGGAACAATTAATGGAGGGTCTTCACAAGCTCCACTCATTGGACAAGTTAGATTGCTGCAATTTGCCTGATGTCCTTTGCTAAATCAGCAATCAAGGTTTCGAGAATATGGGCTACAGAGTCTTTTACTTGTTTGATTCTTTCAAACAATCTGGTTCCACATGATTTCCACCATGGACTTTACAACAAAAGACAATAGTCATCAGATGAAATATGGATTGTTTGCTACTCACAGGAACTGAGATTCACTATCCTAGCCTGATGTTCAAATCTCAGCAGTGAAGCAGACTGTCAGACTAGAGACTTCTATTTTATGCAGAGGTTTTTGTTTTAGAGAACATTGTGGATACAGTCTAAACCCCCATATCTTAAAGCAATTCTCTTGCCCCAACTAAATTACAGCACACAGCCTAGCTTATAAACAAAAGTACACAGTGTTAATAACAGATTTCCTTTAAAAAGGAATTTCCTTTTGAAGACAAGGAAGAAAGAAGAGAGACTCCATAATGCATGTTCAACCTAAATATAGCATTTGCCAGCTGTTTTATACTCAGTATAACCATAGATAATTTCTGCATTCCAGTGGTATCCATTTCAACAGAAAAATCTTATTTCAATGGTCCCTTGTGATTATGGCTAATGTGAAACAAAAGAGTTAAAAAAAAGAGTGGGCACATTTGAGGATGTTCAGGATAAACATTTTTATTCCTGTCTAGGAGGGGAAAAATTGCTCTGAAGATGGCAGGAGAAAAGTATAGCAGCATTCATACATCGCCATTTCATACATAGATAAACCTGTGAGTTTTCAACATTATGGGTTTTCCGTATGGAGCACCAGAAAGCTTGCAGATAACACAATTCCATTTATCTAAACCCTTTTATCAGAAGTGTGACAAATTACTTTTTTGGACTGTGGGTCCCAGAATCCGACAGCCTGTCAAGTTACTTCCCTAGGCTCCCTTGTTTGATAATAACATCTGGCAAACCCAAAAAAAGGTTGATATAACATTGCAAACAGTGGTTGAGACCCAGCAGTGGGGCACAATTAGAGGAGACCCATTGAAATGGTGGGGACTCAGGGATTCAGCATCCGCACAAGGCCTATGCAAGTCCTACTCTAGTTGCAGCTTACTGCTGCTAACAACTTTCAGCTGCTGTCTGAATAGTTTTTGTAACTATTCATAGAGAGAAAAAAGTTAAGTGGCTCCACAGATTCAACAGGACTAACTTGCTCCTCCCAGAGCCCACTGGAATTTGCACCAATCCTGAAAATAAGGAGAAAAAAGTATGGAATATCAGAATTGAATGCTGCTAGAAATCTATGTTTTCATTTTTGTGGATTTGTGGAGAATTGATGGAGCTGCAACCTGCTTTATTGCAAAACCACCATACTTAGGAGATGAAATCAACTTGTGTGGAAGAGTGTTACAGGTCCCCCCCCCTCCACACCTATGTGGGGCATACAGCACCTGCAGAAATTATGTCAGCAGGTTAAGTGTGATCCTGGGACTGCATTTTTAAAAAACCCACAAAGATGAGAAATCACACTTCTTTTCTGATATTATGGATTTCCTTGAGGATGAGTTTGCACTGGTAATAACTAATGAGGCTTTTGTAGTAAGTGGACACTGATGAACAGGGACAACAAAGGGGCCATAATCTTGCCAAAAGTTGTATTAAGAGTATGGGTTCATAAAAGCTAGCACTATGCCAATGTGTGTTAGTTGTGTCATCATAGGCCAGTGATATCATCCCCTGTTGGTCCACTGGACATCCACATCTGCATGTGTAGAGCTGAGAACATATCTAAGCTACATAATTGTAGCAGTACACTTTAACCAGTGCTGGGCCAGTCTGAGACATTCTGATGCCTGAGGTGATGCAAATTATGGCAACCACCCACCACACCAACTTCCCCTTATCTCTGAAAGTAAAAATAAAACAATAACAAATTAAACATTGAGCCATCATTATCCTCTCACAACAACCAAACCTGCTGTTTGAAGTTGTTTAGTGTCTGTTCCAGGAGACATAGAAGGAGTCGCAGTATGGACTAACACAGGTTTATTGGTTGATGATCAGAACGAACATGTGGTAATGGCGGAGGTATCTCACATTATATACAGTGGTACAACACATTTGAACTTGGCTGCATGGTAGCTCATTGGCCGCTACCGGCGTGACGTCATCCGGGTCACGCCCATCTTCGGTGGTGGATCAGTAGTAGTTTGTTGCTGCGGGAAGTTCCCGCGGCTGCAGGTGATTTGAGGAATGATAACCATGTGAGTTGAACACTCGCAGCTGCCCTCTATAGGCAGCTTGCTCGTGTTCCTTTACAGCTGGGTTACATTGTGATTGTGGCTAGGTTACATTCATACATTTCTTAAAGCAACATTGTACATTCATATGAAGCAGCATTGTACATACACAACATCCCTCCCCCCTAGGATGGGACGAAGTCCCTCAACCATTGTGGCTTGCCGCACGTGCGCCTGGGGCGAGCGGCCGCTTGGCCTAACACAGGGGAGCCTGGCTCTGCGGAGTCCTGTCCTGCAATGGAAAGGGGGGACTCATTAGTGGCTCGGTGTGGGCTCTGTGGTAACCTTGCATTGGGGGATGGGAATGGAATGAACAGTTGGGACGTGAACTCCTGCCTGCCGTTTGAGGATCTAGGGGTCCCCCCCAGCACGAATCTTGGGACCAACGAAGAGACCCTCGTGGTCTCGCCACCCCCCGTTCCCTGCCTGGGAGTCCCGGGAGTTGTGGTGGTTGGACTCCCCCCCGATGCCTGCCTTGGGGGTGTTGGTCTCCGGGGAGCTGAAGCTATGGTATATTCTAACACAAAAGGACTGGGGGGACTGGAGGTACCAGGGGCTGAACTGAAACCCCTCTTTTCGCTAGGACGGGTGGGGGACCACTCCGCTACACCCCCCTGGTACCGTAACTCATAATCATCATCAAACTGATCCCTCTCTTCCAAAGTATCCTCCTCCGTGGCTGAGAACCGAGGATATGCATTTGTATCCCTGGGTTCCGCCGTGTCTCCCCCTTGGGTAATGCGGGTGGGGGAGGACCCTAACGCTGAATTCCCTTCACTAGTGACCCGCCTTCTGAGTTGGTCGGTGTGCCTCCTCCAGAGTAGACCCGAGCTAGTCTCGACCCTGTAGGACACTGGCCCCGTCTGCTCGATGACTGTCCCTGGGACCCACGCTGGCCCTGACGCCGTGTAGTTCCTGCAGTGAACCGGGTCCCCTGCCGAAAAACTTTTGGAGCTCCCTCCCCCTATATTTATGTTTCTCCCTTCATCCTCCACCCTGGACGGATCCATCCAGTCAAAAAGTGTTACCGGACACCTCCTCATGAGGAGTTCGGCTGGGGAAAATCCTGAAGCTAAGGGGGTTGTCCTGTAGCAGATGAGGAACTGGCACAAATGCAGGTTCAATTCACCGGGACCCATGCGCCGCAGTGCGTCTTTCGTAGTGCGCACTTGGCGCTCTACCTGACCGTTTGTGGCGGGGTGAAACGGGGCAGCGGTAATGTGCCTGATGGCGTTCCGCTCCATAAACGTCTTGAACTCTGCAGACGTGAAGGTACTAGCGTTATCGCTAACAAGGACGTCTGGCAGGCCGAAACAGGCAAAAAGCTTGCGCAACTGCTTGATGGTTGCAGCGGAGGAGGTGTTGTTCATAGGGATTACCTCCAACCACTTGGAATAGGAGTCGACTACCAATAGAAACATGGACCCGCGAAAAGGGCCAGCGAAGTCGACATGGATCCGGGACCATGGCCCGCGGGCCGTATCCCATTCCCTATGGGGCAACCGGGAGTCCTCGGGCCGAGAGCCCTGGCAGCTCTCGCATGTGCCCACTAAACGCTCTATGTCCCCGTCTATCTGGGGCCACCAAAAGAAACTCCTGGCCAGAGCCTTGGAGCGCACGATCCCGGGGTGACTGGTGTGCAATAGTCTCAGTACCTTGGCCCTCAGCTTCTCTGGGATAACTACTCGCTGGCCCCAGAGTAGGCAGCCCCTTTCCAGCGACAGCTCTACTCTGCGCCTAAAAAATGGTCTGAACTCTTCATCGGGGGGAGTCGTGGGCCAACCCTTCCTAACCCAGGAACTAACTTGGGCCAGCATCTTGTCGGCCGCCGTGGCTTTGGCGAGGTCGGCCGGGACAATGGGGGGTGAGTCGAGAGACTCGATCAGTAGGACTTGGTGATCCTGCTCTACCTCGCATGTGGGGTCCCCTACACTTGGGAGGGGAGATCGGGACAGTGCGTCCGCATGGGAGATCTCCTTCCCTGGGCGATAGACCAGCTCATACTGGTAGGCGTTGAGGAAAATGGCCCAACGCAGCATTCTGGGGGATAGTATTTGCGGTGTGGGTTTGCCGGTAGTGAAGATCCCCAAAAGTGGTTTGTGATCGGTCACTACCGTAAACTCGCGGCCGTATAAAAAGTCATGGAACTTTTTCGTTCCGGCGATGATGGCTAGGGCCTCCCTATCAGTTTGCACGTAATTGCGCTCGGCCTTTGAGAGGGACCTAGAGTAGTACGCTACCGGGGCTTCCCTCCCGCTTTCCAACACGTGGCACAGGACCGCCCCCACCCCCACTGGGGATGCATCACAGACTAAAACCACTGGTTTTTTCAGGTCGAAATGGGTCAGGACAGCGTCCGAAGACAGGAGTGACTTAAGCTCCTTGAATGCTCTCTCTTGCCTGTCCCCCCACCGCCAAGCCGCGTCCTTTTTGAGCAGCGCGTGCAGTGGATCCGCGACCGATGCCTTCCGAGGCAGGAAGGTATGATAAAAATTTAGGAGCCCTAGAAATGACTGTAGCTCCGGTTTTGCGGTGGGGCAAGGGGCGTTCTTCACAGCTGCAACCTTTGACTCAGAGGGTTTGATCCCGTCCGGGGTTACCTTAAAGCCTAGAAACTCAACCTCCCTCGCAAAGAATACACATTTGTCCCTCCTCAGCCGAAGGCCTGCCCTCTCGAACACTGAAAGGACCCCATCTAGCCTCTTTGCCAACTCTAATTCGCTCCCCGCCGTTATCAACACGTCGTCGAAGTATGGGAGGATGCCTGGAAGCCCCTTTAAAAGGTGTTCCACGAGGGATTGGAAAATTCCGGGGGCCGAATTCACGCCAAACTGAAGGCGCGTTACCTTAAACACCCCCTTGTGCGTCACTATCATTTGCGCGGCGGCAGCAGCCGGGGTTACAGAGAACTGCTGATACGCCTGAGCCAGATCTAACTTGGCGAAACACTTCCCCCATGTAACGTGGCCAGCAAGTGGCTGACCACGGGCACTGGATATGCATTTGGCCGAATGGCCTTGTTAATGGTACATTTATAATCTGCACAAATCCTGACTTCCCCGTTCGACTTAAGGGCTGTAACAATCGGCGTTTCCCACTCCGCCGAGTCAACTGGAACCAAAATCCCCTGCCCCACCAATTTGTCCAGTTCCGCCTCGATCTTGGCCTTTAGGGCGAAAGGCACCCTCCTTGGTTTGAGGCGGATGGGCCGGATTTCTGGGTCCAGCTCGAAGGAAACCGGGGGCCCCTTGTATTTCCCGAGCCCCTTCTTGAAAACATCCGGGTGCGCGTTGCACACGTCCCGCATTGGGTCAGTCTCGATGGCGTTAATGCCGGACAGTTCGATTCCCAGGGGAGCAAACCACTGCGTTCCCAAAAGGCAGCACCTCCCCCCTTTGAGGACCACTAAGGGCAGTTTCTCGGAGTAGTTCTTAAACTTCACCTTGAAGTTTCCCACCCCCAACACCGGGATCCCATTTCCCTGCACGTCCCGAAGGTGTGACCTCATGGCCCGCAGTTTGGGCCACTTGTCTGGGGGAATACGCATGAACTCTTTTTGGGACAGGATGGAATAAGATGACCCCAAGTCTATCTCCATCCTCACTGGGACCCCTTGCAACAGTACCTCTACAAAAAACCGCCGGTGCTCCAGGCCCACGCGGTTCACGCCTTCCTCATCGTAACTGGCCGCGACCTTCCTGGTGCCGGCCGCCTTCCACTGGTGCGTCTGGGGATGGCTGGAACTCCTCTTGTCCTCGACTCGCCCGCGCCTGCATACTCGGGCGATGTGCCCCTTTCGGCCGCAGTTGTGACACTCGGCCTTTTGAAACGGGCACCTTGTGCGGTCGTGGGACGCCCCACAACCGTCGCAACGGCGGTCCTGCTGTTCTCGGGACTGCCGCTTCTCACCACGCTTCTTGATCCTCTGGACGTCGTCGTCCTCGCTGGAGTAGGGATCAGCTGTCGTGGACGACTCCTCGGACGACGTTGGTGTGCCGGCGGGCGGCTTGGGGACCCACCAGGCCGTCTTCGCTGGTGTCCGCCGGGCCGCCTGTACTGGTGACTTGGCCCTCTCGGACGCGGCCCCTCGGGACTTGAACAATCTCACCCCGCTTCTGGCTTCCTTGGCTGCCTGGGCCTCCCGCAGTACCTCGTTGAACGTGAGGCATTGGTCGCGGGTCATCAGCCTCCTCTGCAGCTCCTCGTCCCTCAAACCACACAACATGCGGTCACGGAGGGCCTGGTCCAGGTCATCCCACTGGCAGTGGACCGCCGCAAGCCTGAGGGCCGCCGCGTAGGTGGACACGGATTCGCCCGGTCGCTGGTCTCGCCTGTGGAACGCGACTCGTGCTGGGAAGATCGAGACGGGCGGCTGGAAATGCTCACCCAATCTCTCCAGGATACGGTCGATGGGGACCTCGTCTACCTTCCTGGGGGCCACCAGGGTCATCAGGATCCGCAGCGTGGCTGGCCCCACTTGGGCCAGGAAATGGGAGCGCATCTTCGCGTCGTCGTCGACGCCCGCGGCTTCCATCGCGTGCCGAAACTGACACTCATAGAGCTCCCATTGTTCGGGCTCGCTCACATCGAACTGGTACGCCTTGACCTTGGGATTCGCCATCGATCCCATCCTCGTCGCCAGTTTAGTGTCTGTTCCAGGAGACATAGAAGGAGTCGCAGTATGGACTAACACAGGTTTATTGGTTGATGATCAGAACGAACATGTGGTAATGGCGGAGGTATCTCACATTATATACAGTGGTACAACACATTTGAACTTGGCTGCATGGTAGCTCATTGGCCGCTACCGGCGTGACGTCATCCGGGTCACGCCCATCTTCGGTGGTGGATCAGTAGTAGTTTGTTGCTGCGGGAAGTTCCCGCGGCTGCAGGTGATTTGAGGAATGATAACCATGTGAGTTGAACACTCGCAGCTGCCCTCTATAGGCAGCTTGCTCGCGTTCCTTTACAGCTGGGTTACATTGTGATTGTGGCTAGGTTACATTCATACATTTCTTAAAGCAACATTGTACATTCATATGAAGCAGCATTGTACATACACAACATTTGTACATACACAACAAGTTGCCACTACATTCTGCCTCACAATAGGGTTGACCCCCCACACACACACACACACACACATGCACACCAAATGGATACAATTTATGTTCCATCCTTGGTTTTGATCCCTCCAATCTTGTTTTGTCTTCTGGAAAGGGGAAATACAGCTTCCACAACTGCAAATTATTCCTACGCTTTTTGCTGTAGAACATCAAACAAAAACAACCTAATGTCACAGAAAGGAGCTAATTGTTAATTGTTCATTCAAAGGTCTTTTGTTTGTGTGACTAGTCTTAGTTTTAGAAATATATAATTAAAGATCAACTGTGGCATTTTAAAAGAAGTCTTTTTACTCCTACCTCTAGATCATTTATGAAGAGGTTGAAAAGCAGGGGTCCCAGTACTGAACCTTGGGGGACCCCACTCTTTACTTCCCTCCACTTGGAGAAGTGTCCATTTAGTGCTACCCTCTGTTTCCTGTCCCTTAGCCAGTTGCTGATCCAGGACAAGACCTGTCCCTTTATTCCATGACTGGTAAGTTTATTCAAGAGCCTTTGGTGTGGGACCTTGTCAAAAGCCTTCTGAAAGTCCAGATAAACAATGTCAACTGGATCCCCCTTATCCACATGCTTGTTGACACTCTCAAAAAATTCCAACAGATTAGTGAGGCATGATTTGCCCTTGCAAAAGCCATGTTGGCTCTCCTTTAGCAGCGCCTCCTCTTCTATGTACCTATTAATTCTATCTTTTAGGATGGTTTCCATCACTTTACCTGGGACACATGTCAAACTGACAGGCCGGTAATTTCCTGGATCACCCCTGGATCCTTTTTTGAAAATTGGTGTTACATTCGCTACCTTCCAGTCATCAGGCACAAACCCTGATTTGAGGGAAATATTATATATTTTGGCTAGGAGATCAGCAATTTCATCTTTAAGTTCCCTGAGAACTCTTGGATGGATGCCATCTGGTCCTGGTGATTTGTTAGTGTTTAGTTTAACAAGACATGCAAGGACCTCCTCCCTGGTTATTTCTATCTTGCTTAATTCTTCGGTTTCCCTCCCTACGAAGATAGGTTCTGTTTTGGGCATGTGGTCTCTATCTTCTTCAGTGAATACTGAAGCAAAGAATTCATTGAGTCTCTCTGCAATCTCTGTTTCCTCTTTAATAACCCCTTGCCTTCCATTGTCATCTAATGGTCCAATGGCCTTCCTAGTTGGGTTCTTACTTCTAATGTACTTAAAGAAGTCTTTGTTATTCCTCTGAGTATTTTTAGCTATACGCTCCTCAAAGTCTTGCTTTGCTTTCCTGATTGTTGCCTTGCATTTGTTCTGCCAGAATTTATGTTTCTGCCTGCTGTCCTCATTTGGACAAGCCTTCCATCTTCTAAATGAGCTTTTCTTGCTCTTGATCACTTCCCGAACAGCTCCTGTAAGCCACATTGGAGTCCTCTTGGACCTGGCAGTGCCCTTTTTCCTTTTGGGTATGCATTCCAATTGGGCCTCTGTTATTGTTTTTGTAAACAGCCTCCATGCCTCTTGGAGTGTTTGGACTCTCTCAATTTTCCCTTTCAGCTTCTTTTTTACTAGTTTCCTCAACTTTGGGAAATTTCCTTTTTGAAAATTTAAGGTCTCTGTGTTAGATTTTATCAGTGACTTGCGGTCTATGTTCAAGTTAAACATAATTGAGTTGTGGTCACTGTTCCCTATTGGATCAGTCACATTAACATCTTGCACCAGATCCTGAGTATTACTCAGGATCAAGTCAAGGATTCTTGTACCTCTAGTTGGGTCTTCAACCATCTGTCCCAGGGAACAATCATTGAGCATATCTAGGAACTTTATCTCTTTATCATGTGCTGAACAACAGTTCACCCAGTCTATGTGAGGGTAATTGAAGTCCCCCATTATAACCAGGCTTCCCTTCCTGGATGCCTCCTTTACAACATTCTCCAACTGCCAGTCTCCCTCAAGAGTTTGGGTCGGAGGCCGATAGTATATGCCTACTGTTAGACCATCCTTGTGGCCTGGTACTCTTACCCACAGAGCTTCTAATGGTGACTCTAAATCACCTAGATATTCCAATTCATAAGATTTTATCACTTCTTTGACATACAAGGCTACACCACCTCCTGTTTGCCCCTTCCTATCCTTCCTGTACAGTTTGTACCCTGGGATAACTGTATCCCATTGGTTATCATCCGTCCACCAGGTTTCAGTGATACCAATAATATCAATATTCTTATCTATTGCTAAGTATTCCAGCTCCCCTATTTTGTTCCGGAGGCTTCTGGCATTTGTATACAAGCATTTATATATGCATTTCTGACACAGTCTTTTGTGTCCAGTTGCATTGTTAGACTGCCTCTTGCATCCTTCTGCTAGAATGCTAGTGACTAGCTCCTTGCTCTGCTCAGTAATTTTTGCATCCTCCTCACTACTCAAGTACACACTTTCCCGAACCGGATGCTGCCCAGCTCCTGTCGGCTTTCCCCCAGTTATCAGTTTAAAAGCTGCTCTGCAGTCTTTTTGATGTTGAGTGCCAGCAATCTGGTCCCATCATGATTTAAATGCAACCCATCCCTCCTGAACAGATTTGGCTTGTCCCAAAATGTTCTCCAGTTCCTGACAAATCTGAAGCCCTCCTCTCGACACCACCGCCTCATCCACGCATTGAGGCTTCTGAGCTCTGCCTGCCTGGTAGGTCCTGCGCGAGGGACAGGCAGCACTTCTGAAAATGCTACCTTGGAAGTCCGGGACTTCAATCTTCTTCCTAACAACCTAAATTTGGCTTCCAGGACAGACCGCTTGGCCTTCCCAACATCATTAGTACCAACGTGTACCATGACAACTGGCTCGTTCCCAGTTCTCTCTAACAATCTATCTAGATTTCTTGTGATGTCTGCAACTTTTGCACCTGGCAGGCAAGTCACCATACTGTTATCATGTACATCACAAATCCATTTCTCTGTATTTCTAATTATTGAATCGCCTAGTACAAGGAGCCTCTCTCCTGCAATCTGTTCATCTACATGCACCTCATCAACCATATTAAGTGAGAGAACCTCAGTTTGTTCCTGATGTTCATCTTGCTGGATCTCATCAAGTGTGATGAAGGAGAGATCATCAGGTGGAACCAGCTGTTCCTCTGTGTGTTCCTCGTCAGGTGTGATAAGGGAAAGAGGCTCAAATTTATTCTGTAATTTCAGACTCTCAGAGTGATCCCCTACTCTTCTCCTCCTTTGAGTCACATTCCTCCAACCATCTCCCTCCTGAGTTAGTGAAGGGCCTTCTCCCTCAGAACTGTGCCCAGTCTCTTCTTTGTCCAGCATAGTCTGCTCCGCTCTGTCCAAGAACAGCTCAAGCTCCTTAATTTGTTGGTGGTTAGATATGCGGGCCTCTAGCTGCTGGACCTTCTCTTCTAGTAGTGCAACCAGCTTGCACTTGCTGCAAGTGTAGTTCTCCATGTGCTTTGGCAAGAACACAAACATGGCACAAGAATTGCAGGTAACTACAGCTGTTCCCTCAGAATCCATTTTAACAAGTGCAGTATTCTGGGCCTCAAAAATGTACACGTTTACTACCTTTCTACCTAGTAAGACTATATTCTTTTTATGTTTCTAGTTTGTAATCTCGTGCGCCGTTAGGCGCGCGGGCCTCTAAAGCAGCTCTACTCCAACTGCAAAACTTACCAGTGCTCACTTCCTTTGTTTGGCTCTCCTCAGCAGCAGCTCTGCTTAAGAGCACATGCAGAGTCAAAATGGCTGACTCTGAAAGAGCTCAGAGCTTTTAAAGGCTAGTGTGGCTCCGCCCCTATGAGTCACAGTTCAGGGAAGGGCCTGGTTTGGCCCTGCCCCCCTGCTTCTGGAAGCTTCAAACTGCTTCCTCTGTTTGAACAGAGGTGGCTCTCAGCAGTTTCAATTATCAATTTAAATTAGTAGAGGCCTCTAAAGCAGCTCTACTCCAACTGCAAAACTTACCAGTGCTCACTTCCTTTGTTTGGCTCTCCTCAGCAGCAGCTCTGCTTAAGAGCACATGCAGAGTCAAAATGGCTGACTCTGAAAGAGCTCAGAGCTTTTAAAGGCTAGTGTGGCTCCGCCCCTATGAGTCACAGTTCAGGGAAGGGCCTGGTGTGGCCCTGCCCCCCTGCTCCTGGAAGCTTCAAACTGCTTCCTCTGTTTGAACAGAGGTGGCTCTCAGCAGTTTCAATTATCAATTTAAATTAGTAGAGGCCTCTAAAGCAGCTCTACTCCAACTGCAAAACTTACCAGTGCTCACTTCCTTTGTTTGGCTCTCCTCAGCAGCAGCTCTGCTTAAGAGCACATGCATAGTCAAAATGGCTGACTCTGAAAGAGCTCAGAGCTTTTAAAGGCTAGTGTGGCTCCGCCCCTATGAGTCACAGTTCAGGGAAGGGCCTGGTGTGGCCCTGCCCCCTGCTTCTGGAAGCTTCAAACTGCTTCCTCTGTTTGAACAGAGGTGGCTCTCAGCAGTTTCAATTATCAATTTAAATTAGTAGAGGCCTCTAAAGCAGCTCTACTCCAACTGCAAAACTTACCAGTGCTCACTTCCTTTGTTTGGCTCTCCTCAGCAGCAGCTCTGCTTAAGAGCACATGCAGAGTCAAAATGGGCGATGCATCGGATAACGTCCAAAAATGGACTTTATCCGAGGTTCCTATACCAAATACCTCAGATAGCGTCCAATTTTTAGCGGTTTTGGACTTTATGTGATGCATCACGTGTGCATGAAAACCGCGATTTTATCTGAATCAGACTTTATCCAAATCAGACTTTATCCGAGGCACCACTGTACTCAGGTACACACTTGCTTTTATACCCCATCTACTCGTTGGCCAGACACTTAGGACAAAAGTAGCCCTGAAATCGCATGTGTGTAGAACATTTCTTTCTTTCTTTCTTTCTTTCTTTCTCTTCATGCTGAACAAAGCTATTGGAGGCGTGACAGAGTGTACAGGTAAGAATGGCTGCACAATCAATTCTCTTTCTGCGTTAGATGACAGGCAACCTTGTGCCAGCACTAAGACAATGACATGACAGCCACAGACCCTCATGTTTTCTAGATTCTATTAGCACTGGTTCTCACAATAGCTGGACTTTTGTGACTATTTGACTATTGTCCACATCAGCATTGGTTGTCATAAGAATATAGTATATCTGTTCCTAACCTGTAATACATTGGGATGGCTTTTTTTTTTTTGAATGGGCAATTATAATAATTTCGTGTCAGAAATTATTCTGAGTTGAAAGGATTTTTGCTGGAGAAACTCAGCTCAGGGGACACCCGAATGAGGTTCCTTTCATGTCCTGCTCTTGATGGACTGAAAACTATTAGAATTGTTTAATTGATAGGAAGCAGTAGAGTTGCCTACAGTTTTAGATTCTCTTTAGGAGCCTGGCTGAAATGGTGACAGTCTGCACATCAACGTTCACCACTTAACTGTGGAAAAAAGGTGATACCTTTTAATATATTTATGTTATCAGTATTTCTCCATAGGAATGCAGATTCCTTGCTATTTTTCTGGAAAGGGGGGGGGGGCAGATTTTTTGCCCACATGTCTTTTTTTAATTAAAATTTTGACCAAAAGAAATTTTTGTTCAGAGATATTGGAATGAATCTTCAGATTGTTTGTTTTCTACCAATTGAGTAGACATTAGCCGCCCAGAATGGTGTTCTACCAGATGAGCAGGGTGTAAATTAATTAAATTAATTAACGAATGAATTAAACAAACAAATAAACAAATAAAATTAGTCTTTCAGTAAGATCTGTGTGTCTTGCTTTAATTTTCATAAAGTATGGTACTATAAGTTAAGGAGGGAGTTGAAGGATGGTCCTCTGGATATGTTGGCATCAGACCAATGATCCTTTTTTAAAAATAATAATCTTGGTGTGAATAATAGTAAATGACAAACAGACATAGATCATTCTTCCCCATACTTATATTTCCCATATTTCTCTTCTGAGCTTATGCTTAAGGCAACACCTGACAGAGCCAACAGGCAGGTACTTGTTCAAAGAGATGAATGCAGCCTGGCATATGTCTAGCTATGTAGTTAAAAATGACTAAAGGGTTCTTTCATTGGGAACTCATGATTTTACCATGAATGACTATGTTATGTGTTCTGTTTGTATGTGGCATATGACAATATGATAATGAAAAAGCAAGAGAGAAAGTGGTAGACAGACTAAAGTGGTAGACTAAAAATGCCAGTTGGTTTTGCAAAATGTTTTTCGGCTTCAGTCTGTGCTGGCGGAAATATTGGTGAACTATACTGCCTTTAGACAACCAGTGTTTAAATCAGCACGTGCTGGCTCTTCAAGTCAAACCATGACACAAAAATGATTAAACCAAGTAAACATATATTTAGAGCTAAATTGGGACACTTGGTTTACTTCTGATGTACCCAGAGATCTGTGCTCTGTGCTCCGTGCGTGCATGCATGTGTGTGTGCATAGGAGATATCTCAATTAACAATCAAAGATAAATCAAACTTCAAAGATGCCTTGGCTTTCATGGTGATCACTGATATCATTATGGGTGGTCTTGTTTAAAGTGGAGAGAAGTAGATAATCACAGAAGTTTGGTTTGTGTGGTAGGATTTCTTTGTGTGCTGTCAAATGTGTTCATGTTTTTAGAGTATTCTTAGACTCAATCCTATAGTGTACCACAGATGTGGTTTATATGAACAACCATATGTCTATATTCAACGTGAAAAGAACACCTGGTGACATAGTAAGCCACACACAATGTATTAATCTGTCATTCTAGACTGGTATGATCAGTTTCTCTTCTACATCATGCAGATTTTTTCACTTGTTACCTCAAGAATCAACCTTTGTTTATAGATGTGGTTGGAGAAGAAGAATGGGTCTGAAGTTCCATAAGCTCTAATTTTAAATGACTGCCAATTTTTGTGCTGAGTTATGAATTCTTCAAACCTGTTTCTACCTCAAATCCCATTTCTCTTTTGAAAGTAGACAGGACTGGCCTAAA
The DNA here is from genome assembly GCA_035047305.1 of Bradypodion pumilum. Classification (NCBI taxonomy): domain Eukaryota; kingdom Metazoa; phylum Chordata; class Lepidosauria; order Squamata; family Chamaeleonidae; genus Bradypodion; species Bradypodion pumilum. The sequence goes on from JAWDJD010000005.1 coordinate 185,004,350, forward strand.
CCTGTCTTGCTGCCTGTGTCCCACAGAACAAGATGGTGATCCCTTTCATGTTCAGAAGCTGAACAGCACCCTTGAACACAACATGTCTGAGAGCCTCTTCGGGGAATTGGACTAACAAGAGGTTCCTTCTTGTGCCCTCCAACAAAAGGGGAGGTTCAGAAACTGAGAATGAACAGTCAAGGGGCTGCTATTGCCACCTTTTCTCTAGCAGCTGCCAGCTAACTTGGCTGCTTCTCTTCAACAATCAGACTGACCCTAGGTAGAATGTATACCCACTGAGAGCTGAAAGACAGGTAGGATGACAGTGAAGTACTAGCAAGGGGGTACCTGCTTTGCTGGATAGTGGATCCTTATCTGTGCTCTGGGTGGCGGCCTTGCCTTGAACGGTGGTGCCATGGCAAGTGCTGCAGCCACCTGTGGCAGCCTTGCCACTGTGGTTCTCTGTACCTGTGGCAGCCTCGGCTCAGGTGCTGGTGTGTATTGCTGCCTGGAGCACCCCATTTGGAGTGCTCCATTTAGTTGGTATCCTCCGTATTATCCTCCACTGGCTGGCCAGCATTTCAGCTGGAGAATAGAGGGTGGCCCTTCTCCAGCAGGCATGGGCTGAACGGGTCACTCAGGTCGGCCCATGCCTGCCAGAGAAAGCAAGATGGCCAGGCCTTCTCCGGGAGGCCAGGGTGACTCGGAGCACTCTGCTCAGCCTCCCTCCTGGAAAAGGGCCAGCTGCCTCGCTTTTTACGGGAGGCCAGGGCAGATTGGAGCACTCCAATTGCCCCCCCCCTTCCTGGAGAAGGACCAGATTCCTCTCTTTCTCTGGGAGGCCAGGGCAGATCAGAGTGCTCCGCTCAGCCCCCCTCCCAGAAAAGGGCCGGCTGACTCGCTTTCTCCAGAAGGCAGGGGCAGATCGGAGTACTTCATCGCCTGGCTTTCTCCAGGAAGGTGGTAATATGCATGCACCAGAAGCCACACATGCTCAGAAGCCTGCCCGGAGTTCCAGGTGCCACCTCCACCTGGAACTCTGGGCAGGCTATGGCGCGTGCACAGAGGGCTCTTTGTGGCCAATTTTGGGGGTGAAAGACCCTGAAATGGTCTGCTGGTCCCCCGCGCCGGACACACCTGGGGTTCAAGGTAGGCGGGGTGGCGCTTTCAAGGCTGAGGGCACAGGTCTCGTGCTGTATGTTGGTAACATACAGCACGAGACCTTGATTTTAGTTATATAGGTGTTAGGTATATTTTATTTGAAATATATACAGATTCCAAGAATCTCAGGATCTATCTTGGGAATATTTGTAATTAAATTTAATTTGAAGTGTGCTTTGGGCTCTACTAGGTCGTCCAATCAGTCTTTCTGATATCACTACTGCATCTCTCAAATCTGATTATTCACGAACATTGTGTGACAAGAAAATATAATTGTCAAGGCTATGTTTCAATATGTCCTCCTTTGTTTCACAAATACCTCCTAGTGCATAAAAAGAATCAAATGAGTTGAGCAATAAAAAGAGGTTTCCTTGTTTTTGCCCATTTTTTGGATGAACTTAAAGTGACTTTGTAAATATGCATGATTCCCACACAAAATAAAAATGGTAAACAATCATTTTCTGATACTTTCATTCATATGATGATGAAATAAATTTTTCACTCTCTAGTAAGCTGGAACAAAGAAGGTGTTCAAATCATAAGTAGAATTTGCATTTCTGAATAATTTTAAAGCATGATTTCCATCGTATATATACAGTATAGGAGCTTTTGTGTTGAATTCAATATATACCCATCCATTGTGCTTTGTCAGAATTGACTCCAACAACAAGTAATTAAAAATTTCTGCTTCAATTTATCTATATCAGTCTGATGTTTTGAGTAGAATATTGCTTATCATATCTTCAATATCCAGGATTTGTATCAATATCTTTTGGGATATTTGGTTGCTTTCTGTTGCAGCATACGTATAGATCATGCAAGCTTTGTTGGTGTTCTTCTATCATATTTGTTTATTTGTTTGCTTGTTTGTTTCATAGTTCTCTGCTCAGTATTAACTGTATGCTGATGATGCCGAGCTCTATTTCTCCATGTCAATTGAGTTCAGAAATATCAGAGAGAAGAAATAAGTCTCACTCTTATGTCTGACTAGCATAGGTTGCCCTGCATTGCTGGGCTGTTATAAACTGTGATCAGCTTTTTCTTTCTTTTTTCTTTTTCTTTTTTTTTTGGGGGGGGTGGGGGGGTGGGGGGGTGGGGGTGGGGGGGTTGTGGATGAAAAAAGAACAAAGGATGATATAATTGTTTCAAATTGTTTTATTTAACCAAATAATGTTTTAGTTTGTGGTTTTTTTGTTAATAGTTGTACCGTAGGTAATATTTTTAAAAATGTGAAAGTACATGTTTTTTACATTTAATGTGTTTAAACTGTGTTTAGATGTTTTGGGTTTTTATTTGAGTTAAAACTCAACACAGGATGTTATAAATCTTTTTATTTTATTTATTTAACATATGTTTGTGATTTGTGTAAACTTTTGATTTATTGTTATGTTTTTGACTTGTTTTTACTCTTGTGGCCTCTAGGTGGGGCTGTTGTGTGTTTTTGAGTTGTTTTTACTATTCTGCCCTGCAGGTGGGGCTGTTAGTGGTTTTGGTTTCATTTCACGTGTTTTGTCTCTCCTGGCCTCTGGGTGGGGCTTCTTCCAGTAAGTAGTCTTTGTTTCTTCATTTCTGTTCCGGTCGTCGTAAAGGGAGGACATGCTGGTGAGGTCTCTGGTTTTCTTTCTTCTGGGGTTTTCCTTTGTTTTGTTTTTGTGTTGGTGGGCTGGGAGGTGTTTCTGTTTTGTTCTGTTTTGTTTTGGTTGGGTTTTAGGTTTGTTTAATTGGTTTGGTTATTTCTGGTTTTGTTTAATTTTTCTTATTCCATTGTTGTTTATTTGTGTAATTAGTTGTTGTTTATTTGTATAATTTGTGGTATTTTCATGTTGTAGTTAGGTGTTTTGTATGTGGTTTTGTGGTATTGTGGATGTTTTTGTTTGTGTATTTGGTGGTTTACTTTTTTTGTTTATTAAGCTTTTTAAAATTATTTATTTAGTTTTGGTTTAATTATTTTTTATTAAATTTTGTGTTTGTTTTTGGTGTATACTTTAGTGTGAAGAATAGGCTGCCTGTCGGTTCCTCTTTTCCCCATTGCTGCTTCAAATTTTGGTTTCAATGCAGCAATGGGGGGAAGGAGGAGGAGGCAGTTAGCCTGTTCTTCTCCCGGGAAGGTTCGTTAGGTAGGTCGGGGGAGAAGGAGGAGGCAGAGAAGAGCTATCTCTGCCTAACGATGGTTCTCTCCTCTCTCTCTCCTTTTTCTCCTGGCTTACCTAACCAGAGATCGGCAGGAAGCGATCCGTAAGGGATGGTGCTCTTCCTTGCGGATTGCTGGCTGCTGCTTTTGTATTCGGAAGTACAAAGGCATCAGCCAGTCATCCACCAGGGAGGGTGCTTCCCCTGATGGACTGCTGCCTGTTTTTTTGGGGGCGGGGGTTGCACCCCGGCTCAACTTTCCTTGAGGCCGGTGGTGGTTTCGCCGTGTCTTCTGCGGGGTAGCGTGGAGGAGAGAGAGTCCCTCTTCTCCCCATTGCTCCGGGAAAGAAGGCCGGCGGGGGTCATACCATGGTTTTTTGTGGGTGTTTGTTTTGCGAGGCTGCGAGGTGCTGCATCCACCTGCGGTGGACTTGCGCTCCCGTTGCGTTTTGTAATTTTATTTTTCACGTGCCGGCTTTCTCAGCGTTCTGTGTGCTCATGACGTGCAGGACGCTGGGACTTGTAGTTTTGCATTTGTGGTATGCGTTCGTGCAGTGGTTTTTTCCTGTGGCTCGATTTTAATTGGCCGCGCCGCATTTCCCAACGTTATTTTTGCTCGCACCTCTCAGCCTGATTGGCTGTGGTGTGGCGTGGCGCAAAGAACGTTGGAAATTGAAGTTCTTTCCCTTTGTTCGCTTCGTGGGGCTCTTGCCCCACTGGCGCATTTCTCAACCCTTCAGTAACCTCCCTACTGGTTTCGGGTGAGTGCAGGAGGCTCGGTACAGGATAGGATGGACTGGTGCAGAAACGTATAGCAAGTTCCAATGGTTAACCCTTGGATTTATAGGTATAGATGAAGTGGACCTGATCCATGAAAGCTAACATTAAAATACAGTAGTTCATCTTTAAAGTGCCACAACTTTTTGCTTGTTTGCTCTATGATATGCTTCAAATAAATACTAACACAGCTACTATTTCAAATATGAGTTCAGAAATAATTCCTAGAGATGGTTATGGTGATGATCCAGAAACTGAAATAGAATCCTCACAACAATCCCATGAAGAGGTTCAGATAAACATGTCTATTTCCAGTTCTGGGTGAAGTTGTATTCTTCTTGAAGGAAATGGCATACATTTTAGGGATACTGTATGCCTTAAATTTGGCTGTCACAACATGCCCAGAATGATCTCAGTGGCACAAAGTATCATTTTGCCAGGTCTACAATTCCTAGACAGGGGCATTGTGGCCGTAACTAGTGAACAGTTTTGTGATCTGCGAGCTACAATGCAAATTGCTGCCACACATGAGGCTGCCCTCTGCCTGCTCAACAAGCTAGAATTATTGTAGTACAAGAGGCTATTAGAGATAATTCAGGAATTTTGGTTGGTGTAGAACATTGCCACTACAATTTTTATGGTATGACCTGGTTTATATGTTTTATTGCAACTCTTTAAAAAAACGTAAGTAGCTTCTTATTTCTTCTTGATCCAATTCAAGGTGTTGACATTTGTACTTAAAGCCCTAAAACACAAATACCAATGGATCATGTCTTTGTGTAGCAACGTGTCCAAGCTCTATTCCAGTTTTCTGCCTTTGTTGGATGTGGATATTTTAGCAGAAATATGTAACACTACAAACAACAAAAAAGAAATAATTTCAACTATCCAATTCCTTGCTCTAAAGACTGTTGCTCATGCTTTATAATCTTCTCATTTTTCCAGTATCCCCAGTGTTGTGCAATCGTTCATACCTTTTCATGAAACACATACAGAAAGAAGGATGGGGATTACCACTATAGAACAAGGTCCATAAGTGTCCAGAGAGGTCTACTCACATGCAGGCAATGGTTATTAAATCTCATCATTTAGTGTGGCAAAGACTGGAGCTTGAGCACACTGTTGTGTAGAGTGAAGGGCCATCTACACTACACTTTGTTTAGGTTTACTGCCTGAATCTGTGCTAATCATTTTGTTTCTCCCTACACATCCGCTCACTAAACATAGAAAGTATTGCTATTTGTCGCAGCTTTTTCAGAATATGGAAACTTGAAATCTAATTAGCATGAAGATGGCTGGATAGCTCAACGGCTTAGCCAGAAAATGGGAGTTCAGTTCCCCATTGTGCCTCCTAGGAGAATTGCTAGTCTTGTAGCCTTGGGAAAGCTGCACAGTCCCAGAAGAAGGATATGGTAAATCACTTCTGTGTTTTTCCCTACCTAGAAAATCCTGGGAAGAATTGCCATAAGCTAGAACTGATTTGACAGCATGCCATTATTATAAATAGCATTCAAAAGAGAACTGTTTTGAAAGGTCAGTATAGAATGAAATCCTAGTTGTCTTCACCTGGAAGCCAAGTGTCTGTCATCAGAAGTACATGCATTCCTACAACCCATAATAATAATAATTTCATGTCAGAAATTATTCTGGGTTGAAAGGATTTTTGCTGGAGAAACTCTGCTCAGGGGATGCCCGAATGAGTCTCCTTTCACGTCCCCAAAAAGCTGAGACAGAGACAGGCACTCAATCCATCATGCAGTACCCAGGTCTCGAACTGCCGACTTGCTTGCCTTCCAGCTAAAAAGGTGAGCTTCTTAAACACTGAGCCACCACAGCCCATGATGGGCAGAAATTCCAAAGGTGAAGTCAGTAATGTTTTTAATGAATTCTAGACAGGGGGAAAAGGAAATGAAAGAACTTAGCAGCTGTTAAAATGAATTCACATCACAAAGAATTATGCTAATGTTATCAAAGCCAGGAGAGATCTCAACAAAGCTTCAAAAATATAATACCCAAAGTTCTTTGTTCAGATTGATCCACTTAACACTTAGAACATCGTTGTCTAGTTTCTACCAGGCTAATTAAGTAGACATAATTATGATGTTAAGCTCATAGTACGTGGAATTAAAATGATAGTATTTGTTTCAAATTTTACTTTGCATCTTTGCATACTGAAACTATTGTGCCTTGTGTCAGAAAAATGCTGAGGAAAACTAGCACAGAACAGAGAAAAACACAGCAGCATTGACATTCAGAAGGAATGTACTCAGGATTGGGAAGATACATCTTTCAGATGTATGCTTATCTGAAATTATCCTTTGCAGAGTCTAATACAAAACTTAACATCAAATTTCCCTCATGTGTGCAATGACCAAATCCTCCATATACCCATTGCAGGCGCCCCCCCCCCCCAAAGAAAGACTCAGACATATGGATAAAGGCATTGGGCCACTTTTATTGAATAATGCCCTAATCCGAATTATAACTTTCAATTGGTACTCATCCAATTATAATTCTTAAGGCAAGCAGGCCGCAGTAACACTGGTAAGGTTCCTCCCAAAATTGCCAACGGCAATTGGCTACAATGTATCCATTTTGTATCAATTTGTTTGTTGACACAAACAAATTGTTGACCGTAGTCAATAAACTATCTACTGACCCCACCCTCTGACGTGTATCCGTCAAATCACGGGGTGATGCATGCTGACAAGCTCCTGCCATCACCCCTTGCCTGGTTCGTCGTTGACCGGTCAACGTAATTACACCTGTACCTGTCTGATTGTTGGCCAGTCAATTGCGAACCTGCCGGATACCTATGGGTCATAAATCTTTACCTTACCAGTGCTACCCGCCTAAGTGACCAAAGTCAAGAACAAGAAACCCCTATATCAAACCTCAGCAACAGTGTGGGATGGGCAAAAAAGCCAGAACCCAAGGGCCAATTGTGGGTTCCAACCAAAAATTCCTACCCGGCCCCGAAGCGACCAAAATATCACACTGTTCACTAGGGAGGGGGTGGAGGGAAAACTTCTCCTCTCCGTCGCTTTTTTAAAATGGCAGCTCGACTGCCTCGTGGCCACCCCTTTTATAGAGGGGTGGCCACGCCCCCAACTCACCCGGATGTCTGAATCCGGGTGGGGTGGGCCGCAAAGAGCGCGGTGGCCATTTTGGCGCCGCGCTTTCATTGCAGGCGCACCCCCCAAAGAAAGACTCAGACACTGGTATATGGATAAAGGCACTGGGCCACTTTTATTGAATAATGCCCTAGTCCGAATTATAACTTTCAATTGGTACTCATCCAATTATAATTCTTAAGGCAAGCAGGCCGCAGTAACACTGGTAAGGTTCCTCCCAAAATTGCCAATGGCAATTGGCTACAATGTATCCATTTTGTATCAATTTGTTTGTTGACACAAACAAATTGTTGACCGTAGTCAATAAACTATCTACTGACCCCACCCTCTGACGTGTATCCGTCAAATCACGGGGTGATGCATGCTGACAAGCTCCTGCCATCACCCCTTGCCTGGTTCGTCGTTGACCGGTCAACGTTATTACACCTGTACCTGTCTAAGTGTTGGCCAGTCAATTGCGAACCTGCCGGATACCTATGGGTCATAAATCTTTACCTTACCAGTGCTACCCGCCACACGGGGAGGCTTCAATGAAGACTCACCGCCCCCCCCCCAGACCATCAGCTCGGTCAACAGGCCTGCTTGCAAATCTTCCAAAAAGAGGTTCATACCTCTATCCGACAGGTGGACCCCATCCCCTGCATATAGATCGTAATTTTGTAAACTAATGGTGGGGTGTCGGATGACCATCCCCAAACCCTTGTCAGCCACGAACCGGGCAACTGCCCTGTTCACCAAGTGACGAGCGCGGTCAAGGGCACGGAGGTCAATACCTCCCCTGTAAGCATGACATGGTATGATGTCCGACCATAGCAGCCTTGTGAACGGCCACACATAATGCAAATAAGCTAGGTCTCTGCAAATCGCGAATTTTAAAGAAAGGCCAGTGACCTGGCCGAGGTCATTGCCCCCGAGGTGCAGTACAAGGACATCAGCGGTTCAGCATCCCTAATGGAGAAAAGGAATGGCAACAGTTCCCGCCATCTCATTCCACGCTTACCATACCAACGTATGCATGTGGCTGCACGCAGTCCAAGCTGGGGTCCCCATTCTGTCGCCGCAGCATACTGCGCTACCCAGTGCACGTAACTGTGGCCCACAAGCCATACTGCCACCGGTGTGCGGGGACACACAGGGTCTGTAAGAGAAAAAGAGAACAGTGACTTAAATGGTACTCATGTCTGAAAAGGACGAACATATAATGCAAAACGCATAGATCCCCATCTTCCCATACGGCGTATATCAGCCTCAGAGTACCCAAATGCAGCTGCAGTTGAAGCAGCACCTATTCTAAATGAATGGGTGCCGTAACGAGCCCCAGGGAGGCCAACACTGGAAAGTGCCATACCGGTCACCTTCCAAAATTGAAATTTAGTAAGGGGAGACCCATCCTGGTGGCAGAAAAACGGGCCAGGGTGCATGCCACGCACTGCCAAGAACTCCTGTAGGGCACCAACCGGACAGATGTCTGAAATGGAACATCGTAGCAGTCTAACTCCACTGCTTACGCCGTGCTGATCAACTTTTGAGGACTGTATCCTCAACTGAGCCCATTCATTAGAAACATAGACATCGTCGAGTTCCAGTGCCCTACAAGTCACATCCGCCTTAGACAGTAGTACCAACTCACTGATGCGGAGCGCTCCAAAGAAGGCCACCATGGTAGCCGCATGAAAAAGAGCTGCCTCATACCTGTCAAAACATAGGTTATGCCAGCCTCGTGCAAGGTGTGTGAGCACCCCTGGGGAAATTGGGTGCCGAGTGTCCGGGCGGCGGCCACGTTCCCGTGTCCACCCCTCCAAAACATGCCGTATGCGAAAATCGTTCATGCTGTCAGCAAAACCCCTCACCTTGGCAATAAATGCCAATGCTGACAGCCTGGATGCTATAGTGCGGGGAGCGAGGCCCTGGCTGTGTAAATAAACCATGAATTGTAAAACCTGCTCCACTGGAATGGGCCACACTTCTGGCAACTGAAGTTGCACAAGAAAGCTATTAAATTGAACGAAAGCATGATGATACGCCTTACGCGTGCGGGGCGCCAAGGACATGTCGATCGCCCGGTTTACCTCTCCTTGCCAAATGTCCAAATCTAGGCCGGGAGTGGCGAGGGGAATTCCTCTGCGTCCGGAGCCAAGGCGCGGAACCGGGGGATCTGCAGGCGGGATAAAGCATCAGCAATATCATTATTAATGCCTGGTACATTCTGGCCCTAAAAAGCACGTTGAGGTGTAGGCTACGTAACACAAATTGGCAAACTAAAGCCATCACCTTGGGTGATTTGGAGGTCTGAGCATTGACAATGTGCACTACTGCAGCATTGTCACACCAAAAGTGGACCACAGAGTCGGCCCACTCCTTGCCCCATAGCATCAAAGCTCCCAGGATTGGGAAAAACTCAAGGAATGTAAGATCGCGGAGGCGATCCGTGCCCCGCCATGCTGGAGGCCATTGGCCATAAACCCACCTCCCCTGGAAGTAAATCCCATATCCCAGGGAGCCGGAGGCATCCGACTGGACTTGAAACCTAGGTGAAACTAAAAGGTCGGACCTCCAAAAGGATACCCCGTTAAAGTCCCGCAGGAATGTGAGCCAAACCAAAAGGTCAGCCCGCATGCCCCGGGTTAGTCGGACCCTTAATGGCGCCTTGTCAAGCCAGACATGGCATCGCACAGGCGCCGAGCAAATGCCCTGCCAGGCGTAACCACCCTGCAGGCAAAGTTAAGATGGCCATGCAGTACCTGAAGCTCACGAAGTGACACCTTACGTTTGGCCAGCAAGGCCATAATCATTGCGGAGATCCGGGTGACCTTCTCAATGGGTAACCGGGATGCCTGTGCGACCGTATCAATTTCAATACCCAGAAATGTGAGGGTAGTGGATGGACCCTCGGTCTTTTCGGGCACTAAAGGGACACCCAGTTCCTGCATTAGCGTCTGAAATGTGGTGAGGAGACGCGTGCATGTGTCCAAGCCCCATTCACCCCCGAACAAAAAGTCATTGAGGTAATGGGCTACAGACCGAGACCCGGACCTGCGAACAAAGGCCCACTGCAGGAAGGTGCTAAAAAGTTCAAATGCTGAACAGGATATAGAGCAGCCAAAAGACATGGCCTTATCTACATAAAACTTCCCTTGGAATCTAAAACCCAATAGCTCAAAGTCCTCAGGGTGCACTGGCAACAATCGGAATGCCGATTTAATGTCGCATTTTGCCAGGAGGGCACCAGGACCACAAGGGCGCACCATTCGCAGGGCTTGGTCAAAGGACGTATACCTGACCAAACAAAGGTCATCAGGGATAGCATCATTGACAGAATAACCCGCCGGCGATAAATGGTGGATTAAACGAAATTCCCCCGGGGCCTTTTGGGTACCAGCCCCAGAGGGGAGACCTTCAGGTTGGGAAAGGGTGGCACAGAAAAGGGGCCTGCCACCCTCTTGGCCCCAACCTCCTTAGAGATACTCAGG